>CM077149.1:90582734-91182734 GCA_039583875.1 Platanthera guangdongensis
TTTAGGCTGAATCTAGTACACTGCTAGATAGGAGAAGGGGAAAGTGATGTACCCATCTTGGGGAACCACTAATAAATCACTGTGTGCGTGCAGTGTTTGTGCTGTGGATGATCTGTGTTTGTTGATTATTGTTGATTGCTGAAATTGACTTGTTTAGAAATCTGTGATATAACTGTTTGACTGCTAACAAAGTCAGAAAAAGGATTAGGTCACCTATTCACCCCCCCCCTCTAGGTGTTTAGGTACCATTTCTACAAGTGGTATCAAAGCGAGGTTCCTCAAAACAAGGACTAACAGTCTAAGGAGATCCTGTTTGGCAGAAACATCTAAGTCAGAAAACAGCTTCAAGAAAATCAAGAACCATGGGTTCTTTTGAAAATCATAAAGAATTGGGTTCCATGAAATTACCTATTTGCAGAAAAGAAATTTTTGGGATCTGGAAAGAGAGGGTAAGGCTATTTATGGAAGCCTCTGACCCTACCGAAGAATCTACATTACAGTTAAGGAAGGGCCTTATGTGCCAATGAAGATTTCAGTATTGGATGCAAATCAGAGGACTCCAAAGGATTTCTCTGAGATGAACAAGATGAATTGTCCTAGCAACCATGGACAAGAGGGCACAAACATAATAGTTAGTGTCATTGATGATGCCACCTTCAGAACTTAATTCACTGTAAAATAGCAAAAGAGATGTGGGATACTCTCATTGTCTATATGGAAGGTTCTGAAGAAGTTAGGCAAGATAGAAGTCCTTGCTTAATCAGGAGTATGAAAGCTTAAGGCAAGGAAAGGTGATAGCATCACTGAGTGCTATAAGAAATTTTACAGAATAGTTAATGAACTCATGTCTTATGGAAGAGAGTTCACTATCTATGAACTAAATGAAAGTTCTTAAGGTCCCTAACCAAAGATTGGGACACCAAGATCTGTGCCATAAGAGAAATGACAAGTTGGGAAATTCCTCCTCCCACACTGTTTGGAAAGCTATTATCTTATGAGATGCAGTTAACAGTAAGAAAAGAGGAGGAGAAATCAACAAGGACTGAGCACAAAGAAAGGACTGTTGCTTTCAAGACAGAAGTTCCCAGAAAGAGCAAATAAGTCTTCAACTCCACCTCCAGAAGTAGTTGAATCAGAGTCTGATGAGTCTGTAAGCACAAAGTCTAAGAAGCAGTGAAAGTGATGAAGACTTTGCTGCTTTCACTAGACACTTTCAGAAGTTTTTGAAAAAGAAACAGTGGAGGTCAAGGCCTTCTACATCTCAAGGAAGGAAGACTCTTATCAGAAAAAGAGGTCTTCAAAGTATGACAAGAAAAGGACAAAATCAAGCAAGGCAACTAGTTCAAAGATTGTTTGCTATTGCTGCAATAGACAGGGTCATGTCATTGCTGATTGTCCTGAGAAAAGAAAGAATCCAGTGACAGGAAAAAGACTCACCTCAAAGGAAGAAAGAGAAGTCTTTTGTTGCCAAGAATGAGAAGACTCTTTCAGATATTTTCTTCTTCAGACACTGATACTGATGCTGAAGCCTACATAGGGCTATTTGCTGAAGAAGAAGAAGAAGAATTTATGCAGATCTTGGAGTCAATTTATGAACAAGAAGACTGTCAGTGCCAAGGACTGATGGCATTGACTGAGAGTACCAAAATCCTGGAGCAGCCAGGACCTAGTCAGGTACAAAGTCCAACTCTAAGTTCAGTTTCTTGTTCTAGTTCAGAATCAGAATCATCTCTTCATCAAATGATGGAAGTGGTTCTGAGTCTGAGGATGATATTCATCAGCTCATAGATGAATATAAGGTGCTGTTACAGGCTTATAAGAAAAGCAAGTCCCTTGCCAAAAGTCAGGCAAAGGAGATTGCTGATCTCAAGGCTGCTGCAACAGAATTTGAGAAGCTATTTGATCAAAAACTGAATGAGGTAGCTAGGCTGAAACACATTACAGTGATTCAGATGGGTACTATCACATTTAAGAATGATCAAATTAAGAAACTGGAGACAATCTTCAGAAAGAGAGAGAACTGGTTGCAAAGTTTTCAAAGCCTAAATCAGTTCTACCTTTGATTGATGATTTTACTCATCACAAAGGTAAGGCTGGACTGGGTTTTGTTAAACCTGCAGGGACTGTCAGGATCAGTCCAAGCCAAGGGCAAGGCCCCAACATTCAATAAGTCAGCTGCATTAAGACAGCAAAGTCTGTACCTAAGCAAAGGTACAATAAGTTTGAATGTTGGTGTTGTGGCAAGGTTGCCACTTTGCCTTGGATTGTTGGCACAATGCAGTGCCAAAGGGAGTAGCAAGCTACCTGGTGGAAAGCCAGTAGGTAGTTTTGTTAAGATGCAACTAACAGTCACCAAGGACCCAAGAAACCATTGGGTTCTAAGGTTCATTAATTTGTTTTGCAGGTGAGTCCAAGTGGCCATACCCCTACATGGTACTTGGACAGTGGATGTTCCAGACATATGACTGGAACTAGGGGACTACTGAAGGACTACATTCCAATCAAGGATGGTCCAAAGTGACCTTTGGTGGTTCTGAAAAAGGAATCATCAAAGGGTTTGGTAACATTTCTTCAAACTTAGTTACCATTACTCAAGTGGCTTATGTTAAAGGTTGAAACACAACCTAATAAGTATAAGTCAGTTAAGTGATGTAGGGTATGACATCTCATTTGTTAAAAATGGTTGTCATATCAAGAGGTCAAGTGATCAAGAGATCATTTTGACAGGATATAGAAGAGGAATGTCTACTGTCTAGACATTATGATTGAGAACAATGGTTCTCCAGTTTGTCTTGTAGCTGATGAGACAGTCTCTCATTGTGTCAAGTGGCACAAGAGGCTAGCTCATCTTAACTACAAGACTATTAGCAAACTCTTTAGCAAAGAGTTAGTGAGGAATGGTCCTCAAGTTAAGTGTGTTAAAGATGGCATTTGCTCAGCTTGTCAAAAGGGCAAGCAGACCAATCCAAATCCACCTTAAAAGCATTGAGAACAAAGATGCTGTGAGGTGCTTATACCTCTTGCATATGGATCTCTTTGGTCCAATGCCAGTTCACAGCTTAGGTAGGAAGGTCTATACCTTTGTAGTTGTTGACGACTACTCAAGGTTTTCCTGGGTGTTCTTCTTAAGCAAGAAATCTGAAACACCTAGTGTCTTCTTAGCTTTGTCAAGCAAATTCAGAATGAACTTAATGTACTGTGGTCAAAATTAGAAGTGACCATGGTACTGAGTTTCAGTCTGAAAGCATGACAAAACTATGTGAAGACTTTGGGATATTTCAAGAATTCTCTTCACCTAGAACACCTCAGCAAAATGGCATTGCTGAGAGGAAAATAGACCCTTGATAGAGGCTGGTAGACCCTACTAAGTGATACTTCACTGCCAGAGTATTTCTGGGCTGAAGCAGTTAACACTGCATGCCATGTTATAAATAGGGCTACCATCACTAAAAGGCTAAACAAGACCCCCTATGAAGTTGTGAAAGGCAGGAAACCAAATCTATCCTATTTCAGGATCTTTGGTTGCAAATGCTTCATACTTAACAATGGAAGTCTTACATAACTAAGTTTGCTGCCAAGTCCCAAGAGGGAATTTTTGTTGGGTACAGCAACAATAGTAAGGCTTATAGAGTATACAACTTGACTACACAAGTTAGAGGAGACTGTGCATGTAGTTTTTGATGAGACAAAACTTATTAACAATGAGTTGTCTAGCAATGTATGCAGCCCCACAGGTTTGACAAAGAAATTGGACAAGCTTACTATAGAAGAGATGCCTGCTGCAAGACAGCAAGTAGAAGACAATAGCAGTTGTCCAGGGGGAGAACTACATGTGCCAATAGCTGAAGAAATACAAGAAGTACAGCATGATGCAGATGCTGAAGAAGTTCAACCTGAAGTTAGGATGCCACCAGCCAACAGGCATCTAAGAGATCATCCAGTAGAGCTGATTATTGGAGATCCAAGACAAGGAGTTCAAGACAAGGAGCAGAAATCAGAATGCTGCAGTATATTCTAGTTTTCTGTCTCAAATAGAACCTAAGAAATTTGAAGAAGCTATACAAGATCCACAGTGGACTGAAGCTATGCAAGAAGAACTTAATCAGTTCAAAAGGTGCAAGGTTTGGGAACTGGTTCCTAAACCTAAAGACCACAATGTTATAGGAACTAAGTGGATCTACAGGAATAAGTTAGATGAACAAGGGGTCATCATAAAGAATAAAGCAAGACTGGTTGCAAAAGGATATAGGCAAGAAGAAGGTATTGATTTTGATCAAACCTTTGCCCCAGTAGCCAGACTGGAGGCCATAAGGATGTTCTTGGCCTATGCAACCTATCAAGGATTCAAGGTTTACCAGATGGATGTCAAGTCAGCATTCTTAAATGGTAATCTTAAGGAAGAAGTCTATGTGGAGCAGCCTTCAGGTTTTGTTGATCCAACTCAACCTCATTATGTCTATAGACTTAGGAAAGCATTGTATGGGTTAAAACAAGCTCCTAGAGCTTGGTATGAAACCCTATCTAGTTTCCTCATTGAGAACAAGTTCACAAGGGGAAAATAGATAAGACTCTATTCCTTAGGGAATCTAGAGGCAAAGTCATACTTGTCCAAATATATGTAGATGACATTATATTTGGGTCTACTGAAAGTAGCCTTTGCAAAAAGTTTGCAAAGCTTATGCAAAGTCAATTTGAGATGAGTAGTATGGGAGAGCTAAAGTTTTTCTTGGGTCTCCAAGTTAAACAGACTGAAAGTGGCTTGTCCATATGTCAGTCCAAGTTCACCCTAGAACTCATAAGGAAATATGGTATGGATTCATCCAGTACCATGAAGACTCCTATGGGGTCAAGTATGTCTCTTAGCAAGGATGATGCAGGGAAACCTGTAGATGAAACCTTGTATAGAGGGATAGTTGGCTCCTTACTATACTTGACTGCAAGTAGGCCTGACATTATGTATGCTACATGTGTTTGTGCCAGGTATCAAGCCTGCCCTAAAGAGTCTCACTTGACTGCAGTCAAGAGAATTTTGAGATATCTAAAGGGCACTCCCTATCTAGGCCTCTGGTACCCTAGGAATGGAGATTTTGATCTAACAGGTTATACAGATGCAGACTTTGCAGGATGCAAAGAGGATAGAAAGAGCACAACTGGAACCTGTCAATTCCTAGGTGGAAGAATAATTTCATGGAGCAGCAAAAAGCAGACTAGTGTGGCTATCTCCACAGCTGAGTCAGAATATGTAGCTGCAGGAAGTTGCTGTGCTCAACTTCTATGGATTCAACATCAGCTAGTGGACTATGGATTTCAGGTAAGTAGAACTCCACTCTTCTGTGATTCTACAAGTGCTATTTCAATAGCTAACAACCCTGTATCTCATAGTAGAACAAAACATATTGAGATTAAGTATCACTTTCTTAGAGAACATGTAGAAAGAAATGATATTGCACTTGAATATGTTAAAACTGATAATCAGATAGCTGACATGTTCACTAAGCCCTAGAAGAAGCTAAGTTCAATAGATTCAAAATTGAACTAGGAATGATAAACTTAGACTAAGTTTACAGAATAGAAAATTGGCTAAGTCAAAAGGTGTCGACACATAGACAAGTCTATGTCGACACAGAATAAAAGTGTCGACACTTCAGGAAAAAGGTGTCGACACATCTAGGATGATTGGTGTCGACACTTCAGAATGTTAGTGTCGACACATGTCGAGTAGGTGTCGACACATCCAATGTGGTGTCGACACTTAAGTTTTACTCAGAATTTTCTAAGTAAAGTCTCGACGATTAGTCGAGTAGAGTGGTGTCGACACATAAACATGTGTCGACACATATTATCTGTTGACTAACACTTGTGTCGACACATATGTGTCGAGACATTATAAGTCAGTGTCGACACTTATTGCCAGTGTCGACACATGTTAAGCTAGCTGTCCCGCCTGTTCATCTTCAAAAATCAGAAAGGTATAAATTGGGCTTTGTCTTTGTTTGTCGACACGCTTTCAGAGTTTCGAGACCAAAACTGCTGTGTCGACATTTCTCTTTTCTAAAGACAAATTCTCAAACCCTAATGGCTCCCAAGCTCGAGGAAAACGTCAACGAAGGCTACGAACTTGTGCGCGGCGCATTCGACGATGGCGATCAAGATATCAAATCAGTGGTTACCCTAGTCAGCGATTCAGGACTAGAATACTTGGTTTCAGAACCAACCAAGATATGGAAGAAGGAAGTGCTTGAATTCCTTACTGGAGCAACTGTGGATGACTCTGGATACAGAATCAAATCCAGAGTGCATGGAACCAAGGTCAAGGTATCACCCAAAAGTCTGAGAAAGGTACTTCAGCTACCTAAGACTCAAGAAGAAGAAGAAGTTTCTACATCCAAGACCAGGGAAGCTTTGGTCTGGTGTGGTCTTGATTCTAAGATGAAGATAGGTTCTGTCTTTAACAGAAAAGGCATGAACAGTCAAGGAAAATTTCTGTCAGAGATAGTGGGCAAGGTCATTCTCAGTAAGACTGGAGGGCATGACAGGGTGTCAGCCTCCATGTTCAATGTCATGACCAGAATTATCTTCAACCTAAAAACAGATTGGTCAATGGTTATCTATGAGAAGATAAAGGAAAGTCTGAAGAAGCCCAATCTGGGCAGAATACTTAGTCTCTACCTGGCTGGTACAATACCAGAGGTAATGAGCACTGCTGCAGGTAGCAAAATCAACCACATGAGAAAGATGGATATGAGGATCTTTTCAAGGTGGGAAAGAGTGTTGTCCAAGGAAGTGGCAACCCCAGAAAAGCTAGTATCTGCAAAAGAAATTCCTCCTAAGAAGAAGAGAAAGACTGTGCAAGTGGCACAAGAGTCCTCAAGCAGTTCTGAGAGTGAAGAACAGGTGGTGTTCACACCTGATGATCAGGAGGAAGAGACAGTAGTCAAGTCTCCTGCTCCTCAAGAGATGCTGAGATCCAGGGGGAGCTGCCTCATGCTAGCCCCATCCATAGGGATCACAGCCAGGGGGAGCTTCCAGTAGTAGAAGAACCATCTACTCTGGACAGTGAGCAAGCCACTACCATCATCCAAGAGGTACTCATTGATCTAAATACATTGAAATTTTCTATAGTAGATTCTGATTTGTCTGATGTATATCAGCAAACTCAGCAAAACAGTCAAGAACCAGATGTTGTTATCCAAGACACATCTGTTGTACTAGATGTAGTTCCAGATCAAGTAATTGAAGAACCAAGAACTTCTCCTGCACAGTCTCCACCTGAATATACAATGGAAGATTTGTTTCTGAATCTAGACCAAGATGATTTTGATATGGACAAGGATGCTGCTGCTGAAGATAAGAGTGCTACTGCTGAGGGGGAGCACATGACAATTCTGGAAGAATCTGAAAGGCCAGAAACTGAGAAAGCACTTGATGTGCAAGCTGAAAAACCAGAGAGCCCTAAGAATAGAGTTGATATTGCAAGCACCTCTGCCTCTGAAGATGAGGAGAGTGCTAGGTCTAAAAGAAGAAACTCTTTGTATTCAAGAGAAGAAGTCAGAGCTACAAGAAAGCCCTACAATCCATTGCCCCACAGCCTATAGTTCAGCAAGCTCCAACTGCTGACTATAGTGCTTTACTGATTGCACTACAGATCAAAATGTATGAACAAAGGAAAGCCATAGAGGCTTATGTTGATGCAGGGCACAGATCATTACAGTTTGCTCTTGCTCAAGATATAAAATCTATAAGGTTTGAGATGAATCTCAACAAGAAAGAAATGACTGACTGCTTCCACAAGGGTGGGAATGCAGTAGTCTATTTGGCTACTCACCAGGAGAAGATCAGGACTTAGGTAGATGATATAGCATTAAAACAAGGATATGTGCTGGAGAATCAGTTAAGAATGAATGATAATTTGACTGCCTCCCACAATGCTATAGTCACTGAATTGAAGAATAAGACTGCTGAATCTTCTACATCTGCTGATGTTAAGGCTGGCTTTGATAAAGTTTTCCAAGAAGAAATCCAAGCTGTAAAGACTGCAATACAGGATTCCCAGAAAGCCATCTCAGAACAGCTTACAAAGCTTAAACCTTACTTTAAAGATGGAATCAGGTATTTGGATAGTCAGATTAGATTTCAAAAGGATGATGTAAGAGACCATGTGGCCCAAGAAGTCATAAAGGGGGAGAGAGTATTAGTCAAGGCTAGCTCTGACCATGCCAAATGGATCTCTAACTCCATCAGAGCTACTCTAGGCTATCCTCCACTCTGTGATGATGATAATGTTGCTGAATCAGGGATTCAAAGTGCATATCTTGGAGGTGAGCAACTAGAGGTAGCTCAAGTGATTTATCCACCTCCAGATTTTGAAATGATTCATGCAGATGTCAGCACAATGTATAGCCCAACTGCAGGAAAGTCAAATGTTGTTCTGGAAAAGGTTATTCAACCTATTACTGCAGCTATGCAAGAGGCATTAGAAAAAGAAGAAAAGACAAGGCTGTCAAAGAAGAGGTTTAGGGAACTAGCAGAACAAAAGCCAGATTTTGAACAGTGGAGCCCTACCTCTATGAATATAATTCTAACTGCCTGGAAAGCTGCCAAAGACAACATGAATGACAGGAACAAGTGGTTCTCAGAAGCAGAATGGAGGAAGCATGAGATCAGGCAGGAAGCCATTGTCCAGTACAGAAGAAAGGCTAAGTTAGGAAAGCTACCTCCTACTGCAGTGGAGCCTAGCAAGTACTTTCCTAAGCCCTATCATTATTTTGAGAGGCAGAAAATCAAGGCTGAAGAACTCAAGAAGAAAGATCTCAAAGGCAAGAAGCCTGCTGATACTGAGCCTGCTGCTGCTGCTGTCAAAGCTAAAGTCAAATCTGGCAAAGGAATTGTTATTAAAGAACCTGATCAGAAATAGATTAGGAATTAAACTTGATGCTTATTGTAATCTTTTAAGTGAAAAACATTGTTGTACACCATTGAAAATGTATAAGGAACAATATTGGAACAATATATGATAAATATATTTCATGATTGTTCAGAAGAATGTGTCTATTTCTTGTTTGTTCTGCAATGATGAATGTGTATACATGTGTGCATTATTACATGTTTAAGTTTACCCTGTTGACATAATCCTGCTTTACATCATTTTATAATTTTTTAATTATGAGTGGTGTATATCATTGACTAAGGGTTATGACTTCTCCAAATAGGGGGAGATTGTTGGGTACATTGGTCAAATGTACCTGATTTGAAGAAGCCTCACCCAACTCAATGATATACATCATAATGTATTTGATGTATGTTTGAGTTATTTGTGCAGGTTAAGAAATCACTGGACTGAAGCAAAAAGTTTCTAAGTAAGTCCATGTGTCGACACCCAGAGGGAAAGTGTCGACACTTGAGAAAGCTTGTGTCGACACCCAGACAAGCAGTGTCGACACTTGGAGTCATTGTGTCGACACCTGGGATGCAGAGTCGACACCAGTCAGAAAGTGTCGACACTTGGAACTGTGTCGACACTCAGTAAAGAAAAGTGCAGACAGAAAGTGTCGACACAAGGAGCTGTGTCGACACCCAGTGAAGCTGTGTCTACACCAGAAAGTGTCGACACAAGGAGCTGTGTCGACACTCAGCAAAAGTCTACAGAGTGTAAGTACAAGTGTCGACACTCAACACAATGTGTCAACACTTTGCAGAAGAGTCAGCATTTGAAGAATGTGTCGACACTCAGCACAAGTGTCGACACACTACCAGAAGAATCAACACTTGAAGTAAGTGTCGACACCCAGCACAATGTGTCGACACTTAGCTAAAGAGTCAACATTTGAAGTAAGTGTCGACACCCAGCACAATGTGTCGACACTCAGCTAAAGACTCAACACTTGAAGAAAGTGTCGACACAAGGAGCTGTGTCGACACTTAGCAAAGAACAGAAAGAACAGCAGATTATTCTAAGTACAAGTGTCGACACTAAAGGAATGTGTCGACACTCAGCTGAAGTCTCAACACAAGAAGATGTGTCGACACAAGGAGCTGTGTCGACACTCAGCAAGAATCAACATAAAAGACTATGTGTCGACACCAAGAAGCAGTGTCGACACTTGACAGATTCAACACAAGAAGTTGTGTCGACACAAAGGAGATGTGTCGACACATAGAAGAATTCAGCAAAAGATAGAAGAACAAGTACTTGTGTCGACACTCAATTTCAGTGTCGACACATGCAGAAGAATCTGTGTCGGGACATACAAAGAGTTGTGTCGACACCTTGTACACTTGTGTCGACACTTACAATTCATGTGTCGACACTTGGACTATAAGTGTCGACACTTAGAGACAGAAAGTCTCGACACTATCAGACAGATAGAGATTTTCAAGAAGTGACTGGTTGACATGACAGCTGCCGATCCAGCCGGTCTACAGCAACTGTCAGAGATGTCAGAAGTCAGTTATGAACCGGACCAGCCGGTTACTATGAAGAAAGCCTATAAATAGGCACCCACAGTTTACAAAAACTGTTGTTGTAGTAGAAGTAAGAATAATCAAAGTAATTGTTCAGATTATTCAAGTAATCTGTAAAGTGGTACACAGAGAATAAACACAAGAAGATCTTGCAGATCTAAGAAGTTGGAGAGAGAGGGCTCCTTCCAAGTAATCAGCCTCAGGAACTAGGCTGAGAAGAAGGATTCAGATTCAGTTCTGGGTCTTAAGTGGCAGAGGTCAAGGAACAACTGCAGAGGATTCAGCCTTATTCAGTTCTACTCAAGAAGCTTTGAAGAAAGCTAAGTCAGGGTGAATCCAGCTGAGTTCTTCCAAGAACTCATCAAGAATCTCTCAACTCCCCTCCTGTAATTCTGAGTTGTAGAGTCATTATCTGTATTACATTTGTAACTTGTAAGATCCATTGGATCTGAGTGATTGTAAGCCTATATTTATAAAGGCTGAGGGTAGGGCATGTTAGCCTGAGTGTAGAGAGGAGATATAGATCTCTGAGTGTAGGCCTTGATTGGCTGAGTGTAGGCTTTGGGATAAAGCTGAGTGTAAGGCTTTGGGCCTGAGGTAGGAACCAATTTGGGTTCTGAGACAGTGGAGAAGTTAGGCTGAATCTAGTACACTGCTAGATAGGCGAAGGGGGAAAGTGGATGTACCCAGATCTTGGGGAACCACTATAAATCACTGTGTGCTGTGCTGTGTTTGTGCTGTGGATGATCTGTGTTTGTTTGATTATTGTTGATTGCTGAAATTAACTTGTTAGAAATCTGTGATATAACTGTTTGACTGCCAACAAAGTCAGAAAAAGGATTAGGTCACCTATTCACCCCCCCCCCTCTAGGTGTTTAGGTACCATATCTTACACCATCTTTCACTCTTATAAATGATTCCTATATGGATGATTCTCCTTCATCCCCTCCTAAGTCACCATCCTCATCCACCTCTTATCAATAACTACTTCAAGACATAATTTCTCAAACATCCTTCACACCATCCATTTCCATTCCACTCTCTTCCATCTCCACAATTCCAATTTCCCAACCATCATTTACTCAATCCACAGGTTCTCCTACAACATCTCCTGTTGTTCCACCCTTCATTGCTACCTCATCCATCCCTATGTCTGCTCAAGTCCTTCTTGAGCAAGTAGATCTTCCATCCCTTGCAGACAGGTTATATGAGATGATAGCTCCAAGGCTATCCCTCTTGCTGGAGACCTCTTTGGCTCCCCTTCTCAAAACAGTTCAGGAACTGTCTGTCAGGCTTTCTTCCATTCTTCCTTCTCAGGTAATCCCTTCTCATGGGTGCCTTGATCCAGTTCTCACTGCATCTAGGCAGGGGGAGATGCCTCATGAAGTTGAAAGATTGTCTGCTGTTGTATCTTCAGTCCAAGCTCCAGCTGCATCTGTTGCATTCCACACAGTGGACCTCAGGTCACTCTTATCAATTTTTGATTCTGTATACTTCAACTTCCTGCCAGTCCAGCAATATGGAGATCTGACTAAGGCCATTGTGCCTATTTCCAGATGTGACCCCATCTTAATAACCTCTTATATAAACTCCCTCTATACTGCTGCTCCCTCTGTTTCTGTTGCTCTTACTGTTGCTGCTTCTACTGCTAATGTTGATATCTCTGTTAGTTCATTTACTGCTGTTTTAGTATTTGAAGATATGCATATGACAGAGGCATTTGATTTTGAGCCTGCTGTTACTGCTGATGTTGTTCCTGTTGCTGAAAGTTTTGTATCTGAATCTGCTGATGTAATTTCTTCTGCATGTATTGCTTCCACCCCTCTTCCTGCTGTTGCTGCTGCTACTGTTGATGTCTCTGCTATTTCTTCTGCTTAGTCTCAACAACAAAAAGATTATCTCAAAAGGATTGATGCAGTGTATGATAATCCTCCAAGCTCAGATAGTGATCAGTTTAGGACTGACTCAGATGATTCCTCTGCTACAATTACAAGGAAAAGGAAAGCCAGAAGCAAAGCTATGAAGAGAGTTCCTCCAGAAAAAGTGAAAGATACAAATGACATTCCATATTATATACTGCATAGTTGCCCTATCACAGAACCCTGGATGCAGTACTCCAGAAATCAACTGAAAGCTATGAAAAAGAAAAGAAAGTATGACAAAGGATCTTCCCATTTCAATCCTCCTCCTCCTCCTCCCTCACCTGATGCAGGTGCAGGTGGTAGTTCTGCTTTCCAATCCTCTGCCAGAAGCCAAACTTCATATCAACCTCTAGGTAGATCCTAGTATAGAGGAAATCAATCTAGAGGTTACCAGTCCAGAAGAGGACATTACAGATGAAATAAAAGAGAATTTCAAGTGTACTCTAAAGGATATTCCAGGCAACATCCTTACCAAAGGGAAGGACAAGGTCCATCTGACACAACTTCTGGTCCCTTTCCTTATAAGCTGAAAGATTTAGTCTCTTCCAGAGCTCCTCCTGATAATTCTTCAAATAGATATGAGCCTCCTGTTCCATTTGAAGATCCAGAAAATAATCCCACCTCATGGACAGCTAGGATGAAAGAATTGGCTGCTTTGAACCAAATCAAGAAAGCTAGAGAACAAGAAAAAGATACATCCAGTATCACTACTTTATCAGATCAAAGTAAGAAGGAACTTGAAAGATACTCATCCAACAAATTTTTTGATTCAGAAAGCTACATGAAGCTGTGTAACACCCCCTATCCGTCACATAGCATATAACAGTAGGTCCGGCCGGGGCCCGACGCCGTATGCCACAGACAGATCGGGTGGTTACTCATGGAAACCATCTAACCAATCAACGTCCTACACAGAGCATTCTAGTGGAAGCAGTTTATATAGGTTGCAAATAAGAACCCAGCACTAAAGCATGAATGTCCACTAATCCAAAATAGAAATGTTATACAAATACCAACAAAAGCCTTAAGGCCTTACAAAATGTTTCACTTGATATTACATGATTTACAAACCACGGCACGCAGGCCGGTCATACATGAATAAAACAGTAAACACTTCCAAACAGGCCTTCGAGGGCCGGCTTCGCACTTGGGCTTTAGCCCGCTATTGACCGCTTGGTCCAGCAGCACCTGCAAACAACAAACCACCGCACGGTGGCAAAACAAGGCAACGGTCAGCAATGCTGACCAAATTATAACGATCCCGCCCCCAACTCGGGGCGGCAATGCTCCTTCCCTGCATTTCATTAGCATAAGCGAGCAATATATATATAAAGCCATTTCATCACAGATGTTGGCTCGCACGGCCACACGTCCCGTGCTCTCAGGGCACATTCTCGGTGAACCGGTCGATGTCACGTCAATTAAAGCCATAGACATTCCGGACTCACCACTGCCACTTTGACGGCCAAACCTATGAGCATTTTGTCTTCCTGGCCTGGGTCACGACAATTTAAGCCATTGACCGCCGAAGACCCTAATCTATACCAACGGCAAGTGCCACGTGCATTTAGGTCTCTTTAACCGAACGACATAGAACGGGTACGGTTCCATCTAACCCGTGCTCACATCGCAACGACAATTTAAGCCATTTGCGCGGGTCAAACTTCCACCGAGTCCCATTTCCATCACAATTCACATAACCCGGTTATGTTCAAGTTGGATCTCAGGCCACCAAGTTGGCAAGATCACGCATCCGCCCAGTTTTCTGGGTGCACCTTTGGGTTAATCCCCAAGGCTCCCTGCTACAATCTACCGTGTAGAAAACCCGAAAAACAACCAATAGCACGGAGTCTTCTCCGACATTTATGCAATGCAACATCACCGATCCAGACCAACATGTCTGGGTAGGCTTCACACATCATGCCTATGTCCGTTCTCGCTTACGGACTCTAAACAACGGGGACTTCACATATCTACCCGAAGGAACGCCTCCAACTCTCCGCAAACTCACGAGAGCGGGCTTCCTATGCAAAGAAGGAGAGCTACTCATGCTCAAGAAGAGAATCGTTACCCTAGCATTCCTCTTTGGCGCCATGGAAAAGTAAGCGGATGAAAAGCACCGCACTAGCTTTGCCTCCGTGGATCCGGAGTCGGCTCGCGATTTGGAGCTTCGAAGCTCCTCCAATGGCCGGATCTAGCTCCTTCTTCCTTCCTTGGCTCTCCTCTCTCTCTAAGCTTTTAGAAAGATAATAACTTATGAAACGTGAGGCTTTCTAAGTCCAATCCTGGGTATATCCCTTCAGGAACAACCCCCAGCCATTGGATCATCAATTAAAGAAATGAACGGCTTTGATTCGGGACTGAAATGCCCAATCTGGACCGCACACGGCCTGGCACACGCCCGTGTCCAGGGTCGTGTGCCTCATTCGCCGTCAAAATCGGCTCGCTTGGAACAACACACGGGTATCGAACACGCCCGTGTTTGACCTGACACGCCCGTGTTCTAGCTAACACGGCCGTGTGGCCGGCCGTGTACCCCCATCATTTTTCCCCGAAAACAACCCGAGCACTGCATGGGTTCTAGAACACGCCCGTGTCCTTGCCCGTGTCACCTCAACATGCCTGGGCTCCAGGCCGTGTACACGGTCTCGACACTCGACACTTCATCGAGCGAAGATCGTCGACCTGATGACACGGCCTTGGACACGCCCGTGTCCTAGGCCCTGTGCCTTGTCTCGACACAATGTCGAGACCAAAGTGTCGACTTCCCGGGACGAGTGTCGACACGGGTTGACACGCCCTGCGACACGCACGTGTCGAAGGCCGTGTGCCATGTCTCGACACTTTTTCGAACGCAGATTGTCGACTTCGCGGGCTAAGTGTCGACACGGGTCGACACGCCCTGCGACACGCCCGTGTCGCAGGCCGTGTGCCCAGTCTCGACACATTGTCGAGAGCAAAGTGTCGACTTCCCGGCTCAGTGTCGACACAAGCTTGACATGCCCTGGGACACGCCTGTGTCCCAGGCCGTGTGCCTGCAGCCAGAACCCAAAACTGGCCCAAAACGTCCCCCGTCCCTCCTTTGAGTTTTGGGGCGTTACAACTCCCCCCCTCTTAAAAGAATTTCGTCCTCGAAATTATATAAAGGAAAAACATGTAGAAAACCAAAATTTGTACCTGAGCGGAACAACTCCGGATTCTCGTCAAGCATAGTCTGCTCTCGCTCCCAAGAGAGCTCCTCACGACCGCAATTGTCCCACCGGACCTTGACCATCCTGATCTCTTTATTGGGTAGCCGCTTGACCTCCGAGTCTTCAATCCGCACAGGCTTGACCTTTGTCGTCAGCCCACTATCCACCGGCACTTGATCAACCACGATCACTTGCGTAGGCTCTTGCACCGCCTTTCGAAGCACCGAAATATGGAATACATCATGTAATCCACCAAGCTCCACTGAAATCTTCAACCGATAGGCCGCTTCACCGACTCGCTCCAGAACCTCAAACGGCCCAAGGTACCTCGGGCTTACCTTTTTCAATCGCCGCACCCGCGAGACACCCTTGAACGGCTTGATCTTTAAGTATACATAGTCGCCCACAGCGAACTCCACGTTCCTGTGCTTGGCATTATAGTACTTCGCTTGCCGGTCCTGAATGATAAGCAACCTCTCCCGAATGGTTCTCACCAAAGAAGTAGCATCCTCCACTTCCGATCGCTTATACAACTTTGACTCACCCGTTTCTAACCAAGACAACGACATGCGATATTTTCTACCATATAGGGCCTCGAAAGGCGCCATCTGAATACTCGCTTGGTAGTTATTGTTGTATGTGAACTCCACCAAATAAAGGTGGTCTTCCCATTGCTTTCTGAAATCCAAGACACACATGCGGAGCATGTCTTCCATGGTTCTATTGACCCTCTCGGTCTGCCCATCCGTTTGCGGATGGAAGGCTGTGCTAAATTTCAACTTTGTTCCCAACATTTGCTGCACTAGCCTCCAATCATTGGACGTGAACCGCCCATC
Source organism: Platanthera guangdongensis (assembly GCA_039583875.1). Classification (NCBI taxonomy): domain Eukaryota; kingdom Viridiplantae; phylum Streptophyta; class Magnoliopsida; order Asparagales; family Orchidaceae; genus Platanthera; species Platanthera guangdongensis. Next base: position 90,599,145 of record CM077149.1, read on the forward strand.
TCGGTCACTCACGATGCTGCGGGGCACACCATGAAGCCGTACTATGTTATCCACATACAACTTTGCCAACTTCTCCACCAGATCATCCTTCCTATGCGGAATAAAATGCGACACCTTCGTTAACCGACCAACAACCACCCAAATGGCGTCGTTCCCCTTTTGCGACCTTCGCAAACCGTGCACAAAGTCCATAGAGATGTCATCAAATTTCCACTCCGAAATAGGCAAGGACTTAAGAAATCCTCTCGGCTTTTGGCACTCCGCCTTTACCAAGGCGCAAGTTTGGCACTTTGCTACGTATAGCGCCACATCCTTATTCAAACCCGGCCACCAAAACAGTTTCTTCACATCACGGTACATCTTCGTGCTCCCCGGGTGAATCGAGTACTTGGTATGGTGTGCCTCGTACAATAACTCCACCCGCAAATTACCTACACTTGGGACGCACAGACGATCGTCCTTCCAAAGTAATCCGTCCTCCACGACGAATTTGGAATTTGACCCATCCAGAGCCTCTACCATGAACTACTTCATATGAGCATCCATATCCAAAGCCTGCCGAATACGATCAGTCAGGTCATATTGGACTTCAGTCCAATTCAGAACTGCTTCAGCACTTGATTGCATGTCCACACAAACAATCTCTAACGCCTCCAACTCCCGCACCAACCGCTCATCATGAACCGATAGCCAATTGGCTTGAGCTGGGGCTCAGCGACTCAACGCGTCCGCAACTGCATTCCCTTTACCAGGCACGTAGTGGATCTTGAATGTATAGTCCCCCAGGAACTCCATCCATCTATGCTGCCGCATATTCAGATCCTTCTGATCAATAAGATACTTCAGGCTCTTGTGATCGGTGTAGATATCAATCTTCACACCGTACAAATAGTGTCTCCACAGTTTCAAGGCAAAAAATCACGGCCGCTAACTCCAAGTCATGGGCCGGATAGTTCCTTTCATGCACTTTTAGCTGTCTCGAGCCATAAGCTATTACACTTCCATGTTGTAGTAGCACGTAACCCAAACCGCTGCCCGAAGCATCGCTATAAATCTCATAGCCTTCGGTCCCACATGGCGAACTCAGCACAGGCGTCGTGGTCAACCGACACTTCAACTCCTCAAAAGCTCGCGCGCACTCCGGCGTCCAAACGAACTTATGCTCCTTCCTCGTCAAAGTAGTGAGAGGTAATGCTATCCGCGAGAAGTTCTCTACGAAACGTCTATAATAGCCGGCAAGCCCCAGAAAACTCCGGACTTCCGCTACCGTAACAAGCTCAGGCCACTCCCGTATCGCAACGATCTTCGCCGGATCCACAGCAATACCCTCTCCACTCACTATATGCCCGAGGAACGCCACTGAGGATAGCCAAAACTCGCACTTCGAGAACTTGGCATACAACTAATTTCTCCTTAGCGTCTCCAACACCAAATGAATATGCTTGAAGTGATCTTCCTCACTTTGCGTGTCCACCAAAATATCATCGATGAAGACGATCACGAAATGGTCCAAGTACTCCCTGAACGTCTTGTTCATCAAATCCATGAACACTGACGACGCATTAGTAAGCCCAAACGGCATGACCGTAAACTCATAATGCCCGTATCTCATACTAAATGCTGTCTTCGGGATATCACTCTCCCTTATTCGCAGCTGATAGTACCCAGCCTTGAGATCCAACTTCGAGTACACCATCGACCCGACTAACTGATCAAAAAGATCATCAATCCGGGGGATCGGGTACTTGTTCTTCTCCGTCAACTTGTTGAGCTCTCGATAATAAATTCATAGCCTCAAGCTTCCGTCCTTCTTCTTAACAAAGAGGACCGGTGTGCTCCAAGGCGAAGAACTCGGGCGCACATACCCTTGCTCCAACAATTCTTGCAGTTGAACATTCAGCTCCGCCATTTCCTTAGGCGCTAGCCGATAAGGAGATCGTGACATAGGCTTTGCATCTGGCACTAGCTCGATCGTAAAATCTATCTCCCGCTGAGGCGGGGCTCCAGGAAGATCTGCGGGGAACACATTAGTGTATTCCGATACCACTGAAATACAATCCAACGCAGGCTTCAGCTTTGCAACCTCCACTAGTGTAAAGAACAGTTCTGCACCGGCACTAACCGTCTTTACCACCTGAAGAGCAGACATCAACGTCTTGCTCGACCCCTTTAATCCCGTAAAAGTCATTTCACGACTTGCTCCCAGCTTGACTTCCTTGCTACCGCAATCTATATGGGTCTGCTGCTCCGAGAGCCAGTCCATGCCAAATATGACGTCAAACTCCACCAACGAAAGTAAAGACGCCTGCAGATCGAACTCCTGATTCCCAATACGAATCTTAACATTGCAGATCCTATCCGCTCGCATCGAACAGCCATTGGGCAACAACACATCCAACTTATCCTTTGCCATCGAAGAAGGGACTCCGATGCGTGATATAAATCCTTCGGACAAGAAGGAGTGTGAAGCTCCCGTATCGAAGAGTGCTCGTGCCGGATTTTCACAAATCAATACAAATCCTAAACAAGCAGTGGTAAGGTAACATGTGCATAACAAGTATTTAAAGAAATTGACTTGCTATAAATTAAACCGTGCCTGTAACCACATCAGCCTGTTTGATGGCCTCCTGTTGGCCAAGATTATAGACCCTTGGTTTGGCCGGAGCATAATGGGATGCGGTCGACTCCGCCGCCTTTCCCTTCTCTTCATAAGTAGCTCCCGACCTTCTCACGGACTTAGGACGTCCGCTCCAACAGTCACGGGCAAAATGCCCTGTCTTTCCACAAGTAAAACACGCGCCCGGGGTCCGACTCGTAGTCGCCCCAGAAGCACCAGAAGGAGCTGGACCCGAAGTCCTATGCTTCTTGAAAGACCTCCGATAGCCGGACTTTGAAGTAGACGGCACTTTGAATTCAGATTTCCTATCATCCAAGCTTTTCTTTGCTTGTACATTCTTCATGTCCTTTTCCAAGGACTGGGCAGTATTGACTAAGGTTAAGAAACCCTGCGTCATCGGCCCCGAGAGTAGTAATCTCAACTCATCTCTCAAGCCTTCATAGAAGCGACTAGTCTTGCGCTCCTCATCCACAATAGTGGAGCTAGCATAACGACTCAGACGAGTAAACTCGTGAAGATATTCATCCACGCTCCTCTCACCCTGAACCAACTTCATAAATTCGTTCTCCACCGAAATCCTCTGAGTAGAAGGGAGGTATCTTGCTAAGAACAATCCCGAGAACTCTTCCATCGGGACGTCTATAAGTTGTCTACCTCTCAAATGATGCAGCTCCAAATCTTCCCACCATATTCTCGCTTCACCGTCCAGAAGGAACGTAGCGATGGTGGTCATTTGCCACTCCTCCGTCTTCATTGCTGTCATGAATCTCTTCACCCTGAAGAGCCAGTCTTCAGCCTGAGATGGTGTTCCCAACCCCGAGAATAACGGAGGGTTAAAGCTCATTACATGCTTAAGCTGCCTCTCAGTTGCCCTCCTTGGCACCACCGGTTCCACAACCACTTGCTCCACTCTCCTCGGCCCAGCCTCTTGAAGAGGTTCCTGCTCCATCACAGGAGCGAGCTGCTGCGTTTGCCTTGTAGGCTGCGCATTTATCACGGCCAACACCGCTTCAGCCACCAAGCATATTTTCTCAGCCGATAGAGGTGTTGCAGGAGCAACATCTGGTGCACTGCTAGCCTCAGAAACTCAGCGTTCTGATGGCCCAACACCACTTCTGGTCACCTATAGTGGTACAAAACACCGTTAAGCGACAAAATAAAATTGCAAACAGCAATTATAGGAACACGCAGATTCCTCAAACACGTGTATTTTCATTCCTAAGTGGACATTCATGGGTTCTTTTACCGTTATAACGATGATGCACACAATGTGCTCACCACCCCTTAAAAAGAATTCGTCCACGAATTCATCTTAAGCCCGACCAAAACCAGTAGTCTGATACCAAATTGTAACGATCCCGCCCCCAACTCGGGGCGGCGATGCTCCTTCCTGCATTTCATTAGCATAAGCGAGCAATATATATATAAAGCCATTTCATCACAGACGTTGGCTCGCACGGCCACACGCCCCGTGCTCTCAGGGCACATTCTCGGTGAACCGGTCAATGTCACGTCAATTAAAGCCATAGACATTCCGGACTCACCACCGCCACTTTGACGACCAAACCTATGAGCATTTTGTCTTCCTGGCCTGGGTCACGACAATTTAAGCCATTGACCGTCGAAGACCCTAATCTATGCCAACGGCAAGTGCCACGTGCCTTTCGGTCTCTTTAACCGAACGACATAGAACGGGTACGGTTCCACCTAACCCGTGCTCACATCGCAACGACAATTTAAGCCATTTGCGCGGGTCAAACTTCCACCGAGTCCCATTTCCATCACAATTCACATAACCCGGTTATGTTCAAGTTGGCTCTCAGGCCACCAAGTTGGCAAGATCACGCATCCGCCCAGTTTTCTGGGTGCACCTTTGGGTTAATCCACAAGGCTCCCTGCTGCAATCTACCGTGTAGAAAACCCGAAAAACAACCAATAGCACGGAGTCTTCTCCGTCATTTATGCAATGCAACATCACCGATCTAGACCAACATGTCCGGGTAGGTTTCACACATCATGCCTATGTCCATTCTCGCTTACGGACTCTAAACAACGGGGACTTCACATATCTACCCGAAGGAACGCCTCCAACTCTCCGCAAACTCGCGAGAGCGGGCTTCCTATGCAAAGAAGGAGATCTACTCATGCTCAAGAAGAGAATCGTTACCCTAGCGTTCCTCTTTAGTGCCATGGAAAAGTAAGCGTATGAAAAGCACTGCACTAGCTTTGCCTCCGTGGATCCGGAGTCGGCTTGCGATTTGGAGCTTCGAAGCTCCTCCAATGGCCGGATCTAGCTCCTTCTTCCTTCCTTGGCTCTCCTCTCTCTCTAAGCATTTAGAAAGATAATAACTTATGAAAAGTGAGGATTTCTAAGTCCAATCCAGGGTATATCCCTTCAGGAACAACCCCCAGCCGTTGGATCATCAATTAAAGAAATGAACAGCTTTGATTCGGGACTGAAATGCCTAATCTGGACCGCACACGGCCTGGCACACGCCCGTGTCCAGGGCCGTGTGCATCATTCTCCATCAAAATCGGCTCACCTGGAACAACACATGGGTATCAAACACGCCCGTGTTTGACCTGACACGCCCATGTTCCACCTGACATGGTCGTGTGGCCGGCCGTGTACCCGCATCATTTTTCCCCGAAAACAACCCGAGCACTGCACGGGTTCTAGGACACGCCCGTGTCCTTGCCCGTGTCACCTCGACACGCCTGGGCTCCAGGACGTGTACACGGTCTCGACACTCGACACTTCGTCGAAAGAAGATCGTCGACCTGATGACACGGCCTTGGACACGCCCGTGTCCTAGGCCGTGTGCCTTGTCTCGACACAATGTCGAGACCAAAATGTCGACTTCCCGGGACGAGTGTCGACACGGGTTGACACGCCCTACGACACGCTCGTGTCGAAGGCCGTGTGCCATGTCTCGACACTTCGTCGAACGCAGAGTGTCGACTTTGCGGGCTAAGTGTCGACACGGGTCGACACGCCCTGCGACACGCCCGTATCGCAGGCCGTGTGCCCAGTCTCGACATAATGTCGAGACCAAAGTGTCGACTTCCCGGCTCAGTGTCGACACAAGCTTGACATGCCCTGGGACACGTCCGTGTCCCTGGCTGTGTGCCTGCAGCCAGAACCCAAAACTGGCCCAAAACGTCCCCCGTCGCTCCTTTGAGTTTTGGTGCGTTACAAGCTGCATCCAGAAGCTGTAGTGCCCAGGCCAAAGCAACAAACCTCTCTAGGTGCAGCTGATGATAGAAGATCTAAGAAGGAAGCTCTCAATCCCAACAGAGAAATAGTTCTTATAAAGAGCAAAGAAAAAGAATGATTCTGTAAGATGACACCATATTTTATTTTCTGAAATATCTGAGATAATGTCTGTGTTTCTGCTATGTCTTGTTTGTTATATCTCTACTTTGCATGTTTTTATTTTTCCAATATCTGTAAATAGTAATCCTAACCCAAATAGGGGGAGATTGTTGGAACACCCTATTACTGATTTGGGCAAGGATCACTATGTCTTTTAGGAAATATGTTTTGACCTCCTTGTATAGATCTAAAGGTCAATTAGAATTGAGTCTAAGGATTAGTATTTAGGTTTGAAAGCTGCCCTCAAGACCAGATATTTCAGTTCAGGAGACCAAGTCATTTCGTCGAGCTCAGTACGACGAATCGTCGAAATCCATTCGACGATCGCTGAGCTCACTTCGACGAATCATCGAACTCCATTCGACAATCTCTGAGCTCAAATTCAACAAGTCGTCGAACTCCATTCGACAATCTTCGAGCTCAGATCGACGTTCTTGTCTCCAGTTTGTTTCTCTATCTCTGAGCTCAGTTCGACGATAGTTGAGCTCAGATCGACGATCTCTGTTTCAGTCTAAGTCCAGTCTCTGAGCTCAGTTCAATGATAGTGGAGCTCAGTTCGACATTTTTCTGGAGAGATCGACGTTTTTCAAGATTCAAATTCAGACAGTTGTGGAATTATTCTCAGCATTTATTTTAAGGATCTTGTAGCCGTTTTCAATTAATCTGGAGCAAGTTTCAAGGGATTTTCAAAGAAATGTTTTTATTGGACTTTCCTCCAGAAGACAAAATGCAGTTAATGAAGTCATTTATGACAGGCTAACGGCTATTTTGGACAGAGAAGTATTCTATTCAGATCTAAAGAATAAAAGATCAGTTTATCATTCTTCTCTGACACACATATTCTGCAACAACAACAATTACACAACAGAAGAGAAAGAGTTGCAGACATTCTCAATCTTAGAATTCATACAAGAACATCATCACAAAAGGAGATCAACATACTGAAATTTTCAGATCCCTTTTGATTCCAGTGTTCAAAGGCCATCATCATTCAAGACTCCAGACACCACACATTTCAGTTGTTGCTGAAATTATCTTTTGCTGGAGATCAAATTTTCTGAAGACCTATCACCCTACTACAAAGCTTCACTTCCTGAACAACTCAAGATCTCAGGGGGAGCTTTTACAGCATCCACTATCTTCTCTCTGATTATTGACAGAGAAGATCATCTCATCCCTCTCTCTCTTTCTCTCTGCTGTAAAGGGTTTATCAAACTCCCTTCAAAAGTTTGTGCTGGTTTTTGAGATCTTGTCAAAACTCAGTGGTGGCAAGACACCTGATCAAAAAATCTGGTTTGGTTTTTGAACACCTTATCAAAAGCTCATTGGTGCCCAGGACACCTGATCAACTCATCCTGCAGTGGATTCCTACCTAGGGTGGTAGAAGAGTGGATGTACCCAGATTGATTGGGGAACCACTACAACTCCTTGTGTCTTCTGGTTGCTTACTTTCTTTTTGTTTTCTGGCTGTGGTTTGTGATTGCTTTTTGATTAAATAGTTGTTGTAGTTCATTTGCTTCCCTGTTCACTTAGGAATACAACAACTATTGTAAAAAGTTTTTAGCAAGCACCATACTCTATTCACCCCCCCTAGAGTATATCAGATCTAACTTGCACTTTCACACGACTTTTCGAAGCACCGATATGTGGAACACATCATGCAGTCCACTCAATTCCGTAGAAAGAGCTAGCCGATAGGTAGCATCTCTAACTCACACCACTACTTCGAACGTACCAAGATACCTCAGACTTAACTTTTTCAAGCGCTGAATCCTGGACATGCCCTTGAAAGGTTTCATTTTCAAGCATACACATTCGCCAACCGCAAACTCTACGTTTCGGTGCTTGGCATTATAGTACTTTACCTACCTATCTTGGGCTATCAGTAGCCTCTCCCGGATAGAGGGTATTGTCGAAGTAGCTTCTTCGACTTCCTTACGCTTATACAACTTAGATTCGACTGTTTCCGCACATGTTAATGGCGTACGACACTTCCTACCATACAAAGCTTCAAAAGGCGGCATATTTAGACTAGCTTGATAGCTATTATTGTAGGAGAACTCTACCATATAGAGAGGATCTTCCCATCTCTTCCCGAAATCCAAAGTGCACATTCAGAGCATGTCCTCCATCGTTCTGTTGGTCCTCTCAGTTTGGCCATCCGTTTGTGGATGAAAGGTCGTACTGAACATTAATTTTGTTCCCAACAATTGATGGATTAGTCTCCAATCATTCGAAGTAAAGTGCCCATCTCGATCACTTACGATGCTACGAGGAACACCGTGCAACCGTACTATTTGCTCAACATAAAGCTTTGCCAAGACTTCCACTGAATCGTCCCTCTTTTTCGGAATGAAGTGAGCCACTTTAGTCAACCAGTCCACGATTACCCAAACAGAATCATTACCGCATTGATATCTTGGCAAAATGTGCACGAAATCCATCGAAATATCATCAAACTTTCATTCCGGAATAGGTAGCGACTTCAGGAAACCTCCAGGCATCTGGCATTCAGCTTTCACTAATGCACAAGTCTGACATCTATCCACATAAAGTGTTATGTCTTTCTTCAAACCAGATCACCAGAATAGCTTTTTCATGTCTTTGTACATCTTTGTGCTCACTGGGTGAATTGAATACTTCGTGAAGTGAGTTTCATACATCAATTCTTCTCTTAGCTTACCCATATTCGGGACGCACAAACTACCATATTTTTGCAAAATGTCGTCGTCCCAGGAGAATTGGCCATTTGACACATCCACTACATAGCGTTGCAAACTTCCATCAAGTTTCGTTGCTTGTTGAATCCTATCTGCAAGGTCATATTGTACCACCGTCCAGTTCAAGCATGCATTTGCTGTGGAATTCTTGCCAACACAAGAAATCTCGAAAGCTTCCAACTCCTGAATCAAACGCTCATCATGCATTTGCAACCAATTTGCCCTTGCAAGAGTCCTACGACTCAAGGCATCTGCGACGATGTTTCCCTTCCCTGGAGTATAATGAATCTGGAAAGTGTAGTCCCCGAGGAACTCCATCTACTTACATTGTCGCATGTTGAGATCCTTCTAATCCAATAAATACTTTAGGCTCTCATGTTCTGTGAATATATCCACCTTCACGCCATATAAATAATGACGCCACAGTTTAAGTGCAAAAATCACCGCCGCCAACTCCAAGTCGTGGACGGGATAGTTCCACTCATGAACTTTCAATTGGCGTGAGCCATAAGCGATCACCTTTCCAAACTGAAGAAGAACGCAGCCAAAGCCACTCCATGATACATCACTATAGATTTCAAAGTCGTCTGAACCACATGGTGACGTCAAGATTGGCGTCGTGGTCAAGCGACTCTTCAGCTCTTCAAAAACTCGTGCGCACTCCGGCATCCAGTCGAACTTCTGATCCTTTCTTGTTAGTGTGGAAAGAGGCAAAGCGATCCGTGATAGGTTTTCTATGAAACGTCTGTAGTAGCCCACCAGTCCATGGAAACTCCTAACTTCGGCCACATAAGACAACACTAGCCATTCCCGTATGGCTCTTATCTTTGACGGATCCACCGCAATGCTCTCTCCACTCACCACATGGCCAAGAAGAGCCACTGACGACAGCCAGAACTCACACATTGATAACTTGGAATAGAGCTTGTTTCTTCTCAGAGTGTATAACACCATCCGTAAATGGTTCGCATGATCTTCTTCAGACTGAGAGTACACTAGAATGTCATCAATGAAGACAATTACGAACAATTCTAAGTACTCACGAAATGTTTGGTACATTAGGTCCATGAACACCGATAGCGCATTTGTTAACCCAAACGGCATTACAGCGAACTCATAATGACCGTAGCGTGTTGCAAACACTGTCTTGGGAATGTCACCTTCCTGAATTCTCAACTGTAGTAACCAGAATTTAAGTCCAGTTTAGAATAGACTGTTGATCCCACTAGCTAATCAAACAAGTCATCAATTTGAGGTATTGGATACTTGTTCTTCTTCGTCGGCTTATTCAATTCGTGATAATCGATGCACAACCGCAGACTACCGTCCTTCTTTTTCACAAAGAGAACATGTGCGCTCCAAGGTGGCATACTTGGGCATATATAACCCTGTTCCTGCAACTCTTGTAGTTGAACTTTCACTTCAACCATTTCCCTTGGCGCAACACGATATGGCAAGCGGGCCACAGGTTTTGCACCTGACACCAATTCAATAGAGAGGTAAATCTCCCACTAGGGTGGTAACCCCGGAAGCTCCTTCGGAAACACATTAGCAAACTCCGAAACAATCGAAACATCACTCACACTGGCTTTTAGCTCAACAACTGTAATAAGCATGAAGAACAACTTCAAGCCCTTCTGAACAGCTTTGACGACTTGGAGAGCAGATATCAATAATTTGCTCGATCCTCGCATACCAACGAATTTCGTCTCTAGCTCGGTATTTTGTCCCAGTGTAATCTCTTTGAATTGCAATCAATAAAGGCGTGCTGCTTCGAGAGCAAGTCCATACCAAAGATCACATCAAATTCCGATAGCGGCAGAATAGATGCTTTCAATCCGAAATCTCGACTTCCTATCCGTACCTCCACATAGCAAGTCCTATTCGCATGCATCACACATCCGTTCGGTAATAACACTTTCATCCTATCTACCGTCATATGAATCGGCACTCTGATCCGTGACACGAAGTCCACAGATAGAAATGAATACAAAGCAATCATATCAAACAGTGCTCTCGCTGGATAGTCCCGAATCAGGACAAATCCAAAGATAAACACATCATACACAATCTACATACAAGGTAAGAAGTATCAAAAGCAATAACAAAGTATCTTAACTCGTACATGTGACGACATCACTTTGCTTTATGGCCTCCTATTGGCCATAATTATATACTCGGGGCTGCATCTGGGATGCAGAGGACTCCACCACTGTGTAACGCCCCGAAACTCAAAAGAGCGACGGGAGGTGTTTTGAGCCAAGTTTGGAATTTGGCAGGGGGCACACGGCCTGGTACACGGGCATGTCCTAGGGCGTGTCGTGTTTGGGCCAACGATCTGCCAAGAGGTCGATGAATTTTAGAGTCGACGATCGTCGAGCAGCGAACACGGCCTGAGACACAGACATGTCCTAGGGTGTGTCGAGCTCGTGTCGACGATCTTCATGGGAAGTCGACGATTTTCGCTCGATTAGGTGTCGAGATAGGGAACACGGCCTAGGACACGGGTGTGTCCAAGACCGTGTCGGGTGGTCGACGAACTGTGCTCGACGAAGTGTCGAGACAGTGAACATGGTTTGGAGCCTAGGCGTGTTTGGGTATGACACGGGCGTGTCATATAGGACACGGGCGTGTCATATAGGACACGGGCGTGTCCAAGACCCGTGTGTGTCTCGGGTTGGTGTTGGTCCTGTGTTGATGGAGGAACATGCCCGGGAACACGGGCATGTACTGGATGACACGGTCATGTCAGGTCTAACACGGGTATGTCGGGTGCCCGTGTAAATTTCGGGACGTGTCAGTTTTGACGGCGCATGGGGAACATGGCCCTGGACACGGGCATGTCACAGGCCGTGTTCGGCACAGATTTTACATTTCAGCTCCGGATCGTGGCCGTTCGTTTCCTTATTTTGGGATCTGACGGCTGGGGGTTGTTCCTACTGGGATATACCCGGGAATAGGGTTTCAAATCCCTCATTTCTTTCACTTAGTCTCTTTCTAAAGTCTAGAGAGAAGGAAGAGCAAGGAAGAATAAAGGAGGCTAGATCTGGTCACTGGCGGAGCTTCGGAGCTCCAAATCGCGAGCCCACTTCGGATCTATGGAGGCAACGAGATTGTGGTGCTTTTCATCCGCATACATTTCCATGGCGCCAAGGAAAAATGCTAGGGTAACGATTCTCATCCTAGGACATGTGAAGTCCTCTTTTCCTTTGTATAGGAAGCCCGCTCTCGTGAGTTTGCGGTGAGTTGAGGCGTTCCTTCGGGTAGACATGAATAGTCCTCGTTGTGAACATATAGAGTCCGTAATCAATGGCAGATATAGGCATGATGTGTGAAGCCTACCCGGACAAGTTGTTCTGGATCGGTGATGTTGCATTGCATGAATGGCTGGAGAAGACTCCGCGCGAATGTTTGTTTGTCGGGTTTTCTACGTGGTAGATTGCAACAGGGAGCCATGGGGATTAACTCCAAGCTGCACCCAGAAAACTAGGCAGATGCATGATTCTGCCAACATGGTGGCCTGGGAGCCAACTTGAACATAATTGGGTTATGTGTTGTGTGTTGGATACGGGACTCGGGGAAGCTTGACCCGCGCAGACGACTTAAATTGATGTTGCGGTGTGAGAAACGGGTTAGGCGGAACCGTACCTGATCTATGTGGTTCAGTTAGAGAGACCTAAAGTACGTGGTACTCGTCATTGACATAGATGGAGGGTCTTAGGCAGTGGCCAGAAAGACCAAATGCTCATGAGATATTGCCGTCCAGGGGGCGGTGGTGAGTCAGCGAACTTTGACCGCGTTCACCGAGAATGTGCCCTGAGTGCACGGGGTGTGTGGTCGTGCGTGCCCACACCTGTGATGAAGTGTTTATTCATTATGCTGCTTGGTTATGCTAACAATATGCAGGGAAAGAGCATCGCCGCCCCGATTATGGGGGCGGGATCATTATAATTTGGTCAGCATAGCTGACCGTTGCTTTTGTTTGCCACCGTTGCGGTGGATTGTTGCTTGCAGGTGCTGTGGAGCCGAGCGGTAAATAGCGGGCTAAAGCCCAAGTTGCTGAGCCAGCCCTCGAAGGCCTAAATTGAGTGTTTACTTGTTTTATTCATGTGTGACCGACCTGCGTGCCGAGGTTTCGAAAACATATTAATTGGGTAAACAGTTGTAAGGCCATAAGGCCATGGTACTGATGTATTTTACTTCATTCCTATTGTTTTGAGTAGTGGACATTCATGCTTGTGGCTGGGTTCTTTAATTTGCAGCCTTTAATAATTGCTTCCTCTAGAATGACTCTGTGTAGGACGTTGGATATTAGTTGGATGGTATTCCATTGAGTAACCGCTCGGTTTGTCTGTGGTATATGGCGTCGGGCCTCGGACGGACCTACTGCTATATGTTATTCGACGGATAGGGGGTGTTACAATTTGGTATCAGACTACTGGTTTCGGTCAGGCTTAAAATGAATTCGTGGATGAATTCTTTTTAAGGGTGATGAGCACATGTGTGTGCGTCATCGTTATAACATCAAAAGAACCCATGAATGTCCACTTAGGAATGAAAATACACGTGTTTGAGGAACCTGCGTGTTCTTATAATTGCGTTTTGCAATTTTGTTTGGTCGCTTAATGAGGTTTTGTACAACTATAGGTGACCAGAAGCGGTTCTGGGTCGTCAGAACGTCCAGTTTTTGAGGCTAGTAGTGCACCAAACGATGCTCCTGCAACACCTCCATCGGCTGAAACCATATGATTGGTTGTCGAAGCAGTGTTTGCCATGATCAATGTGCAGCCTACAAGGCAAATGCAACAGCCCGCTCCTACGATGTAGCAGGTACCGTTGCAAAGTGATGAACCGAGAAGAGTGGAGTAGGTAGTAGTGGAGCCTTTGGTGCCGAGGCGAGCAACTGAAAGGCATCTCAAGCATGTTATGAGCATGAATCATCCCGTGTTCTCGGGGTTTGGAATCCCATCGCAATCTGAAGATTGGCTCTCCCGAGTGAAGAGAGTCCTGAAAGCTACTGAAACGGAGGAGTGGCAGATGACCACTATAGCTACGTTCCTTCTAGACGGTGATGCTAGGTTGTGGTGGGAATGCTTGGAGCTACATCACTTGAGGGGTAGGCAAATTACGGACGTCTCGATGGAGGAGTTTTCGAGATTGTTCTTGGCAAGGTACCTCCCTTCGGCTCAGAGGATAGCATTGGAGAATGAGTTCCTGAAACTGGTGCAAGGAGAGAGTAGCGTGGATGAGTATCTCCACGAGTTTACTCGTTCGGGTCGGTACGCTAGCTCCACATTTGCGGATGAGGAGCGCAAGACGAACCATTTCTACGAAGGTCTGAGAGATGACTTGACGCTACTGCTCTCGGGGCCGATGACGCAGGGCTTCTTGACCATGGTCAACACGACCCGGTCTTTAGAGAAGGACATGAAGAATGTACAAGTGAATAAAAGCTTTGGTGATAAGAAGACAGAATTCAAAGTGTCGTCTAATGCAAAGTTTGGGTATCGCAAGTTCAATAAGAAGGCTAGGACTTCGGGTCCAGCCCCCTCTTCTGGTGCTTCTGGGGTGACTACGGGTCGAACCCCTTGTGCATGTTTTAAATATGGAAAGCCTGACACTTTGCCCGTGACTACTGGAGCGGACATCCCAAGTCCGAGAGGAAGCTGGGAGCAACTTATGAAGAGAATGGCAAGGCGGTAGAGTCAACCGCGTCCCATTATGCTCCGGCTCAACCGAGAGTTTATAATCTTGGCCAACAGGAGGCCATTAAACAATCGAATATGGTGACAGGTATGGTTTAAATTTATAGCAAGTCAAATTATTCATACTCGTTATGTGCATGTTACCTTACCACTGCTTGTTTAGGATTTGTTTTGATTTGTGATAATCCGGTGAGAGCACTCTTTGATATGGGAGCTTCGCAATCCTTTTTGTCCGAAGAATTCATATCGCGCATCGGAGTGCTTTCTTCGGCGGCGAAGGACAAACTGGATGTGTTGTTGCCAATGGGTGTTTGATGCACGCGGAGAGAATCTGTGGCATTAAGATTCGTATTGGGAGTCAGGAGTTCCATTTGCTAGTGTCGCTACTGCCGCTGGTGGAGTTCGACGTAATATTTGGCATGGACTGGCTCTCGGAGCAGCAAGCTTATATTGATTGCGGTCACAAGGAAGTTAAGTTGGGAACAGGTCATGAGACGACTTTCACGGGCTTGAAAGTGTCGAGCAAGACGTTGATGTCTGCTCTTCAGGTGGTGAAGGCAGTTCGTGCTAGTGTAGAGCTGTTCTTTACGCTAGTGGAGGTTGCAAAGCCTAAGCCTACGATGGATAGTATTTTAGTGGTAGCTGAATACCCTGATGTGTTCCCTGCCGATCTTCCTGTAGCCCCTCCTCAACGGGAAATTTATTTCACGATTGAGCTAGTGTCAGGTGCAAACTTGTTTCACGATATTCGTATCAACTAGCGCCTAAGGAAATGGCGGAGCTGAAGGTGCAACTGCAAGAGTTGTTGGAGCAAGGGTATGTGCGTCGAAGTTCATCGCCTTGGAGTACACTGGTCCTCTTTGTAAAGATGAAGGACGGGAGCTTGAGACTTTGTATTGATTATCGGGAGTTGAACAAGCTAACGGAGAAGAATAAGTACCCGATCCTGAAGATTGATGATCTGTTCGATCTGTTGGTCGGGTCAATGGTGTACTCAAAGTTGGATCTCAAGTCTGGATACTATCAGGTGAGGATAAGGGAGAGTGATATCCCCAAAATAGCTTTCAGTACGAGATACGGGCATTACGAGTTTACGGTCATGCCGTTTGAGCTGACGAATGTGCCGTCGGTGTTCATGTATTTGATGAACAGGACTTTCAGGGAGTACTTGTACCATTTTGTGATCGTCTTCATCGACGACATATTGGTGTACTCGCATTGTGAGGAGGATCACTTCAAACATCTTCATTTGGTATTGGAGACGTTGAGGAGGAATCAATTTTACGCCAAGTTCTCCAAATGTGAGTTTTGGCTATCTTCAGTGGCATTCCTTGCTTATATAGTAAGTGGAGAGGGCATTGTGGTGGATCCGGCAAATATTATTGCGATATGAGAGTGGTCTGTGCTTTCTACAGTAGCGGAAGTCCGGAGCTTTCTGGGTCTTGCCAGCTATTACAGGAGCTTCGTGGAGAACTTCTCGCGAATAGCGTTACCCCTCACTACTTTGATGAGAAAGGAGCAGAAGTTCGTTTGGACGCTGGAGTGCGCACGAGCTTTTGAGGAGTTGAAGTGTCGGTTGACCACGGCGCCTGTGCTGAGTTTGCCGAGTGGGACCGAAGGCTTTGAAATCTATAGCGATACTTCTGGCAGTGGCTTGGGTTGTGTGCTGCTACAGCACGGAAGTGTGATAACGTATGGCTCGAGACAGCTGAAAGTGCACGAGAGGAATTATCTGGTCCATGACTTGGAGTTAGCAGCCACGATTTTTGACTTGAAGCTGTGGAGACACTACTTGTATGGGGTGAGGGTCGATATCTATACCGACCATAAAAGCCTAAAATATTTGTTGGATCAAAATGATCTAAACATGCCGCAGCATAGATGGATGGAGTTCCTGGGGGACTACACATTCAAGATCCATTACGTGCCTGGTAAAGGCAATGTGGTTCCGGACACGTTGAGTCGTCGGGCCCCAACTCAAGCCAATTGGTTGTCGGTCCATGACGAGCAGTTGGTTCGGGAGTTAGAGGCGTTGGAGATCTCTTGCGTGGACAAGCAGTCGAGTGCTGAAGCGCTATTAAACTAGACGGAAGTTCAGTATGACCTGGCTGATCGAATTCGGCAGGATTTGGATGTGGATAGCAGCATGAAGCATCTCATGATAGAGGCTCTGGATGGGTCAAATTCCCAATATAAGGTTGTGGATGGATTGCTTTGTAAAGACAGTCGTCTGTGCGTCCCAAATGTGGGCACTTTGCGGGTGGAATTGTTGTATGAGGCGCATCATACCAAGTACACAATTCACCCGGGGAGCACGAAGATGTACCGTGATGTGAAGACATTTTTCTGGTGGCCAAGACTGAATAAGGATGTGGCACTGTACGTGGCGAAGTGTCAAACATGCGCCTTGGTGAAGGCGGAGTGCCAAAAGCAGGGAGGATTCTTGAAGTGCTTGTCTATTCTGGAGTGGAAGTTCGACGACATTACTATGGACTTTGTGCACGGGTTGCCGAGATCGCAGAAGGGAAACGACGACATTTGGGTGGTCGTAGATCGCTTGACGAACGTGTCGCACTTCATTCCGTATAGGAAGGATGATCCAGTTGAGAAATTGGCAAAGTTATATGTGGATAAGATAGTACGGCTTCATGGTGTGCCCCGCATCATCGTAAGTGACCGAGATGGGCGGTTCACGTCCAATGATTGGAGAACGGTGCAACAGATGTTGGGAACAAAGCTGAGTTTTAACATAGCCTTTCATCCGCAGACGGATGGGCAAACCGAGAGAGTCAACAGGACAATGGAAGACATGCTTCGCATGTGCGTCCTGGACTTTGGAAAGCAGTGGGAAGACCACCTATACTTGGTGGAGTTTGCATACAATATTAGCTACCAGGCAAGCATACAAATGACGCCCTTCGATACCCTTTATGGTAGAAGATGTCGCACACCGTTGTCTGGGTTTGAAACGGGTGAGTCAAATTTGTGCAAGCGCCAAGAGGTGGAAGATGCTATGTCATTGGTTCGAACGATTCGAGAGAGGTTGCTAATCGTTCAAGACCGCCAGGCTAAGTACTATAATGTCAAGCACAGGAACGTGGAGTTCGCTGTTGGCGACTGGGTATACTTGAAGATCAAGCCATTCAAGGGTGTCTCGCGGGTGCGGCGCTTGAAGAAGCTAAGCTCGAGGTACCTTGGACCGTTTGAGGTTCTGGAGCAGATTGGTGAAGCAGCTTATCGGTTGAAGCTATCAGTGGAGCTTAGTCGTCTACACGATGTATTCCATATATCAGTGCTACGGAAGGCGGTGCAAGAGCCTTCGCATGTATTGTACTTCATTCATGCTACTTGTGTAAGGCCATAAGGTCATGGTACTTGTGTATTGTACTTCATTCCTATTGTTTTGAGTAGTGTACATTCATGCTTGTGGCTGGGTTCTTTAATTTGCAACCTTTAATAATTGCTTCTGCTAGAATGACTCTGTATAGGATGTTGGATACTAGTTGGATGGTATTTCATTGAGTAACCGCCTGGTATCTCTGTGGTATATGTCTTCAGGCCATGGCTGGACCTACTGCTATATGCTATGCGACGGATAGGGGGTTACATACTTCCTTTCCCTTTTCAGCATATGACGCTCCTGTCTTCTTCTCACTCTTTGGTGGACCAACCAGATAGTCACGGGCTAGATGACCCACCTTACCACATGTATAACAAGCACAAGGATCTTGCCTAAGAGTTGCACCAAATGCAACAGTCGAGGGAGCTAGTGTTGAAGAGTTAGATCTCTTACCCCATTTCCTTCGGTAATTCGATTTTCCTGGGTGCGGTGCTTTCAACTCGTGTTTTAACACAGCCAAGTACCTCTTGCCCTGTACCTGCTTCATATCTTTCTCCAACGCATGAGATATAACATCCCATGTTACTTCTAGGCCCCTTCCACTTAGATTGGGTTAGGCATGGGATGGGTGACAAGGGTTTTAGCTAGGTTTGACCCTAGGTAGTGGGTTGTATCCATATGGGGCCCACTATAGGACCAAGTCAAACTAGGTCAAACTAGCCTAAATAGGGACCCAAACCACACCATGACCCCACCACATTGCCCTAACCCTAAAAACAATCTAAGTGCACCCTAGGGCATGCCATTAGGTCAACATTTTGACCAAGGTTGACCAAAGTCAACCTTGGGCCTAATTTGGTCAAACCCACACTCATAAGCCCAATTAGCCTAAGTAGGGCACCCCCTTGACCCAACCCAAGCTGGGTGGTGCCACTAGACCCATTACCACCAAGTAGGGTCAGCCCACCCACCATGGTTGACCAAGTCAACTCAAGGTCAACATAGTCAATTATTTGACCTAAAAGAGGGAAATGAAGACCAAGCCACCCTCCTTTGGACCAAGCCCACCAAATTTGGCCCATGGCCAGCCCAAGTGAACAAGACCAGCCCTACCCCTCTAAATCAGGAGAGAGAATGCATATAAAGGGGTAGAAGTGGGATTTTGAGAGAAAGAGGAGAAAGAAATGGGGATGAAAGGGAATGGTGGCCACATGGCCACCCCTTCAGCTGAATTCCTCTGCCCAACACCAGCTGGCCGACCTCCTCTCATCATTCCAGAGGAAATTAGGGGCTGAGAGCCACCTGGCATGCATGGGCGGAGCAACCAAAGCTCAAACCGAGCTCACATAGGTTGTATCTCCCCATATACTCCACCTCAGCCCCAAATAGCCTCACTAATAGCTTCAGGAGGTAGAAAGGAATTGAAATTGAGTGTTGGAACATGGAAAACGGTGGAGAATCAAGCAATCGGGGTGGAGCTCGCCGGCGCACCACCACCATGGCAAACCGCCGCCTGACCCGCAGCCAAGCCCCAATCCAGGTCCGTTTTGCCGCCCCTCTACCTGTACTAGAATTCTAGATCCATTTAGGGAGATATCGGGCTCAATCGAGCCCCATGCCATGAGAGGAAAATGAGAAAATTTGGGCTTTTTCTTCTTGCTCGGGTTCGCCGGAGGAGCCAACTCCGGCGGCCCCACCGCCGGGAAACGCTAGCCCCTACCTTAGCAAAGGTGGTGGCGACATCCGCCGGCGGTGGTGGTGGCTCAGCTGGCCGGGAACCGCCAGCAAACATCGTCCAGGAAAGATGAATCTCAGCCGTTAATCCAGTGGGGATGATGACCGGATTCCGTCCATTTACACTTTAAGATTCGTGCTGATATAATATTATGATTTAATTTAATGTTATGAATAGTAAAATTTATGTCACACTTATTCAGTGTCCTTGCATGCCATTTTTAGGCCTCTTAGATGCATTCCCAGAAACTGATCCCTGAATGAAACATGTAGCCTTACTGTTACCTTTAATTTGACATCTTAATCATTAACTTTTGTCCAGTATTCTGGCCTGTAGGACATTTCTCCTAGGACTGGTCCTAGACAAGGGCAGAAATTCATTTGAATGCCCAAGTCAAACCAGCAATCACCATGGCCCCAAATTTTGGGTACATGCATGATTAGGACATACCTAGTCCCTGCCAAAATTTAGGAATTTTTGAAACAACGTTTTCTATAGTTTTGGTCATGATATCAAAATGTAAATAAATGCAATATATGGAGTTATATGACTCCTCATGGCCCCAAATCTTGGCGGTAGGTCATTGGGGACATCCTTAGTGCATGATAAAAATTTCAGCACTTTTGGATCACTGCATGTTGGAGAATCCACTTGCATGTGTTGGTTCATATTTTGTCTTGGTGTGCCAATAGCAATAGTTTAAATATTGTGCATTCAACCTAAAGGAGGCATTCAAAAATCATGGATTTGATTCCAGTGGTTCATTAGGGTAAATTGCACCCCTCAGATTAATTATGGGATTTTTGGAATCAAAAATCCCATTAATAGGAATTTTTAAAAATATAACTCCTTTTGAAAATAAATTTGAAAAATAGGTTTTCCTCAAGCTACGAGCTGTCAGAGATATCATGGGAGGAGTTTGGCGATGTATTTCTGGATCACTTCGTCTCTGTTACGGATAGAGATGCCTTGGAGGAGAGGTTTTTGAACCTCAGGAAGGGGACTAGATCAGTGATCGAGTATCAGCGAGAGTTCTCTCATTTGGGCAGGTTCGCAGGGATTTAGGATACCGATGATAGGAGGTATGCCAAGAGGTTCTACCGGGGGCTCAGGGACGATTTGAGGCAGGCCTTGCTGTTCATTTCTCATGGCACCTCTAGGCAGATCATCGAGATGGCAAAGAAGCTGGAGGCTGACCAGCTGATGGTGCAAGGCAGAGGGAAGAGACCATTTGATGGGTCGACATCAGGAGAGAGCAGCAGGGGCTCTCAGCGAGGCAGGACTATCAGATACAAGAAGGGTGGGGGAGGTCGTCGTCCCAACTTCAGGCAGGAGCAGGGGCCTCCTCCAGCATTGGCTCCCCCACCTCTACAGGTGCATGATCCGAGGAGACAGGATGACCGTGGCCACCGACAGGTAGTTTGTTACGGATGCCGCCAGCCCGGACACATTAGGTCGCAGTGCCCGCATCGATTCCATCCTCCTCCTCCACCTCCAGTGGCCCCAGTACAGCAGGGCCGAGGCCGAGGCCGAGGACGAGGCCGGGGATATCACGGCAGGAGACGCGAGCAGGAGCAGATATACGCCTTGGACCTCACAGAGCAGAGGAACCCCGAGGAGGTTATCACAGGTACTTAAGGTTAATTATTAAATTTTGTTTTTTGAGTTTTCAATTATATAGTACCTGGAACTATAAGGTAACAATTAATTTTAACTTAAACAAACCTCAGGCATAGTTATGATCAGCGGCAAGCCCGCTCATACTCTCTTCGACACGGGTGCTTCGCACTCGTTCGTATCCGAGGCCTTCATAGACAGACTCGAAGGCGTGGAAAGATTTCCTAGACTAGAGATGAGGGTACGTCTACCCGATGGGTCAGAGCTGCGGACCACTGCACATTGTGATATGGAGGTCGAGATTGGCGGCAAGGCATTTGAGGCGCCGGCAACTATTCTGAAGCTGCAGGACTTCGAATTGATTTTGGGTATGGTATGGTTACATCGGAACCATGCTCAGATTGATTGTCCGTCCAGGAGGATCACGCTAAGGCATGGCGACTCCCATGCTATCATCGAAGGTATTCAGCCTATCTGCCACACATTGCTATCTTCTGTACAGGCTATGAAGGCCCACGAGCAGGGAGAAGAAGTTTACCTTATCTGCTTTGAGATGTTGGGGACAGAGACTTCTATTTTAGATGTTCCGGTGATCCGGGATTTCCCCGACGTATTCCCGGAGAAATTGCCCGGGCTACCACCAGCCAGAGTTGTGGATTTCAGGATCCAGCTAGTACCGGGAATGACGCCGGTGTCCCGGGCACCTTACAGGATGGCTCCCAGGGAGTTAGCAGAGTTCAATACTCAACTTCAGGAGCTAGTTGAGTCGGGATTTGTGCGGCCTAGTTCATCGCCATGGGGAGCGCCAGTTCTATTTGTGAAGAAGAAAGACGGATCGTTACGACTATGCATAGATTACCGGGAGCTGAACTGGTTAACGGTCCGCAATACCTATCCACTGCCTCGGATAGATGAGCTATTTGATCAGTTACAGGGAGCCTTCTGGTTCTCTAAGCTAGATTTGCGATCCGGCTACTACCAGCTCCGCATCCGGGAAGAGGACATACCGAAGACGCCGTTCAGTTCACGCTATGGATTATACGAGTTCACGGTGATGCCTTTTGGGCTCACGAATACCCCTGCCGCATTCATGAGTCTAATGAACCGTGTGTTCGAGCCCTTCTAAGACTGCTTCGTGATTGTATTCATCGACGACATTCTGATATATTCCCAGACTCAGGAGGAGCATACAGAGCATTTGACGCTGGTCTTGCAGAGGCTGAGGGATTCCCAGTTGTACGCAAAGTTTTCAAAGTGCCAGTTCTGGCTGCAGGAGGTGGCTTTCCTGGGACACACGATCAGTGGGGCTGGATTAGCAGTGGACCCAGACAAGATAGAGACAGTAAGGGATTGGCCATGACCAAAGACAGCATCCGATATTCGCAGCTTCCTGGGTTTGGCAGGGTACTATCGGAAGTTTGTGGAGGGGTTCTCGAGGATAGCCCTCCCCCTCACGACTTTGACGAGGAAGGATACTGAGTTCACCTGGACAGAGCAGTGTGAGGCGGCATTTCAGGAGCTGAAGGACCGACTCATCTCATCCCCTATTCTTGCGCTTCCATCCGGGATTGAAGGATTTCAGATTTACACAGATGCCTCTTACTAGGGGATGGGTGCTGTCCTGATGCAGCATGGACATGTTATTGCTTATGCTTCGAGACAGTTGAAGAAGCATGAGCATAACTATCCGGTACATGACTTAGAGCTCAGGGCTGTGGTATTCGCCCTAAAGATCTGGAGGCATTACTTATACGAGATTCATTGTGATATTTATTCAGATCACAAGAATCTTAAATATGTCGATACGCAGAAGGACTTAAACCTACGACAGAGGAGATGGCTGGAATTCCTCTGCGATTATGATTATAAGATCCACTACCATCTGGGGAAAGCGAACACAGTAGCAGATGCTTTGAGTAGGAGGCCCGACACTTCTGGAACGAAGCCACGATTGATGTCTATAGAGCTGTTGCGGATGATGGAGGACATGTACATTACCATAGTATCTGAGGCCGAACTAGTGGTATATCGTGAGTATTTGAGCTCAGTGATCAGTAGTGATGACATTCGAGAGCGCATCCGAACACATCAGAGGCGGGATGCTGCATTACAGCCGATTTTTAGTGCCCTAGAAAGGGGCAAGGTAGAGGACTACACGATACATGATGATCTTCTTCGATTCCGTGGACGCATTTACATACCCGCAGGAGGCAGTATCCGGGAGGACATACTCAGAGAGGCTCATTTCTCCAGATTTTCAGTGCATCCCGGCATCACCAAGATGTGGGCAGATTTGCGGAGGTCTATGTATTGGCCTGGGATGAAGAGTGAGATCACTCATTTTGTGACATTCTGCGAGACGTGTCAGCGTGTGAAGATGGAATGTAAGAGCCCAGGAGGTTTGCTACAGCCACTGTCAGTACTAGAGTGGAAGTTCGAGGACATTGCTATGGATTTTGTGCACGGACTACCTCGCTCCCACTCTGGGCACGATTCTATATGGGTCATAGTAGACAGACTGACCAAGGTAGCGCGCTTTATTCCAGTTCGGAAGGATGCCCCAGTTGCAGTTCTAGTGAGATTATTTGTGGAGCAGTTCGTCAGATATCATGGCATTCCCAGGACGATCATTTCGGATCGTGATGGTCGGTTCACTTCGAGCGAGTGGAGGGCCATGCATGCTTACTTGGGCTCTCGACTTACTTTTAGTACCGCCTTCCACCCGCAGACCGATGGACAGACTGAGCGGACCATCCGGACCATGGAGGACCTACTCATACTATGCATATTGGATACGGGGAAGCCTTGGGAGAGGCTGCTGCCACTGATTGAGTTCTCGTACAATAACAGCCACCATGCTAGCATCAGTATGGCTCCATATGAGGCACTTTATGGGAGGAAGTGCCGGACACCGCTATCATGGGTTCAGGATGGGGACACCATGGCTCTTGGATCAGATTATATAGAGGATACTGAGGTTCAGATTCGTTTGATCAGAGATCGGCTACTAGAGGCTCAGAGCAGGCAGGCAAAGTATTACGATGCTCGGCACCGAAAGGTGGAGTTCCAGGTTGGAGACAGAGTTTTCTTGAAGATACATCCAGTACACGGTGTCTCTCGGGTGCGGAGGCACAAGAAGCTCAGTCCACAATACATGGGGCCATACTTGATCCTGGAGCGGATCGGCCCCTTAGCTTACAGACTGCAGCTGCCACCGGAGTTGGGTGCATTACATGACGTTTTCCATGTCTCTTCCTTGCGAAGAGCTCTCCTTCGGCCGGAGCAGCATATTACTACTACAGCCGGACCGATAGAGCCTGACAGATCAGTTAGATTGGAGCCAATCCGGATTGACGATACAGTCATCCGAGTGTTGCGGAAGAAGAAGGTTCCTCTTGTGAAGGTGTTGTGGTCCAACCATGGACGAGAGGAGCACACCTGGGAGCCGAGGGATCTAATGCTGGAGCGACACCCGGAGCTGTTCACCTCAGGTATATTTTAGTTTACACGTTAAAAATTTCTTATAAATCTTGCAAATAAACCCCGTAAACCCGAACTTAAATTTCGAGGACGAAATTATTTTTCTTGGTTGTTGGAATTTGTAACATCCCATGTTACTTCTAGGCCCCTTCCACTTAGATTGGGTTAGGCATGGGATGAGTGACAAGGGTTTTAGCTAGGTTTGACCCTAGGTAGTGGGTTGTAGCCACATGGGGCCCACTATAGGACCAAGTCAAACTAGGTCAAACTAGCCTAAATAGGGACCCAAACCACACCATGACCCCACCACATTGCCCTAACCCTAAAAACAATCTAAGTGCACCCTAGGGCACGCCATTAGGTCAACATTTTGACCCAGGTTGACCAACGTCAACCTTGGGCCTAATTTGGTCAAACCTACACTCATAAGCCCAATTAGCCTAAGTAGGGCACCCCCTTGACCCAACCCAAGCTGGGTGGTTCCACTAGACCCATTACCACCAAGTAGGGTCAGCCCACCCACCATGGTTGACCAAGTCAACTCAAGGTCAACATAGTCAACTATTTGACCTAAAAGAGGGAAATGAAGACCAAGCCACCCTCCTTTGGACCAAGCCCACCAAATTTGGCCCATGGCCAGCCCAAGTGAACAAGACCAGCCCTACTCCTCTAAATCAGGAGAGAGAATGCATGCAAAGGGGTAGAAGTGGGATTTTGAGAGAAAGAGGAGAGAGAAATGGGGATGAAAGGGAATGGTGGCCACATGGCCACCCCTTCAGCTGAATTCCTCTGCCCAACACCAGCTGGCCAACCTCCTCTCATCATTCTAGAGGAAATTAAGGGCTGAGAGACACCTGGCATGCATGGGCGGAGCAACCAAAGCTCAAACCGAGCTCACATAGGTTGTATCTCCCCATATACTCCACCTCAGCCCCAAATAGCCTCACCAATAGCTTCAGGAGGTAGAAAGGAATCGAAATCGAGTGCTGGAAGATGGAAAATGGTGGAGAATCAAGCATTCGGGGTGGAGCTCGTCGGCGCACCACCACCATGGCAAACCGCCGCCTGACCCGCAGCCAAGCCCCAATCAAGGTCCGTTTCGCCGCCCCTCTACCTGTACTAGAATTCTAGATCCATTTAGGGAGATATCGGGCTCAATCGAGCCCGATGCCATGAGAGGAAAATGAGAAAATTGGGGCTTTTTATTCTTGCTTGGGTTCGCCGGAGGAGCCAACTCCGGCGGCCCCACCGCCGGGAAACGCTAGCCCCCACCTTAGCGAAGGTGGTGGCGACATCTGCCGGCGGTGGTGGTGGCTCAGCTGGCCGGGAACCGCCAGCAAATATAATCCAGGAAAGATGAATCTCAGCCGTTAATCCAGTGGGGACGATGACCGGATTCCGTCCATTTACACTTTAAGATTCGTGCTGATATAATATTATGATTTAATTTAATGTTATGAATAGTAAAATTTATGTCACACTAATTCAGTGTCCTTGCATGCCATTTTTAGGCTTCTTACAGACATTCCCAGAAACTGATCCCTGAATGAAAAATGTAGCCTTACCTGTTACCTGTAATTTGACATCTTAATCATTAACTTTGGTCTAGTATTCTGGCCTGTAGGACATTTCTCTTAGGACTGGTCCTAGACAAGGGCAGAAATTCATTTGAATGCCCAAGTCAAACCAGCAATCACCATGACCCCAAATTTTGGGTACATGCATGATTAGGACATACCTATCCCCTGCCAAAATTTAGGAATTTTTGAAACAACGTTTTCTATAGTTTTTGTCATAATATCAAAATGTAAATAAATGCAATATATAGAGTTATATGACTCCTCATGGCCCCAAATCTTGGTGGTAGGTCATTGGGGACATCCTTAGTGCATGATAAAAATTTCAGCACTTTTGGATCACTGCATGTTGGAGAATCCACTTGCATGTGTTGGTTCATATTTTGTCTTGGTGTGCCAATAGCAATAGTTTAAATATTGTGCATTCAGCCTAAAGGAGGCATTCAAAAATCATGGATTTGATTCCAGTGGTTCATTAGGGTAAATTGCACCCCTCAGATTAATTATGGGATTTTTGGAATCAAAAATCCCATTAATAGGAATTTTTAAAAATATAACTCCTTTTGAAAATAAATTTGAAAAATAGGTTTTCCTCAAGTACAAATCCTAAAACTTTGACAAGTTGCAAATAAGGTTATATTTGACATAGGAAAATTTGATCTTTCTGTTTGAAGAGCTTTTGGAGTAAAATATCTTAAAATGCCCATTTTACCCTTATTTCATTTATTCTTGAATTGATGGATATGCACCTCAGAAAAATTTGGAAATAATTCTACTGTTGTAAAATTATATTATTAGTCTTGTATAATTATTTCAGAATTTATGGATGTATTGATAGTTGTTAAATTAATATAATGGCATATTTGGTAAATATGTAAGAATGGAAATTGATAGGCCATTACACAATAAAAGTTGCTGAAACTCTGCCTAGTCATAAATTAATGATCTATATGTTCTGTAATTTTTCTGCAATTTTGGATTACATATTACTTGTACTTCATTTGGAAAATGGAAATTATGTAGATTTGCTATTAATTAATGAATTGGTATAAATAATTAACGGAAAATTATGAAAACCTGTAGACAGAAATATTGCATCAAGATACAACTCAGGAAAAATTACCTAGGTCAGTGGATCTTAAATCATATAACTTCATGTGTAAAGTGACCTAGTAATTAATTTAAAAGATTTAATTAAGGGATTATTTTGCCAAGGAAAATTATGAGAATCCATAGGATAGTTCCCTTAGCCCATAACACCTTAGAAAAAAAATTTAGGGGCAAGATGCCTTAAGGATTGGAAGATTCCATTTTTAGGGTAATAATAGGACATGGTCTGCATATAGCATAAATAGGGCATACTTTAGGGGATTACCTATAAAACTCCCCCTACCCGGATCCCAAAACACGGCACGAAACGGGGGAGTCTTATGCCCGGAACAGCCGCCTTGGGGTAGCATTAGCACACGGGCTAACCTGTACCACAAGACGCCTATTCCGCCGGCTACAACAATATCAATATAACATGCCAACCCAACCAAATAAATAAACAACCAGAAGTCAAATCCACACTAAGTTATAATGTCCAAATACATCAATAAATAGAAGCTAAAACATGCTTCTACCATATATCAGAGTACAGCTAAACATTGCCCAAACGGGCTACATCAGAGTATCAAATACTAACATCAGTAACTGACGGTATCGACGACACCGTCACCTCAGGCCCTGTCATCCTGGCCTGGCTGTCCTGCTGCGTAGTCTGCGGCTGCTCCACCTGCGGCGTGACCTCCTAAAAAGGGAGACGTAGCAACCGTTAGTCGAAACGACTAAGTGGTTTCACATCCGCTCCCCCGGCGACTCCTCGGCACCGGGCGGAGAAAAGGAACAAGAGTATAGTATATAACAAGTATGCAAATAAAGGAAGTACAGGCAGGTGGCAGTAGTGTAAGAGTAACAGTATCATAATCAGCATTTATGTAAGAGCTACACTAAACTAGCAAGTATAAGTAACAGCAGGAAGGTAACTTAACTTATAAGAATGCTCATACAAACTTATAAGTTAAGGATCGGGTTACATAAAAGTAACTCATCGTATAAGAGTGCCCATACAAACTTATACGTGAGGATCTTGTTGTGCAATGTTATGAAATGATATGAATGCGATGCAATGACTCACCCATGCACACCCATGCAATTGCTATGTCGACACAGACTATAGTTCCCACTTTTCGAGCAGGTAGCTAACCTCTCAGGCATCAGCCGCCGTGGCCAGGCGGTGACAGTAGAACGGGCACTTCTACTACTAGGCGGGTATCACACTACTTCACCTAGGCCTCCGTACGCCTCAACGCTAAGAACACAACAGCGGAGCCCCTGCGTACTATGTCCCAGCGGGGTCTTGGGTAGATGTGCACCAAGAACACAGCCCGAACTGGCCTTGCGTGACCCGGAAGGGGCCTCGGAAGAAGCACGAGGACACAGCCCAACCATTCACATGGCCGGAGGGGTCTCGGGACGTGAACACCGAGGACACAGCCCAAACCGACCAAGTCTAACTGCCAACTCCCATCGGTGTGACGACTGGCGAGCCCGTAGACCTGCCACACTATCCTTAACCCAGGATTACGACACCGCGTGTCGACTCACACCACATGCAAATTCCACATCAACATATCATCGAAGGGGCCTCGGAGTGAGCATGAGGACACAGCCCCACCATCCATCCACACCTTACCTCAACACGACCAAAACAAGTGGCGGTCAACACCGCACTTGCACCTTTACTATAAAGTGCCAATAGGAGACGACACACTATTGTTGGACTCCTAAATTCAATCCGATATAAAACATATGCATGGCCATGGGTTACCCATCTATATATCATCCCAAGTGATTTCAACATGATATAAACAAGATTTGCTCTTACGACAACTTACCGAAGTATTATCAAATCAATCCAATTAAACATAAAGAAATCAACAGGCCTCAAGCTATCTTGCGATAATAAATTGATTTCTAAAACAGTAAATATTATAATCCATAACACTTTGGTGGTTAACATAAAATTATTTCACCAAAATCTCGAATTAATTGCGACATTGGACCCACCAATTTCAAATCCACAACGTATGTGGAGACCCAGAATTTCAGCGGAGAATTAGCACTGGACAGCAACTTCGACCGGAGTTTCCTGAAGTTACAGGAATCCGGTGGGGGCGTGTAACCCCTCATTGGAAAGACCTTTTCATGATCTACAACGTTCATATTCAGGTCACAACCCAGATCTGAAAATAACCTACTCGAAATCGGCTTCAAAGTTCGCTGCGCACAGAACACGATTTCTGTGTACAGGAATTGCCGGACAGCAAACTCGATTAGGTTTTCCCGGGGCCACAGACATCACCTGAAGTTGTGCAACCACTCGTTGGAAAGGTATTTCCAAGGGCTACAACTTTCGTGTTTAGCCAAAAGCCCAGATCTGCCCATATCCTACATGAAAATGGCCTAGAAGATCGCTGCGCGCAGAATACAGATTCTGCGCGCATCTTAAAGAAAAATGAACGGCATCGGTCCGTCTTTCTCCTCAAGCGATCCTTCCTAAATTTTCCAGAAATGTCCTCCTCCCTTATTCAACCTCAAGGGCCAAAACTCCTCACGAAACCATTCACCCATCGTCGTATTGAAGAAAGGGGAAGGGTTGAAGAGATCTAAAATCTAGGATTCAAATCCTAGCATGGCCAAACCTAGAAATCTTCTCCTCTCCATCAAGCTCTCTTGAGCCGATGTCTCTCCTAAATATCTAAGATCTAGCACCAAGGGAGAGGGTAGGAAACTCACGTTGGCTCCAGCGGTACCACCATTTCCGTCCATGGATCGCGTAGTTCTCCTTGGCGGCATCTTCTCTTTCACGGCGATGGCGGATCTCCTTCGGTAGAACTTGCTCCTACAGTTTTCCTCTCACCAGGAGTTCTCACAGGAATTAGGGAAAGAAATTGGAATGAAAACGGCTAGGGTTTTCTCTGCCCCTTATATACAAAATGTGACACGGGTAGGGACACGGCCGTGTCCGTACCCGTGTCCTGCTTCCGTGAAACGGCCGTGGCGGTTTCCACGTCGGTTCAATGTTTGACACGGGTAGGGACACGCCCGTGTCCCGACCCGTGTTCACATGACACGGCCGTGTGCCTTGACGTGTTATTGGCCGTGTACTTCTTGAGTTACATCTCGACACTTCTCGTCGAGCTCAACTCGACGCACACGGGTAGGGACACGCCCGTGTCACTACCCGTGTCACTTAGTGTCGACCTCTCTCGACGATCTCGACGCCTCTCGACGATCTCGACACGCCTCGTCGAGATCATCTCGACGCACACGGGTAGGGACACGACCGTGTCACTACCCGTGTCACTTGGTGTCGACACAGCTCGCCAGTCTCGACACGGCTTGTCGAGTGGAACTCAACGCACACGGGTAGTGACACGCCCGTGTCA
Organism: Platanthera guangdongensis; assembly: GCA_039583875.1. NCBI lineage: Eukaryota > Viridiplantae > Streptophyta > Magnoliopsida > Asparagales > Orchidaceae > Platanthera > Platanthera guangdongensis. The sequence continues at coordinate 90,629,805 of CM077149.1, forward strand.
CTACCCGTGTCACCACCCGTGTCACTCTGCACTAATTTCTCCACTTCTCCACAAGTGCAGCCCAATTCCCTGCACTTCTCAGGACTTGAGTCAACCCTCCTGACTCAAAAACACACACACTAGGGGCCTAGAGCGATTCGGTACGTTACAAATCCTATAAACAAAATAAAAGATTTTGTCCCCGAAATCAAGCTTAGGCTGTGTGGAGAAAAGCTTAACAGGAAATTTATCATATGTTTTTAAATAAGATTACCTTGGGCAAACAACTCCGGGTAGCGTTGCTGCATCAAATCCATTGGCTCCCAGGTGTACTCCTCCTTCCCATGATTCAACCATAGCACCTTCACTAAGGGGACACTTTTGCGGCGTAATGTTCTTGTCTCGCTGTCAACAATCCGTATCGGCTCTAGTCGCACAGACCTATCTGACGCCACCGCACTATCAGCAGTGGGAATAAATTGGTCGGGCCGCAATAGTGCTTTTCGAAGCGACGATACATGGAACACGTCGTGAAGATTTTCTAGTTCCGGTGGTAACTCCAACCGATAGGCCAACGGGCCAATTCTTTCCAATATAGTATAAGGCCCAACATACCTTGGGCTGAGCTTTTTCACTCCCCGCACCCGCGACACTCCATGCATCGGCCGAATCTTAAGGAACACTTTTTCGCCCACTAGGAACTCCACCATCCGGTGCTTTTTATTGTAATATTTTGCCTGTCGACTTTGAGCCTCCAACATGCGGTCTCTTATCAATCTGACAGCCACATCAGTATCATCTATAAATTCATTTCCCAATGCCTTCGGATCTTCATCCTGCACCCAAGACAAGGGGGTCCTACACCTTATTCCGTAAAGGGCTTCATGGGGCGCCATACCGATGCTCGCTTGATGACTATTATTGTAGGAGAATTCCACCAGTGGTAAGAGTCTTTCCCACGGCTCTCCTCTGTCCAACACACATAACCTCAACAAATCCTCCAGCGTTCTGATGGTCCGCTCTGACTGCCCGTCAGTCTGAGGATGAAATGCGGTACAAAAGGTTAGGCGTGAGCCCAAATACGCCTGTACCGCCTTCCACTCATTGGATGTAAACCGACCATCCCGATCCGAAACAATTGTCTTGGGCACGCCATGATACCGTACAAATTGCTCCACAAAAAGGCGTACCAAAACATCCACGTGTGCTTCCTTCTTCATTGGAATGAACCGGGCCACCTTTGTCAGTCGATCCACAATAACCCACACCGAATCATTCCCGGAGCGTGAGCGAGGTAGCCCATGGACAAAGTTCATGGAGATATCCTCAAACTTCCATTCGGGAATTGGCAAAGACTGCAACAAACCACCGGGACTCCTGCATTCAGCCTTCACCCTTTGGCAAGCTTCGCAATGTGTAACATAGTAGCGAACATCCTTCTTCATTCCCGGCCAACACATGGTCTTCCGCAGTCCGGCGTACATCGTAGCAATACCCGGGTGTACTGAATATTGAGAGGAATGCGCCTCTCTCAATATATCCTCCCGAATTTTGCCGCCCTTGGGAATATAAAGTCGGCCTCGAAGATAAACGAGGCCGTCTTTTAGTGTGTACTCATCGGTGGTCCGATCTTCAATTGCCTTGATTGCCGGGGCCAAGGCCGCATCCATTCCTTGCTCCACCCGAATCCGGTCTCGGATATCACAAACTATGCTCATGTTAGCCAAATACTCCGCATACTCTGCCGAAGGAGCCTTGAATACTAGAGTAATTTCCATCTCTTCGACCATCCGAGCCAACCCCATACTCATCAACCGAGACTCTGGGCTAGAGCCTGGCGCTTTCCTACTCAAGGCATCGGCTACGGAGTTCGCTTTCCCGGGGTGGTAGTTCATGGTGAACTCATAGTCGCATAGAAATTCCAACCACCGTCGTTGTCTCATGTTCAACTCCTTCTGAGTGTGGACATACTTCAAGTTCTTGTGATTGGAAAAGATCTCGCAGTGTACGCCATATAGGTAATGCCTCCAGACCTTCAAAGCGAACACCACTACTCCCAGCTCCAAATCATGAACCAGGTAATTGATTTCATGTTTCTTTAACTGCCTTGAAGCATAAGCGATCACGTGTCCGTGCTGCATCAGCACCGCACCCATCCCTTGATATGATGCGTCCGTGTAAACCTGAAATCCTTCCTTCCCCGACGGAAGTGCAAGGATGGGGGCGGAGGTAAGCATATCCTTCAACTCTTGAAATGCTGCTTCACATTGAGGTGTCCACTCAAATGGCACACCCTTCTTCGTCAAGGAGGTAAGAGGAAGGGCAATCTTGGAAAATCCTTTCACGAACTTGCGGTAGTAGCCAGCAAGTCCAAGAAAGCTTCGTACATCGGCCGCCGACTTCAAGGGCGATCACTCCTTCACGGCCCGCACCTTTGTTGGATCCACTGCTAGCCCTGCTCCACTGATCACATGCCCTAAGAAGGCAACCTCCTTAAGCCAGAATTCACACTTGCTAAACTTGGCATACAAGGCGTGCTCCTTCAATTTCTTCAAAACCAAGGTCAGGTGCTCGACATGCTCCTCCTCCGTCTTTGAGTAGACTAAGATGTCGTCGATGAAAACGATGACGAAGATGTCCAAATACGGTTCAAACACCTTGTTCATCAAGCTCATGAAGGCCGAAGGGGCATTTGTGAGCCCAAACGGCATTACTGTGAACTCATACAAACCATATCTCGAACTGAAGGCCGTTTTCTGGATATCCCCCTCATGTATCCTCAACTGATAGTATCCAGAGCGCAAGTCTAGTGTAGAGAACCAATGTGCTCCCACTAATTGATCGAACAACTCGTCGATCCGCGGTAGCGGATAAGTGTTCCGCACCGTCAACCGATTGAGTTCCCGATAATCTATGCACAATCGCAGGGTTCCATCCTTCTTCTTCACGAACAGCACAGGGGCTCCCCATGGTGATGAACTGGGGCGAACGAACCCTGAATCTACTAGTTCTTGCAATTGAACTCTAAACTCCGCGAGTTCTTTCCGGGCCATTCTGTACGGAGCCTTGGACACAGGCTTGGCACCTGGTACTAGATTGATCTGGAAGTCAACCTCTCTATGCGGAGGTAATCCTGGTAGCTTCTCAGGAAATACCTCGGGAAAATCCCGTACAACCCATACATCCTTTAATTCCAACGCTTCCTCCTTCAACTCGAACCAGATCATGAAGACCTCGTCCCCCTTCATATGAGCTTTTACACCCTGGACGGAAGATAACATCATGCGGGGCGCGAAGCCAATACCTTGGAAGATGACGTCAGAGTCTCCATGTCTCAAATAGATCCGCTTCTCCGCGCAGTCGATCCTCGCGAAGTGCCAATCCAGCCATGCCATGCCCAAAATGATGTCGAACTCCGACATTCTCAAAACCGTGGCCGGTGTATCAAAGGCCTTCCCATCAATAAATAACTCCAACTCGCACTTGGCGGTTGCGATCATCTCCGAGCCATCCGGAAGGCGTACACGTCGGGCTATTCCCGTGAAGTACTGTACATCCCCCACGTCTTTTATGAAATCCTCGGACACAAAAGAGTGTGAGGCACCGGTATCGAACAGCGCATAGGCCGTCTTCCCGCCAATAATCACGGTGCCTAAGTGCCAACAACCAAAACTTATTGCTAGTGTCTAATAAGTTCTAATCAATTCATGTTAAACCATGCAAATATGTAAACTAATTAAATTATACCTGCAATCACCTCTTGGGGGTTCCGTTCCTGTGCCATGTCAAGTGCGTACACCTGACCCCTAGCAGGGCCGGGGTTACTTCTTGGCGGTCCTCGTCCTCGACCACGCATATATCCCCGCCCTCGAGGAGCTGCTGGAGGGAGAGCGGGAGGGAGAGCAGGAGGGGCGTTCCCAAATAACCGCGGGTAGAAACGTCGGATGTGGCCCGGCTGGTTGCATTCGAAGCACACCAGACCATGACGCCCTACAGGTTGTTGAAATCGCTGAGGCTGTGGGGGTGGAGGCAACGCAGGCGGCTGCGGAACTGGATGCTCCACCCTATAGTTTCGGTGGACACGCCATCCACCTCTTTGATGTCCCATTCCTCCTCTGAAGTTTCGCCTCCTTCTATTCCATGGGCCGGCTTCCATCACGTCCTCCGCAGGCCTCTTACTACATCCCATGTGGTCCGCCTCCAATCTTTTTGCCATATCAATGATCTCCGCCAAGCTACCATCCGTTATAAACAAAAGGGACTGCCTTAGGGGATCTCGCAGCCCCTTGTAGAAGCGCTTGGCATAGCCTCTGTCATCCAACTCGTAAGAATCCGCAAACCTTGCGAGATGCTGGAATTCCCGCTGGTATTTCGTAACTGTCTTTGATCCCTGCTTTAATAGAAGGAACCTCTGCTCAAGCTCATCTCGGGCCGACGTAGGGATAAAGTGCTCCAAGAAAACCTCCGAGAATTCACTCCAACTTATCTCTGTGTAGATCCGTCCTTGGAAGGTAGATCCCATGAGGGACTTCCACCACCTCTTCGCATGGAAGTCCAAGACGGACACTGCCAATGTCACTGCCATGTTGGCCGGGCAACAGATACCAGCCAACAACTCCTGTATCGTCTCTAGCCATTCCTCCGTACGTACAGCCGACTCCGCCCCAAGGTAGACGGGAGGGGAGAGAGCCCGGAAGGTGCTCAGCCAGTTGGAGCTCGGGGCCTGTTGTTGCACCGGAGCCTGCTGTGCCTTAAAAGCATCAAGAATGGCGGTGAGTGTTTGCCCCAACTCAGACTGTTGGAACTGAGTGGGTATGGGAGGGGTAGGAGTACCCCCCAACGGCTCAACATGCAGTGGAACCTACACGTTCATGACAAATTTGTGGTCAGGTTGGCTAAACTCAAGGTCAAAGTTGGACAAACTTAATGTGAATTATATATGGGCACACCACTGCTTCCGCTAAGTCAGTTTGTCCCCAAACCGACTAACCAAATGGGGGTGGCACCATTGTTGAATGACTTCCGTAGTTGAGGATCGTGGCAAACTGATACCAATTATAAAACTCCCCCTACCCAGATCCCAAAACACGGCACGAAACGGGGGAGTCTTATGCCCGGAACAGCCGCCTTGGGGTAGCATTAGCACACGGGCTAACCTGTACCACAAGAGGCCTATTCCGCCGGCTACAACAATATCAATATAACATGCCAACCCAACCAAATAAATAAACAACCAGAAGTCAAATCCACACTAAGTTATAATGTCCAAATACATCAATAAATAGAAGCTAAAACATGCTTCTACCATATATCAGAGTACAGCTAAACATTGCCCAAACGGGCTACATCAGAGTATCAAATACTAACATCAGTAACTGACGGTATCGACGACACCGTCACCTCAGGCCCTGTCATCCTGGCATGGCTGTCCTGCTGCATAGTCTGCGGCTGCTCCACCTGCGGCGTGACCTCCTAAAAAGGGAGACGTAGCAACCGTTAGTCGAAACGACTAAGTGGTTTCACATCCGCTCCCCCGGCGACTCCTCGGCACCGGGCGGAGAAAAGGAACAAGAGTATAGTATATAACAAGTATGCAATTAAAGGAAGTACAGGCAGGTGGCAGTAGTGTAAAAGTAACAGTATCATAATCAGCATTTATGTAAGAGCTACACTAAACTAGCAAGTATAAGTAACAGCAGGAAGGTAACTTAACTTATAAGAATGCCCATACAAACTTATAAGTTAAGGATCGGGTTACATAAAAGTAACTCATCGTATAAGAGTGCCCATACAAACTTATACGATGAGGATCTTGTTGTGCAATGTTATGAAATACTATGAATGCGATGCAATGACTCACCCATGCACACCCGTGCAATTGCTATGTCGACACAGACTATAGTTCCCACTTTTCGAGCAGGTAGCTAACCTCTCAGGCATCAGCCGCCGTGGCCAGGCGGTGACAGTAGAACGGGCACTTCTACTACTAGGCGGGTATCACACTACTTCACCTAGGCCTCCGTACGCCTCAACGCTAAGAACACAACAGCAGAGCCCCTGCGTACTATGGCCCAGCGGGGTCTTGGGTAGATGTGCACCAAGAACACAGCCCGAACTGGCCTTGCGTGACCTGGAAGGGGCCTCGGAAGAAGCACGAGGACACAGCCCAACCATTCACATGGCCGGAGGGGCCTCGGGACGTGAACACCGAGGACACAGCCCAAACCGACCAAGTCTAACTGCCAACTCCCGTCGGTGTGACGACTGGCGAGCCCGTAGACCTGCCACACTATCCTTAACCCAGGATTACGACACCGCGTGTCGACTCACACCACATGCAAATTCCACATCAACATATCATGGAAGGGGACTCGGAGTGAGCACGAGGACACAGCCCCACCATCCATCCACACCTTACCTCAACACGACCAAAACAAGTGGCGGTCAACACCGCACTTGCACCTTTACTATAAAGTACCAATAGGAGACGACACACTATTGTTGGACTCCTAAATTCAATCCGATATAAAACATATGCATGGCCATGGGTTACCCATCTATATATCATCCCAAGTGATTTCAACATGATATAAACAAGATTTGCTCTTACGACAACTTACCGAAGTATTATCAAATCAATCCAATTAAACATAAGGAAATCAATAGGCCTCAAGCTATCTTGCGATAATAAATTGATTTCTAAAACAGTAAATATTATCATCCATAACACTTTGGTGGTTAACATAAAATTATTTCACCAAAATCTCGAATTAATTGCGACATTGGACCCACCAATTTCAAATCCACAACGTATGTAGAGACCCAGAATTTCAGCGCAGAATTAGCACTGGACAGCAACTTCGACCGGAGTTTCCTGAAGTTACAGGAATCCGGTGGGGGCGTGTAACCCCTCGTTGGAAAGACCTTTTCATGATCTACAACTTTCATATTCAGGTCACAACCCAGATCTGACAATAACCTACTCGAAATCGGCTTCAAAGTTCGCTGCGCACAGAACACGATTTCCGTGTACAGGAATTGCCGGACAGCAAACTCGATTAGGTTTTCCCGGGGCCACAGACATCACCTGAAGTCGTGCAACCACTCGTTGGAAAGGTATTTCCAAGGGCTACAACTTTCGTGTTTAGCCAAAAGCCCAGATCTGCCCATATCCTACATGAAAATGACCTATAAGATCGCTGCGCGCAGAATACAGATTCTGCGCGCATCTTAAAGAAAAATGAATGGCATCGGTCCGTCTTCCTCCTCAAGCGATCCTTCCTAAATTTTCCAGAAATGTCCTCCTCCCTTATTCAACCTCAAGGGCCAAAACTCCTCACGAAACCATTCACCCATCGTCGTATTGAAGAAAGGGAAGGGTTGAAGAGATCTAAAATCTAGGATTCAAATCCTAGCATGGCCAAACCTAGAAATCTTCTCCTCTCCATCAAGCTCTCTTGAGCCGATGTCTCTCCTAAATATCTAAGATCTAGCACCAAGGCAGAGGGTAGGAAACTCACGTTGGCTCCAGCGGTACCACCATTTCCGGCCATGGATCGCGTAGTTCTCCTTGGCGGCATCTTCTCTTTCACGGCGATGGCGGATCTCCTTCGGTAGAACTTGCTCCTGCAGTTTTCCTCTCACCAGGAGTTCTCACAGGAATTAGGGAAAGAAATGGGAATGAAAATGGCTAGGGTTTTCTCTGCCCCTTATATACAAAATGTGACACGGGTAGGGACACGGCCGTGTCCGTACCCGTGTCCTGCTTTCGTGAAACGGCTGTGGCGGTTTCCATGTCGGTTCAATGTTTGACACGGGTAGGGACACGCCCGTGTCCCGACCCGTGTTCACATGATACGGCCGTGTGCCTTGACGTGTTATTGGCCGTGTACTTCTTGAGTTACATCTCGACACTTCTCGTCGAGCTCAACTCGACGCACACGGATAGGGACACGCCCGTGTCACTACCCGTGTCACTTAGTGTCGACCCCTCTCGACGATCTCGACGCCTCTCGACGATCTCGACATGCCTCGTCGAGATCATCTCGACGCACACGGGTAGGGACACGGTCGTGTCACTACCCGTGTCACTTGGTGTCGACACAGCTCGCCAGTCTCGACACGGCTTGTCGAGTGGAACTCGACGCACACGGGTAGTGACACGCCCGTGTCAATACCCGTGTCACCACCCGTGTCACTCTGCACTGATTTCTCCACTTCTCCACAAGTGCAGCCCAATTCCCTGCACTTCTCAGGACTTGAGTCAACCCTCCTGACTCAAAAACACACACACTAGGGGCCTAGAGCGATTCGGGACGTTACATTACCAGGGATTGATTGTCGGAAGAAATAAGGGAGTGCAATATGTATAACCCCTGGTGGGTAGTATTGTCCTAGTGAGGGATTAAAAGTGCAAGCCTTTAGTTAGCAACCGGAGTGGAGGTCGACGGAAGACCCTCGGTTTCCCAGTAACACCTTAAGTCACTAGGGTTGTTCCAGAGCAATAAAGAGAGCTGGGGTGAAACATGGGTAGCCATCAACTAAAGTAAATATCCTTGCGAAAGGGAACGCTGGGCGTAATCCCAACACAGTTCCTAGTGCCCCTTGAGAGCCCTTCACAGGGAATACCGGGGGCAGTCCTGGGATTAACCTTAAATCACTAAGTATAATAACCCGTAGACAAGAGTAGTCTAATAGGTTAAGACTTTTGTATACCTTCTCACCCGTGTAGGGTTGGAGAGATTCATGATATATGCTCACCCGTGTAGGGTTTGAGGGAATTGGTATAAAGGCACTATTGTGCGTTCTCACCCGGGTTGGGTTTGAGGGTTTTCAGGACGGGTTTGGTCCTGCGAGCGGAAGGCTCGGAATGAAATACTTGCATGTGCATAAATATAGTGGAGGGGCATGCGGTACTGGCCCTTCATCACACCGATGGCAGTACGGTGCACCAGGCGGTTGTGAGGGTTAGAGGGGCCAGTGGGTTGTTTTACACTGCGGTCTGGAGGACGACCCCCGATAACGCACATCCGACCCAACAAGACTGCCGGGTTGTCAGCAAAGTACGTACGCGAGACTCTAGAGTACACCTTGGACGTGTATAGAGGCGTATGAGAGGGGTCTAAGGCTTGGTAGTGTGCATACCGACCTAGAAGCGGAGACGCCCGCTCCGCTGCTGTCGTAGCCACAGCGGTGGTACCTGAGAGTGATGCTAGCTCTCAAAAAGTGAGAACTAAAGGTCTGTGATCACAGAGTCATTGTGTGTGAGTTGCACTTGCCTGTGCATAAAATTGCATCATAACATTCATTCATATTAGGTCATACAGTTCATAGATCCTTATCAAATAAATTAGTATGGGCTCTTTTATATGATAAATTTCCAGGAAATCCTAACTTATATATTTGTATGAGCATTTATATAAGTTAGGGTACTTTTGTGATGATAGTATAGTGGTAGAATAGTTTATTTACTTGCTCTTACTGCTGTTCTTTACTTCCTTTACTGTACTGCTCTTACTTACTTGTACTATATTTAGAACTGTTAGAGTACAACAATATTACTTATTACAACTGCTAGTTAGTTTCTGTCACTTGCTTCCACTTTTGCTACCCCTTATTGTCCTCTGCTTCGTCCTCCCGCTCGGTGCCTAGGAGCTTCGGGGCGAGGTGCGGAGGAAACGACTTAGTCTTTTTGACTAATGGTCGGTGACCATACTATTTTTAGGAGCCCGTGGAGATGGAGCACCAACACGTTGAGGAGGCAGGACTTGAGGAGCAGATAACGCTTCAGCAGGCTACTACCACTACTGTGCGTCCTCAGGTGGGACGTGTTCTGATGTACTAGTGTAGCTTCTGCTTTTATTTCGAGAGAGAGTGTGGATTTGTTATACTGGGCATAAGCCCTTATTACTCTTTCTTTTTTTGTACTCTGCTGTGGACTATATTGATGTACTTTTCATTCCATTTATATGATTGTACTATGTGGCTTGTGGACTTGTAGATTTGTTACATTGTTACACTTATTTCCTCATATTGGCCTATATATATGATCGTATTATCCGGCAGGATCGGCGTGTTGCGGTGTCGGCTAACCCCTGCGTTAGTGCCACCGTAAGACGGCGGTTCTGTGCATAAGGCTTGGTAGCCCTCCTTGGTAAGGGGGAGGTTGGAGTCTTAGACGAGTCGTATCAACCAATGCTAGAAACCCTTGGTTCACCGAACTAAAGTGCAGGAATCTCAGCTCATCCTGCAACCCTTCGTAGAACCTATTGGTTTTACGCTCTTCATCAACAAAGATAGATCCTGCATAATGTCTCCGCGGCATGATTGCACTGAAACCGTGCGCGAAGAAATGCGCACGACCGTGCGTTTAACACAGAAACTGGAAAATGAATTTGGGACATCCCGACTACCTGCACAACAATGAAACCAACTGGAGCACCAGCTCCCAACAATAAAATACAAACAACAACAACAGAAAGAGCTACGGGGAGCACCAGGTTCTTACCCCCAACAAAAGCATCTGTAATTGCACACCCACGGGCCTATAAGTGCACTTCCTATGGAAATAAAGATTAGAAGAAATATGAACAATATAGAACTAAAAGTGAAGTGCAAATACGTGAAAACTAGCCCAGATGAGTACGAAAAACCCTATATAAATCGGACTCATCACACCCCCAGACTTACCTGTTTGCGCGTCCCGAGCAAACAAAATCTATGCAGATAGGGAAAATGATTTAGCTAACAAGGAAATTGCAATACGGAGTACCATGCAAAGTCGCATGCTCATACGCGTACAAATAAAATAGAAGAAATTTCTAAGTATACAAAATAGTTTATACTGTTCACAATGTGTATCAAAATTTTTTTATTTCTCAAAAATGGAATCACGATGAATCATCCGGTCACACATAGGAAGAAAGTAGGCAGGCCACCAAGGTGAGCTTTGCCAAAGACCAGGGATCAGGATCACCTCCAAAGGAATCCACCAATGTCGGGTACCATACGCTTGCCCGTTCACACTCTCTCCGCGGCACTAGTTCGACCAAAGCGTGAATCCGTAGGACTTTAGGATAATCGTGGGGTTTGGGTTACGGTGAGGTAAACAAAGATAAACATGAATGTTATGCACCTAACCCAAATGAGCTATCAAAAAAAGAGAATCCATCTGCTAATCCAAAATACATATGGGTACACCACACCCCTAGGCTTAACTTTTAACATATGGGAATGTGCACCGCCTACTCCAAATATAATCACACCTCCAAAAGGATTTTCAATCAAACTTTTTCTTTTCACGTTTCTTTTTCACATATTTTTTTATCTTTTTATTTCTACAATTTCAGCAAATATAAACCTTGGAGCACATCCACATATTCACATGTAATATCACCACATCAACACCCCAAAATGATAATATAAAACACTAAAGCTCGACTTGGGTGTGCGACTAGGATCAGCTATGAGGCTTTGGTGAAATAATGGTGGAGCTGAATCAAAAGAATGTGTAGGCACAATAGGGCTTAGCGAGGATACGATGTTAGGAACGGTACAAAGCTCAACCGGGCCAAAATGATTCCCTACATCACACTCACGCGAGACTAACCATGCACCAATGCTTCGAGAGTACCTTGGGGCAAGTTCTTAGCCACCGAGAAAGATAATCCTTCCTCCCGACTCGAGCAAAATGAGTCTAGTGACGGCTACAGACATCCCTACACTACCGTTTGATTCACACCGGATTCAAGAACTTTTGAGTAGAATAAAAAAGTATTTTATGCACATAGAAAAATATAAAACTATAAGCATACAGAAAAATTAATTCTATTCAAATTTCTATGCGAGACGAGGCCAATTTACTAGGAGAAAACAAGATCAACATTTTACTTAATCTCACAATCCTAAGCCAGCACCCTAATTTTCCCGAATCTAATAAAGAAACGAGTTTAACTCGCAGCACGCAAAAAGCTAAGCAGGCGCTCATGTGGGTGCAGTGGTGTGCAATGCAATGAACTAATTAAAAAAATATAGAAGCTTCTAGTATGCACATGAAATGTACGCGTGCAAAAGGTAACCAATAATGTCTCTCCCCCAAACTTAAACTAAACTACTCAGTATATGATACAGAAATGTATATCAGACAAAGACAAGGGAAGAGGTTACCCAATGCTCAGCTAGTGAGCATACCAGAAGACGCGTGAAAAACCTAAAGCAGGCCCGCCATACAAAGAATCACAACCCTGCCAATACGAATTTGTAAAGAATACCTACAAGGGTGAGCTCCGCAAAAACAAAAGAAAAATATACAAAACGAAATGCTAAAACTAAAATAGACATGAAAATAAAAGCACGGAAAATGAAAGATAAGTACTGGGGTTATTGTCATCCCAGCACGACTTATTAAATTCTATATAGTTCTAGCTAATGGGCCTATGAAAGGAAAAGTGCACAGGTAACTTTTCCATTATCCGTTGCGATAACGGGTACAAATACGGCGATAAAACAGTTACCCCTCTACCTAAATAATAATTCCTGTACAACCCGGGTGGAGGAAATAGGAAGTAAGAAGAGGAGGAGCATTGGTGCTCACTCATCTCACCAAAAAAAATATCCTTGCCTAACAAGGCATCGTCTACAGGGAGACAGTAGGAGGAGAAAGCAATGAATGGAGCTTCCACAACTGAGGAATCAACCTCCTCAAGAAAGAGGATGCTCTCATCCACAACTCGAGCTGAAAGCTCCAAGCCCTCCTGAAGCACCTGCGAAGACTCAACCCGCACAGGCTCAGATAAAGAAGGGGGATCAAGAAATAAAGGAGAAGAAGAACTAAAATAATCAAAAATAGGTGGAGTGGTCTCGGTCTCACTCCCAACAGGATCCAGACATAGATCACTCTCGGTGTCATTTGAGTCATGACCAGGGGAATCTAAGAACAGGAGGTCCTCAGTGGTGGTTTGCACCTCCTCATCCAACAAGGGGGAACTTCCTCATCAGAGAGGATCTCCTAATCAACACACCTCAGTGCATCCACATGTTCCAAGATGTAATACTCTCCATTGAGGATGATAATATCCTCGTCACACATGGGCACATCCTCAGGATCAGAATCATAATCCGGCCTAACATCATCAACCAACTCACTAAAAATAGGGATAGATAATTCTTGCAAAGAAAGCGGAGGAACAACAACATCAGAGAAAATATGTGCTGGTTCCTCCGGCGGTGAATCAACAAGAGGGGAAGAATGCATAGGGAGAGATGGCAGCACAATGTCGTCACACCGATCAGCAGAAAGTCGGATGGGTATATCCGCAGGAGTCCCCCATAGACAAGGTGGTACCGCGAATACATCATCAGAACTAGAAGGGGCAGCCATTTGAGAGGGCGATAGAGTGAATCGGATACCCGGTTCATCATCCTCCTCCAACTGGCGCTGAAATTCTGCGCAATCTTTCAACACGTGGTCAATGCTACAACAACACAAACATCGTTTTCCATTACTCCTCGGTCCGGGTGGGACTGGAGAGGAATAAGAAAAAGATGAATGTGTAGAAGAGGAGTGACCATAAGACCTGGGTTGGGTGTATGAAGTACCATAGGAAGACGGTGCTCCATACACAGAACCACGAGAATTATGCTCTCAATCTTCAGTGGTGCACTCATCAATACCATGCCTATAATCCTCGCACCATCGGCAACGGATATTTATATAAGAATACCTGGTTCAACAAGAAGAATTCACCAATAGAAAGTTTCTAAGCAACAATTAACTACACCCCACAGATAAAAGAATAGGAAAAGCTGCTACAGAAAAATTAAACCTAGAAAAGGAACAAAGAAAAATAAACAACAAATTCTAAAAATTAAAGCAAAGAAGAAAGATGCAATACATAAATTGAAAGTGCTTCGATCTACTATCTCCCTCTCCAAAAACTCACACGACTGTGTTCCCCGGCAACGACGCCAAAAACTTGATGCGTTGAACGACAAGTGTACCAATCACACAAGTAATATAAAATGAGTGGCTTTCACAAATATTGATCTCTTCAAGGAACACAGTAAGGGGGGAGTTAATATCGAGGAGGACTTGAGATTGAAGTCCATAGACCAGAGTTAACTAAGGGTGTTTTGATGGTTGCATAAAATAAAGAAAAACACTAACAACTACTCCTATGCAACGCTGTTATGCGATACTTCGCCAGGCGGGAAGGAAGACTACACGGGCCTCTATGCACTGAATCGCTGGGCGGATGGACGAGTAGGCAAGCGTAAGAACCAAACAAACCGAGGAATATGAGGGTTGTAAGCACCTCTTCGCTACGCACGCTTCTAGCAATTGCTAGAACAGCAAGAACAGATGGATGGTGGATGGAAAATAAGCGCACCTCAAGCAAATAACAAACACATACAATTATATACACATGATTACACATAAACGTATATCAAAATAGCACAACTTCATCATATACAAAGAGTTCAACTAAACTATCAACAACAAGATAAGAAAAGTGTGCGAAATCGACCGAATCTGATGGCTCATCGAGGGGTGGCGGAAGGAATCGCCGGGTTGTCAATCCGCATCCTAGCCCGGTCCTCAACTACATCCAGGGTAAAGAAGAGCTGTCACTACCTTCCAATGGACCCGTCTTCTTCGTGTCACGATCCGGAAGAAAGTTACAAGCTTCCCTTCGCTTGTTAGCTATGGCGTCGAAGCTTGAAATAGAGCTTAGAAGATGAAGAAGAAGGCCGAGAGCAAGCAACGGCAAGGTATAGGCTTCACGAGCATGGCCGGAGCTTCTCCCCTTGGTGGAAGATGAAGGGCGGAGGTGGAAGGGCAGAGCTTTGCCCTAAAAACACGGAGGAAATGGCTGGAATCGAGTTCATTTTCCCAATGGCTGAAAATCTGCGCTTAAATAGAAAAAGATCAGAAAAATGGTCACGCACGGTCCCGCGCACGACCGTGCGCTAACCGTGCATTATTAACTTTCAGATCTGGATCGCGGAAGAAGATGTGTTGACCCGTGTGTTTTACTCGTGCAGGGGCGCTTCCGCCCGTGCGTGAAGGAAATCGCACGGGTAAACACAGAATGCAGGAAAATAAGGGAAATAAGGGAACCGAGCGTTTTACTCATGCACGGGCGCGTTTGCCCGTGCGTGAAGGAAACACACGATTTACCCCAGAATGCAGGAATAAAGAGAAAATGTGCAGACCGTGTGATTCCTTCTCGAACGGTGTTGCCTAAACAGTGCGGGAACAAAACGCACGGGTAGAAACAGAAGCCCCCAGAATTGTTGTGTGAAACACACGATTGCACTGAAACCGTGCGCGAAGAAATGCGCACGACCGTGCGTTTTACACAGAAACTGGAAAATGAATCTGGGACATCCCAACTACCTGCACAATAATGAAACCAACTGTAGCACCAGCTCCCAGCAACAAAATGCACACAACAACAACAGAAAGAGCTACGGGGAGCACCCGGTGCTTACCCCCAACAAAAGCATGCGCAATTGCACTCCCACGGGCCTATAAGTGCACTTCTTATGGAAATAAAGATTAAAAGAAATATGAACGATATAGAACTAAAAGTGAAGTGCAAACGCGTGAAAACTAGCCCAGATGAATCCGAAAAACCCTATATAAATCGTACTCATCACCGATGGCAAATGCTTTGCAAAAAATAGTCTCGAAAACTCCTCTATCGAGACTTCCGTTAGTTGTCTGCCTGTCAAGTGGTGCAGCTCCATTTTGTCCCACCAAAACCGAGCCTCTCCTTCTAATAGGAAAGTGGCCAAGGTAACTTTCTATTCCTCCTCTGTTCTTATCGCCGTCAAAATCCTCTTGATGCATGCAAGCCAATCCTCTGCCTGCGTTGGGGATCCCGCCCCCATGAACGTAGGAGGATTGAAGCTTGTAAATTGCTTCAGTTGCCATTCCGCTGCTCGTGGATCTACAACAGCCTCAACAGGTGCGGGCCTCACTCCAACCTATTCTGGCACCAACGCATTCCGCGTCTGCCCAGTATGTTGTGCTTGGATCATGGCAAACAATGCCTCAGCAACTAAGCGTACTTTCTCCGCAGACAGAGGAGGTGTAGTCACCTCAACTGGTGTCATACTCTCATCAGAACGCTGAGGCTCAGACAGCCCCGCACCACTTCGAGTCACCTATACCTATAAAAGACACACTTTAGAGACTTGGCAAAAGCAACAACAACATAGTAGGAACACGCAGGTTCCTCAAACAGGCGTATTTGCATTCCTTAGTGGACATTCTTGAGTTCATTTATGTTATAACGGGTCGGACTTTCACGTGCTCTCCACTCCACAAAAGAATTCGACCATGAATTTGAAGGAGGAAGACCAAGACAAGTTGATACCAAATTGTAACACCTCCATCCATTAAATGACATATAATAGAAGGTTCAGCCGGGGCCCCACACTATATGCCACAAACAGACGGCGGTGTTACATGTTAATATGAAAAACTAGTACACGCATCCTAACTCAGAGCATTCTACTGGAAGCATTAGGGGTTAAGATTGAACTCAGCAACCATGAATGTCCACTATATATATAAACCATCACATTTATATATCTCAAAGGAATGTATACAAAATAAACAAAATGTTTGGCCTTAAGGCCTTGTAGTTAATCTTCACAAGTGTGGATTACATACATCGGCATGCAGGCCGACCACACATGAAAATAGTAAACTTTACTTTATTCGTCCTTCGAGGGCCAGCCTAGCAACAGCAGCAGCACCAACAGCAAGGACTTCAACCCACTATTTCCCGCTCAACTCTCCAGCACCTGCATGGGGACAATGCACCGGAACGGTGGTAAACAAAGCAACGGTCAGCATTCAGCTGACCAATTTATAACGACCTTACCCCTTTCCCGGGGCAGTGGTATTCTTTCCCTGTAGACATAGCATTTTCACAAGTAGATATATCACAAGACGTGCACTCACGCACAGTCAATATATCACAAACGTCAACCGCACGGCCCGACGCTCCGTGCACTCGGAGCACATTATCGGTGTACCGGAAAACCAGGGTCCCACCAACGTTCTTAGGTCCCAGACCAAACGGTAAACATTGAGCAGTCATGCTCCACGGCCCACGGCCGGAGACTTTAGTCTTGATGGCGGACAGCCCAAGACTCTCATTATGTAATATTAACGAAGCCAATAACTTAGGCACTCAAGTTAGACAACTCTAATGCGGATACAGTTCAGCCCTTGCCCATTGCTCAAATTGCTAGTTCAATGTCTAGACTGACACGGGTCGGCTTCCCCTTGTCCGTTCGGCTCACTGGCCTTTAAGAGCGCATAGCTCACACTAGCCACAACATCCTCGAAGGACTGGATTTCACAATCATCAGTTAGCTAGGAGTTATCGCCAACGACAACCATTATCGTCTGGCGTTAGCGACAGAACACCTTTCTGTACCCAGCCCCAACCATAGCTGGACCAACTATCCAGAAACCCTGCAGCCACCTGCAGTGCCAGAAACACTAGACTTTCATAGCAAACAACACATGAATTTCGAGGGTATTTTTTTGGAAATCCACTCTAGTACTTCCTATTACTCCACTTTACAGGCACAACCACCGACTCCACAAAATACTCATTTATACGCGGAGTCTTCTCCGATGCGCAAAATAAAACATCACCAATACAGACTAACCTGTCCAGATGGGATTAACATAGCATGCATATTCCGTACTACACATTTCCGGATATATATATACAAGACTTCTTGGTGATTTCAAGAATCAACCCAACGGAAATCCCTCAACATTCCACCTTTTGGTGGGGGAAATCTATGCATATGCCAAAATAAGGACTTCACATGTCCAAGGAGGAAGATCTTTACCCTTGGAGTTTTCTTCGGAGCCATGACAAAGCTTTTCTATGTAGATGGAAATGATCGTCTCACTTTCCCCTTCGCAATTTTAGCTTCGGCTCTTGATTCCAGCCAAGATCTTCTCCAGCAACTCAACAAGTTCCACCTAAACCCTAGCACCCGTCGTGAGTTCTCTGCTCCAGAACTTGGGAAGTAAGGAAGAGAGAGAGAGAAAAGGAAATAATGATTTCATGAATCCCATTCCTCTATAGATATGGCCTCGGGTTTTACCCCAGCCATACAATTTCTTCAAATCAAAATAAAGCAACGTCTCAGGTTTGAGCTGACAAAGTCAACCACCGCTAAGTGGCTGCACACCAGCCACCCGACACAATTCGCTACTACGGTGATATCTTATTTTTATAATTCGTCGAACGGAGTCACGTTTGTCGAACACAAATCATAAAGTAGGAGAGAATTCGTCGAACGGGCCATAATACCTAACGGAGCCTATTTCGTCGAGTTCTGCTCGACGTTTTCATCGAGCTCCGTTCGACTTTAGCCTGTTACCACCAAGTGCTTTTTGGGGTGTTACACAAGATCATCCTAGTCCAAATTTATGTATATGACATAATTATTGGGTCTACTAATGACAACCTTTGTAGGAAGTTTGCTAAAGTTATGTAAGGGAAGTTTGAGATGAGCAATATAGATGAGCTTAAGTACTTCTTGGGACTCCAAGTAAGATAGACTGACGATGGCTTGTCCATATCCCAGTCCAAGTTTACCCGGGAGTTGATTAAAAATATGGCATGGAGAATGTCTCCACCATGAGAACTCTCATGGGGTCAAGTATGCCCATAGGAAAAGATGAGGCAGGAAACATGTTGATGAGTCTTTGTATAGAGGGATAATTGGCTCCCTTCTATACCGGACTGCTAGTAGGCCTAAAATCATGTATGCTACATATGTCTGTGCTTGGTATCAGGTCTGCCCTAAAGAATCTCATTACTCTGCTGCAATGAGAATTCTGAGGTATCTTAAGGGCACACCAAATATTGGCATATGGTACCCTAGAAATAGGGATTTTGATCTAACAGGCTATTCAGATGCAGATTTTTCATGTTGTAAAGAAGATAGGAAAAGTACTTCATGTACCTGTCAGTTCTTAGGTGCAAGACTGGTGTCATGGAGCATGAAAGATATGGTACCTAAACACCTAGAGGGGGGTGAATAGGTGACCTAATCCTTTTTAAACTTTAATGGCAGCCAACAGTTTATAACATAGATTTCTAACTATTTTATTACAGCAAACACACAACATACACAGCAACAATCACAGCACAGCACAGTATACACAGTGATTTATAGTGGTTCCCCAAGATATGGGTACATCCACTTTCCCCCTTCGCCTATCTAGCAGTGTACTAGATTCGGCCAAACTCCTCCACTGTCTCAGAACCCAAAATGGTTCCTACACCTCAGGCCCAAAGCCTTACAACTCAGCTTTACCCCAAAGCCTACACTCAGCTAATCAAGGCCTACACTCAGCCAACCAAGGCCAACACTCAGCCAACCAATGCCTACACTCAGAGATCTCAATCTCCTACACTCAGGCTCTCAAGCCCTACCCTCAGCCTTTATAATTATAGGCTTACAATTCTCTCAGATCCAAAGGATCCTACAAGTTAAAAATGTATTACAGATGTTAACTCTACAACTCAGAAATAAAAGAGGGGAGTTGAGAGTTTCTTGATGAGTTCTTGGAAGAACTCAGCTGGATTTAATCTGACTTAGCTTTCTTCAAAGCTTCTTGAGTAGAACTGAATAAGACTGAATCCTCCTGCAGTAGTTCCTTGACCTCTGCCACTTAAGATCCAGAATGAATCTGAATCCTTCTTCTCAGCCTAGTTCCAAAGGCTGATTTCTTGGATGGATCCCTCTCTCTCAAACTTCTTAGATCTGCACTTGGACTGCAAGATCTTCTTGTGTTGATACTCTTGGTATCACTTTGATAACTTGTTCTTCAACAATGTGATCAATCTGAACCACTCTTGAACTCCTTTTTCTGTAAACTGTAGGTGCCTATTTATAGGCCTTCTTCATGGTAACCGGCTGGTCCGGTCCATAACTGACTTCTGATATCTCTGACAGGTGCTGTAGACCGGCTGGAACGGCAGCTGTCAAGTCATCCAGTCATTTCTTGAAAATCTCTAACTGTCTGAAAGTGTCGAGACTTTCTATATTTAAGTGTCGACACTTATAGTCCAAGTGTCGACACATGCTGTGTAAGTGTCGACACAAGTCTACAAGGTGTCGACACAACTCCTTGTATGTCTCGACACAGATTCTTCTTCAGGTGTCGACACTGAAATTGAGTGTCGACACAAGTACTTGATCTTCTAGCTTTTGCTGAATTCTTCAAGTGTCGACACATCACCTTTGTGTCGACACAACTTCTTGTGTTGAATCTGTCAAGTGTCGACACTACTTCTTGGTGTCGACACATAGTCTTCTATGTTGATACTTGCTGAGTGTCGACACAGCTCCTTGTGTCGACACACCTTCTTCTTGTTGAGACTTCAGCTGAGTGTCGACACATTCCCTTAGTGTCGACACTTGTACTTAGAATAATTTTGTTGATCTTTCTGATCTTTGCTAAGTGTCGACACAGCTCCTTATGTCGACACTTTCTTCAAGTGTAGAGTCTTTAGCTAAGTGTCGACACATTGTGCTGGGTGTCGACACATACTTCAAGTGCTGACTCTTCTGTTGAGTGTCGACACATTGTTCTGAGTGTCGACACTTTAACTTAGTCTCTGCAGACTTTTGCTGAGTGTCGACACAGCTCCAAGTGTCGACACTTTCTGGTGTAGACACAGCTTTACTGGGTGTCGACACAGCTCCTTGTGTCGACACTTTCTGTCTGCACTTTTCTTCACTGAGTGTCGACACAGCTCCAAGTGTCGACACTTTCTGTCTGGTGTCGACTCTGCATCCCAGGTGTCAACACAATGACTCCAAGTGTCGACACTGCTTGTCTGGGTGTCGACACAAGTCTACTTAAGTGTCGACACTTTCCCTCTGGGTGTCGACACATGGACTTAGAAACTTTTTGCTTCAGTCCAGTGATTTCTTAACCTGCACAAGTAAACTCAACATACATCAAATACATTATGATGTATATCATTGAGTTGGGTGAGGCTTCTTCAAATCAGGTACATTTGACCAATGTACCCAACAATCTCCGCCCTATTTGGAGAAGTCATAACCCTTAGTCAATGATATACACCATTCATAATTAAAAATTACAAAATGATGTAAAGCAGGTTATATTCAGCAGGGTAAACATAAACATGTATTAATTCACACATGTATATACATTCATCATTTCAGAGCAAACAAGAAATAGACACATTCACAGAACAATCATGAAATATATTTATCACAAATTGTTCTAACATTTTTCTTATACATCTACAGTGGTTTACAAAAATGTTTTACATTTAAAAGATTACAAAATAATCTTCAAGTAAAATCTTAATCTAGTTCTGGTCAGGTTCCTTGATAACTATTCCCTTGCCAGCTTGAACTTGAGCTTTGACAGGGGCATCAGCAGTTTCAGCATCAACATGCTTCTTTCCTTTCAAGTCCTTCTTCTTAAGCTCTTCAGCTTTGATCTTCTGCCTCTCAAAATAGTGATATGGCTTAGGAAAGTACTTGCTAGGCTCCACTGCAGTAGGAGGTAGCTTTCCCATCTTTGCCTTTCTTCTATACTGAACTATTGCTTCCTGCCTGATCTCATGTTTTCTCCATTCTGCTTCAGAGAACCACTTGTTCCTATCATGAGTATTGTCCTTGGCAGCTTTCCAGGCAGTTAAAATTATATTCCTAGAGGTAGGGCTCCACTGTTCAAAGTCTGGCCTTTGTTCTGCTTGTTCCCTAAACCTCGTTTTGGACAACCTTGTCTCTTCCTCTTTCTGTAGAGCCTCTTGTATGGCTTCAGATATAGGTTGAACAACCTTTTCAATATGGACATTGTCCTTGCCCCCAGATGGGCTGTACATGGTCTGTACCTCAGCATGAATCATTTCAAAGTCTGCAGGTGGATAAATGACCTGAGCTACTTCTGGTTGCTCACCTCCAAGATAGGCAGGGTTAATGCCTGATTCAGCAACATCTTGGTCATCACACAGAGGAGGGTATCCAAGTGTAGCCCTGATTGAATTTGATATCCATTTTGCATGATCAGAACTTGCCTTGACTAACACTCTCTCCCCCTTTATGACTTCTCTAGCCATGTGATCTCTGACATCATCCTTTTGAAATCTGATCTGACTATCCAAGTATCTGATTCCATCTTTAAAGTAAGGTTTTAGCTTTTGAAGTTGTTCAGATATGACCTTCTGGGAGGCTTGGATAGCAGTCTTTACAGCAGAAATTTCTTCCTGGAATACTTTATCAAAATCAGCTTTAGCAGCAGCAGTGGATGTAGAAGGTTCAGCAGCCTTGTTCTTCAACTCAGTGACTATAGCATTATGGGAGGCAGTCAAATTGTCATTCATTCTTAATTGATTCTCAAGAACATATCCTTGTTTCAATGCTATATCATCCACCTGTGCCTTGATCTTCTCTTGGTGTGTTGCCAAATACACCACTGCATTTCCACCTTTGTGGAAGCAATCAGTCATTTCCTTTTTGTTAAGGTTCATTTCAAACCTTATAGACTTTATATCTTGGGCAAGATCAAACTGTAATGATCTGTGCCCTGCATCAACATAAGCCTCAATGGCTTTTCTTTGTTCATCCATTTTAATCTTCATTGCAATCATTAATGCACTATAATCAACAGTTGGAGCTTGTTGAACTATAGGCTGTGGAGCTATAGATTGCAGAGCTTTCTTATAACTCTGACTTCTCCTTTTAAAGACATACAATTTCTTCTTCTTTGCCCTAGCACTCTCCTCATCTTCAGAGGCAGAAGTGCTGGCTATGTCAACCCTATCCTTAGGGCTTTGTGGCTTCTCTTTCTGCACTGCAGGTGCTTTCTCAGTTTCCTGCCTAAAAGGCTCTTCCAGATCTTGTACCTTCTCCCCCTCAGCAGCAGCATTATCTCTTGTATCAGCATCCTTGTCCATGTCAAAATCTGCTTGATCTAGATTTAGAAATAAATCTTCCATGGTGTATTCAGGGGGTGAAGAAGCTGGAGAAATTCTTAGTTCTTCAACCACAGGATCAGGAATAACTAGAGCAGCAGATGTGTCTCTTATAACAACATCTGGAGCTTAACTAGGCAGCTGAGTTTGCTGATTAACATCAGATAGATCAGCATCTTCTATAATAAAATCTAAGGTGTTGAGTTCAGTGAGTACCTCTTGTATGATGGTAGTGGCTTGCTCACTGTCCATTGTAGAGGGTTCTTCTACAATTGGAGGCTCCCCCTGGCTTTGATCCTTGTGGATGGGGCTAGCTTGAGGCAGCTCCCCCTGGATCTCAGCAATCACTTGAGCAGCAGGAGTCTTCACTACTGGCTCTTCCTCTTGATCATCAGGAGTGAAAACAACATGTTCTTCACTCCCTGAACTTCTGGAGGACTCTTGTGCCATTGGAGCTGTTTTTCTCTTTTTCTTGGGAGGAATATCCTTCTCAGTAACTGTCTTCTTTGGGGTTGGCATTTCTTTGGACAACACCCTGTCCCATATTGAAAAGATCCTTAGATCCATTTTCCTCATGTGATTTATCTTGCTGCCTGCAGCAGTACTCATTACCTCTGGTATCACACCAGCTAGGTATAGACTAATGATTCTGCCCAGATTGGGCTTCTTCAAGCTCTCTTTAATCTTCTCATAAACCACTATTGACCAGTCTGTTTTCAGAGTGAATATGATCCTTGTCATGATTCCAAACATATAGGCAGACACTCTGTCATGCCCTCCAGGTTTGCTGAGTAAGACCTTTCCCACAATCTCAGACATGAACTTTCCCTGATTATTCATCCCTTTCCTGTTGAAAATAGAACCTATCTTCATCTTGGGATCAAGTCCACACCAGGTAAGAGCTTCCCTGGTCTTTGAAGTAGTCACCTCTTCTTCATCTTGAGTTCTTGGCAATTGAAGAATCTTCCTCAGACTTTTTGGGGTTACCTTAACCTTTTCTCCATGAACTCTGGATTTGATTTTGTATCCAGATTCATCTACTGCAGCTCCATTAAGGAATTCAAGCACCTCCTTCTTCCATATCTTAGTTGGTTCTGAAACTAAGTACTCTAACCCAGAGTCGGCGACTAGGGTTACTACTGCCTTGATTTCTGGATCAGCATCGTTGAAGGCGTCGCACACTAGCTCATATCCTTCGTTAATGTTCTCCTCAAGCTTAGGAGCCATTAGGGTTTGTAGAATTTGTCTTTAGAAAAGGGAGGTGTCGACACAGTAGTTTTGGTCTCGAAACTTTGAAAGTGTGTCGACAAACAAAGACAGAACCCTATTTATACCTTTCTAATTTTGAAGATGAACAGGCGGGACAGCTAACTTAAAATGTGTCGACACTGGCAATAAGTGTCGATACTGACTTATAATGTCTCGACACATATGTGTCGACACAAGTTTAGTCAACAGATATTATGTGTCGACACTTGGTTATGTGTCGACACAACATAACTCGACACATTGT
Source organism: Platanthera guangdongensis (assembly GCA_039583875.1). NCBI lineage: Eukaryota > Viridiplantae > Streptophyta > Magnoliopsida > Asparagales > Orchidaceae > Platanthera > Platanthera guangdongensis. Next base: position 90,654,306 of record CM077149.1, read on the forward strand.
CGAGACTTTACTTAGAAAATTCTGAGTAAAATATAAGTGTCGACACCATATTGGATGTGTCGACACCTACTTGTCATGTGTCGACACTAACATTCTAAAGTGTCGACACTAACATCCTGGATGTGTCGACACCTTTTTCCTGAAGTGTCGACACCACTATTCTGTGTCGACATAGACTTGTCTATGTGTCGACATATTTTTACTTAGCCAATTTTAATTCTATAAACTTACTTTAAGTTTAACATTCCTATTTCAATTTTGAATCTATTGAACTTAGCTTCTTCTAGGGGCTTAGTAAACATATCAGCTATTTGATTATCAGTTTTAACATATTCAAGTAAAATATCTTCTCTTTCTACATGCTCCCTAAGAAAATGATATTTAATTTCAATATGTTTAGTTCTACTATGTGATACAGGGTTATTAGCTATTGAAATAGCACTTGTAGAATCACAGAAAAGTGGAGTTCTACTTACCTGAAATCCATAGTCCTCTAGCTGATGTTGAATCCACAGAAGTTGAGCACAGCAACTTCCTGTAGCCACATACTCTGACTCAGCTGTGGAGATAGCCACACTGGTTTGCTTTTTGCAACTCCATGAAATTAGTCTCCCACCTAGGAATTGACAGGTTCCAGTAGTGCTCTTTCTTTCCTCTTTGCATCCTGCAAAGTCTGCATCTGAATAACCTGTTAGATCAAAATCTCCATTCCTAGGGTACCAGAGGCCTAGATAGGGAGTGCCCTTTAGATATCTCAATATTCTTTTGACTGCTGTCAAATGAGACTCTTTAGGGCAGGCTTGATACCTGGCACAAACACATGTAGCATACATGATGTCAGGTCTACTAGCAGTCAAGTATAATAGGGAGCCAACTATCCCTCTTTATAAGGTTTCATCTACAGGTTTCCCTGCATCATCCTTGCTAAGAGACATACTTGACCCCATAGGAGTCTTCATGGTGCTGGATGAATCCATACCATATTTCCTTATGAGTTCTAGGGTGAACTTTGACTGACAAATGGACAAACCACTCTCAGTCTGTTTAACTTGGAAGACCCAAGAAAAACTTCAGCTCTCCCATACTACTCATCTCAAACTGACCTTGCATAAGTTTTGCAAACTTTTTGCAAAGGCTGCTTTCAGTAGACCCAAATATAATGTCATCTACATATATTTGGACTAGTATAACTTTGCTTCTAGATTCCCTAAGGAATAGAGTCTTATCTATTTTCCCCCTTGAGAACTTGTTCTCAATGAGGAAACTAGATAGGGTTTCATACCAAGCCCTAGGGGCTTGCTTTAACCCATATAAAGCTTTCCTATGTCTATAGACGTGATGAGGTAGAGTTGGATCAACAAAACCTGAAGGCTGCTCCACATAGACTTCTTCCTTAAGATTACCATTTAGGAATGCTGACTTGACATCCATTTGGTATACCTTGAATCCTTGATAGGTTGCATAGGCCAAGAACATTCTTATTGCTTCCAGTCTGGCTACTGGAGCAAAGGTTTGATCAAAATCAATACCTTCTTCTTGCCTATATCCTTTAGCAACCAGTCTAGCCTTATTCTTAATGATGACCCCTTGTTCATCCATCTTATTCCTGTAGATCCACTTAGTTCCTATTACATTGTGGTCTTTAGGTTTAGGAACTAATTCCCAGACCTTGCACCTCTTGAACTGATTAAGCTCTTCTTGCATTGCTTCAGTCCATTGTGGATCTTGTATTGCTTCTTCAAACTTCTTAGGTTCAACTTGTGACAAAAAGCTGGAGTAGATTGCTGCATTCATGTTTCTACTCCTGGTTTGAACTCCTTGTATTGGATCTCCAATAATCAGCTCTACTGGATGATCTCTAAGATGCATGTGGGCTGGAGGCATCCTAACTTCTGGTTGAACCACTTCAGCATCTGCATCATGCTGTATTCCTTGTATTTCTTCAGCAATTGGCACATGTAGTTCTCCCCCTGGACAACAGCTACTTTCTTCTACTTGCTGTCTTGCAGCAGGCACTTCTTCTATAGTTAGCTTGTCCATTTTCTTTGTCAAACCTGTGGGGCTGCATACACTGCTAGACAACTCATTATTAATAAGTTTAGTCTCATCAAAAACTACATGCACTGATTCTTCTACAACTTGTGTAGTCAAGTTGTAGACTCTATAAGCCTTACTATTATTGTTGTACCCAACAAAAATTCCCTCTTGGGACTTGGCAGCAAACTTAGTTAAGTAAGACTTCCCATTGTTAAGTATGAGGCATTTACAACCAAAGATCCTAAAATAGGATAGGTTTGGTTACCTGCCTTTCACAACTTCATAGGGGGTCTTGTTTAGCCTTTTAGTGATGGTAGCCCTATTTATAACATGGCATGCAGTGTTAACTGCTTCAGCCCAGAAATACTCAGGCAGTGATGTATCACTTAGTAGGGTTCTACCAGCCTCTATCAAGGTCCTATTCTTCCTCTCAGCAATGCCATTTTGCTGAGGTGTTCTAGGTGAAGAGAATTCTTGAAATATCCCAAAGTCTTCACATAGTTTTGTCATGCTTTCAGACTGAAACTCAGTACCATGGTCACTTCTAATTTTGACCACTGTACTATTTAGTTCATTCTGAATTTGCTTGACAAAGCTATAGAAGATACTAGGTGTTTCAGATTTTTGTCTTAAGAAGAACACCCAGGAAAACCTTGAGTAGTCATCTACAACTACAAAGGTATAGACCTTCCTACCTAAGCTGTGAACTGGCATTGGACCAAAGAGATCCAAATGCAAGAGGTATAAACACTTCACAGCAACTTTGTTTTCTATGCTTCTAAAGGTGGATTTAGTCTGCTTGCCCTTTTGACAAGCTGAGCAAATACCATCTTTAACACACTTAACTTGAGGACCATTCCTCACTAACTCTTTGCTAAAGAGTTTGCCAATAGTCTTGTAGTTAAGATGGGCAAGCCTCTTGTGCCATTTGACACAATGAGAGACTGTCTCATCAGCTACAAGACAAACTGGAGAACCATTGTTCTCAACCATAATGTCTAGGCAGTAGACATTCCTCTTCCTATAACCTGTCAAAATGATCTCTTGATCACTTGACCTCTTGATATGACAACCATTTTTAACAAATGAGATGTCATACCCTACATCACTTAATTGACTTATACTTATTAGGTTGTGTTTCAACCCTTTAACATAAGCCACTTGAGTAATGGTAACCAAGTTTGTAGAAATGTTACCAAACCCTTTGATGATTCCTTTTTCAGAACCACCAAAGGTAACCTTTGGACCATCTTTTATTGGTATGTAGTCCTTTAGTAGTCCCCTTATTCCAGTCATATGTCTGGAACATCCACTGTCCAAGTACCATGTTGGGGTATGGCCACTTGGACTCACCATGCAAAACAGATTAATGAACCTTAGAACCCAAAGAATTCTTGGGTCCTTGGTACATGTTAGTCTGCAATCTGACAAAGCTACCTACTGGCTTTCCAACAGGTAGTTTGGAACTCACTTTGGCACTAGCATTGTGCCAACAGTCCACTGCAAAATGGTCAACTTTGCCACAGTACCAACATTCAAACTTGTTGTACCTTTGCTTAGATACAGTCTTTGGTGTCTTATTTACAGCAGACTTGTTGAATGTTGGGGCTTTGCCCTTGGACTTAGACTTGGACTGCTCAGTCCCTGCAGGTCTAATAAAGCCCAGTCCAGGCTTGCCTTTATGATGAACAAATTCATCAATTAAAGGTAACACTGACTTAGGTTTAGAAAACCTAGCAACAAGCTCTCTCTCTTTCTGAAGATTGATCTCCAGACTCTTGATTTGATCATTTTTAAATGATATAGTACCCATTTGAATCACTGTTATGTGCTTCAACCTGGCTATCTCATTCAGTTTTTGATCAAAAGACTTCTCAAAATCTGTTGCTGCAGCTTTAAGAATAGCAATTTCCTTTGCCTGACTTTTGGCTAGGGTCTTGCTTTTCTTGTAAGCCTGCAACAGCACCTTATATTCATCTATAAGCTGATGAATATCATCCTCAGACTCATACATTCTCATCACTTGATGAAGAAGAATCTGAATCTGAACTAGAACAAGAAACTGAATTTAAACTTGAACTTTGTACCTGACTGGGTCCTGGCTGCTCCAGGATTTTGGCACTCTCTGTCAAAGCCATTAGCCCTTGGCATTGACTGTCTTCTTGTTCATAAATAGACTCCATGATCTGCATGAATTCTTCCTCTTCTTCTTCAGCAAACAGCCCTATGTAGGCTTCAGCATCAGACTCAGATTCTGAAGAAGAAATATCTGATAGAGTCTTCTCTTTCTTGGCTACAAAAGACTTCTCTTTCTTGCCTTTGAAATGAGTCTTTTTCCTGTCACCAGATTCTTTCCTCTTTTCAGGACAGTCTGCAATAACATGGCCCTGTCTATTGCAGCAATAGCACACTATCTTTGAACTAGTTGCCTTGCTAGATTTTGTCCTTTTCTTGTCATTCTTTGAAGACCTCTTTTTCTGATAAGAGTCTTCCTTTCCATGTGATGTAGAAGGCCTTGACCTCCACTGTTTCTTTTTCAAAAACTTCTGAAAGTGTCTAGTGAAAGCAGCAAAGTCTTCATCACTTTCACTGCTTTCTGACTTGGTGCTGACTGTTTCATCTGACTCTGATTCAGCAATCTTTGGAGGTGGAGTTGGTGATTTATTCCTGCACTTCCTGGGGACATCTGTCTTGAAAGCAACTGATCTTTCCTTGTGCTCAGTCCTTGTTGATTTCTCCTCCTCTTTTCTCACTGTCAACTGCATCTCATATGACAACAACTTGCCAAACAGTGTAGGAGGAGGAATTTCCCCCAACTTAGCCATTTCTCTAATGGCACAGATCTTTGTGTCCCAATCTTTGGTTAGGGACCTTAGGAACTTGTCATTTAGTTCATAGTTACTGAACTCTCTTCCATAAGACATGAGTTCATTAACTATTCTGTAGAACTTCTTGTAGCACTCAGTTATGCTATCACCTTTACCTTGTCTAAAACTCTCATACTCCTGATTTAGCAAGGATTTTCTATCTTGTCTTACTTCTTCAGATCCTTCCATATACACTATAAGAGTGTCCCACATTTCCTTGGCTGTCTTACAGTGTATAAGATTCTGAAATGTTGCATCATCTATGACACTCACTATAATGTTTTGTGCCCTCTTGTCCATTGTGGCTAGGACAATCTCATCCTTAGTCATCTCAGAGAAATCCTTTGGAGTTCTCTGATTTGCATCTAAAACTGAAATCTTCATGGGCACATAAGGCCCTTCCTTTACTGTGATGTGGATTCTAGGGTCTGAGGCCTCCATAAACAGCCTTACCCTTTCCTTCCAGATCCCAAAGATCTCTTTCCTGCATATGGGTAATTTCATGGAACCCAATTCCTTGTGATTCTCAGAGGAACCCATGTTTCTCGATATTCTTGAATTTCTTGAATCTGTGATTTGCCTTACACTGAATCTGCCAAACAGGATCTCCTCAGACTGTTAGTCCTTTTTGAGGAACCTGGCTCTGATACCACTTGAAAGATATGGTACCTAAACACCTAGAGGGGGGGGGGGGTGAATAGGTGACCTAATCCTTTTTAAACTTTAATGGCAGCCAACAGTTTATAACACAGATTTCTATCTATTTTATCACAGCAAACACACAACATACACAGCAACAATCACAGCACAGCACAGTATACACAGTGATTTATAGTGGTTCCCCAAGATATGGGTACATCCACTTTCCCCCTTCGCCTATCTAGCAGTGTACTAGATTCGGCCAAACTCCTCCACTATCTCAGAACCCAAAATGGTTCATACACCTCAGGCCCAAAGCCTTACAACTCAGCTTTACCCCAAAGCCTACACTCAGCCAATCAAGGCCTACACTCAGCCAACCAAGGCCTACACTCAGCCAACCAAGGCCTACACTCAGAGATCTCAATCTCCTACACTCAGGCTCTCAAGCCCTACCCTCAGCCTTTATAATTATAGGCTTACAATTCTCTCAGATCCAAAGGATCCTACAAGTTAAAATGTATTACAGATGTTAACTCTACAACTAAAAAATAAAAGAGGGGAGTTGAGAGTTTCTTGATGAGTTCTTGGAAGAACTCAGCTGGATTCAATCTGACTTAGCTTTCTTCAAAGCTTCTTGAGTAGAACTGAATAAGACTGAATCCTCCTGCAGTAGTTCCTTGACCTCTGCCACTTAAGATCCAGAATGAATCTGAATCCTTCTTCTCAGCCTAGTTCCAAAGGCTGATTTCTTGGATGGAGCCCTCTCTCTCCAACTTCTTAGATCTGCACTTGGACTGCAAGATCTTATTGTGTTGATACTCTTGGTATCACTTTGATAACTTGTTCTTCAACAATGTGATCAATCTGAACCACTCTTGAACTCCTTTTTCTGTAAACTGTAGGTGCCTATTTATAGGCCTTCTTCATGGTAACCGGCTGGTCCGGTCCATAACTGACTTCTGATATCTCTGACAGGTGCTGTAGACCGGCTGGAACAACAGCTGTCAAGTCATCCAGTCATTTCTTGAAAATCTCTAACTGTCTGAAAGTGTCGAGACTTTCTGTCTTTAAGTGTCGACACTTATAGTCCAAGTGTCGACACATGCTGTGTAAGTGTCGACACAAGTCTACAAGGTGTCGACACAACTCCTTGTATGTCTCGACACAGATTCTTCTTCAGGTGTCGACACTGAAATTGAGTGTCGACACAAGTACTTGATCTTCTAGCTTTTGCTGAATTCTTCAAGTGTCGACACATCACCTTTGTGTCGACACAACTTCTTGTGTTGAATCTGTCAAGTGTCGACACTACTTCTTGGTGTCGACACATAGTCTTCTATGTTGATACTTGCTGAGTGTCGACACAGCTCCTTGTGTCGACACACCTTCTTCTTGTTGAGACTTCAGCTGAGTGTCGACACATTCCCTTAGTGTCGACACTTGTACTTAGAATAATTTTGTTGATCTTTCTGATCTTTGCTAAGCGTCGACACAGCTCCTTGTGTCGACACTTTCTTCAAGTGTAGAGTCTTTAGCTAAGTGTCGACACATTGTGCTGGGTGTCGACACATACTTCAAGTGCTGACTCTTCTGTTGAGTGTCGACACATTGTTCTGAGTGTCGACACTTTAACTTAGTCTCTGTAGACTTTTGCTGAGTGTCGACACAGCTCCAAGTGTCGACACTTTCTGGTGTAGACACAGCTTTACTGGGTGTCGACACAGCTCCTTGTGTCGACACTTTCTGTCTGCACTTTTCTTCACTGAGTGTCGACACAGCTCCAAGTGTCGACACTTTCTGTCTGGTGTCAACTCTGCATCCCAGGTGTCGACACAATGACTCCAAGTGTCGACACTGCTTGTCTGGGTGTCGACACAAGTCTACTTAAGTGTCGATACTTTCCCTCTGGGTGTCGACACATGGACTTAGAAACTTTTTGCTTCAGTCCAGTGATTTCTTAACCTGCACAAGTAAACTCAACATACATCAAATACATTATGATGTATATCATTGAGTTGGGTGAGGCTTCTTCAAATCAGGTACATTTGACCAATGTACCCAACAGAGCAGCAAGAAGCAAAGGAGTGTGGCAATCTCAACTGTAGAGTCAGAGTACATTTCAGCGGGAAGCTGCTGTGCTCAGTTGCTGTGGATTCAACATCAGCCTTAGGATTATAACATTGTGATAAGTATAACCCCTCTTTTTTGTGATTCTACTAGTGTCATTTATATTGCTAGGAATCCTGTCTCACACAGAAGGACTAAGCACATAGAAATTAGGTATCACTTCATTAGGGAACATGTGGAAAAGTAAGACATCAGTATCGAGTTTTTTCCCACTAACAAGCAAGTGGATGACATCTTAACTAAGCCACTAGATGAAACAAAGTTCAACACCTTCAAATTTCAATTGGGTATGTTGAACTTAGTGTAGCTTTAGTTGCTCCATATAGTATTTTTTGTTGCAAGTTTGTTCCTTGTCTGGCAGGCTGAGAAGACCTTAAGTGGTATAAAGATTGTGGAGACCAAAGTGTCTATCAGGAAGATGTGATAGAAGATGCTCTTATGGGGAGCAATTAAAATAGCTGCAGAAGCAGGTTCAGCCTTATGAAGAGAGGATGCTAGCAGATGTATCAGTTGATCTCCTCCACACAACTAGGGGGAAAAGAAGATCAAAGGAAGTCAGGCCTCCCTGACTATTCTACAGAAGTCAAAAGGGTGAGAGAAGGAGGATTGATCACGTATGAGGATTGATCAAGTTATGTATTAAGAGGTATCAAAGCCAAAAGGTTCGATCAAGCTCAATTATGATAGTAAGATAGGGGGAGAAGGTAACCTTCTTGTAACTGTCTTGTTATAGTATTTATTGCAACAAATATATTGTGTATTTCATTGACTAAAAAACTAAAGTGAGGTTTTGACATCTTCAAATAGGGGGAGATTGTTCGGTCCATTGATCCCAATGTCCCTAATTTATAAGAAGTCAAACAAGTCAATGATGTAGACCAAGTTGTATTTGATATGGTTGCAATTTAATGCATGCTGGTTAGTCCTTGATACAATGATAGGACAGGTGGACTCAAAAGATTTGCTGGATAGGAAAGAAATTGCCTAAGTCCACAGACATTGAGTGGAGCAAGCTCACTCAACGCTAGATAACTTAAGGAAGGAAGCTGGATAAAGAAATGCAGCTAAATCCAGAGGCATTGAGTTAGGGCAGGGTCACTCAACGTCATAACACTAAAAGCGCTGAATAAGCAGGGTATGTCAAAGCCTAAGCAGTTGAAGCCAGAAAATAGATACGTCCACAGGCATTGAGTGATGTCAACTCTCTTAACGCCATGCAGCATAATTCATCGGGTATTTCTGCCTAAGTCAAAGTCACAGATTTGTTGTCAAAGAAAAATAAGCTGAGTCCAGAAGCGTTGAGTGAAGCCAGTTCACTCAACGTCATACTGATTCTGTCAACGCCATACTGATTCTGTCAACACCATAGAAGATAGACTGCAAAATTCGTCTAAGTCCATAGGCGTTGAATGAAGTTAGTTCACTCAAAGTGAGATGACAAAAAGCTTTGATTCAAGCTCTACCTTTGAACGCCAAGGTTGCTGAAGAAGCAGAAAATGTTCTAAGTTAGAAAGCATTGAGTGATGAAGCTACACTCAATGCTCTAAACGCCACGATGCAGAAAGAAAAAAAAGCCAAGTCTAAAAGCATTGAGTGTAACACCCCCGATTTTTCGATATTTGGTTTAATTTGTTATCTGGCGTGTTTATGATGTCAGGGCATTACGTTGACGCATTTTCGGCATATGTCGTTGTTAGAGCATGGTTTTAGCTCTTAGGTTTTTTGTGTGTGGTTGAGTTTATCCTATTTGCAAAATTTTCGGGTGAGCCGGGTCTGTTTTTGTGACTCGGTGGAGCCTCTTTGGGAATGTTTGTGTTTTGGCTTCGGGAGGTGTTTGCACGAGTTTGGTTCGTCGAATCTAAATTTCGACTACGCTGTTTGGTTCATTGCGTCAGTATTTAGCTACGGTGTGATTTTCGTAGAAATCCATGTTTGCGCAAATTTTGGGTCGTTTGGACCATTATTTAATAATAAACTATTATTTTAATACTTATATTTCTAAGTATAAATAGCCTTGTGAATAGACAAACCCTATTCATCGTCTCCTTCTTGAAACCGTCAGCTGTTACAGGAAGAGCGAGAGCGGCGGTCTCTTCTAAGTTTTCGGCCACCAATTTCTAGAGTGTTAGTGCTCGAAATCATCTTTGGAGAGTAGATCCGGGTAGATCTCACCTAGATCTACATTTCTACGGTAAGCTTTCCCAGTTTCTTGGATTTTTTGTGGTCAAGGTATGCGGTTTTGACCCTCTTTCGTCCTGAAAAATTTCAGCAATTGTTGCTTATGTTTTCTTGCGGCCAGATCTGTGAGGTGGAGCATTGCTTTGCCGGATTTCTGGAGATTTGGGGCAAGTGGTGTTTTCCCCCCTTGCTTTTTTTATTTCACATTTTCTTGATTTCCTCCTCGTAGAGAAGCAAAATTAGGGCAGGATCTCCTCCTTATCAAATTTGTTTTCTGTAAATCTTGGGGCAAGTGGTGATTTACACCCTTTTCAAGCTTTCATGCTGATGTTTCTGTCCTAGAAGGCTGAATAGTGCTTAGCTTAGCAGCAAGCTAGTGGTTGTGGTGAGGGAGCGTTGTTATAGTATAAATCTCTTCCTATATGAGCATGACAGTAAGTTGTTCTTGGTCTAGGTTTAGATATTGACAAAAAAATTATTAATACTATTAATTAAATTATTGAAAAATTAGTGGTTGTTGTAAGTCTAATGTCTTTGTTTAGGTAGGATAACATTTCTACCAAGTTTCTGACTTAGGCGTTGAGTATAGCATTAGCATTGATATTCAGTTTCTAGCCTAAGTATAAAATTGTTGAGCTTGAATGCACTCAACGCCTTGCTGAGTGGTCTGAGAAGTTAAGTTAAAAAAGCATTGAGTGAGTGGTATACACTCAACGTGGCATTGAGTGAGCTTAGCACACTCAACACAATTCTGTAAAATTTTAGAAGCTAAGTCTGAAAGCATTGACAGCATTGAGTGAGCTGAACTCACTCAACGTCGTCTCTTAATTTTGTAAATCTAAGAATAAAAGCGTTGACAGCATTAAGTGAGCTTAACTCAATCAACGTCATCGCTTAAATCAGCAAGCTAAGTAAAAAGCTTTGACAGCATTGAGTGAGCTGAACTCACTCAATGTCATCGCTTAAATTCTATAAAAACTAAGTAGAAAAGCATTGACAACGTTTAGTAAACTAAACACACTCAGCGACGTCATCTGGTTCTTTTTTCGGCTAAGTGATAAAGCATTGAGTGAACTGAACTCACTCGACGTCATCGCTTAATTTTGCGGTTAAGTAAGAAAAGCGTTGACAGCATTGAGTGAGTCATCTGATTTTTGGCAGCTAAGTTATCAAGCGTTGAGTGAGTTGTACACACTCAATGCGGCGTTGAGTATGTTGAATACACACAACGACATCAAATTATTTTGAGCTTTAGAGTAAAAGCGTTGAGTGGGCTGACTACACTCAACGCTGCGTTGAGTGTGTTTAATATACTCAATGCCATCCTGTTTTCTGGTTGGCGTCGAGAGCGTGGACTGCATTCGACGTGACGTCGAGTATACTCAACTTTTTTCTATGGACTTAGTCTTATTTTTTCTGATTCTTGGTATATCATCAGTAGGCTATTTTTGCTAAATAAAATTAGTCCAATGCCTGCTATTTTCATCAAGTTTGATATTAGGCCAATTTCCTTGGGATTTGTTCCTTCATTTATTATTGCAGAAGTCAAATGCTTTGGTTATGGGTTTTCTGTGTCTTGGCTATGGTTGTCGGTATTTTTGATAGATCGTTTAACCCTGATTGGGTTTATGACTGTGGTGTGCTGGCTTAGGTATCCCCCCCCCCCCCCCCCCCCGCCCACAGGTACTGGTTTTCCCTTGGTTTTAGGAGTGTCAAGATATAAGACCTCCTTTCTTTGGGCCCTTGTGAAGTTTTACTATGGGAGTGTCGGCGGAGGTGTCTCCCCCCCACAGGTACTGCATTGTGCCGGTGATTTTGCTCACTAATGTAGAGCTGACCTATTTCTTATATTTATATATACTGACTTGTATATGCATCTTATGAAGCTTACTTCTTTATTGCACTTTGTGCAAGTACCTTACCCTTGTATTTGGTAAGTTTATCGTTTATCATGATTTTTACTTCTTATTTTGTTGAGGTTTGTTCAGCTATTCTTGGATTCGAGGTTGGTAACCCTTTTGCCACCTTGTTTATTGCTTCCTATCACCACTTGTATATTTTATACTGAGGTATTCTTTGTGTGTGAATGCCTCAGGTTTGGAGCAGTAGCCGGTTCAGCGGCTAGGAGTTTTGTATTTAGGCTACTGTTCTGCATCTCTCTATCCCTCACCGATTGTGAGGTAGATATTGTTTACTTTTCCTTCAGTTCAGACATACATTATTTTGGTGGGTTCGTGTCAGGTTGTTGATGCCCATAAGTTCTTGTTTATTGTTAAGTACTTGTTAGCTGCTAAGTCATTTTATATGATTTAATTATTTCTACTTGCTCTCTGAGAATGTTTATACTAGGTTGCATGTTAGGTATTTTACCTTATAAAAAATATTTACTACTAGTACTTCATATATGGCACCTTTCTAAACCTAAAATGTTATTTTCTAACAAACGTAAAAACTATTTCTATACTTATAATAAATCTAGAGTCTTGCATACCGCGAGTTGTCCTTCGGGGATGTTTATGCTCGTGTAGGATGTTAATCCAACATAATTAAAGTATTTCTACAGCGTATAACTATACTCTCACTCGTGGACTAGCTGATCCACTGTGCCGAGCGATATGGCCATCTAACTTTAAACTGGTTTTTCTTAATAACATATGGATTTCATTTAACTTGTATAGTTTGGAGTATTGCCTAAGCGTCTGCAGTTATCACCAGCACGGCGTGGCATCACGACGCGTATTTTCTCTTACTCTGATATAACTTAAATGTTGAGAAAATGCGGGTTGTGACAGCTGGTATCAGAGTGATGGGTTGTGTTGGATCCCTAGTCGATTTGGGCTAGGTTCACTAACTTAGGATGATTTGACCCAACATGTATAGTCAGGGTCATAGTTGTGTCCTACAGTCTAGGCCAAGAGTCAACATCACATGGATCTGCCTACAACAGCTTGTCAGAGACTCAAGCAGTTGTGTCGACACCCAGAGGATTTGTGTCGACACAACAGACTATCAGTCGACGCAGATAATATTAGTCGACACTAGCTCAGTCGACACAAGAAGGATTTGTGTCGACACAGTTCACAGAAGCTGTTTTAGAAGGATAAGTAAAATTCTCAGGTCGACGAATGAAGTCCTCAGCTCGACGATCTTGAGACATTTCTCTGAGCTGAGCTCGACGATCTTCATTCACTCGTCGTCAAAATCTGGGATATTTCTTCAACTATCTAAAGTCAGGATAACTCCAAATTATTCTAAGTCCAGAATAGTTGCTGAACTCCAGTCGACGAAGTTACAACCTCAGCTCGATGAACTTCAGACAAAAAAGGCAAAGGTTCTGAAGCATGCAGTTCTGTTATCATCTCGACGATCTTGTAACTCAGCTCGACGAACAGAAGCCGTCTGGTCAAGAACTCAGCTTGAAGGTCTATCACCCTGCAACAAAGCTCCAGATCTTCCCTGAACCACTATACATCGCAGGGGGAGCTGTTTGCCAACATCAGTCCACATAAGTCTTCTCTCTGATTGTTGACAGAGAAGACATAATTAACTCTCTCACCCCCACCTCTGTAAAGGGTTGTCATCTCCCTTCAAAAGTGATTCCTGGTTGCAAGTCTCCTGATCAAAAGACTTGAGTTGGTTTTTGGGGACCTGATCAAAACCCATTGGTGTCAGGCACCTGATCAACAACCTGAGTGGATTCCTACCAGGGTGGTAGAAGAGTGGACTACCCAGATTTGGGGAACCACTATAAATTTCTTATGTCGTCTGGTTGCCTATTTTTCTTGTTGTTCTTGATGTGCTTGTGAATTAGGTTTACTATCTGCTAGCATTTCATCATTTCCTGCACTAGGACTTAATAATTTTGAAGTATACTCTATTCACCCCCCTATAGAGTATTCTAGATCTAACTCTAATTTTCAATTGGTATCAGAGGAGGTTCCTTTGGTTGGACAAGTTAACCCTTGAACCAAAGATCCTTTGTTAGATCTACACATCACTTTATTCACATTTAACATAGAAACGCAGTCATGGCACAGAACAAAGATTATACAAGCACCAGACCTCCAGTTTGCAACCTTAATAGGTTCGCCATCTGGAAGGCAAGAATCAACCTTAATTCTATTGATGAAGATATTTTTGCTTCTATCTTAACAGGAGTACCTCCACCACCTGCTGCTCCTCCAAGCACTTCTACAAATATGACTGCAGTACCTCCTCCAGACTACAATGATACATACAAGAAAGCAAAGATGGCTGATGCAAAATCCATGAACATACTGGCACAAACCATGTCTGATGATATATTCCAGAAAGTTGCTGAGTGCACCTCAGCAAAAGCCATTTGGGATTCCCTAAACCAAATGGTGGATGGATCAGCAGATGAGAGAAAGGATAGGAGATCAAATCTCATATCCCAATATGAAAACTTTAAGAAGCAGGAAGCTGAGACAGTTTTAGAGATGTACAATAGGTTAAGCTCAATTATCAATGAGCTCAAGACCTTGGAAAAGAACATCACTCTTACAGAAGTGAATGACAAGATTCTGATGTGCTTTCCAAGCTCATGGGATACAAGAATCTGGCCCATCAAGGAAGCCAGATGCCTGAATAAGATTTCAACTGAATCTCTATTAGGCAAACTGAAGTCTTATGAGCAGTTGATAAGGACCAGGGAGGCAGCTGAACAAAGAACGCCTCCTGCAGCCAGACGAGAACAGAATATAGCCTTCAAAGCTTCAGAAGAATCAGAAACTTCAACAACAAATGAAGAGCTTATGAGTCTCTTTGCTAAGATATTCTTCAAGATGGCTAGAAAGGACTTCAGGAGAAAGTTAGCAAGAACAAATGACAAACCAAAGTATGATAAGACACCAACTAAAGAAGTTGTGTGCTATGGATGCAGAAAGGCTGGGCACTTCCTCTCTGAGTGTCCAGAGAACCAGAAGAAGGACAAGAGAAAGGAAAATGACTCTAGAAGACATTACATCAGCAAACCCTCTTCCAGCAAACACAAGAGAAAGGAAAAGGGGTTTGTAGCTGGACTTGGAGTGAGACAGAAAATGAGTCAACATCTTCAAGCTCCAGTGAAGATGAGGAAGCAGAAAGAGCAAAAGAGGTTTGCCTCATAGCAATTGATGCCTCAAGAAGTCATTCAGAAGACGAAGATTCAGACAATGAGGAAGCTTCTGAATCAGAAGCTGATCAGGTATTATCATCTTTTGATTATAACTCTGACTCTTTTAAATCAGATTTCAAAATTATGTGTTTAGACTTGATACATTCTGAAAAGGAAATTAAAACTCTTAGGGAGAAACTAGGAACTTCAGAAATTGTTCACTCTGAAAACATTAGGCTAAAAGATGAACTAAACTTAGCAAATGAAAAACTAATTTCACTAAAAACTGAGCTTTGTGAGGCCAAACAACTTGAGGAAACTCTCAACGGGAGAAGCCTCAAGCTGATGGATATCACAAGCACTGTCAATGCCAGACTTAATGGCAAGCAGTGCTTGGGTTCTCCATCAGGTTTGGTCCCCATTCTCAGGAAGAACATTTTATCAACGCCAACAAAATTTGTGTTTGCTAAAGGGAAAGAAACTTTAAATAATGAACTACAAGTAGAAAAGATCTCTAAGACAGTAGGACAGAAAACCAAGAACCAGAAAACACCTAATAAAAACAAAGTTCAGCAATTTTCGTCGAACTCAGATCGACAAAATGGGGCCAGTTCGTCGAACCCAAATCGACGAACTCTAAACGCAAACTATAGTTATATTTATTCGTCTAACTGCGATCGACGAACTTTGCATGGTTCATCGAACAGAGGTCGACGAACGTGGGGCACAGAGAATGAACATGCTGTTGGGTCCGGCGTTCCTTCACTTGACCCATGGCGCTTTTCTACTTATTTAAGAAATTAAGTAGCGTCCTCTCCAACATTCCGGGCTTTTGGTGCAGTTGGGTATGCGCTTGATCCCTCACATGCTCATTCTCCGGGCAGAGGTCGACGATCTCAACCCAATTCGTCGAACTCTGGTCGACGAACTTACATAAATTCATCGAACCCAGGAAGACTTCACTAAAACCATAATTCCAACAGAAACTTAAATACTTCTAAGAAACCATTTAATCCCCTAGCTGACCGAATCATACCACCTAGGAAATATCACTCCCTGGGATACAAATCTCAACCTGAATTTTCTATTATCTCTAGTTTTTCTTATCAGCCATACAAAGGGTCCAAGGTAACCTGGGTCAAAAATCATTAACTATTTGTATTGTAGGTGAAAAATTGTCCAGGGGTAAATCAAACTTGGTACCTGGACAGTGGCTGCTCCAAACATATGACTGGCAGCAAGGACATCTTATTCAACTACAAGTCCAAACTGGGGCCAAAGGTTATCTTTAGTGACTCCAAATGTGGTCAGTCAGAAGGATTTGGAGAAGTAAGAATAGGAGCTGTCATATTCAAAAAGGTGACATATGTAAGTGGACTCAAGCATAACCTCATCTCTATAAGTCAGTTATGTGATGATGGTTATCAGGTATACTTTAATCCATCCACTTGTTCTATTATTGATAAAAATAACCAAACTGTTTTAACTGGAAGTAGACAAGGCAACATTTACTTAGTAAACTTTCTTTCTACCAAAATTGATATCTGTTTGCTAAATTTAACTAATACTCAGAATGATTTATGAGACAAAAGACTAGGACATGTAAATCTGAAAAACATTGCTAGGTTATCTAAGCACAACCTTGTTAGAGGTCTACCTTCTGGTCCCTACAAGAAGGAAGGTCTCTGCAGGGCTTGTCAATTAGGCAAGCAAACTTAAACTAGTTTTAAATCAGTTAATAAGAGTGATTCACCTAGGATTTTGTACTTGCTACACTTGGATCTCTTTGGACCCATTGTTGTACAAAGCCTAGGAGGGAAATCCTACACTTTATTTATAGTGGATGACTTCTCAAGGTTCAGTTGGGTATTGTTTCTGAGATCAAAGTCATATACATTCAAGGTTCTTACAGATTTTCTCAGGACCATACAGATTGAGATCTCTACTCATGTTGCATTGATCAGAAGTGATCATGGCACAGAGTTTGAGTCTCTTCTTATGCATGAGTTCTGTGAGAAGGATGGTATCAGGCATTGCTTCTCAGCTCTTAGAACTCCCCAATAAAATGGGATAGCTGAAAGGAAAAAATAGGACACTCATTGAAGATGCAGGTACATTGCTTGCAGATGCTTACATGCCCCTCACCTTTTGGGCAGAGGCTGTAAGCACAGCAAATTATGTCCTGAATAGGAGCCTTATTCACAAATTAAAGAACAGGACTCCCTATGAATTACTCAAGGGAAAGAAACCTAAAATAAACTATTTTAAAGTATTTGGTTGTACTTGTTACATACACAATAACAACAAAAACTAAATTAGAAAGTTTGAGGTTAAGGCTGAAGAGGGAGTTTTTTTAGGATACTCCCAAGTAAGCAAGGCCTATAGGGTGTTTAACAAATCAACATTAAAAAATGAAGAATTTATTCATGTTTCCTTTGATGAGACTAATATGTATTGCAAGGAGAAGGAAACTTCTACCAATAGCACCTTGCAGGTACCCCACTTGTGTGAGACCTTGGATGGACTAAATCTCACCCAAGAGGTTCCAACTCATCCCTCTCCACAAGCCATTGAAGAAAGTGAAGAGGAAGAAGGTGATGCAAATGAATCTCTACCAACAGCAAATGCAATTCCACAAGAGGAATCAATACCAAATGTTGTTGAACAACCAACTACACTCACTGAATTTGTCACACTTAGAGATCACCCCAGATCTCAAGTAATTGGAGACATATCAGTAGATGTACAGACAAGACATCAACTCAACCAAGATGTGATGCATGCCTGTTTTCTCTGCCAAATTGAGCCTCAATCCATAACTGATGTTGAGCAAGATCCCCATTGGATTCTTGCAATCCAAGAGGAACTAAATCAATGTGAGAGATGTAGAGTTTGGGACTTGGATCCAAGGCCTAAAGGGTATCCAGTGATTGGAACTAAGTGGGTTTTCAGGAATAAGCTTGATGCCCAAGGTGTGATTGTGAGGAACAAGGCTAGGCTTGTTGCTCAGGGATATATGCAAGAAGAAGGGATTGATTATTATCAAACCTTTGCACCTGTGGCAAGGTTGGAAGGCATAAGAATATTCCTTGCCGATTCAACATTCAAGATATTCAAGGTTTTCCAAATGGATATAAAGAGTGCTTTCCTAAATGGAGTACTACAAGAAGAGGTTTATGTAGAACAACCCCCAGGTTTTATTTCTTCAACTTATCCCTCTCATGTCTTTAAACTGCATAAGGCTCTTTATGGTCTAAAGCAAGCTCCAAGAGCTTGGTATGAGACCTTAGCTAGCTTTCTATTAGAGCATAAATTTACAAGAGGAACTGTAGATAAAACTCTTTTCACTATACATCATAAGGACCAAATCTTATTAGTGCAAATATATGTAGATGACATTATATTTGGCTCTACAGATTCAAAACTATGCAAGAGGTTTTCTGACCTCATGCATTCCAAATTTGAAATGAGTAGCATGGGAGAGCTTTCCTACTTCCTTGGATTCCAAGTGAAGCAGCTCCCTGATGGCATTTTCATCTCTCAAGCAAAATATGCTAAAGAACTTCTAAAGAAGTTTGGGATGACTGATGCCTCAGCCAAGAAAACTCTCATGGCTACCAATGGTGTTGTGGACTCTGATGCACCTGGGAAACCTGTGGATCTGAAACTTTATAGGTGCATTGTTGGGTCCCTATTATACCTCACAGCAAGTAGGCCAGATATTATGTTTGTCACATGTCTTTGTGCTAGGTTTCAGGTGAACCCTAAAGAATCCCATCTAATTTTATTAAAAAGGATTTTAAGATATATAAAGAGTTGTCCTAATCTAGGCCTATGGTATCCTGCTGAATCAGAATTTGAGTTAACTGGATACTCTGATGCTGATTTTGCTGGATGCAGGGTAGATAGAAAAAGTACTTCAGGAACTTGTCAGTTCTTGGGTATGAGATTAGTATCATGGTTTTGTAAAAAGTAAACATCAGTGTCAACTTCAACTGCTGAAGCAGAATATATTGCAGCAGACAGTTGTTGTTCACAGATGCTTTGGATGCAAAATCAGCTTCTAGATTATGGGTTCAATTTAAATAATTCAACACTACTTTATAATAATACAAGTGCTATAGCCATAGCCCAAAATCCAGTTCACCATAGTAGGACAAAATATATTGATATAAGACATCATTTCATTATAGAGTGTGTAGAAAAAAAGAAAATCAATCTTGTCTATATTTACACTGATTTACAAATGGCTGATATATTCACCAAACCTCTGGATGAGAGAAATCATATGTTCTTTGTAAATTAGCTTGGCATGATCAATGGAGAAGATTTTATTTGATTTCTGTCTGCACTCGACGAATTTTCCAAAGTTCGTCGAATGGAGTTCAACGAACCGGGGAAGGTTTGTGAGATATTCGTAGAACGGAGATCGCTGAATTCTATGTGTGAAACAATTGTCGTCGCTCGGAGATCGATGAACTTGCTTCAGAAGATATTCGTCGACCGGAGTTCGATGAGTTATCTTCAAGTCTTCTGGGTGAGATCGATGAATTATTTATTACTAAATCATTTCATCGAACTCAGTTCGAAGAACTATTTTTTGTTTTCGTGGAGCGGAGGTTCTCGATTCATATTCTGGAAAATCCTATATCTAGGTTTTCTTCGACCTCCATCTTGCGGTTTCTATTCTCTTGCACTTGATCGTCGTTTCTCTCTTTTGCAGGTGATTTTATGGCGATTCCAGCGGGATCTTTGGCTGCGATGAAGTTCGATACTACATTTGATGTGGACTTTGACTCATTTCAACATCCAGATCCCATCTTTCTGTATATTTTGGAAATTCTTGAATATCAACAACTTAAACCCCTGATGACTAGACGGATCAAGCTGCACAGCACCGAAATCAGGGAATGGGTCTACACTCTATCGCAAACAAAAGAGAATATCATGACGGGCACCATCGCGGGTAACTCCATCTCCTTAACTCCCGCCATCTTAACTGAAATCATTGGATTAAGAAATGGAGAAGAGGAACTCGAGATTGAAGTAGAGGAGTCGGATATGATGCTAAGCCTCATGGAGTATACTGGAGATAATCCTAACAAGCTTTTGAAAAAACACATGTCTGCCCCCTATAAGTATTTAGCAGACTTAGTTGGCAAAGTATTACTTGGGAAACACACTGCCCATGATTATATCACCAAACAACAGTTTCTGGCAATGTGTGTCATTATAAACAAGAAACCAATAAATTGGGTACAGTTTTTATTTGATCTGATAAAGAAGAAAAACACCAAGAAGGAAGTTTGTTTTGGAAGAATACTAGGAATATTTCTACAGGAAAAGGCTGCAGAATCACTGGTCTCCCAGACCATCTTTATCAATGCCAGTAAAAGGCTAACATGTGCCTTATTTGGCAGGTGGGAAAGGACCATCACTAAGCCCTCTAAGGCTTCCACCTCTTCCACCACAGCTTCTAAAGGCACAAAGGCTGTTAAGGCCACTCCCCACCCTGCTGAAGCGAGCATTCCCTCCACATCTTCTCTTCCAGCCCTTCTTTCCACACTCCCACCTTCATCTCAACATGCTCCATCTTTACCAGTTGACATCACTGACATCCCCTCTTCCCCTCTTCAAGAACATCAACATTGTTGGAACACCCTATTACTGATTTGGGCAAGGATCACTATGTCTCTTTGGAAACTTGTTTTGACCTCATTGTATAGATCTAAAGGTCAATTAGAATTGAGTCTAAGGGTTAGTAGTTAGGTTTGGAAGCTGCCCTCAAGACTAGGTTTTGCAGTTCTGGAGACTAAGTCATTTCGTCGAGCTCAGTACGACGAATCGTCGAACTCCAATCGACGATCGTTGAGCTCACTTCGACGAATCGTCGAACTCCATTCGACGATCGCTGACTTCAACTTCGACAAATCATCAAACTCCATTCGACGATCTTTGAGCTCAGATCGACGATCTTTGTTTCTGTCCAAGTCCAAATCTCTGAGCTCAGTTCAACGATAGTGGAGCTCAGTTCGACGTTTTTCTGAAGAGTTCAATGATTTTCAAGATTCAAATTCAGACAGTTGAGGAATTATTGTCAGCATTTAATTCAGAGATCTTGTAGCCATTTTTAATTAATCAGGAGCAAGTTTCAAGGAATTTTCAAGGAATGTTTTATTAGACTTTCCTCCAGAAGACAATTGCAATTAAGGAAGTAATTAATGACAGGCTAACAGCTATCTTGGACAGTGGATCATTTCTATTTAGACAAAAAGGAATAAAAGATTAGATTTTTCATTCCTGAAAGAGAAGAACAAGAAGTTAGAAAAATATTCTCTGCAACAACTCTTACAACATCAACAACAATTACACAAGAAAAAAAAAGAGAGTTGCAGACATTCTCAATCTCAAAGATTCATACAAGAACACCATCACCAAAGGAGATCAATCAACTGAAACTTTCAGATCTCTTTTGATTCAAGTGTTCAAAGGCCACCATCATTCAAGACTCCAGACACCTCACATTTCAGTTATTGCTAAAATCATCATTTGCTGGAGATCAAATCTTTTGAAGGCCTATCACCCTACTACAAAGCTTCACTTCCTGAACAACTCAAGATCTCTGGGGGAGTTTTGACAACATCCACTATCTTCTCTCTGATTGTTGACAGAGAAGATCTTCTCTTCCCTATCTCTCTCTCTCTCTGTTGTAAAGGGTTTTTCAAACTCCCTTCAAAAGTTTGTGTATGGTTTTTGAGCACCTTATCAAAAGCTCATTGGTGGCAAGACACCTGATCAAAAAATCTGGTTTGGTTTTTGAGCACCTTATCAAAAGCTCATTGGTGCCCAGGACACCTGATCAACTCATCCTGCAATGGATTCCTACCTAGGGTGGTAGAAGAGTGGATGTACCCAGGTTGATTGGGGAACCACTATAGCTCCTTGTGTCATCTGGTTGCTTACTTTATTTTTGTTTCTGGTTGTGGTTTGTGACTAGATTGCTCTGTGATTAGATAGTTGCTTCTTGTTTAGATTACTTTATATCATTTGCTTCCCTGTTCACTTAGGATTACAACAACTGTTGTAAAAAGTTTTTAGCAAGCACCATACTCTATTCACCCCCCTCTAGAGTATATCAGATCTAACTTGCACTTTCAATTGGTATCAAAGCGAGGTTGGTTAAACATACCACACCTTGGTGGTTGCACAGGCTAACACCTGAACCCAAAGATTCATATAGTTAGATCTGCTTGTTTTGACTTTGTTATTAGAATTATCTCTTCACAAAACATGGCCCAAAACAAATATTATGCTAGCACCAGACCTCCAGTGTGCAATCTATCCAAGTTTGCACTTTGGAAGGCAAGGATTAGACTCTACATGAATTCTATTGATGAGGACATCTTCAATTCTGTTTTGACAGTGTGTCTAAGACCTGCAGAGAATACAAGTACAAATGCTGTTCCACCTCCCTCAGGAACAGATGCTGACATCAAGAAATGGAAAGTTGCAGATGCAAAGGCTATGAACATTCTAGCCTAGACTATGTCTGATGACATTTTCCAAAAGGTAGTTGAATGCAACTCAGCAAAGGACATCTGGGACAAGCTATCTGAAATAGTCTCAGGATCTGCTGATGAAAGAAAAGATAGAAGATCTCACCTCATAACCCAATATGAGAACTTCAAGAAAGGAGAAGCTGAGTGAGTAGCTGAAATATATAATAGACTCAGTGTGATAGTCAATGAACTAAAAACTTTGGATAAAGAGATCTCACTAACTGAGCTAAATGATAAAATCCTAATGTGCTTCCCAAGCACTTGGGACTCAAGGATCTGGCCAATCAAGGATGACAGAAGTCTGAATGAGATTACAACAGAAGCTCTCTTGGGCAAGCTCAAGTCTTATGAGCTGCTCATTAACAACAGAGAAGAAGAGCAGAAGGCTGCCTCACCAGCCACAAGAAAGGAAAAGTCAATAGCTTTCAAAGCCAGTGAAGATCAGCCTGAAGACAAGGTCACATGAAATGATGAGCTGCTTATTCTACTGGCCAAAAGATTTTACAAAATGGTCAGAAAGTACTTCAGGAAGAGATCATACAAAGAGCATGACAAGCCAAGGTATGAAAAATGAAACAATAAAGAAATTATTTGCTTTGGTTGTAGGAAACCAGGCCACATTGTGCCTGACTGTCCAGAGAACAAAAACAAGGACAGAAAGGATAAGTAAGAAAGAAGAAAAGACAAGGACTTCAAGAAAAATAGCAATGGCAAACCCTCCTCAAGCAAGAACAAACACACAAGGAAGGAATTTGTTGTTGAATCTTGGAGTGAGACTGAAGAGGAATCTGAAGCTTCATCCAGCTCAAGTGATGATGATGATGATGCTGAAGAAAAGGAATTCTGCATGATGGTTATCAATGCCTCACAACACAATTGTAATGCAGAAGAGTCAGAGTCAGACTCAGAGACTCAATTTGAAGAGGACCAGGTAATAAGTTTTTTTTGATTTCAATTCTGAGGACTTTAAGTATGAATTTAAAGCACTATGTTTAGACTTATTAAAATCTGAGAAGGAAATCATTTCTCTCAGAAATCAATTATCTGAACACAGTTCCTTAAAATCAGAAAACTTCAAACTCTCTGAGGAGTTGGAGTGTTGTAGGGAGTAGATAGCTTCACTGAAAAGTGAACTATCAGAGGCCAAAAAGCTTGAAGAATCCCTTAATGGGAGAAGCATCAAGCTAATGGACATCACAAGCACAGTGAACTCTAGATTCAACAGTACACTGGGCTTGGGTGCTTCATCCAGCCAACCTATAGTACTAACAACCCCAATTAAGTTTATTTCTGATAAAGGGAAGGGAGTTGTAGAGGTAGCTAGGAAGAATTCTGACTTACCCAAGAAATCAAGTCTTCAACAGAAATCGTCGAACAGAGCTACACGATCGGCGAATGCAGATCGACGATCTCAGGCAAAATCGTCGAACTCAGGTCGACGATCTCTAAACCCTGAACTCTGCCACAGTCGATCGTCGAACGGAGCTCGACGATCTGACCCAAGATCGTCGAACGCAGCTCAACGATCGTCGAGCAGAGATCAGAGATTTGAAAACTCCTTCAAGGGTAAATCAAACTCCAATCCTAGGGGTCCTTCATCCCAAAGATTTAACCCTTATACTGAATGGATAATTCCTCCAAGGAGATATCATCCTGAAGGTTATAAGAGTCAACCAGGGATTTCATTTATTTCTGAATTTAAAGGTTATCAACCTAGGCCCAAGGTAAACTGGGTCAAAAACAAGTAAATTGTTTTATGTGCAGGTGAAGACCTATCCAACATCAAACCAACAATGGTATCTGGATAGTGGGTGCTCAAAGCACATTACAGGAAGCAAGGACAATCTCACATCCTTTAAAGACAAGCTTGGACCCAAAGTCATATTTGGCGATTCAAACTTTGGACTAACAAAAGGATATGGTGCAGTCCAAATTGGGATAGTCATATTCAAGAGAGTAGCCTATGTGGAAGGACTGAAGCACAACTTGATCAGCATCAGTCAGCTATGTGATGAAGGCTACCAAGTGACTTTCAGCAAATCCTTATGGAGGATCAAATCAGAGGACAACACAACTGTGTTGACAGGTAAAATGAAAGGTAACATCTATTTAGTAGACTTTCTTTCAACTGAAGTAGATATTTGTCTGTTTAATTCTATTAGTAGACCTAATGAGCTATGGCATAAGAGATTAGGGCATATAAAACTTAGAACCATTGCTAGGCTATCCAAGGACAACCTTGTTAGAGGACTACCTTCTGGCTCCTACAAGAAGGAAGAACTCTGCAGGGCTTGTCAATTAGGCAAGCAAACTAAAAATAGTTTCAAGTCACTTAATAAGAGTGATTCACCTAGGATTTTATATCTGTTACATATGGATCTTTTTGGACCCATTGCAGTACAAAGCTTAGGAGGGAAATCTTACACTTTAGTAGTTGTAGATGACTTCTCTAGATTCACATGGGTGTTCTTTCTGAGGAAGAAGTCTGATAACTTTAAGTGTTTGACAGAGTTTCTCAAATGCATACAGACTGAGTTCAATACTCACATTGCCCTGATCAGAAGTGATCATGGGACAGAGTTTGATTCTCTTCTTATGCAAGAGTTCTGTCAGAGTGAAGGGATCAGGCATACTTTCTCAGCTCCTATAACTCCTCAACAAAATGGGGTAGCTGAAAGGAAAAATAGAACCCTTATTGAATCTGCCACTACATTGTTGTCAGATGCTCACCTTCCTCTATCTTTTTGGGCAGAGGCTGTGAACACCTCCAACTATGTGCTGAAGAGAAGTTTAATACATAAACTGAAGGGCAAGACTCCCTATGAATTACTCAAAGGGAAGAAACCTAAAGTAGATTATTTTAGAATTTTTGGTTGTATCTATTATATTCACAATAATGACAAGAAGTATTTAGCAAAATTTCAAGCTAAAGCTGATGAAGGAGTGTTTCTGGGATACTCTATGATCAGTAAGGCTTATAGGGTATATAATAAATCAACTCTCAAAATTGAAGAATCTGTGCACATATCTTTTGATGAATCTAACATGTCTTTCAAGGAGAAGAACACTTCTACCATAGAACCTTTGCAGGTACATTCTCTTGTTGAAAACTTAAACAGATTACAAATCATTCAAAAAGAAGAAAGCAGTGAAGATGAAGAAGACATTCAACACCTTGAAGAGAAACTTCTTGAAGAGCTAGTTGTTGTACCATAAGAGGAAACAACAACACAGGTTGGTGAACAATCAACACCTCCTATTGATTTAGTAACATCAAGAGACCATCCAATTTCCCAAGTAATTGGAGACATCTCAGCTGGTGTGCAAACCAGAAATCAGGTCAACCAAAACCTGTTGCACACTTGCTTCCTATCTCAAATTGAACCTCAATCCATTCAAGATGCAGAGCAAGATCCACACTGGATCATTGCAATGCAAGAAGAGTTGCATCAATTTGAAAGGAACAAAGTTTAGGAACTAGTACCAACGCCTAAGGATCACTCTATTGTTGGAACAAAGTGGGTGTTCAGAAACAAGTTGGATGATCAAGGAGTCATTGTAAGGAATAAGGCAAGGCTAGTTGCTCAAGGGTACTCTCAAGAAGAAGGGATAGATTATGACCAGACTTTTGCACCAGTTGTTAGGTTGGAGGTCATAAGAATCTTCTTAGCATATGCAGCACACAAAGGTTTCAAAGTGTACCAGATGGATGTAAAAAGTGCTTTTCTCAATGGAGATATCAAAGAAGAAGTCTATGTCAGACAACCTCCAGGTTTTATCTCTCCAACTCATCCTGATTATGTTTTCAAATTGCACAAAGCATTATATGGTCTCAAGCAAGATCCTAGAGCATGGTATGAGACCCTAGCATGCTTTCTTCTGAAAAATGAATTTATAAGGGGTAGAGTATACCAAACTCTTTTTATTAGAACTCATAAGTCTCATACCCTACTAGTACAGATCTATGTAGATGATATTATATTTGGTTCTACTGATTCAAATTTGTGCAGAAGGTTCTCCAACCTAATGCATTCCAAATTTGAAATGAGTAGCATGGGTGAGCTATCCTTCTTTCTAGGATTGCAAATCAAACAACATGCTGAAGGCATATTTATTTCTCAAACCAAGTATGCAAAAGAATTGATTAAGAAATTTGGTATGTCTGAAGCATCATGTATGAAAACACCTATGCCTACTAATGCTGTATTAGATGCTGATGAACATGGGAAACCTGTTGATCAGACAACATATAGAGCAATGATTAGCTCTTTACTGTACCTTACAGCTAGTATACCTGACATAATGTTTGCTACATACATATGTGCTAGATTCCAAGTGAGCCCTAGAGAGTCACACCTAACATTAGTAAAAAGGATTCCCAAGTATGTAAAAAAGTTGTCCAAATCTAGGTCTCTGGTATCCAAAAGATTCAGCATTTGACTTAACTGGATTTTCTGATGCTTATTATGCTGGATGCAGAATAGACAGGAAAAGCACCAGTGGAACTTGTCTTTTTCTTGGTGACAGACTTGTCTCCTGGTTTTGCAAGAAACAAACATCTGTGTCAACTTCAACTACTGAAGCTGAATATATGGCTGCAGGTAGTTGTTGTTCACAAATCTTGTGGATTCAAAACCAACTCCTAGACTATGGCTACAACTTAGAGAAGTCTAAAATCTTTTGTGATAATACCAGTGCTATTTCTATAGCTCAAAATCCAGTCCTCCATAGTAGGACAAAACATATAGAAATTAGGCATCACTTTTTAAGGAATAATGTTGAGAAAAATAAAATTGAACTTCAATATATCCCAACTGATTTTCAAAGGGAGATATTTTCACCAAACCCTTGGATGAAATGAAACATACCTTCTTCCTAAATCAGTTAAAAATGTTAGATGGAGGAAGTCTAAAATAATATCCAAGATTTTAAAACTCTAAAAATGTCCAAGACTAGGCAAACTTCTTAATTTTTCTAGTGTCTAGAGTGTTTCTGGTCTCTGAACTGCGCTCGACGATTTTCCCCCAGATCGTCGAACGGAGATCGACGCTTTCCGAAATCGTCGACCAGAGTTCAACGCTTCTCAGATAGTCTAAACTATCTCTCCAGGTCAGCGATCGTCGAACGCCGCTCGACGATTTTGTTTTCTGAACTATCGTCGAACGGAGCTCGACGCTCTCCAATATCGCCGAACGGAGATCGACGATGTTGATGACCTTTCAGTTTCCTTTAAAAGCCCCGATCGTCGAACAGAGTTCAACAATCTTTTCTCTTCTGCGTCGAACCCTAATATAAAATTCATTTTTTCGGCCGTCGTTCTTTCTTTGCGCCTTTATTCTCTCTGCAAATTTTCTCCTTCCCTCCAAATTTCTCTACACTCGGTCGTTTGTTTGTTGATTTTTGCAGGAATCAATGGCCGTCTCAGTTGCAGTTCTGGCCGCAATGAAATTTGATGCAGGTTTTGATATTGACATGGATTCTTTCAGCACCAGTGATCAAATCTTCCAAGATATACTAGAACTTTTCAAGGAACAAAAGCTAGTTACACTAATGACTACCAGGATCAAGTTAGCTGCTGATGAAATAAAGGAATGGGTATATACTGCCCACAACCAGGATCAGAATACAGTTGTTGGATCAATTTTAGGAACCCAGGTATCTCTCACACCTACTGCCCTAACAGAGATTTTTGGATTGAATTCTGGAGAAGACTCTGCTGAACTGTCTGGAGAAGAATTTTCTGATTTACTTAATAGAATGGGTCATTCAGATGCAAACCCTAGCAAACTCCTGAAGAAAAATCTATCTGTGGAGTACAGATTTTTGGCTGATGTTGTAGGAAAGGTGTTATTGGCCAAACACTCAGCCCATGATACCATCTCCAGGTATCAGCTATGCTTGATGGGTGCTCTAGTGGATAAGAAACAACTGAATTGGGGATAAATCTTCTTTGATCTGATTAAGAAGAAGATCAACAAGAATGTTGTTAACTATGGAAGGATACTAGGGTTATTTCTTCAGAATAGATGCCCTGCTCTGCTAGTTTCCTGTGGGGTGCACATCAATGACTCCAAGAGGCTCACCTGTGCCCTGTTTGGAAAGTGGGACAGGCAAATAGTGAAGCCCAGCAGGCTCTCTGCCAGTGCAACTTCAGGCACAAGGACTGTTGCAGTCTCTTCCCCTCAAGTCTCTGCCCCTGCAGAAGACTTGCCTGCTTCTTCTCCTCCTCCTCCACCTTTTATTTCATCTCCACCAGTCACATCCACCATTACAGTTTCCTCCACCATCATAATTTCAACCCCATCTCCAACTTCTATCCATACTCCAACTCTTGCACTAACTGAAGAACTCTTCCACCCTTTACATCACTACCCTCAACAAGATATTGATTCATCATCCAACATTCCATCTTTTAATCTGATAGATGATTCCTTTATGGATGATTCCCCTTCATCCCCTCCTGATCTACCTTCTTCTTCCACATCCTACCAACAACTACTTCAAGATATCATTGCACAACCCTCCTTCACACCTTCTATTTCAATTCCATTATCTTCCATTTCCACAATCCCCATATCTCAACCTTCATTTCCACCATCCACCAGCTCTCCACCCACATCTCCAGCTGCTCCACCTTCAGTCCCTACCTCTGCTCAAGTCCCTCTTGAGCATGTAGATCTTCCAGCTTTAGCAGACAGACTCTATGAGCTGATAGCTCCCAGGCCATCACTCTTGTTGGAGACCTCCTTGTCTCCACTTCTCAAGTCAATTGCAGACCTGTCTGCCAGGCTCTCCTCTCTCATTCCTCCTCAGGCAATCCCTTCCTTTGGGTACCTTGATCCAGCTTTCTCTGAATCTAGGCAGGGGGAGATGCCTCATGAAGGTGAAAGATTGCCTGCTGCTGCTGCTGCTGCTGCTGTTACTTCAGTTCAAGCTCAAGCCTCAACATCTCAAGTTGCAGTTTGCTCAATGGACCTCAGGTCACTATTATCAGATTTTGATTCTTTTTATTTCAGCTGTCTTCCAGAGCACACTGCAGTCCAGCCATCTGAAGATCTCTCTAAGGCCATTGTGCCTATTTCAAGCTATGACACCAGTTTAATACATTCTTTTGTAAAGTCCCTTTCTACTGTTGCTCCTGCAGTTTCTGTTGAAAGTACTGATGTTGTTGATATTGCTGTTAATTCTGATGCTTTAATATCTGAGGATATACATATGATAGAGGCACTTATTCTTGAGTCTGTTGTTATTGCTGCTGTTGCCCCTTCTAGTGATGATTTTTCAGCATCAACTGATACTACTGCTGATGTTATTTCTGAAACTGCTGAAACTGTTATATCTGAATCTGCTGCCCCAGTTACTGCTGTATCTACTGCTGCTGCTACAACTTCTTCTGCCAGTGTTATTTCTACTACTCTTTCTATTGTTGCTGTTACTACTATTGTTGTCACTACTGTTTATCCTGCTCAATTACAACAACAGAAAGACTATCTGAAAAGGATTGATGCACTATATGATGATCAAAGCTCAGAAAGTGATCAGTTCAGGACTGATTCAGATGATTCTTCTACCACTATTGCAAGGAAAAGAAAGGCCAGAAGCAAGGCTATGAAAAGGGTTCCTCCAGCAAAAGTCAAAGACACAAATGATATTCCTTACTACATACTACATAACTGCCCTATCACAGAACATTGGATGCAATACTCCAAAAATCAACTAAAGGCCATGAAGAATAAGAGAAAGTATGAGAAAGGATCTTCACAGTTCAATCATCCTCCTCCTCCTCCCTCGCCTGATGTAGGTGCAGGTGGTAGTTCTGCTGTTCAACCCTCTACTAGAATCCAAACCTCTTATCAACCTCAAGAAAGATCTCAATACAAAGGAAGTCAATCCAGAGGCTATCAATCAAGGAGACGAAACTACAGAGGAAACCAAAGAAAACTTAAAGTCTATTCCAAAGGACATTCCATGCAACACCCTTATTCAAGGTAAGGACAAGCTTCCACTGATACTACTTCAGGTCCCTTTCCCTACAAGCTTAAAGAGTTAGTCTCATCCAGAGCTCCTCCAGACAATCCCTCAAACAGATATGAGCCTCCAGTTCCTTTTGAGGATCCAGAGAATAATCCTAATTCATGGACAGCTAGGATGAAAGAATTAGCTGCTCTGGACCAGATCAAGAAAGCCAGAGAACAAGGCAAAGATACCTCCAGTATTACTACATTATCAGATCAAAGGAGAAATGAACTTGAAAGATATTCATCCGGCAAGTTATTTGATTTTGAAAGCTACATGAAGCTGCACCCTGAAGCTGTAGTGCCCAGGCCTAAGCAACAAACTTCTTTAGGTGCAGCTGATAACAGAAGATCTAAAAAGGAAGCTCTTAATCCAAACAGAGAAATAGTACTTATAAAGAGCAAGGAAAAAGAGTAATTCTGTAAGGTGACAGTTATTTTGATTTCTGATCTATCTGAGATTATGTCAGTGATTCTGCAATGTTTTGTTGTTATATTGTTGCTTTGTATGTTTTTAATTCTCCAATTTCTATAAATAGTAATCCTAACCCAAATAGGGGGAGATTGTTGGAACACCATATTACTGATTTGGGCAAGGATCACTATGTCTCTTAGGAAACCTGTTTTGACCTCATTGTATAGATCTAAAGGTCAATTAGAATTGAGTCTAAGGGTTAGTAGTTAGGTTTGGAAGCTGCCCTCAAGACCAGATTTTGCAGTTCTGGAGACTAAGTCATTTCGTCGAGCTCAGTACGATGAATCGTCGAACTCCAATCGACGATCGTTGAGCTCACTTCGACGAATCGTCGAACTCCATTCGACGATCGCTGACTTCAACTTCGACAAATCGTCGAACTCCATTCGACGATCTTTGAGCTCAGATCGACGATCTTTGTTTCTGTCCAAGTCCAAATCTATGAGCTCAGTTCAACGATAGTGGAGCTCAGTTCGACGTTTTTCTGAAGAGTTCAATGATTTTCAAGATTCAAATTCAGATAGTTGAGGAATTATTGTCAGCATTTAATTCAGAGATCTTGTAGCCGTTTTAATTAATCTGGAGCAAGTTTCAAGGAATTTTCAAGGAATGTTTTATTGGACTTTCCTCCAGAAGACAATTGCAATTAAGGAAGTAATTAATGACAGGCTAACGGCTATCTTGGACAGTGGATCATTTTTATTCAGACAAAAAGGAATAAAAGATTAGATTTTTCATTCCTGAAAGAGAAGAACAAGAAGTTAGAAAAATATTCTTTGCAACAACTCTTACAACATCAACAACAATTACACAAGAAAAAAAAAAGAGAGTTGTAGATATTATCAGTCTCAAAGATTCATACAAGAACACCATCATCAAAGGAGATCAATCAACTGAAACTTTCAGATCTCTTTTGATTCAAGTGTTCAAAGGCCACCATCATTCAAGACTCCAGACACCTCACATTTCAATTGTTGCTGAAATCATCATTTGCTGGAGATCAAATCTTTTGAAGGCCTATCACCCTACTGCAAAGCTTCACTTCCTGAACAACTCAAGATCTCAGGGGGAGCTTTGACAACATCCACTATCTTCTCTCTGATTGTTGACAGAGAAGATCTTCTCTTCCCTCTCTCTCTCTCTGCTGTAAAGGGTTTTTCAAACTCCCTTCAAAAGTTTGTGTTTGGTTTTTGAGCACCTTATCAAAAGCTCATTGGTGGCAAGACACCTGATCAAAAAATCTGGTTTGGTTTTTGAGCACCTTATCAAAAGCTCATTGGTGCCCAGGACACCTGATCAACTCATCCTGCAGTGGATTCCTACCTAGGGTGGTAGAAGAGTGGATGTACCCAGGTTGATTGGGGAACCACTATAGCTCCTTGTGTCATCTGGTTGCTTACTTTATTTTTGTTTCTGGCTGTGGTTTGTGACTAGATTGCTCTGTGATTAGATAGTTGCTTCTTGTTTAGATTACTTTATATCATTTGCTTCCCTGTTCACTTAGGATTACAACAACTGTTGTAAAAAGTTTTTAGCAAGCACCATACTCTATTCACCCCCCCCCCCTCTAGAGTACATCAGATCTAACTTGCACTTTCAATCAACCAACCACACCTCCTGCTTCCCCTCATGACACAGACATTCCCACACCACCTCAATCTCCTCTTCCCCCACATTTTTCTTCCATACCATCTTACCCTCTCTCACCAGACACAATCCTGAATGATGCCACCCATCCATCCCTATCATCATCCATCATCCCTCCAAGTGTTCCAATACCTGCTGCTCCACTTTCTACCCCTACCACAGTTGCCACTTCCACACCTTCCGCACCAACCACTCCCACAATATCCTTGGATCCCTCTACCATATCATCTATCATCTCCATCATCACTCCCCTTCTTAAATCCCTTATAGCAGAGGTTATTAAACCTCTTGCTACCACCATCTCATCTTTATTTGCCCAACTATCTGCTCTCACTATTGCCCCATCTTCAGCCTGGGGCCTATCCTCAGCTCCCACCGACACCAGGCAGGGGGAGATATTTGATGATGAAGCAGCAGCTTCAGCTTCAGAGTCCTCAGCTCCAGCTCTAGCAGATGCTCCAGCTTCACTAGCAGCATATACAGAATGTATAGATAAAGATTTGAGTGATTTTATTGATACTGATATGGATATTAATTAGACTGTTGGTGATTTCATTCTTAATACCACAGTTAACTTAGAAGATTTGCTGAAAACTTTTGATACTGTACATATGCATCTTCTTCCAGCAAAAATCACTAAGCCACATTTGGTTATTGTTCCTTACACATCTCCTGTCAGTCCAGCAGTTGCTAAGAAACTTAGGGACAGCTTTGTACTTCCAGACTCTGCAGTCATTCCATCCCCTCCAGAAGCTATCTCAGCACCAACCTTTGTGATGGATGACTCTCCCATGCCAGATCTAGATGCATTGATCTTGGGTGACATTGTAGAAGAAAATAAGATAGCAGCTGAAAGCTCCGTCCCAGTCACTTCTGATTCTTGTAAAGCTTCTTCTCCAACTCCTGCTGAAACTCCAGCCTTTGAAACTTCTGTTCCTGCTACAGAAAAGACTGCTACTTATGTTAAAGCCTTGAAAGCATTGGATGCACTATATGATAACCCTCAGGGTTCTGCCAGTGATGATGATATTGAAGATGAGGATGAAGATTCAGATGAGGAGGATATAAAGAAGAAGAGGAAACAAGTATCCAAGAAAATAAAAGCTCCTCCTCCTCCTGCTCCTAAGCCTAATCCAGCACATGACACTCCCTATTACATTCTACAAAAGATAACACCATACAAAGGGATACCAGCTCGGATGTGGCTGTCCAAGAATGAACAAAAGGAGTGGAAGAGAAGTAGAAGATACTCTCCTCCTCCAGTTCAGAGATATAGAAAAGATCCACCACCTCCTCCTCCTCCTGCAGCTGGTGCTTCTGGCTCTAGTTCTCAGAGATCTGTCCCTATTCAAACTTATCAAAGACATCAAGGGAGATCTTCTGAAAGCAGACAGCAAAGGCATCACTCTTCAGGAAGTCAACAGCAGCAACATCAACAACAGCAACATCAACTGCAGTAACATCAGCAGCAGCAGCAAACTATCTCTGCAGAACAGAAAGCTGATAGTCCCAACATGCCATACTCACCTCCTGTTCCTTTTGAAGATCCAGAAACAGCCAACACAACTAGAATGGCGAGGTTATAGGAACTTATTGGTCTCTCTATGATCAACAAAGCAAGATCTGAAGGCAAGGATATCTCAGGATACTCCACTATATCTAAGTACAAAAAAGAAGAACTCAAGAGATATAATAAGGCACACAAATTCTTCAATGTTGATGACTACATGAAGCTGCACCCAGAAGCAGTTGTCCCCAGGGCTACATCTTTGAAGATTATAGGAGCTGCTGACATGACAATGTCCAAGGTGGAAGCTTCAGATCCTAAGAGAGAGATTATGTTTACTAAGCCAGGAGAAAAGACTAAAGAAGATAAGCCCACAGATAAGAAACAGAAGAAATAATCTTTACATTGCTTCAATTTTTTTCTTTCTCTGCATTAGCTTTAAAACTGATTTGTCTGTTTAAAACAAAACTCATATACATATATATATAATGCATGTGTTAGTAATCTCTGTCAGATTACCTTTTTCCTGCTTTGTTTATTCTTATGTTTTTGTTTTGAGTCTATTAGTGATCTCACCCAAATAGGGGGAGATTGTTGGATCCCTAGTTGATTTGGGCTAGGTTCACTAATTTAGGATGATTTGACCCAACATGTATAGTCAGGGTCATAGTTGTGTCCTTGAGTCTAGGCCAAGAGTCAACATCACATGGATTTGCCTACAACAACTTGTTAGAGACTCAAGCAGTTGTGTCGACACCCAGAGGATTTGTGTCGACACAACAGACTATCCGTCGACACAGATAATATTTGCCGACACTAGCTCAGTCGACACAAGAAGGATTTGTGTTGACACAGTTCACAGAAGTTGTTTTAGAAGGACAAGTAAAATTCTCAGGTCAACGAATGAAGTCCTCAGCTCGACGATCTTGAGACATTTCTCTGAGCTGAGCTCGATGATCTTCGTTCTATGGTCGATGAAATCTGGGATATTTCTTCAACTATCTAAAGTCAGGATAACTCCAAATTATTCTAAGTCCAGAACAGTTGTTGAACTCCAGTCGACGAAGTTACAACCTCAGCTTGGCGAACTTCAGACAGAGAAGGCAAAGGTTCTAAAGCATGTAGTTCTGTTATCAGCTCGACGATCTTGGAACTCAGCTCGACGAACAGAAGCCGTCTGGTCGACGAATACAATATCTCAGCTCGACGAACTTGTAATTCAGTTTGACGGATTCTGCCAACTGTACGACGATTCCAGACTTAGCCATTTCCAGCACTCTATCCTCACTCAAATGCGATAATTCCTGAAAACTTAATGTTCTAACATTCTTTGTATGTATCCGTTAGAGGGAACATTAATTACGGTCTTCCTCAAGATTATTACTTGCCGATTTTCCACAAGACAGTTGGGAAATTAATCAATGTTGATTATTCTCCAGGTCGTCAGCATTAATGACTGAGGCATTCAAAATTTTGAAAGACAGAGAAGAAGAAACATACTAATAGAGATACAAAAACAAAGAGACAGAACAAAATTAATTAGCAGCTTATAGTGACAAGCATAGATCATTTTTCAGTAGAAGAAGAACAATCAACAAGAATCTTCTTCTTCCTTATACTTTTCAGGACTTCCAAGGACAACTACTATGAAATTAGTCAAGAAGTTCATGCATCTCTGCTATTCAAGAACTAGGCTTGAAGGCCTATCACCCTGCAACAAAGCTCCTGATCTTCCCTGAACCACTCTACATCTCAAGGGGAGCTGTTTGCTAACATCAGTCCACATAAGTCTTCTCTCTGATTGTTGACAGAGAAGACATAATCAACTCTCTCACCCCCACCTCTGTAAAGGGTTGTCATCTCCCTTCAAAAGTGATTCCTGGTTGCAAGTCTCCTGATCAAAATACTTGAGTTAGTTTTTTGGGACCTGATCAAAACCCATTGGTGTCAGGCATCTGATCAACAACCTGAGTGGATTCCTACCAGGGTGGTAGAAGAGTGGACTACCCAGATTTGGGGAACCATTATAAATTTCTTGTGTCGTCTGGTTGCCTATTTTTCTTGTTGTTCTTGTTGTGCTTGTGAATTAGGTTTACTATCTGCAAGAATTTCATCATTTCCTGCACTAGGACTTAATAATTTTTTAAGTATACTCTATTCACCCCCCCTAGAGTATTCTAGATCTAACTCTAACTTTCAGGTTGTTTGACAATTGTTCGAGCAACCATCTCTAGTTAGTGTTAGGTGTTTAGTGTCATTTCATACACACACAGATGTGTCATCAGTGTGTCTTGGCTGAAGCATAAACACTACACTCATAAGCATGATAAGAAGTATATGGGGCATATTATGTAGTATGGAATGCATAACATGTGTTTTATATGGATCCGCCATAGGTGGCAACATGTGACGGTTATGTAGTATGGGATGCATAACCATCATCATATGAATTCCCATTAGAACGTTTTACTTTTTCGTTACATGCGATATTATGTAGTATCTGATGCATAATATTTCATGTGTATGTCGTTCATGATATGCACTAGGGCATTTTTTTAGAATGTATAGCACAATATACATAGCATAACATAACATTTCCACACGTGTCAAGCTAAAAATTTATATGATAACATATGTACACACATTATTTTGAGTCAAAAGAATACAAATTCATGCATTCATGGTCTATGCACATGAGTCAATAGGATGATGGTACATCATCCTAAGTTTAGGCATGACATCATTAATGATATCCCCAGAGCAAGTAATCAGCTTAAGCAAATATTTGTACATGTATTGTCTGAACTAAGATTGGTAGTTCTAGCGGTAAGCTAGGTTTTGATTAGTTGTTAATTGTGATATTAGGATGTCAAGACGTCCTACGATAAGGTTGACTCCCCAGTCAGAGGGCGAGTCATCTGGTGCTCAGAATGAGGTCGTGATAGAAGGACAGTGACAAAGCAATGAAGATTTGTCTAGGTAAATGTTGGAGATGCAGTCGCAGATCCAAGCCTTGTTGACTGTCATTGTAGGGCAGCTGCTTAGAGTTCAGGACCCATCTATGGGTCAAGGTGTGCCAGTTCCTCCTGCTCCTCTAGTACCCCCAGTTGTGTTGCCACCAAAGATGAACTTCATCTTGCATTTACAGTGATTAGGACCCCCTACCTATGATGGTAGGGCAGACTTCATGGCATTAGTTGACTGGATTATAGCCATTGAAGAGATGTTCTCGTACTCAGGAGTTTCAGCGGACCAGAGAATGATGGTCACTGCATACCAGCTCAAGGGACTTGCAAAGAGCTGGTGGCTGAGAGAAAAGGAAAACTTGATGGATTGATGTTCATGGGAAGCCTTCAAGGAGCTTTTGCTGAAGAAGTTTTTGTCATCGGTAGAATAGGACCGCTTGATGAACAATTTTCTGCACTTGAGGTAGAGGCAGCTCACAGTGAGTGAGTATGAGGTGGAATTTAGTAAGCTGAGCCAGTTTGCCTCGGATTTAGTTGTTTCTGAATCCAGCAGAGTTAAACATTTTCTGGATGGTCTAAGGAGTGACATCCAGCAGCTAGCAAATGCTTATGGATCAGAAACCTATACTAAAGCAGTAGAAGCTTCTCTGAAGGTCGAAGCGATTAAAAATGCTAAGAACCGAGGTCAGCAGCTGAGAAAATAAAAGAGGAAGTCTGATGATGGAAAGAAGCCCCAGGGATCGGGTTCTGCTTTGAGAAAGAGAAGCAAGGAGGTATACAGCTTCTGTGGCCAACCAGGCCACCCGTTCGTGCTATTCAGGGCTCTCCCAGAGGAGATCTGGTGTGTGCCCTGTGTAAGAGAAAGGGGCACGATGCTGCCCGTTGTTAGAGCAAGGATAGAGTGTGCTACCAGTGTGGATAAAAAGGACACCTAAAGCCAAATTGCCGCCAGCTTCAGCCCACACAGCAGCCAGTTCCACTACAAGCTTTGTCGTCGCCGCAGAGATTGGACAAGGGAAAGGGAAAGCTGAACGTGGTTTCCCTAGAGGAAGCTCGGACATTTACCCAAGTTATTTCGGGTTAGTTTCTAAACTAGTTTTGTTTCTGTTTAGCTTGTAGCTATAGTGTAACACCCCAAAATTTGAGAGGGGATCGACCAGCGTTTTCTGGACAATTTTGGTTCCTGGCAGGGGACACACGGCCTGGGACATGGGCGTGTACTAGGGCGTGTCAGGCTGGAGTCGACGACTTGGCCGTGTAGTCGACATTTTTCGCTCGACGAGTGTCGAGACTGGGCACACGGCCTGAGACACGGGCGTGTCTCAGGGCGTGTCGAGCCCGTGTCGACAACCGGCCCGAGGTGTCGACATTTTCGCTCGACGATGTGTCGAGACAAGGCACACGGCCTAGGACACGGGCGTGTCCAAGGCCGTGTCAGTCGAGTGTCGAGACTTCTCTCGACGAAGTCCACTCGACGAGTGTCGAGTTTCGAGATAGGGGCACACGGCCTGTGATACGGGCGTGTCACATGGCGTGTCCCGCTTGGTCGACGATCTTCGCTCGACGTTTTTCCGCGGCGTCGACACAAAGGCAGTCGATGAGTGTCGAGACTTCGCATATGGCTTGGGACATGGGCGTGTCCCAGGCCGAGTCCTTCTCGGGTTGTTTTCGGGGTTGTGTCGATGGAGGCACACGGCTGACCACATGGCCGTGTCAGTCGGGACACGGGCGTGTCAGGTCGAACACGGGCGTGTCGGATGCCCGTGTGTTATTCCAGGCATGTTGATTTGTGATGGCGAATGGGGGACACGGCCCTAGACACGGGCGTGTGCCAGGCCGTGTTCGGCCCAGGTGTTTTATTTTTCAGACGAATCGTGGCCATTCTTTCCCTTATTTTGGGATCTGATGGTCCAGGAATGCTCTTGGGGAGTTAAGTCCGAGAATAGGGTTGGAAACCATCATTCTTCTCCAAGATTTCTCTGACTAAATTCTAGAGAGAAGGGAGAGCAAGGAAGAAGGTGAAGGAGGGTTTGGGCTGTAGGAGAGGCTTCGGTGCTCCAAATCGCGAGCCGAGTCCAGATCCATGGAGGCTAGAGCTTTGCGAAGGTTTTCATCAGGCAATTTTTCCATGGCTAGGAAAAGGAGTCGGAAGGTAACGACACTTCTCCTCTCGGTTTTGGGATGCATGTCTTAGCATCATTTTTCTTTTCTAGTTTTGGGCACCAAATACTCAAATGAGAGGGATTTGGGTCGCCAAAGTTCAAGAATAACCTCCCGGTCGATTGAGTCCGTCCCCGGCATGTTTTGCATTAAAGATCCGCTCCGTTAGTGGATTAGGCATGGTGGGTGAAGCCGTAGTCGCGACTGTTAGTCCGACTCGGTGATGTTGCATATGAACTGTAAGAATTCATAGAGATTCCATTGCGACAAGATGTCGTTTGTGATGTGGTGATGTTTTCCCCTATTTCTCGAGTGGGTACATGTAGTCGGAACCGGACAAGGTTAGCTCCTCAATGGCGGTAGATGGTTTCCTTGGTGGACAAGGTTAGCTCCGCATGAGTGGAAGATGGTTTCCTTGGTGCGCGGGAACACTGCAGTACAAATGAGGGACTAGGGTGGATTTTGTCTTGGTTTGTGAAAGAACTAGTGCCTAAACACCTAGAGGGGGGTGAATAGGTGCACTTAATCTTTTTAACTTTTAGGTCAGAATCACTTAATTATTAGACCTGTTTATGCAATTCTTCTACAGAAATTCAGCACATAAAACACAGCATTCACAAAATGAATCACAGACAGAGTACACACAACTTTTATAGTGGTTCCCCAAGGTCTGGGTACATCCACTTTCCCCCTTCGCCTATCTAGTAGTGTACTAGATTCGGCCTAACTTCTCCACTACTTCTCAGATCCACAGATCTTACAGCTCAGAACCCCAAACAGGTTCCTACAACTCAGAGTGATCTCACTCCTACAACTCAGGCACAAAGCCCTACCACTCAGTCTTCACCAAGACCTACACTCAGCCTTCAACAAGGCCTACACTCAGCCTTCAACAAGGCCTACACTCAGAGAAATGTATCTCCTACACTCAGGCACACAAGCCCTACCACTCAGCCTTTATAAATATAGGCTTACAACTCAGATCCCTTAGGATCCTACAGAAAATAAAGAGTACAAAGAATTATAACCACAACTATGATTGAGAAAGATGAGTTGACTGGCTTCTTGATGAGTTATTGGAAGAACTTTGCAGAGATCAACCTCCCTTGGCTTTCTTCAAAGCTTCTTGAATTAGAACACAGTAGGGTTGTATCTCTAGGCAGATGATCTTCAATCAACTGCTGACTTGAGAATCAGATCTCAATCTGAAACTATCTTATCATCCTAGTTCAATAGCTGTCTTCTTAGAAGGAGCTTTCTCTCTCCAACTTCTTAGATCTTCACTTGAAGATCTTCTTCTTGTTGTGTTGCTTTTTTACTTCAGTGATTGCTTCTTCTTATTCTCATTCATTTGATTTCTTATTCTAAATGATTATCCTCCTTATTCTGTTGAAGGAATAGGCCTTTATATAAGCTTTCTTCATGGTGATCGGCTGATCCGGTTTCTAACGGTCTTCTGACAGCTCTGACAGTAGCAGTTGACCGGTTGAAATGGCAGCTGTCAAGTCATCCAGTCACTTCTTGAAAACTCTGTCACTGTCTAAAAGTGTCGAGACAGAAAGTCTTTATGTGTCGACACAAAGAGAATAAGTGTCGACACAAGTAGACTAAGTGTCAACACTAGCCTTCATGGTGTCGACCCAACTCCTTGTGTTGTAGAAACTGCATCTCGACACTGCTTCTTCAGAATGTGTTGACACTGATCCAGTGTGTCGACACAAGTCCTTCTTCTTTGATACTTAGTTGATTTCTGCTAAGTGTCGACACAACTCCTTTGTGTCGACACATCTTCTTGTGTTGAAACTTGCTAAGTGTCGACACATCTTCTTTGTATCGACACATGCCTTCTGTGTTGAGACTTTTGCTGAGTGTCGACACAACTCCTTTGTGTCGACACATTCTTCATGTGTTGAGACTTTGCTGAGTGTCGACACATCTTCTTTGTGTCGACACTTGTACTTGGACTTGAAATTTGCTGAGTGTCGACACAGCCTCCTAGTATCGACACTTGTACTTGAACTTTGTTGATGTTTTGCTGAGTGTCGACACAGCCTCCTAGTGTCGACACTTTTGATGTCGACAAAGTTCCTCTGGGTGTCGACACTGCTTCTAAGTGTAGACACTGATTATGTAGACATTTCTTCATTGTGTGTCGACACTTCTTGTATGTGTCGACACTTTCCTTCTGGTGTCGACTATGCATTCCTAGTGTCGACACAATTACTCCAAGTATCGACACTGCTTCTCTGGGTGTCGACACAAGCCTTCTTAAGTGTCGATACTTTTCTTCTAGGTGTCGACACATGGACTTAGAAATGTTTCCTGCAAACCTGCAGTTACTTAACCTGCACAAAGAAACTCAAAGCACATCAAATACATCTTGATGTATATCATTGAGTAAGGTGAGGCTTCTTCAAATCAGGTACATATATTCCAATGTACCCAACATTCTCCCCCTATTTGAAGAAGTCATAACCCTTAGTCAATGATATACACCACATAACAAATTCTTAGTATGATGTAAAATAATAATATATGACAGGGAAAATACTTAAACATGCATGAACAAAACATGTATATACAAATAACTCAGAATAATTAATGTAATAGATGAACATATAACATTGTTCTTACAAATTCCAATATTTATATTAATCAAAAGTTTACATAGAGTTTACTACAAATTACAACTTGTAAACTTAAGAAAATGCTATCCTAAGACTGCTCTGGTTCCTTGATTACAATCCCCTTTCCAGATTGAATCTTTGCTTGAACTGGGGCTTCAGTATCATCAGCAGCAGCAGGCTTCTTCCCTTTGAGATCTTTCTTTTTCAATTCTTCAGCCTTAATCTTTTGCCTTTCAAAATAGTGATACGGCTTGGGAAAATACTTGCTAGTTTCCTGTGCATTAGGAGGTAGTTTTCCCAGTTTAGCCTTTCTTCTATATTGTACTATGGCCTCTTGCCTATTCTCATGTTTCCTCCACTCCTGTTCAGAATACCATTTGCCTCTATCCAGGATATTGTCCTTAGTAGCTTTCCATGCAGTCAAGATGATATTCCTGGAAGTGGGGCTCCATTGTTCAAAATCAGGCCTTAGTTCAGCTTGCTCTCTGAATCTTTTCTTAGATAACTGAGCCTCTTGTTCCTTTAATAAGGCCTCTTGATCTTTCAGTATTGCCTCTGGCACAGGCTGAACTACTTTCTCAAGAATGATATTCTGATTACCCTCAGGAGGACTATATATAGTCTGGATCTCTTGATGTATCATGTCAAAGTCTGGTGGATGGTATATCACTTGAGCTACTTCAGCTTGCTCTCCTCCAAGGTATGCAGGATTTATGCCAGACTCTGCAACATTGTCATCATCACATAAGGGTGGATATCCAAGGGTGGCTCTGATGGAATTTGAAATCCATTTGGTATGATCAGAGCCTGCCTTGACTAATACCCTCTTCCCCTTTATGACTTCTCTCTCTATGTGATCCCTCAGATCATCTTTCTGAAACCTTATCTGTGCATTCAAATAGTTGACTCCATCTTTGTAGAAAGGTTTTAACCTTTGGAGCTTTTCAGTTATTAGCTTCTGGGAATCCTGGAGGGCAGAAGTAACAGCAGTGAGACCTTCTTGTAATGCCTTATCAAATTCTGCCTTGGCTGTAGTCAGGGCTACAGTATGGGCAGAAGCAAGATTCTTCATTTCTGTGACTATCACATTATGTGATTCAGTCAAGTTCTCATTCATTCTTATTTGATTTTCCAGGACATAGCCTTGCTTCACTGCCATATCATCTACTTGTGTTTTAATCTTCTCTTGATGAGTGGCCAGATAGACTACTGCATTTCCTCCCTTATGGAAGCAGTCAGTCATTTCCTTTTTGTTGAGATTGCCTTCAAATCTAATAGACTTGATGTCCTATGCCAGATCAAATTGCAGTGACTTATGGCCTTCATCCATATACTTTTCTAGAGCTTGTCTTTGCTCATCCAGCTTGATCTGTAAATCCACCATCAATGAATTATAATCAGTAGATGGGGCTGGCTGTGGAGCAACTGTTTGTAGGGCTTTCTTATAGTTCTGGCTTCTTCTCTTGAAGACCTGGAACTTCTTCTGCTTGGCTCTAGCAGCCTCCTCATCCTCTGAAGCAGAAGTGCTAGCTATATCCACTCTATCCTTAGGACTAGGATGTGAATCCTTCTCAGTCCTTGGTATCTCTTCAACATCTCTTGGCTCCTCAGTCTCCTTGCTTGCAGTTTCTTCTACAATCTCCACATGCTCCCCCTCAATATTTGCCTTCTCCCCCTCAACAGCAGCCATTTCTTTCTCAAGATCTGTCTGTACAAGATCATGGAATAGCTCCTCTAATGTAAATTCTTGTTGAGAAGGGGCTGGAGAATCTCTGATATCATCAGCCACTTTATCTACAACAGATGTGTCCTCCATGACAACATCTTGTGGTTGAGGGTGTATTTGTGTTTGTTGATGAACATTGGGTAATGAATCATACAAAACTTCATCCTCAATAGGGAAATCTAATTGATTAATGTCACTTATTACCTCTAGTATGGTTTGGGTAGCTTGTTCACTCTCCAGTGGAGTTGGCTCTTCCACAAGTAAAGGCTCCCCCTGGAGTGGATCCAGGTGAATTGGGCTTGCTGAGGGTAGCTCCCCCTTCCTTTGTGCATCTTCTTGTCTTACTGGAGACTGTCCAGCATTCCTTCCTTGTTCATCATCAGAACTAAACACTACTAGCTCTTCAGAGATGCTGGAGGATTCCTGAGCCACAGTGGTTGTCTTCTTCTTCTTCTTCTTCTGGGGTGTGTCCTTTACTGGAGATGGCAGTTCCTTTGTCAACACTCTGTCCCACCTAGAGAAAATTCTCATATCCATTTTCCTCATGTGGTTATTCTTTGAACCTGCAGCTTGGTTCATTACCTTAGGTATACTACCAGCTTGGTATAGACTCAGTATTCTACCCAGATTGGGCTTCTTCATACTTTCTTTTATCTTCTCAAACATAACTGCAGACCAATCAGTTTTAAGTTTGAAGATTATTCTTGTCATTAAACTGAACATATAAG
Organism: Platanthera guangdongensis; assembly: GCA_039583875.1. Classification (NCBI taxonomy): domain Eukaryota; kingdom Viridiplantae; phylum Streptophyta; class Magnoliopsida; order Asparagales; family Orchidaceae; genus Platanthera; species Platanthera guangdongensis. The sequence goes on from CM077149.1 coordinate 90,698,683, forward strand.
CTGAAATCCTGTCATGTCCTCCAGGCTTGCTCAGGATGACCTTGCCAACTATTTCAGACAGAAATTTTCCTTGGATGTTCATTCCTTTTATATTGAAAATAGATCCAATTTTCAGATTTGAATCCAGTCCACACCATCTCAATGCTTCTCTAGTCTTAGAAGCAGATACTTCTTCTTCCTCCTTAGTTCTTGGTAGTTGAAATACCTTTCTCAGACTTTTTGGTGTCACCTTGACTTTTGTTCTATGAACCCTGGACTTAATCTTGAGTCTTGTATCATCAAGTGAAGCTGCACTCAAAAATTCCTGGACCTCTTTCTTCCAGATCTTGATTGGTTCAGATACAGGATATTCCAATCCAGTGTCGGTAATTAGGGTTACCACACCTTTGATTTCGGGTTCCGCATCATCAAACGCATGTCGCACGAGCTCATATCCTTCATTAACATTCTCTTCTAGCTTGGGCGCCATTAGGTTTTGAAGAAAATTTGAATTTGGAGAAGAGAGATGTTGACACAAGTTTGGTCTCGAAACTTTGGTGAGCGTGTCGACAAACACTGGGGAAAACCTATTTATACCTTTCTAGAATCGAAGGTGAAAAGGTGCATCAAAATACTTAAATTGTGTCGACACTGTTGAAAAGTGTCGACACTTACTTATAATGTCTCGATAACTATGTGTCGACACAAGTATAGTCGACAGGATAAATGTGTCGACACTTATATATGTGTCGACACCACTTAGCTCGACACTTAGTCGAGACTTTACTAGACTAATTCTGTGTAAATATTAAGTGTCGACACCACCCTGGATGTGTCGACACCTACCCTGCATGTGTCGACACTAATTCTCTGAAGTGTCGACACAGACTTCCTAGATGTGTCGACACCATTTCTCTGAAGTGTCGACACCACTATTATGTGTCGACACAGACAACTCTGTGTGTCGACACCATTTTACTTAACCAATTTTTTAAAACTATTCTAAGTTTATCATCCCTAATTCAATTTTAAATTTATTTTATTTGGTTTCATCTAAGGGCTTAGTATACATATCAGCTAACTGATTATCTGTATTTATATACTCTAGGGAAATATCTTCTTTTTCCACATGTTCTCTTAGAAAATGGTACTTTATTTCTATGTGCTTAGTCCTACTATGAGAAATAGGATTATTTGCAATAGAAATAACACTAGTAGAATCACAAAATAAAGGTGTTCTACTTACTTGAATACCATAATCTTCTAGCTGGTGTTGTATCCATAGTAGTTGTGCACAGCAGCTTCCTGCAGCAACATACTCTGACTCAGCTGTGGAGATAGCCACACTGGTCCGCTTCTTGCTACTCTATGACACCAGCCTTCCTCCTAGAAATTGACAGGTACCTCTTGTACTTTTCCTATCTTCCTTGCAGCCTGCAAAATCTGCATCTGAATAACCTGTCAGTTCAAAGTCTCCATTCCTAGGTTACCAAAGGGCTAGATAAGATGTGCCCTTAAGATATCTCAAAATTCTTTTGACTGCTGTCAAATGAGATTCTTTAGGGCAAGCTTGGTACCTAGCACAGACACATGTAGCATACATGATATCTGGTCTACTTGCAGTCAAATATAGTAGGGAACCAACTATCCCTCTATACAAAGTTTCATCTACAGGTTTCCCTGCATCATCTTTGCATAAAGACATTGTTGACCCCATAGGAGTTTTCATGGTAGTGGATGATTCCATACCATACTTCCTTATCAATTCTAGGGTGAACTTAGACTCGCATATGGATAAACCATCCTCAGTCTGTCTAACTTGGAGACCCAAGAAGAACTTAAGTTCCACCATACTGCTCATTTCAAATTGTCCTTGCATAAGTTTTGCAAACTTTTTGCAAAGACTACTTTCTGTAGACCCAAATATTATGTCATCTACATATATTTGGACTAAGATAATCTTGCCTCTGGATTCCCTAATGAATTGAGTCTTGTCTATTTTCCCCCTTGTGAATTTATTATCAATGAGGAAACTAGACAGGTTCTCATACCAAGCCCTAGGGGCTTGTTTTAACCCATATAAAGTCTTCCTAAGTCTATAAACATAATTAGGTTTAGTAGAATCAACAAAACCCGATGGCTGTTCTACATAGACTTCTTCCTTCAGATTTCCATTCAGAAAAGCTGACTTAACATCCATTTGATATACCTTGAACCCTTGAAAAGTTGCATAGGCAAGGAACATCCTTATTGCTTCCAGTCTGGCTACTAGAGCAAAGGTTTGATCAAAATCAATACCTTCTTCCTGCCTATATCCTTTAGCAACTAGTCTAGCTTTGTTCTTTATATTTACTCCATTTTCATCCAACTTGTTCCTAAAGATCCACTTAGTTCCAATTATTTTGTGATCCTTTGGTTTAGGAACTAGCTCGCAGACCTTGCATCTTTTGAACTAGTTCAGCTCCTCTTGCATTGCCTCAATCCAATGAGGGTCTAGGATTGCTTCTTCAAATTTCTTTAGCTCTACCTGGGATAGAAAGCTGGAGTAGAGAACTGAACTTAGATTCCTGCTCCTTTTTTGTACCCCTTGTCTGAGATCTCCAATAATTTGATTGGCTGGATGATCTTTGAAATGCCTATTTGCTGGAGGCAGCCTGTCTTCTTGTTGTACACCTTCAGCTACTTCATTCAGCAGCTCCTCTTGGTCTTCTTCAGCAACTGGAGTATCTTGTACTCCCCCTGGACAGCAGTCACTATTATCCACTTGCTGACTTACAGTAGAACCTTCTTCAATAGTAAGCTTGTCCATCTTCTCAGTCACACATGTGGAGCTGCACACACTTCTAGGCAATTCATTGTTAAAGAGTCTAGCTTCATCAAAGTCTACATGAACTGACTCTTCTACAACTTGAGTAATCTAGTTGTAGACCCTACAAGCCTTACTGTTGTTGCTATACCCAACAAAGATCCCCTCTTGGGATTTGGCAGTAAACTTGGTTAAATAAGACTTACCATTGTTAAGTATATAGCATTTACAACCAAAGATCCTGAAATAGGATAGATTTGGTTTTCTGCCCTTCACAATCTCATATGGGGTCTTATTGTGGCTCTTGGTGATAGTAGCCCTATTGATTACATGACAAGCAGTGTTTACTGCCTCAGCCCAGAAATATTCTGGGAGAGATGTGTCACTCAATAGGGTTCTACCAGCCTCTATCAAGGTTCTATTTTTCCTTTCAGCAATACCATTTTGCTGAGGTGTTCTTGGTGAGGAAAATTCCTGAAATATCCCAAACTCTTCACATAGATTTGTCATACTATCAGACTGGAATTCAGTACCATGGTCACTTCTTATTTTGACCATTGTAATGTCTAACTCATTCTGAATTTGTTTGACAAAACTATAAAAGATACTAGGAGTTTCAGATTTTTGCCTTAGGAAGAATACCCAGGAAAACCTTGAATAATCATCTACAACCACAAATGTGTAGACCTTCCTACCTAGGCAGTGAACTGGCATAGGACCAAAAAGATCCATATGCAAGAGGTATAGACACCTCACAGCATCTTTGTTCTCAATGCTATGAAAGGTGGATTTGGTCTTCTTGCCCTTTTGACAAGCTGAGCATATCCCATCCTTTATACACTTAACCTGACGACCATTCCTCACTAACTCTTTGCTAAAGAGTTGGCCAATTGTCTTATAGTTAAGATGAGCCAGCCTCTTGTGCCATTTAACACAATATGAGACTTTCTCATCAGCTACAAGACAAATAGGAGAACCAATGTTCTCACACATAATGTCTAGACAATAGACATTTCTCTTCCTATACCCTGTTAGAATGATCTTTTGATCACTTGATCTACTGATATGATATCCATCCTTGACAAATGAGATGTCATATCCTAAATCACTCAGCTGACTTATGCTAATGAGGTTATGTTTCAAACCCTTTACATAAGCCACTTGAGTAATTGTAATTAGGTTGCTAGAAATGTTACCAAAGCCTTTGATGATTTCTTTTTCTGAACCACCAAAGGTAACCTTAGGACCATCCTTGATTGGTGTATAGTCCTTCAGCAATCCCCTAGTTCCAGTCATGTGCCTGGAACATCCACTGTCCAAGTACCATATTGGGGCATGGCCACTTGGACTCACCTGCAAAACAGATTACTTAACCTTAGAACCCAAATAATTCTTGGGTCCTTGGTGCAAGTTAGTCTGACTCTTAACAAAACTACCTGTAGCTTTTCTAGCAGGCAGTTTGCTACTCACCTTGGCACTTGAATTATGCCAACAATCTATGACAAAGTGGCCTACCTTGCCACAACACCAGCACTCAAATCTGTTGTACCTTTTTTTAGGTACAACCCTGGCTGTAGTATCTACAGCAGGCTTTTTGTTAAGTGCTGCGGCTTTGCCCTTAGACTTGGACTTTATTGTCCTGACAGGTTTTGTAAACCCCAATACAGTTGTACCCTTTTGATGTACAAATTCATCTATCAAAGGTAAAACAGATTTTGGTTTACAAAAACTTGCAACAATCTCTCTTTCCTTCTGAAGACTAATCTCCAGATTTCTAATTTGATCATTTTTAAATGTAATAGTCCTCATCTGAATAACTATAATATTCTTCAGTCTGGCTATTTCATTTAATTTCTGATCTAATAACTTGTCATAATCTGTTGCAGCCTCTTTAAGACTAGCAATCTCCTTAGCCTGAGTTTTGGTCAAGAGTTTGTTTTTCTTCAAATCCTGCAACAATAATCTATATTCATCAATTAACTGATGAATGTCTCCTTCAGATTCAGATTCACTCACATCACTTGATGCTGATGTATCTGAATCTGACTCAGTAGTTCAAGAAAGGATTTTTGCCCATGTCTCATGGTGTGAATCTCTCTAAGGATCAGTGTCCAAAGTCTTGTGAAGATAAAGACCGCATGAAGTTGATTCCATATGCTTCGGCAATTGGATCAATCATGTACGCGATGTTATGTACTCGACCCGACGTCTCCTTTGCTTTGAGCATGACTAGCAGGTATCAGTCAGACCCCGGTGAGTGTCACTGGATTGCAGTCAAGAATGTCCTGAAGTACTTGATAAGGACTAAGGACATGTTCTTGGTGTATGGTGGAGAGAAAGAGCTCGTTGTAAGTGGTTGCACGGATGTTAGCTTCCAAACTGATAGAGACGACTCCAAGTCTCAGTCAGGTTTTGTGTTTTGCCTGAATGGAGGAGCTGTGAGCTGGAAAAGTTCCAAGCAAGAGACAGTTGCTGATTCTACAATAGAGGCCGAGTATATCGCCGCAGCTAATGCGGCGAAGGAGGCCGTATGGATTAGGAAATTCATCGGCGAGCTTGATGTAGTTCCTAGCATTGTTGGTCCCGTAGTTCTCTACTGTGATAACAATGGTGCAATTGCACAATCTAAGGAACCTAGATCCCATCAGCGCTCCAAGCACATACTTCGGCGGTTTCATCTTATTCGTGAGATTATCGAATGAGGAGATGCGAACATTTGCAGAGTGCGACTGAGGAGAATATGGCGGATCCACTGACAAAGCCTCTCGCGCAGAGAAAGCATGATGGTCATACTAGATCGATGGGTATACGATGCCTAAATGATCAACTCTAGTGAGAATCTTGTGGATTGCATGTAAACATGTATTTTGTTGGCTATTTGTTCATATGATGAACAATGTACCTAGTTTTTCTCTTACAATCAATGGCAAGTTCTTTTATTATGAGCTTTTCTATATGATAGTTAAATGTTAACATAATAGATACCCTTAGAATGTTCGCTTCCATGGGACATCAAGTACGTGACTTGAATGTGAGAGCCTATGATTTATTTGAAGCTTCATTCTTAAAAGGTCCCTGGTCGAGTATCATCATAGAAGCTAAGGGTGATGATGGTACATGAAGGCTAGCACGTGCGTTGACAGATGACCGGTTCTCACAGGTCATGATATTGTGATATCAAGTCATCACGTGGGTACTTGTTAGTGAACAAGTTGTACTGGACAGACCCAACCCGAGGCTACTCTGTGGATTGTCATCCAATCGTGTCACGAGTAGGTCACAATTGACAATGGTGTTGTGGTCCTTTGACCTGAAGTCACAGCATTCATCAAGTGAGGAAGAGCGTGCTTTGATGCCATCTAAAGTCCTCCTTGAGAAAGGTTGATGATAAGGGTGGTTGTTGGGCATGTTACGAATCATTTGGGTGTTTGTGTGTGAGCAGATATGGGATTTGTCCTCCTATATGACAGGAGTTGCATCCATGGGCCCCTTGATGGAACTGGACTGAGAAATGCATGGCCATGCTTGGTTGAGTCAATATGTGATATTGGACTCACCATTCTCTGGAAGTCCGTCCTGGATCAAGAAACTAGGATTGAGCTATTACGAGGGTGACATGGTCCGTGCCTCTAGTTCCTTCCGGATGTAAGGGACAAAGGGACAAAGACAACACTGATACATTGGTCATAATGGCTTATGAGTTATAAACTCTTATTGCTTGGGGAGCAATGATACATTGCTAGATGCCGCTCATTGTTTGTGAGGTTTTTGGTTTGATACTTTCAAGATCAAGTGGGAGTCTGTTGGAGTTACCATGGTGATCTAGAAGTGGTCAAACATGTAATCTCACTGCCAACGCAATATGAGCCTGCAAGGTCGCACATAAGAGATGTGGAGAAGTTGGATGATTGACTGTGTTGGTAAAGGTTACCAATCACCGACCTGAATGGGGTTGTGGGCAAAGTGTTGCCTTGAAGGATTGGTAAGAGTCGTAGACCGAGGGTCGACGAGTGTCGTCAACCCAAGTTCGACGATCGACGAGAATCATCGAGTATCGTCGACCGCGGCTCGACGATCGACGAGAGTCATTGTGTATCGTCGACCACGGGTCGGCGGTCGACGAGTATGGTCCACCCCGCGTTCGGCAAGAATCGTTGAGTATTGTACTCTGATTCTCGCCAATCCTAGGTAATACTCGCCGACTGATTCTCGCCGATTGATTCTCACCGAATCTGCTTGGTGATTCTCGCCGATTCTGGAACCCTATTTTTCTAGGTGGTCTACGGATAGCGATGTTCCTATGTCTATTTATGTCTTTGGTATAAATAGATACTTAGGGCTTTCGGGTAAGATATCTTTTGTTGATCGAATCGAAATCGACGAAAGTGTTCCGTCGTTCCGTTCGTTCCGCCGATCCCGAATCCCGCCGCCGACGGATGTGTTCCGCTGCCGCCGTGCTCTCTCCGTCGACCTCCTCCTCTCCGGCGATCGTCGCAGGTGTTGATATCCCTGGCGCGGACCTAGCAGTCCGTGGTGTAGCAGGGTGCGGTCTTTCTCCTACCCGATTTTCGTCCGACGGAAAGTTTGGTGTTCTTCCGCTCGTGTGGATTTCTGCAGATACGTGGACATCATTCCACGTAGAACTCGCCACCAGCAGGAATACGAAGCTTGGAGCACCTCCGTTGAGTTGTGACTCAACGCCATCGAGGTAATTTTTGCCTAGTTGTATGTTAACTTCTTGATTCAACAACCATGGCCCGATCCCATCTCTTTTGGGTTTTCTTGATGTTTTTACCTTTCCGCTGCGTGCACAAGTGTTGTGACATCCTCATAGAGAAACCTAACAGAGCTCAGGTCAATGAATTCTGGAAGTTCAACTTCAACACATTATGTCCAGAATACTTTCTCTGAACTCAGGTCGACGAACTAGAATTCTCAGGTCGATGAACTTTGGTCTCAGTTCTACGAATTCCGTTCAGCGGTCGACGATTTCTGTACAGTTCCAGAATAATAAGTTTTCTTCCTTCTGTACTTATTCCATATTATTTATCAGTATTGTCCTGAGTAATTAATGCATATATTCTCTAAATATAGCCATTAGTGGCAGCATTGATTATGGTCTTCATTAGGATAATCACTTGCTTATTTTATTAGAGATAGTTGGGGAAACTCATTTATGACAGACATTCCAGCCGTATTTCATTCTCCAAGCAATCAGTACTTAATGCCAGTATTCAAAATTCAAAAGAGAAATTGTCTGCAAAAGATAAAAGACATTATCTCTTTTCAGTCGATAGCAACATACACAAGACACACACAGAATAACAGAGAAGACAATCCAGAATTCCTTCTCCAGTGTGCAGAAAATATCTTTGCACTTTTTCTTGTCAGTCCTATAATCTGAAGAAGAACATAAATCACAAATCAAGAGACTTCTTCAGAAGTTTGGAATCTTCAGAGACAACTATTCAACATCAGTCCACTAGATTCCTGGACATTGACAGTACAAGGCTGAAGACCTACACCCTGAAGCAAAGCTCCAGTCTTCCTGAACCATTCAATATCTCAAGGGGAGCTTTGTCAACATAAAAGATTCACTAGTCTTCTCAGTTGTTTGAGAAAGAGAAGACAACATAAATCCTTCACCCCCTCTCTGTACAAAGGGTTGTTTAACTCCCTTCAAAAGTTATTCCCTTGGTTGTAAGTCTCCTGATCAAAAGACTTGAGTTGGTTTTTGAGCACCTAATCAAAAGCTCAAAGGTGGCAGTCACCTGATCAAAACCTGCTAGTGGATTCCTACCAGGGCGGTAGAAGAGTGGATGTACCCAGGTTGGGGAACCACTATAAAATTCTTGTGTTCTCTTGTTGCTCATTGTTTGTTTTGTTCTTGCTGTGGCTGTGATAGAATATCTTAGTCTGCTTTTCATTTCTTTACATATTATTGGTATCACTTATTTTCACTCTGATATAAAAGCTAAAATAGACAAAAAAGTTTAATTACTATATTCACCCCCCCCCCCCCCCTCTAGAGTAAATCAGGTCTAACCCCTCCTTTCAATTGGTATCAGAGGGGTGTTCCTTTGGTTGTACAAGCTAACCCTTGAACCAAAAGATCTACTGTTAGATCTGATCCTTATTTCTCCTAGGTTTATTTATTTCACAGCATGGCACAGAACAAGGACTATGCAAGCACCAGACCTCTAGTGTGCAACTTAAATAAGTTTGCCATCTGGAAGGCAAGAATCAAACTTTATATGAACTCTATTGATGAGGACATTTTTAATTCTATTTTGACAGGTCCTCCTCAACCAAAAGCATCTGCATCTACCTCAACATCAAGCACACATGCTATTCCACCACCTGAGTGGACAGTTGCACAGAAAAAGGCCAAGATTGTTGATGCAAAGGCCATGAAAATTCTGGCTCAGACTATGTCTGATGACATCTTCCAGAAGGTGGCTGAATGCACATCAGGCAAGGCTATTTGGGACTCTCTTAACCAGATGGTAGTTGGTTCTGCTGATGAGAGAAAAGACAGAAGATCCAACCTCATCTCTCAGTATGAAAACTTTAAGAAGGATGAGTCAGAGTCTGTTGGTGACATGTATAATAGATTGAGCTCAATAATCAATGAGTTGAAGACTTTGGACAAGGACATCACTCTTATAAAATTGAATGATAAGATCCTCATGTGCTTCCCAAGCTCATGGGATTCCAGGATCTGGCCAATCAAGGAGGCCAGGAGTTTGAATGAGATTTCCACAGAATATCTCCTGGGAAAGCTCAAATCTTATGAGCAGTTGATCAAGTCTAGGGACGCTGTAGAACAAAGGACTCCTCGACCAGCAAGAAAGGAGCAGAATATAGCTTTTAAAGCTACTAAAGAAACTGTAGCTCCAACATCAAATGGAGAACTACTAAGTCTCTTAGCCAAGAGATTCTACAAAATGGCTAGGAAGAATTTCAGGAGAAAGTCATCCAGGCATGATGACAAACCCAAGTATGATAAAACACCCACTAAAGAAATATTATGTTTTTGGTGCAGTAAACTAGAACACTTCATCTCAGAGTGTCCAGAGGATCAGAAGAAAGAAAGAACAAAAGAGAAGGACTCCAGAAGACAGCAATACAGCAGACCTTCTTCCAACAAACATAAAAAGAAGGAGAAGGGCTTTGTGGCTGAAACCTGGAGTGACACAAAAGAAGAATCATCATCTTCAAGCTCCAGTGAATATGAAGAGGAAGCAAAGGCCAAGGAAATATGCTTGATGGCCATTGATGCATCAAGCAACCATTCTGAAGCTGACCAATCAGACAGTGAAGAACCTCTATCTGAAGCGGATCAGGTATTGTCTTCTTTTAATTTTGATTCAAAGAATTTAAAATTGAGTTTAAATCTGTATGTCTTGATTTAATTAACTCTGAAAAAGTAATTAAACAACTTAGAGAGGAAGTAAGTGAACAAGAAACCTGCTGTTAGAAAATAACAAATTAAATGATGAAATCACCTTAGCAAATGAACAAATCACTAAATTAAAGACTGAATTATATGAGACAAGGAAAATTGAAGAATCCCTGAATGGGAGAAGCATCAAGTTAATGGACATCACACGCACAGTAAATGCCAGACTTAATGGCAAGCTGTGCTTAGGTGCTTCATCAAGCCAACCCCCACTCATTCAGAAAAACATATTAACCACCCCAATAAAATTTGTTTCTGAAAAGGGTATGGAGAAAGTAGAAGATAATGACCTTAATCAAACAGAACTTACACACAAAAATAAGAAAAAAGAAGAAAGAGTAAGAAAAATAATAACCAGAACAATGTTCAACAGATTTCGTCGAACACAGATCGACGAAATGTGTAAAGTTCGTCGAGCTCAAGTCGATGAACTCTGAATGCAAACTTCTACCATAACTATTATCTGAACTGCGATCGACGAAACCAGTATGGTTCATTGACCAGAGATCGACGAAATTGGGGCCCAGAAAATGAATACCTTCATTCTCTAAGTGGAGTTCGATGAACGCATCCCCGTTCGTCGACCTCAGATTGACGAACATACCAGAATTCGTCGACCCCAGTTTATAATAATAGAAATTTTAATTTAGCTAAAACTTATAACTAACCAAGAATATTTAATAATCTCTTTGACCAATGGATAATTCTACCAAGAAAATACCATCATTTAGGCTACAAGAGTCAACTTGAGTATTCATATATTACTAGCTTTAATATGTAAATCAACAAGGACCCAAGTTAACCTGGGTCAAGAATATCTAATCTGTTTTTGTGCAGGTAAAAGACTATCCTACCATAGAGGAACAATGGTATCTAGATAGTGGTTGTTCAAAACATATGACTGGCAACAAGGATAATCTATTCAACTACAAGTCCAAGCTAGGTCCTAAGGTTGTTTTTGGTGACTCCAACTGTGTCCAGACTAAAGGTTATGGAGATGTAAAGATTGGAGTGGTCACATTCAAGAAAGTAGCTTATATAAGTGGATTAAAGCACAACCTGATTTCCATTAGTCAACTCTGTGATGAAGGGTTTCAGGTATCTTTCGATAAATCCTCTTGCATTATTTCTTCTTCTGATAACAAGATTGTTTTAACTGGATCTAGAGTAGGAAATATTTACATAGTAAATTTTAAGTCTGCTAGGTCTGAAATATGTTTGTTCAACCAAATTAATAATAATAATGACCTTTGGCATAGGAGATTAGGTCATGTTAATTTGAAAAATATTGCCAAACTATCTAGGGATAACCTTGTTAGAGGATTGCCTTCTTTCCCCTACAAGAAGGAAAGCCTTTGCAGGGCTTTTCAATTAAGCAAGCAAAGTAAAAATAGTTTTAAATCATTAAACAAAAGTGACTCACCTAGGATATTATACTTGCTACATATGGACCTCTTTGGCCCTATTGCAGTACAAAGTGTAGGAGGGAAATCTTATACTTTAGTGATTGTAGACGACTTCTCTAGATTCACTTGGGTTTTCTTTCTGAGATCTAAGTTTGATAACTTCAGAGTTCTTACAGATTTTCTCAAGAACATAGACATTGAGTACCCTACTCCAGTTGCATTGATTAGAAGTGATCATGGTACTGAGTTTGAGTCTCTTCTTATGCAAGAGTTTTGTAGGAAGGAAGGTATCAGGCACTGCTTCTCAGCTCCTAGAACACCTCAACAAAATGGGGTTGCTGAAAGGAAGAATAGAACCCTGATTAAATCTGCAGGCACATTACATGTAGATACTTATATGCCCCTATCCTTTTGGGCAAAGGCTGTAAGCACAGTAAATTATGTACTGAATAGAAGTCTTATACATAAGTTTAAAAAATAAGGCTCCTTATGAGCTACTTAATGAGAAGAAACCTAAAGTAGACTATTTAAAAATATTTGGTTATTTATGTTACATTCACAATAATAATAAGAAACACATTAGAAAATTTGAAGCCAAGGTTGAAATATGAATTTTTTTTGGATATTCCCAAGTAAGCAAGGCTTATAGGGTGTATAATAAATCTACCATGAAAATTGAAGATTCTATCCATGTATCATTTGATGAGACTAACATGGTTTACAAGGAGAAGACTTCTTCTACCAATGAATCCTTGCAGGAAACAAATCTTTGTGAGAAGTTAAATGAACTGACCTTGACCAATGAGGCAGTTAGCCATCCCTCTCCACACATTGCTAAAGAAAGTGAAGATGAAGACACTCAAATCAGTGAAGAGCCAACAACAGCTAACATAATTCCACAAGAGGAATTAATTCCCCAAGCTGTTGAACAACCAACTCCTCGCACTGAATTTGTCACACTTAGAGATCACCCTGTATCTCAAGTGATTGGAGACATTTCAGTTGTTGTGCAGACAAGGCATCAACTCAACTAAGACTTGATGCATGCCTGCTTCATATCTCAAATTGAGCCCCAATCCATCAAAGATGCTGAGCAAGATCCACACTGGATTATTGCAATGAGAGAAGAGCTCAACCAATTTTAGAGATGCGGAGTTTGGGATTTAGTTCCAAGACCCAAAGACTACCTAGTCATTGGAACTAAATTGGTATATAGAAACAAGCTGGATGCCCAAGGTGTCATAATCAGAAATTAAGCAAGGCTTGTTGCTCAAGGTTATAGGCAAGAGGAAGGTATTGACTATGGCCAAATTTTTGCACCTGTTGCAAGGCTGGAAGCAATCAGGATTTTCCTTGCATATGCTGCCTCAAGAAATTCAAGGTTTACCCAATGGATGTCAAAAGTGCCTTTCTGAATGAAGAACTTAAAGAAGAGGTTTATGTTGAACAACCTCTAGGTTTCATCTCTCCAACTTATCCCTCATATGTCTTTAGATTGCATAAAGCTCTTTATGGTCTAATGCAAGCTCCAAGAGCTTGGTATGAAACCTTAGCTAGCTTTCTTATAGAGCATAAGTTTTGTTGAGGTATTGTAGATTCCTAGGCACCCCAATGATCAAATTTTGTTAGTACAAATCTATGTGGATGATATTATATTTGGGTCTACAGATTCCAAACTATGCAAGAGGTTCTCTGACCTCATGCATTCAAAGTTTGAAATGAGTAGCATGGGTGAGCTCTCCTACTTCCTTGGTCTCTAAGTGAAGCAGCTGCCTGATGGCATCTTTATATCCCAGGCTAAGTATACTAAGGAGCTTATCAAAAAGTTTGGGATGGCTGATGCCTCAGCAAAGAAAACACCCATGGCTACAAATGCTGTAATAGTTTCTGATGAACATGGGAAACCTATTGATCAGAAGTTATATAGGGGCATTGTTGGGTCCCTGTTATACCTTACAATAAGCAGACCAGATATATAAAGAGTTGTCCTAGTCTAGGACTTTGGTATCCCACTGAGTCAGAGTTTGAGTTGACTGGATACTCAGATGCTAACTTTGCTGGATGCAGAGTAGATAGAAAAAGTACCTCTGGAACATGCCAATTCCTTGGTGATAGATTAGTCTCTTGGTTTTGCAAAAAGCAGTCATATATGTCTACATCAACTGCTGAAGCAGAGTACATAGCAGCTGGCAGTTGCTGTTACCAGATGCTGTGGATTCAGAACCAACTCTTAGACTATGGGTTCAACTTAAATAATTCAACTCTACTATGTGACAACACAAGTGCAATTTACATTGCACAAAATCCAGTTCATCACAGTAGGACTAAGCATATAGACATCAGGCACCATTTCATTAAAGAGTGTGTAGACAAAAATAAAATTAAGCATATCTATATATACACTGATTTGCAAAAAGTAGATATCTTTATCAAACACTTGGACGAGAGAAATCATATGTTCTTTATAAATCAGCTTGGTATAATTAATGGAGAAGCCTTAATTTAACTTTATGTTTGTGGTCGAAGAATTTTCCACAGTTCATCGACCTGAGATCGACGAACTGAGCAAAGTTTCTTAAGATAATTCATCGACCTCAGATCGATAAACTCTCTGTGTGAGTCATTTTCGTTGACCGGAGATCGACGATCTGGCCTCAGAAAATTTTCATCGAACTGAACTCGACGAAATGTTTTCACATCTTCTGACTGAGATCGACGAATTCTTTTGACAATAAAATATTTTGTCGACTTCAGATCGAAGAATTTGCATTTTTCGTCGAACGGAGTTTGTCGTTTCATATTTTGAAAAACCTTATATCTAGGTTTTCTTCGAGCTCCGTCCCGCGCTTTCAGTTCTCTTGTACTTGAACTTCTTATTTTTGTTGCAGGCGAACTCATGGAGATTCCAGCAGGTGCTCTTGCGGCAATGAAGTTCGACATGGGTTTTGATATAGACTTTGAGTCATTCCAACAATCTGACCCGATCTTCTTGGACATTCTTACGTTATTTGAAGATCAACAATTAAAGAATCTGATGACCACCAGTATGAGGATAGCTACGATAGAAATTCGGGAATGGGTTTACACCTCCTCCTCTCCAGATGATGATACTCTGACGGGAACCATATCGGGTAGCACAGTATCTCTTACCCCCGCTGTCTTAACTGATATTTTCGGATTACTTAATGGAGAAGAGGAATTAGAGATTGTTAGTTCTGAATTTGATGAGATGCTAATTAAGATGGGTTATTCTGGAGACACACCCAATAAACTGCTGATGAAACATTTATCTGTTGACTACAAGTTTCTAGCAGTTGTTGTTGGGAAAGTACTGTTGGGCAAGCACACAGCCCATGACTACATCACTAGGCTGCAATTCCTTATGATGTGTGTTGTTGTGAACAAGAAGTCTGTGAATTGGGCCAGAATCATGTTTGAGATGATTAAGAAGAAAAACACCAAGAGAGAGGTGTATTTTGGAAGAATTCTAAGAATCTTCCTTCAGGATAAGGCTGTTGAATCCCTGGTCTCCCCGACCATATTCATTAATGCCTCCAAGAGGCTTACTTGTGCCTTATTTATCAGGTGGGAGAGGAATATCACCAAGCCATCCAAGGCTTCCTCCTCTTCCTCCAGACCTTCTAAGAGTACCAGGGCTGCTCCAGCCACTCCCCACCCCGTTGAAGATGTTCCTGTAACACCCCCATCCGTCACATGGCATATAACAGAAGGTCCAGCTAGAACCCGACGCCATATACCACAGACAGTCGGAAGGGTTACATAAGAATATTCAAACTATCCAATTAAGACTACACGTCCTACACAGAGCATTCTAGCGGAAGCTTTTAAAGTTGAAAGAACCCAAATCTTAAATCCATATCCAAGAATGTCCACATCCACACAACAGGAATGAAACCCCAAATACACTAAAAAGTGTACATGGCCTTATGGCCTTACAAATGTTCACTTAATAAAAACATGTCTTACATACATCGGCTCGCTGGCCGACCACACATGATAAATATAAAAACAACTATTCGCTTTGGCCTTCTAGGGCCAGCACAGCAACATGGGGTCCAGCCTGCTATTTGGTACTCGGCTCCGCAGCACCTGCAAGCACATTCCACCGCACGGTGGCAAACAAATCAACGGTCAGCCAAAAACCGACCAAATTATAACGACCCCGCCCCTAACTCGGGACGGCGGTGCTCTTTCCCTGCATATTATTAGACCAATAAAATAATAAAGCGCAACTATACTACGCCACAGGTGTAGGCTCGCACGGCCAAACACCCCGTGCACTCAGGGCACATTAACGGTGAATCCTGACCAATCGGCGTCTTCACCACCACCCCCAGGTTGGAAACAACATGTGAGCATTTAGCCTTTCTAACCACCGTCTAAGGCTCCCGACTATGCCAACGGCCAGTCCCCGTCTTCCGGTCTCTCGCACTGAACCACATAGCCTAGCTCCAATTCCACTTGCCCGTTGCTCACGCCGCATATACAATTTAAGTCCTACGCACGGGCCAAGCTTCTCTCGGATCACAAAATTTTCCAAACAATCTCACAACCCAGTTATGATCAAGGCCGGTTCCCAGACCGCCAAGTTAGCAGAACATGTTTCCGCTCAGTTTTCCGGGTGCGCCTTGAAGCTAACCTCCAAGGATCCCTGCTGCAATCTACTGATTAGAAACCCGAAAAACCCAAAGCACGGAGTCTTCTCCGGCAAAACATATCAAATGCAACATCACTGATCCAGACAATACACATCCGGGTAGGCTTCACACACAATGCCTATGCCCGTACTTACGATTCCGGAATCTATATGCAACACAAGGGGACTATTCACATCAACCCCAAGGAACACCACACACTCACCGCACACTCGCGGGAGTGGGATTCCCTATGCAGAAAGAAAGAGCTTCACACGCTCAAGTAGAGAATCGTTACCCTTGTAGTCCGCTTTGGCGCCATGGAAAAACTACATGGATGGAAATCTTCGCAACGAACTTTCCTCCACAGATCCGCTCTCAGATTTCAAAATGGTGCTCCGATGCTCCGCCGGCGGCCGGAATCCCTTCCTTCTTCCTCCTCTTTCCAACTTCTTGAGAGAGAGAATGGTTGGAGAGAAATGAAGGATTAACTCCCCTATTCCTGGCCTTAACAGAGCAGGAAACCATCTGGGCCGTTGGAGCTTAATTAAAGAAAACGAACGACTCAGATCCGTTCATAAATCTCCAGACCTGGGCCGAACACGGCTTGACACACAGCCGTGTCCCAGGCCGTGTGCCTCACTCCAGGCACGATCGTCGAATGGAGGAAAGACACACGGGCAAAGATACGCCCGTGTCTCACCTGACACGCCCGTGTCGGGTTCCTCGACACGCCCGTGTTTGGGGGCGTGTGACGCATAACCGACACGGCAATAGACACGACCAAAAAGAACACGGGTAGGCACACGCCCGTGTCAAATGACACACCCGTGTCACTTAGCCGTGTTTCTAGCCGTGTCCTTCTCGGGATGAAAATGACCAAAAACACCAGCCAGACATGGCCTTGGACACGCCCGTGTCCCAGTCCGTGTACCCCTAAACCGGCACCAAAAATCCCTTTTTTCGCGACCGACTCAAATACAATTTTCGGGGCGTTACAAATCTCCCCCACTTAAGGAATTTCGTCTCGAAATTAAGTAAAGGTACACAAATCTAAATAATACCTGAGTGGAATAACTCGTGGTATTCCTCCAACATAGCTTGATCTCGCTCCCAAGAAAGCTCTCACGTCCGCAATTATCCCATCGGACTTTAACCATACGGATATCCTTGTTGTGGAGTCGCTTGACTGCAACATCTTCAATACGTACAGGCTTGACCATTGTGGTCAACTCATAATCAACTGGTACTTAATTATCCACAATGATCTGCGAAGGCTCTTGAACCGCCTTACGCAACGCCGATACGTGGAACACGTCATGCAGCCCACTCAATTCTGCCGACAGCTTCAATCTATACGCCGCCTCGCCAACACGCTCCAGGATTTCAAATGGTCCAAGGTATCTTGGACTCAGCTTCTTAAAGCATCGAACCCGCGATACACCCTTGAACAGCTTGATTTTTAGATACACCATGTCGCCAACATTGAACTCCACGTTCCTATAGTTGGCGTTATAGTACTTTGACTATCTATCCTGAGCGATCTTCACCCTTTCCTGAATTGTACGCACCATTGAAGTGGAGTCTTCCACCGCTTGACATTTATACAACTTCGATTCGTCTGCCTCCAACCAAGACAACAGCTTACGACACTTCCTCCCGTACAAGGCCTCAAAAGGCGCCATTCCAATACTTGCCTGAAAGCTGTTGTTGTACGCAAACTCCACCATGTACAGGTGATCCTCCTAATGCTTTCCGAAATCTAGGATGCACATGCGAAGCATGTCCTCCATAGTCCTGTTGACCCTCTCGGTCTAACCATCCATCTGTGGATGAAAGGCAGTGCTGAAACTCAGCTTAGTTCCCAACATACTATGCACCAACCTCCAATCCTTCGACGTAAAGTGTCCATCTCGGTCACTAACAATACTGCGGGGCACACCATGCAATCATACAATATTCTCCACGTAGAGTTTGGCTATCTTTTCCACCGGATCTTCCTTCCTGTTTGGAATAAAGTGTGACACCTTTGTCAACCTATCTACGACCACCCAAATGGCGTCGTTTTCCTTTTGTGACTTCGGCAAACCATGCACAAAATCCATAGATATGTCATCGAATTTACATTCTGGGATAGGTAGGGGCTTCAAGAAACCTCCGGGCTTCTGGCATTCCGCCTTCACCAATGCACAAGTACGGCACTTGGCCACATAAAGTGCTACATCTTTCTTCAAACCCGGCCACCAGAATAGTTTCTTCATGTCTCTATATATCTTCGTGCTTCCCGGGTGGATTGAGTACTTGGTATGATGAGCCTCATACATCAACTCCTCCCGAAGATTATCCGCACTAGGAAAGCATAGGCGACCGTCCTTCCTTAACAACCCATCCTCAACAGCAAAATGGGAATTTGACTCATCCAAAGATTCATCAAAGATCTGCTTCATGCTATTATCCTGAACCAAAGCCCGCCGAACTCTATCCGCTAGGTCACACTGCACCTCTGTCCAAAACAGTTTTGCCTTGGCACTAGACTGCTTGTCGACGCAAGATATCTCCAAAACCTCCAACTCATGGACCAATCTCTCATCATGTACCGATAACCAGTTGGCCTGCGTCGGAGTCCTGCGACTCAACGCATCCGCCACTGCATTACCCTTCCCAGACACATAATGTATCTTGAAGGTGTAGTACCCCAAGAACTCCATCGACCTCTGCTGCCTCATATTCAGATCCTTTTGGTCCAACAAGTACTTCAAGCTCTTATGATCGGTGTAAATATCGACCTTCACACCGTACAGGTAGTGCCTCCAAAGCTTTAGAGCAAATATCACGGCTCTAACTCTAAGTCATGGACCAGATAATTCCTTTCATGAACCTTCAGTGGTCGTGAACCATAGGCTATCACTCTCCCATGCTGTAGCAGAACACAGCCCAAACCACTGCCCGAAGCATCACTATAGATCTTGAACCCTTCGGTTCCACTTGGTGAACATAAAATAGGCGTCGTGGTCAACCGCCTCTTCAACTCTTCAAAAGCCCGTTCGCACTCTGGAGACCACACAAACTTCTGATCCTTCCTAGTCAACATCATGAGTGGTAGCGCTATCCACGAGAATTTCTCTACGAAGCGCCAGTAGTAGCCAGCAAGCCCCAAAAAACTCCGGACCTCTGCCACTATAGTCAAAGCAGGCCACTCTCGTATCGCCACTATATTCGCCGGATCCACAGCTATCCCCTCTCCACAAACAACATGACCAAGGAACGCTATCGAGGATAACCAAAATTCACACTTAGAGAACTTAGCATACAACTGATTCCTCCTCAACGTCTCCAACACCGTGTGTAGATGATTGTAACGGTCCTCTTCACACTACGAGTACACCAAGATATCATCAATAAATACTATCACGAAAAGATCAAGGTACTCTCTGAACGTCCTGTTCATCAGATCCATAAATACGGATGGCGCATTACTCAAACCAAACGGCATGACCGTGAATTCGTAATGCCCAAACCGCGTACTGAATGTTGTCTTTGGGATGTCACTCTCCCTTATCCTCAACTGGTAGTAACCGGACTTCAGATCTAACTTCGAATATACCGTTGACCCAACCACCTGATCAAATAGATCGTCAATCCTGGGGATTAGATATTAGTTCTTCTCCGTAAGCTTGTTCAACTCCCGATAGTCGATACAAAGCCGCAAGCTCCCATCTTTCTTCTTAACAAAGAGAACGGGTGCGCTCCAAGGCGACGAACTTGGACGCACATAACCTTGCTCTAGCAACTCTTGCACTTGCACCTTCAACTCTGCCATCTCTCTTGGAGCTATCCGATATGGAGAGCGTGACACCAGTTTGGCACCCGGTACCAGCTCAATGGTAAAATCAATCTCCCGCTGAGGAGGGGCTCCTGGGAGATCATCTGGGAACACATCGGGATACTCGGACACAACTGGTATACTGTCAAGACTTGATCTAGGCGTCAAAGTCTACACTAATGTGACAAACAAATCTCCCCCAGACTGAGCTGCCTTGATCACCTGAAGGGCCGACATCAAGATCTTACCCGACCCCTTCATGCCTGCGAAAGTAGTCTCCCGATCAGTGTTCACACCCAACTTAACTTCCTTACGATTGCAATCAATGCATGCACCCTGCTCCGAGAGCCAATCCATACCGAATATTACGCCGAACTCCACTAACGGTAGAATCAACGCTCGCAATTCAAACCCCTGGTCTCCAATCCGAATCTTCATTACGCAGACCCTATCTGCGCACATTGAGCACTACTAGTCAACAACACATCCATTATTTCTTTTGCCATCAAAAGATGTACTCTGACACGTAATGCAATTCCTTTGGGTAAACAGGGACACGAATCCCCCGCCCCCCCCCCCTAAACGAATGATGCTCTCGCCAAATGAACGAAAGTCAGGACAAATCTCAACACAACTAGTTCTAATCTAACATGCATAGGGACGACATGTATTTACAGTTAACTGCTATAACTTTAAACCGTACCTGTCACCATGACAGCGAGCTTCCTGGCCTCCTACTGGCCCCGGCTGTACACTTCAGACTTCCTCTCGGACTTTACACGTCCGCTCTAACACTCACGAGCAAAATGCCCCGTCTTCCCGCAGTTATAACAAGCACCCGAGGTTCGGCCTGTAGTTTCCCTTGAAGCACCAAAAGGGGGGCTGTACCTGAAGTCCTAGCCTTCTTATACCATCTATGATATCCAGACTTTGAGGTAGCCGGCATTTTGAACTCTCTTTTCTTGGCACTAGAGTCCTCAACCGCTCCTGACGTAGATTCCTTAGTCTTTCGAGCACCATCTCGACAAGCTTGGAAAAAGTTCCCTTTCTTGCCACAAGTATGACAGTTGAAAGTAACCTTGCTAGTTGATGATCTACCCTTCTTCTTCAGCATTCTGCGAGATGCAGTCCTCCTAGGATTTGCAGAGTTCGATACCCTACTCACTGGCATTGGGTGAATCCTCCCCAAATCTACTTCCAAAGATCTAGCCGACTCCACCAAGGCTCGGAATCCCAATAGTTTTGGTCCTAGCAGTAGGATTCGCAGCTCACCACGCAGCCCATTATATAATCTATCAACTATAGACTGTTCGTTCTCCAATTCAAAGCATGTGTAGCAGCTTATCAAATGAAATGCCTGCAAATACTCATCAACCGAGTGCGTACCCTGCACTAAGGACATGTTCAACTGCTGGCCCGCTGGCCTTCTTAAAGTCCCTTGATCCAACACACCACCCGACATTGAAGTCATCACAGGGAAAAAGGGTTACACATTGCTTCCCTGTTGTGCACTAGTTACAGCGAGCACCACTTCAACAATCCTTCTTATGGTTTCAAACGATGGAGGGGTCTCAAGCACGTCGCTGGGTGCACTATAATCCTCAGAAACCATACGTTTTGTCGGCTCTGCGCCACTCCCAATCACCTATAGTCGTACAAAATACCAATAAGTGACTCAACAAAATTGCAAAAAGCAACTATAGGAACACGCAGATTTCTCAAAACAAGTGTATTTTTCATTCCTAAGTGGACATTCATGGGTTCTTTTTGATGTTATAACGATGACGCACACAAGTGCTCACCACCACTTAAAAGAATTCGCCCACGAATTCATTCAAGCTTGACCGTAACTAGAAGTCTGATACCAAATTGTAACACCCCCATCTGTCGCATGGCATATAACAGAAGGTCCAGCTGGAACCCGACGCCATATACCACAGACAGTCGGAAGGGTTACAAAAGAATATTCAAACTATCCAATTAAGACTACACGTCCTACACAGAGCATTCTAGCGGAAGCTTTTAAAGTTGAAAGAACCCAAATCTTAAATCCATATCCAAGAATGTCCACATCCACACAACAGGAATGAAACCCCAAATACACTAAAAAGGGTACATGGCCTTATGACCTTACAAATGTTCACTTAATAAAAACATGTCATACATACATCGGCTCGCTGGCCGGCCACACATGATAAATATAAAAACAACTATTCGCTTTGGCCTTCTAGGGCCAGCACAGCAACATGGGCTCCAGCCCGCAATTTGGTACTCGGCTCCGTAGCACCTGCAAGCACATTCCACCGCATGGTGGCAAACAAAGCAACAGTCAGCCAAAAGCCGACCAAATTATAACGACCCTGCCCCTAACTCGGGACGGCGGTGCTCTTTCCCTGCATATCATTAGCCCAATAAAATAATAAATCGCAACTATACTACGCCACAGGTGTAGGCTCGCATGGCCAAACACCCTGTGCAATCAGGGCACATTAACGGTGAATCCTGACCAATCAGTATCTTCACCACCACCCCCAGGATGGCAACAACATGTGAGCATTTAGCCTTTCTAACAACCGTCTAAGGCTCCCAACTATGCCAACGGCCAGTCCCCATCTTCGGGTCTCTCGCACCGAACCACATAGCCTAGGTCCAATTTCACTTGACCGTTGCTCACGCCGCATATACAATTTAAGTCCTACGCGTGGGCCAAGCTTCTCTCGGATCCCAAAATTTTAAAAACAATCTCATAACACAGTTATGATCAAGGCCGGTTCCCAGACCGCCAAGTTAGCAGAACATGTTTTCGCTCAGTTTTTCGGGTGCGTCTTGAAGCTAACCTCTAAGGATCCCTGCTGCAATCTACCGCGTAGAAACCTAAAAAACCCAAAGCACGGAGTCTTCTCCGACAAAGCATATCAAATGCAACATCACTGATCCAGACAATACACGTTGGGGTAGGCTTCACACACAATGCCTATGCCCGTACTTATGATTCCAGAATCTATATGCAACACAAGGGGGACTATTCACATCAACCCCAAGGAACACCATGCACTCACCGCACACTCACGGGAGCGGGATTCCCTATGCAAAAAGAAAGAGCATCACACGCTCAAGTAGAGAATCGTTACCCTTGTAGTCCACTTTGGCGCCATGGAAAAACTACACGGATGGAAATCTTCGCAACAAACTTTCCTCCACAGATCCGCTCTCAGATTTCGAAACGGTGCTCCGATGCTCCGCTGGTGGCCGGAATCCCTTCCTTCTTCCTCCTCTTTCTAACCCCTTGAGAGAGAGAATGGTTGTAGAGAAATGAAGGATTAACTCCCCTATTCCCGGCCTTAATAGAGCAAGAAACCATCTGCGCCGTTGGATCTTAATTAAAGAAAACGAACGGCTCAGATCCGTTCATAAATCTCCAGACCTTGGCCGAACACGGCTTGGCACACGGCCGTGTCCCAGGCCGTGTGCCTCGCTCCAGGCACGATCGTCGAACGGAGGAAAGACACACGGGCAAAGACACGCCCGTGTCTCACCTGACACGCCCGTGTCGGGTTCCTCGACATGCCCGTGTTCGGGGGCGTGTCACACATAACCGCCACGGCAACGGACACGACCCAAAAGAACACGGGTAGGGACACGGGTATGCACACTCCCGTGTCAAATGACACGCCCGTGTCAAATGATACGCCCATGTCACTTAGCCGTGTTTCTAGCTGTGTCCTTCTCGGGATGAAAACGACCAAAAACACTAGTCAGGAACGGCCTTGGACACGCCCATGTCCCAGGCCGTGTACCCCTAAACCGGCACCAGAAATCCCTTTTTTCGCGACCGACTCAAATACAATTTTCGGGGCATTACTGTTCCACCTCCACCTCCTCAAGATCAAAAAACTTCAACATCCCTCTAGCATATCCCTACTCCTCAAGCCCATTCACCAACTCCCCCATCTTCCCCAATCCATCTTTCTTCACCATTTCATACTGCAGTTCATTCTCCTTCACCACATCAATCCCCTGAACATCAACCATCTGAAATTCAATCTCCAACACATATTCTAACACCATATGCATCCCCTATCCATCAACCTACAACAACTCCATCTCCACAGTATTCTCCATCTCCACCAAATGGTACACCACCATCATCTCCTCTACCACAACATCTTGATAACATACCACTTTCTAACCTTCTATCCATACCATCTTTTGACCTACTATCATCCCCTCCCATACCCAATCACCTCTAGATGAGCCAATGCTAGATGCTTCACCCTCTCATCCATCATCATCCTCCCTCAATCCATCTGTATCCACTCAAACTCCTCTTGAGTTTATGATCATATACTTTGCCTTCATTGTATCCATCCTAGACCACATCACTCCAGTAATAAAACAATTTATAGCAGAGGCTATTTCACCTCTTGCTACATCCATTTTATTTCATGCTGCCCAACTCTCTGCCTTCTCTGTCCCTCCTTCTTCATTCAGGGGCCTGGCTCTAGTGCCTACTGAAACCAGTGAGGGGAGATAATCAATGAAGAAGTAGCTCCAGCTGCAGCAAAAGTAGCAGCAGAAGCAGTGACAGATTCAGCAGAAGACACAGCTATCCCTACTAATTTAATAGATTTCATTGATTCTGATATAGATATGGATGAGTCAGTTATAGCTGAAATAAAAACTTTTTGTGATTGTATTATAAATCCCACAGTTAATCTGAATTCTTTACTAGTTTTATTCAATCCTGTTTATAAAAACAATCTACCTAGCTTTGATGTACAGCTATCTAAAGCTATAGTTCCATACACTGCACCAATAAGCCCCAAAGTTGCCATGCAACTCAAGGCCTGTTTTACAAGGGTAGAGACTCCTGTTGTTTCATCCCCTCTAAGAACAAAGTCACCAGTTGTTCTATACCCACCAAGAGCAGTGTCTCTCATTATATCATCCCTCTCAAAGCTATCTCTCCTCCCACATACAAGATGGATGACAGTCCCATACCAGATCTAGATGAGATCATGATGGCAGATATAGAATAAGAGAATTTATTAGTTGCTGAAAAAGTTGTTGTACCAGTTGTTCTAGAAGCTCCAGAACCTCTAGTACAGCCTCAAGCTGAAACACTAATCTCAAAAGATTTTCTGAAAGCTATTGATGCCTTATATGACAATCCTCAAGGATCTTCTGATGATGAAGATGAGGAAGATTATTCTGATGATGATTCCACTTCCAAGAAGAAAGTCTCCAAGAAGAGAAAAGCTTCTCAAATTACTGCTCCCAAATCAAATCCTAATAATGATGTTCCATATTATATTCTACAGAATATCACTCCTTACAAGGGTATGCCCCCACAGATGTGGCTATCCAAGAATGAGCAGAAAGCCATAAAGAAAAGCAGGAGATACTCTCCTCCTCCACCTTCTCAGAGATTCAGGAAAGATTCACCTCCTCCTCCTCCTCCAGCAGCTGGTGCTTCAGGACTCAGTTCTCAGAAATCTACTTCTTATATTAAAACTTATCAAAGACAACCAGATAGATCTTCTAGATCTCATGAATGCAGTCAGCATAGACACAGCAGCAGTAGCAGACAACAACAACAAGCAACTGAAAAGGTCAATAGTCCAAAAAGGCTATAATCTCCACCAATTCAATTTGTGGATCCTGAATAAGAAAACACTGCTAAAATGGCTAGGTTTCAAGAACTTGTTGCACTTTCCCAGATTAACAGAGCTAAAGCTAAAGGAAGAAATCCTTCTCAATATTCCACCATGTCATCATACATAAAAGAAGAACTGAAAAGGCATGAGAAAGCAAATAAATTCTTTAATATAGAGGATTATATGCATTTACATCCAGAGGCTGTGGTACCAAGAGCTACTTCTCTCAACATAATTGGAGGTGCTGATATGACAATGCTAAAGAGAGAAGCTGCTAATCCAAACAGAGAAATCATATTCAGACAGTCTTCTGAAAGTTCTGATAAAGCTGATAAGGAAAAGGAAAAGAAGAGAAATTGAACATTCTGCTTAGTTTTTATATTTTCGAAACTCTTATTATTATATCATGAAGCATCTTTGTAAATATCTGCTAGATGTTTTTAATTTTCTGCCAGATATATTATTTGTTGCTTTATGATTGTTTTATTTTATTTGTTTTAGTGACCTCATCCAAATTGGGGGAGATTATTGGATCCCTAGTTGGATTTGGGCTAGGTTCACTAACTAGGATGATTGACCAACCATGTATAGCCAGGGTCATGTCTTTGTGTCCTAGAGTCTATGATAAGTCCTTAGATTCAACCCTATGGACCAGTCAACAGATGACAGCAGAAGACTTAGACTTAGAAGAAAATCAAGTTCTGAAATTTAGTTCGACGTTTGTCGAACTCAACTCGACGAACTCAGAGTCAATTCTCCGAGCTGAGCTCGACGATATCTGAGCTCAGGTCGATGAATTCTGGAAGTTCAACTCAACACATTATGTCCAGAATAATTTCTCTGAACTCAGGTCGACGAACTAGAATTCCCAGGTCGACGAACTTTGGTCTTAGGTCGACAAATTCCGTTTAGAGGTCGACGATTTCTATCCAGTTCCAGAATAAGAAGTTTTCTTCCTTCTGTCCTTATTCCATATTATTTAGCAGTATTGTCCTGAGTAATTAATGCATATATTCTTTGAATATAGTCGTTAGTGGCAGCATTGATTATGGTCTTCATCAGGATAATCACTTGCTTATTTTATTATGGACAGTTGGGGAAACTCATTTATGACAGACATTCCAGCCGTATTTCATTCTCCAGGCAATCAGTAATTAATGCCAGAATTCAAAATTCAAAGGAGAAATTGACTGCAAAAGATAAAAGACATTCTCTCTTTTTAGTTGACCGCAACATACACAAGACACACACATAATAACAAAGAAGACAATCCAGAATTCCTTCTCCAGTGTGCAAAAAACATCTCTGTTATTTTTCTTGTCAGTCCTGTAATCTAAAGAAGAACATTCATCACAAATCAAGAGACTTCTTCAGAAGTCTGGAATCTTCAGAGATAACTATTCAACATCAGTCTACTGGATTCCTGGACATTGACAGTACAAGGCTGAAGACCTACACCCTGAAGCAAAGCTCCAGTCTTCCAGAACCATTCAATATCTCATGGGGAGCTTTGTCAACATAAAAGTTCCAATAGTCTTCTCAGTTGTTTGAGAAAGCGAAGACACCATAATCTCCCACCCCCTCTCTGTACAAAGGGTTCTTTAAATCCCTTCAAAAGTTATTCCCTTGGTTGCAAGTCTCCTGATCAAAAGACTTGAGTTGGTTTTTGAGCACCTGATCAAAAGCTCAATGGTGGCAGTCACCTGATCAAAACCTGCTAATGGATTCCTACCAGGGTGGTAGAAGAGTGGATGTACCCAGGTTGAGGAACCACTATAAAATTCTTGTGTTGTCTGGTTTCTCATTGTCTGGTTGTTCTTGCTATGGCTGTGATAGATAGAATAGCTTAGTCTACTTTTCATTTCTTTACATATTATTGGTATCACCTATTTTCACTCTGATATACAAGCTAAAACAGACAAAATTTTTTAATTACTCTATTTACCCCCCTCTAGAGTATATCAGGTCTAACCCCGCCTTTCAGGATTCAAGGGTTGTCAATCCTTGTCCGAGCTCGGTCTTCAGATGTCGTCCGATGATGATTTTTTTCTCCATGCTAACGCGTGTTTCCAATTGATGAGGCAAGTATACCTATCGATTGGTGTATAGAATCAAGTGTCGTATATCGACTCGGGGCTCGTCGAGTACTTGTACTCACAAGAAAAATCTATTATCTTATCATACAGAAAGTTGGTTTTTGTTTAAAATGGAAAAGGAAACGTTACACTAAGAAAGAGAAGTTTGATTTTGGGGAAGCTAGCACTTGATCTAGAATCCACTTGGGCTAAAATAAACCTTCTTGAAAATAAAGTAATGCGAGTTCTTAAATTACTGACTCGACGTGGAGGTTCCTAAGTATCAAAGAGTCTCTCTCGAGCTCATGCATTTGAATAACCTTAGGTTGATCGATTAAAACCTCTCGGCCAGTCGAAACCCCTAAGCTTTCTTTAGGCGGTGAACCACACTATTGGATTTGACTCGAATCCGGAGGATTTATGTCGTCCTCTCTCGAGGAGTGCATGCCACTCCTTTTATCTTTGAGTGATCTCCACGTATCCGCAACCTCTCGGTCATTTAGGATATGGATCTTAGATCGAAAAACATATTCGCGAAATATGTATTCGATAAAATATAAATCGAAGATAAATCGTAAGTTAGCAAGATTAAGAATAAGACATTTGATAAAAAAGGAAGAGTTTATTTTATTCCAAGTTTCATCATGATCAAGTGCTTAATGAAAATTAGCTACTCATCATCATTAGGGGAATACAAGTTAAGGTAGGGAAAGACATAATGAAAATAAAAAGCAACTTGAATTGAAACTTAATGCAAAACTAAGCTAAGAAATGGAAAATACAACAATATAAAATAGAAAACTACAAGACTCCAACTCCCAAAATTCGACCCTGAGCATCTGAAGTTGACTGGAATTTATAGGAGAAGTTGCTGGTTGGTCACGCCCGTGGTCACGCCCGTAACCTAGGGCGTGTCAAGCTCAGAACCGTCATCTTGAAACCCCGGTAATGTTGGAGGAGAAACTGCCAAAATTTGTTAACTGACGTGTCACGATCTTAGGTCACGCCCGTGACCTAGGGCGTATCAAGGCTGTTTCTGGAAAATGGCGGGAAGCTGAAAATGGCGGGAGTAAATTGCAGTTGATGGAGGCGTCACACCCCCTGGTCACGCTCGTGACCAGGGCGTGTCAAGATGGAAACGTCAAGCTGGCGGCAACGGCATGAATGGCTAGAACGGATCTTTATTGGCTGGAAAATGCACCCGACACGCCGTGGGTCACGCCCGTGCCCAGGGTGTGTCTATTTAATCTGACGTGGCATGACCTAATAGTTCTTCCACCGACTGGCACGCCCTATATAAGGGTGACACGAGTATGTGACCTAGCAACACGGGTGTGTTAGTTGTTCTTCGGTCAAAGGTCGACGATTTGTGTTGACCTTCTTATCCTGTCTGTGTCACGCCCTTGGTCACGCCCAAGGAGGGCGTGTCAGAGGGCGTGTCTAGGCCGTGAAGGAGAAAATCCCAATTTTGCTCCAAAAAATCTACAGTTTAGCCCTGCAAGATTGAAAATAATTTTGTTATATCAAATAAAGATAAAATATAAAAATAGTTAATTGTGAACTTCAAATTATAAAATGGATAACTAAGATCTAACTATTAATATAAAAAAAGTGAATAAAAAATAGAAATAATTAGAGCTATCAAATACCCCCATACTTATCCATTTGTTAGTCCGGAGCAAACAAATTTCTATAGGGAGAAGAAAAAAGTTTAATGCTAGAAAATAAAATTGAACCTAAGGAGTAAAATGCAAAGTCTTATGCCTATGCTTGTAGCTATTTTCGTAGAAAAACTTACTCAGCATACAAATTAGGTTTTTATTTTTCTTAAAATGTGTTTCCACTATTATTTTTACATTTAAAATGAAAAATCCGGTAAATCATAAAATTATATTCAGGGAGAATGTAGCGTGTGTACTAAGATAACATTGCACGAACGAAGATTAAGATACCCTCCAAAGAAATCCATCAGTGTCGATGGCCATAGGCTTACCCTTTCACACTCTCGTCACGACACTAGTTAAACTTATAAACATAAATCAAAAGGACTTAATTAGGTTGAAATGTAGCCTTAGGTTTTTGGTGAGGATGATCAAAGATAAAAACGATGGCTAGTCACACCAAAACCTAGAGAAAGCTTGCACACAATAATTTGTTATGGCTTTTAAGAACACAGCCAAATTTCTAATCCTTTTGTTTTTTTTAATTTTTTTTTCAACACCCTCATCATGTTGAAATTTTTCTTCGACCTCTTCATTTTTCCACAGTATTTTTTTTGAAGAGGAAAGAAGAATAAATCAACTCTCTTTTTAATAAGAAAAGAGCCACCAAAAATAAAAATGCTCCTCATCCCTCACAAATCGTATCTGTATATCCATGTGCAAGCTTGGTCTTAGGTGTGCAATTAGGTTGCTTTTTAGGCTTTGGTAAAATATTTGGTGGAGCTAAAACAAAAAAGATAAGGTAATAGGCTCAAAATGGCTTAATAAAGATAAGATTTTAGGTAAGGGTGCAAAGTCTCAAACTCGCCAAAAAATGTGCCTAAATCATATCTATGCTAATGAGTTTAACTTATGCAAAGTCTTGAGAATAGTTAGAGGGCAAATTCTAGACATTGAGAAAGAATATCTCTTTTTTGATACACGAAATATCTCTCTAGTAAACTTCTACTTACTCACCTAAAGTTTTTTAGATTTTACTTGTTTTCAAAGTGAAAGTAAAATAAAACATTTCCACATATTTAAAAAATGAAAATCTAATTATATGCTTAATATTTAGATCTACATAAAATTCTACTTACACGTGCACTTGACTAGAAACACAGCATGACCAAAAGTTTTACTCCAAAATTCAAAATTCAATTAAAACATCAAAATTCTCTAAACATTATATAAAAATTCAATGACTAGAAATTTTGCATGTGAATAACTATAGAAATAATCACTTCTCTAATTAAAAATTAAACCTTTTTTTGTTATTTCTTAGATTTCTCGAGGTATAACCTGTGAAGGGCTCTCACCGGTACTAGGAGGTAAGATTGGGTGATATCCCAAACTTGCCTTTCTGAGAAATTTAATTTTTGATTTTCTAATTTTTTTCATTTTTAATTTTTTAAAAACAAAATTCATAACAAAATATAACTTTTGAAAATTGTGAAATAGAAATTTTTTTCAGAGTTTTCTTTTGTTGTTTTTTTTGAAAAAAATCTAATTTTTGTTTGTTCTTCTACATCAAAATTCATAACAAAATTCATAACAAAATCTAATTTTTGTTTTTTTTGTTTGTTTTTAATTTTTGAAAAAATTTTGTATGTTTTGTTTGAGGAATATCCCTCCCCCATACTTAAGCAATACATTATCCCCAATGTAAAAATGAAGAAAAGAAAGAAAAGGGGACTTCTTTGAGAATGACAAACCAGCATCAAAAGATACCTGTAAGATAGTAGAAAAGCAAAACATAATATTTTATAGATTTTTTTTCATGATAAAAAAATACAGGAAAAGAAAAACAAAGATACAGATACAAAGAGAGGCGACCCTCTACAAGTCCAAAGAAAAGAAACGATAGCTAGCTACTCCTGGTGGGGAGCGTCTCCGTGCTCCTTATAGAAAGTCCGCAGGTTCGCGAACTCGCGGGCAATATGATCCACAGAAGAAGCATGGCTTTGCTCTAGCCTGGTAAAGAGCTCATCAAAAGAAGCGAAATGACCGTCAAAATGGGTCTGCAACTCATTTATGCGCGTATGAATCGACCTAAATCATTGATCCCAATAATTTGAAGGTTCGGGCACTAGGGCAGAATGCAGCGGTGGTGGCGGAATCTGTGGAGAATGAAGAGTATCGCTGGAATGGGCATCATGATCGAGATCAAGATCGCCACCACCCACTAATGGGGCAATAGCCTCAAACTCGCCCTCATGCCGGCACGCTAGGACAAGGGCCTGAAGGGTCGGGAACTGGAGAGCCTGCGGCGTTTGCATGCAGATAAGCCGTGGAAGGGCATCCCAAATGCCGGTCTACTTGGCTAGGAAAGTAATAAAATTTCCTCCATAAATCGCCCCCAACCTGACATTTTCATCCTGATGACGGAAGAAGATTGCGAGCATATAACCAAGGTTGAGTGGGGCCCTGGAAAACATACTATATAAATATAGTAAATCTGCCCGAGTCACCACGCCATGGCTATCGCCGTGGCCGGAAAGAGTAAAGGTGAGGAGGTTATGGAGAATGCACAAGGCGGGGGAAATAAGGTGGCTACCCTTCGATTTCTTTGGGGTGTAGGGAGCGGCGTAATTACTGATTTCCGACCAAAATGTGAGGAGGTTGAAATTGGAAGGAAAATCAGTTTTGATGCACCCAAGCGAAAAATGATGAAATCGTCATTCACTGCCCAGCGGAACTCAAAAGACGCCAAGAACTTGATGGTGAGCTCAAGGAAGGCTGGCTCCGAAATGGAGAAAATGGGAGCCCATCCCGGGGTGGTTAGAAACTCAAGAACTAAGTCTGATGCTCTGAAGGTGGCAAGGATCGCCCAGTCTAAAATCCGAAAAATGCCAAAGGGTTTAGCGCGCAGTCGCTCGCTCCGGTCCTATTGGGTGGCATTTTAGAAGAGGAGCATGGC
Organism: Platanthera guangdongensis; assembly: GCA_039583875.1. Taxonomy (NCBI): domain Eukaryota; kingdom Viridiplantae; phylum Streptophyta; class Magnoliopsida; order Asparagales; family Orchidaceae; genus Platanthera; species Platanthera guangdongensis. The sequence goes on from CM077149.1 coordinate 90,731,166, forward strand.
TTCCGCAGAGGCAGGATCTGCGGGATGCTCGAAGGAAGAAGCGGAGCAACGAGGGCGGTGGTGAGGCATGATGAAAAAGAAGAGGTTCGTTCGACCACAAGAAGTAGAGAATAGGAGGTTTGATGGGTGGAGGTGTGAAGAGAAGAGAAGGGGGGAAAATCCTATAAATAGGGGTCACGGGTCGGACACGCCCCCTGTCATGCCCGTGACATGGGGCGTGATAAGCAGGTCAAAGACGGATAGAATCTGAGGCAGAGTGCCTCGGATTCGCATGACACGCCCCAGAGTCACGCCCGTGACTCCAGAGTCACGCCCGTGACTCCAGGAGTGTAAGAGGTATCCAAGAGAGGTATGTTGGAATCTGAGGCACTCTGCCTCGGATTCCACTGTCACGTCCCAGGGTCACGCCCGTGACTCTGGGGCGTGTCGGCCAAATGGAACATGCCACAGGGAATCCGAGGCAGACCTGGTCAATGCGTTGGAACCCGCGACACGGGCATGACATGCTCGTGACCAACTTTGGTCACGCCCGGGTCATTTTCAAAAGATGGGTGGACAGAACTACATACGAAACAATCCGAGGATTTCGTAATAGAGGCAAGACATGCCGCTGACACGGCCATGACCCTGTTGAAATTTGTGAAGTGGAAGTGGGTGATGGGACAGGCCGCGCGTCCTGTGGCGGACAGCTTTGGCGGACTGGGCGGACTGGGCGGACTGAGGTTTGCGGCCTGGTGAGAAGTCTGGTGGAAGCCGACTGTGTTCTGAGCGGGTTGTTGCATGGAGTCCGCGGTTTGGTGCGGCCTGGTATCTGCGGATAGAGAGGCTTGCGGACTGGTGCTTTGCTCAGTGGTCGCGGGTGAAAGCTTGCGCTGTTGGCAGGTTGGTTCGAGTTCGCGGGAAGCCTTGCGGACTGGTGTGTCCGCGGTTTGGGCTGTTGCGGACTGGGCCTTGAGCTTGGCTGAGGCCTTGTCGAGCTCAGGTGTTACAGCAGGTCTTGCTGTGGAGACCGGTTGGCGGACTGGTGTTTGGAGTCCGGGAGGAAGCTGCTGTGTTGGACAAGTGCGAGGAGCTCGCAGACTAGTTGCGGTCTGTGCTAGGGTGTTTGGCGGACGGGACTTTGTGTCCGCCATGCTCGCACTGGCCCTTGATGGTTTTGGACTTGGTAACACATTGTGCCAAGTTGATGGTGTCCGCCGTATCCGCCAAGTCCGCTGTGACCGGGCGGACTGTTGCTGTTTGCCTTTGGTCATGGACTTGTGGCAGATTGAGGTGTGAGTCTTGCGGACTGCCTCGGGTTGGTGCGGACTGCCATTGAAGAGGACTTGTTGTCCTGAAGTAGTTGGAGCTTGGCGGGCTGGTGCCTTGTCCGTTTAGCTTGGGCGGACTGAAGAGGGTTCGTCAACGGTTGCCGTGCTCCTGGCGGTTTCCTTGGTATCCGGCTAAGTCCGTGCAGACTCAGCGGACGGTGGTTGTATTCGCGCGGACTGAGGGTGGTGTCGCTATCTCTTGGGCGGTGACCACACTCCTCACCTTGCCTATAAATAGGACCCCCCTGGCACATCTATAGTACCCTAAGTAACGTGAGTGAACAGTAAATTGGGTTGGGCGAGTGCTGCGGTCTGTGTTTTCCAGTCCGCGCGGATTGTTTCAGGCTGACGGTTTGCTGTGTGCAGGTCGCGCGGATAACTTCAAGGAGCCAGGAGTTTGGCTGTGACTTCGGTCAGTGCTTGGAAGTGTGCGGTCTCTGCGGACTCAGCAGGAGGTCGCTCTGCGGCTTGTCAGTTCTGTTTCAACTTTGCCAGCTTCAATAACCTGTCCGCCGGCTTCAGGCGGGTAGGGGAGTTCCTCAGTTCGGGTTCAGCAGGAGGCGAATAACGGTCTGTCCGCGCGGCCTCACAGTCTCGGCGGACTCCGTGGTATTCGTCGGATTGCAGCATAGCTTGGGCGAGCTCAGCAGTCTCGGCGGTCTCGGCGACCTCGCGGTCTCGGCGGACTGGAGTGCTGTCCGCCCGGCTTGTTTTTTGGTTCTTTCTGTTTACAGCTGTAATACTAGCGAAATCATGTCTCGCTATGTATGCCTCGGATTGTAAAGAAGTGAATGCATAATAAGACCTTCTTGTGCTTCCATTGTTTTGTTGGGTGCAACCTCTAGTCCTTGGGTTTTCCGCAGGTTCAGCGTGCGAACTGGGTAGTTCCGAAGATATTAATTTGGTGTTTGGGCTATCTTGCTGACCACATTGAGAAAATTTAACATGGTATCAGAAGGAGGTTTCTGAGGTTGCGGAGGTTCAGTTGCATGAGCGGGGGTCAACCAGCGTTGTTACTCAGTGATTGAGTGGTGTTCAACCTGTGTTGTTGCTCGGAGCTGCTGAAGGGTACCAACAGGTGGTTGCAATGGAAGGAAGCTTAGCAAGAGGTCTTGGCATTGAACTCTTAACGCCGACTAACTATAAAAAGTGGAAGTCGTGCATGAAGAGTTATCTTCTAGGCGAGGAGCTGTGGGATGTTGTCGGTGGAGACGACAGACAGGAAGTTACTGCTGCTTTCGGTACTGCTGAACAGGTGAGGCTCTGGAGAAGAACTAATGCTAAGGCAGAGTTCGTTCTGAAGAGAGCTGTCTCTCCAGAACTGTTTGATCACATCATTGGATGTGAGTCGGCTGCTGATATTTGGACAACCATTGATGAGTTGTTCAATAGGAAGAATGTGGCGCGGCTTCAGTTCCTGGAGAATGAGTTGGTCAGGGCAACTCAGGAAGACCTTTCCATCTCCAAGTACTTCTTAAAGATGAAGAGCTTGTGTGCTGAGCTGTCGGTACTGGATCCTGATGAGCCTATCTCTGAGGCAAAGATGAAGAGGCACATTATCCGCGGCTTGCGGAAGGAATATGTGGCCTTTGTCACATCTGTTCAGGGGTGGGCTACTCAGCCGTCGCTGCTGGAGCTGGAGAATCTGCTTGCCTCGCAGGAGAGCCTAGCAAGGCAGATGGCTGGAGTGAATCTGAATCAGGAAGGCAGCGAGGCTCTCTTCTCAGGCAAGAAGAAGGGATGGGAAGGGAAGAAGAAAAAGAAGGTGCAGGCCGCTGCTGAGAAGGAGACTTCATCTTCGTATCCGCCGGAGAGGAGCAATGCTCCTAAGGACTGGAAGAAGAATCTGAAGTGCTACCGGTGTCATCAGCGAGGGCACTTCAAGCGGGACTGCAAGGTCAAACTGCAGCCTGGGCATGTTGCGGGAAAGGAGGAAGCTTGCTCGCGAAGTGAAGAAGCAGAATGGGGAGGAGCTTTCATGACGGGCACTTGTGTCCGGGCCCTTATCTGCTGAGGACTTCAACAGCGAGTGGATCGTCCACTCCGGGTGTGGTCACCACCTCACCGGAGACAAGTCGAAGTTCACCTCCATGCAGGCTTACTCAGGTAATGAAGCTATTATCACTGCTGATAATACTGTTTATGCAGTAGAGAAGGAGGGGGTCGTGTCTGTGGGTAGTGATCAGGGGCCACTCACGTTAAGGAGTGTGTATCACGTGCCGGGCATGAAGAAGAACCTCTTCTCGGTGACCAATGCGGTGGACGCTGGGTATCACGTTCTGTTTGGGCCAACAGACGTGAGGTTCCTTCGCAACGTATCAGCGGTGAAGGCTGATGTTGCTCATGTTGGGAGGAGGGTGAAGAACTTGTTTGTTCTTTCCACCAGTGCCTATGTTGATAGGATGAGGGCCAATGATAGTGCGGCTATCTGGCATGAGAGGCTGGGGCATGTTGGCATGGACAAGCTAAAGGCAATGGCGAGTAGAAGTCTGGTGAGGGGGTTGTCGATGTTGTCCTCCTTTGGTGATGGGCATGTTTGTGCGGGCTGTCAATACGGTAAGGCACATCGCCTTCCGTTTGATAAATCTCAAACAAGGAGCAAGAAACCATTGGAGTGTATTCATGGTGACCTGATGGGACCGACTGTTACTGTCAGCCTTGGTGGAAGCAAATACATGCTTGTCTTGGTTGATGACTACTCAAGGTATACTTGGGTGTACTTCTTAAAGGAGAAGTCGGAAGCCTTCCACTTGTTCGTGGAGTTCAAGGAGTTGGTAGAAGGCCGGCTTGGCTTGCGGGTTAAGAAGTTTAGAACTGATAACGGGGGGTGTTTGTCTCCTCCGAGTTTTCTAACTTCTGCAGTAAGCACGGGATCCAACGGGAGCTTACTTGTGCTCACACTCCACAACAAAATGGGGTAGCGGAGCGGAAGATCCGTCATTTGACGGAAACCTGCAAATGCTGGCTGCATGCGAAAGATATCCCGAGGTCCTTTTGGGCGGAGGGAATGTCTTGTGCTGCTTATGTTATCAACAGGATGCCACTCAGCCCTATCAACATGAAGACTCCCATTGAGCTGTTGCTGAAGGAGAAGCCGAGTGTTGGACACCTTCGGGTGTTCGGTTCAACTTGCTACGTGCATGTCCCGGATGCTTCACGGACAAAGCTGGATGCGAAGGCAAGGAAACTTGTCTTTGTTGGCTATGATGAGCGGAAGAAGGGATGGAAGTGCATGGACCCTGTGACGAAGAAGTTCGTGGTGTCAAGAGACGTTGTCTTTGATGAGCTGACGTCATATGGAGGTGGCTCGGTGGAGCTAACCGGAAGTAGCAAGGTTGAGGAAGCACCGGTGGAGGCTGCTGAAGGCTTGGAAGAGGAGCTTGCTGTTTCACCAGCAGCTCCTGTTGCTTCGAACTCTGAGGCTGAGCCTTCTGGCTCAGGAAGCAGGGGGAGCACTGCTCAATGCTTGCCCCAGGTAGGAGTGGAGCCTGAAGAAGCAACGGAAGCTGTGAGCAAGGAGTCGTGTCTTCGGAGATCGAAGAGGGTGGTTAAGCCACCGGCTCGGTACTGTGATGGGAATGCAGTGAGCTTTGTCTCCTGCTTCTTTGCAGGTCCTCTGGATGAGCGAGAGCCTGCAAACTTCAACGAGGCCACTGGAGTGAAGGAGTGGGATGATGCCATGAAGGAAGAGATTGATGCTCTGAAGAAGAATGAAACCTGGGACCTTGTGCCCAAGGTTGATGGCGTTACTCCGGTTACTTGCAAGTGGGTGTATAAGTTGAAGAAAAAGGCTGATGGGAGCATTGATCGGTTCAAGGCTCGCCTGGTCGCAAGAGGATTCTCACAACAGTATGGAGAAGACTATGAGGAGACATTCAGTCCAGTTGCGAAGATGACATCTGTAAGAGTGGTGATCGCCTTGGCTGCTAGCAAGGGATGGAGGTTGTGGCAACTCGATGTGAAGAATGCTTTTCTTTACGGAGAGATTGACAAGGACATCTTCATGGATCAGCCGCTTTGTTTTGTCTCTGAGAAGCATCCAGACTATGTCTGCAAACTCAGGAAGGCTCTCTATGGGTTGAAGCAAGCTCCTCGAGCGTGGTATGGGAAGATTGCAGAGTACCTGCAGTTCTGTGGATACCTGGCTTCCAACTCAGATTCAAGCTTGTTCGTCAAGAAGAAGGGAGAGCTAAGAGTCTTGGTCCTGCTGTATGTGGATGATATGATCATCATAGGGAACTCGGAGGAGGAAGTAGCAAGACTCAGGGGAGAGCTTGCTATACGCTTCGAGATGAAGGACTTGGGAGAGTTGCATCACTTTCTCGGTCTCGAAGTGGAGAGGAAGGAGTGCGGGATTCTCATTAGCCAGAAAGGGTATGCTGATCGTATTGTGAAGCGGTTTGGCATGGGCGAAGGGAAGAAGTGCTCTACTCCACTGGAATCTGGGCTGAAGCTTCGACGGGATGAGGGAAGGGTTCTTCATGATCCCTTGGTGTTCAGGGCTCTTGTTGGGAGCTTGATTTACCTGACGATTACTAGGCCGGATATCGCTTATGCTGTTGGCCGAGTAAGTCGGTATATGGCTGAACCAAGGCAATCTCATCTAGTGGCGGCAAAGGGAATTCTGAAGTATGTCAAGGTGACTTCTGAGATGGGACTCCTCTATGGAAGGGATGCGGAGTTTGCGTTGCTCGGGTACACGGATGCTGACTATGACGGTGATTCGGATGATCGAAGGTCTACTTCAGGTTATGTGTTCACTTGTGGTTCAGCTAGCATCTCGTGGTGTAGCAAGAAGCAGGACTCGGTGTCGGTTTCAACCACGGAGGCGGAGTATAAGGCTTCGGCCTTGGCTGCTCGGGAAGCCGTTTGGTTGAGGAGGCTTATAGAGGATGTTCATGAAGAAGTGCAAGGGCCTACTTTACTCCGGGGTGACAATGAGAGTGCTCTCAAACTGGTGAATAATCCAGTGTGTCACGCCAGGACCAAGCATATAGAGATTGATCACCATTTCATCAGGGAGAAGGTGTTGGAAGGATCTTTGCTGGTCGGGCATGTTCGGAGTGAAGATAATCTTGCTGACATCTTCACGAAGCCACTGTCGAAGGGGCCCTTTGAACGCTTGCGCAGCTTGCTGGGCTTGGTCACCACTTCTCACTTCAAGGGGGAGTGTTGAAATTTGTGAAGTGGAAGTGGGTGATGGGACAGGCCGCGCGGCCTGTGGCGGACAGCTTTGGCGGACTGGGCGGACTGGGCGGACTGAGGTTTGCGGCCTGGTGAGAAGTCTGGTGGAAGCCGGCTGTGTTCTGAGCGGGTTGTTGCATGGAGTCCGCGGTTTGGTGCGGCCTGGTATCTGCGGATAGAGAGGCTTGCGGACTTGTGCTTTGCTCAGTGGTCGCGGGTGCAAGCTTGCGCTGTTGGCAGGTTGGTTCGAGTTCGCGGGAAGCCTTGCGGACTGGTGTGTCCGCGGTTTGGGCTGTTGCGGACTGGGCCTTGAGCTTGGCTGAGGCCTTGTCGAGCTCAGGTGTTACAGCAGGTCTTGCTGTGGAGACCGGTTGGCGGACTGGTGTTTGGAGTCCGGGAGGAAGCTGCTGTGTTGGACAAGTGCGAGGAGCTCGCGGACTGGTTGCGGTCTGTGCTAGGGTGTTTGGCGGACGGGACTTTGTGTCCGCCATGCTCGCACTGGCCCTTGATGGTTTTGGACTTGGTCACACATTGTGCCAAGTTCATGGTGTCCGCCGTATCCGCTAAGTCCGCTGTGACCGGGCGGACTGTTGCTGTTTGCCTTTGGTCGTGGACTTGTGGCGGATTGAGATGTGAGTCTTGCAGACTGCCTCGGGTTGGTGCGGACTGCCATTGAAGAGGGCTTGCTGTCCTGAAGCAGTTGGAGCTTTGCGGGCTGGTGCCTTGTCCGTTTAGCTTGGGCGGACTGAAGAGGGTTCGTCAACGGTTGCCGTGCTCCTGGCGGTTTCCTTGGTATCCGGCTAAGTCCATGCGGACTCAGCGGACGGTGGTTGTATTCGCGCGGACTGAGGGTGGTGTCGCTATCTCTTGGGCGGTGACCACACTCCTCACCTTGCCTATAAATAGGACCCCCCTGGCACATCTACAGTACCCTAAGTAACGTGAGTGAACAGTAAATTGGGTTGGGCGAGTGCTGCGGTCTGTGTTTTCCAGTCCGCGCGGATTGTTTCAGGCTGACGGTTTGCTGTGTGCAGGTCGCGCGGATAACTTCAAGGAGCCAGGAGTTTGGCTGTGACTTCGGTCAGTGCTTGGAAGTGTGCGGTCTCTGCGGACTCAGCAGGAGGTCGCTCTGCGGCTTGTTAGTTCTGTTTCAACTTTGCCAGCTTCAATAACCTGTCCGCCGGCTTCAGGCGGGTAGGGGAGTTCCTCAGTTCGGGTTCAGCAGGAGGCGAATAACGGTCTGTCCGCGCGGCCTCGCGGTCTCGGCGGACTCCGTGGTATTCGGCGGATTGCAGCATAGCTTGGGCGAGCTCAGCGGTCTCGGCGGTCTCGGCGACCTCGCGGTCTCGTCGGACTGGAGTGCTGTCCGCCCGGCTTGTTTTTTGGTTCTTTCTGTTTACAGCTGTAATACTAGCGAAATCATGTCTCGCTATGTATGCCTCGGATTGTAAAGAAGTGAATGCATAATAAGACCTTCTTGTGCTTCCATTGTTTTGTTGGGTGCAACCTCTAGTCCTTGGGTTTTCCGCAGGTTCAGCGTGCGAACTGGGTAGTTCCGAAGATATTAATTTGGTGTTTGGGCTATCTTGCTGACCACGTTGAGAAAATTTAACAGACCCTTTGGTCATGCCCGAGACAGGGGTGTGTACGAGAAAAAAAAGGAAAATATTGTTATTTTTTGATTTTGCTATTTTTTCCTGTTTAAAGATTCAAACAAACTAGAATAAAATAAAAGTTACCGACTTGAAGAATGACATAGGCTTGACGTTCGTCCCTGACCGATCATCATGCATCGAGGTCCTTCAAACCTATAAAAACTCAACCAGAAAATTTTTAAAAAAAATAATAAAAAAATGATAACCCTGGGATGCCTCCCACGAGCGCTTTGTGTATGGTCGGTGGGCTCGACCATAGTGATGCGCGCTTACTATGGGTTTGACAACCCTATGTTGTCTAATTTTTCGTTAATATTATCACTGGAAATAAATAATTTTAGCTGGTGTCCATTTACCTTAAATTCGCCTCTTTCCTGGTGCGAAATAAGCACCATCCCGTAGGGCCAAACATCATTTATGACAAAGGGGACGGACCAATGGGACTTAAGCTTATCTGAAAATAAGCGCAAGCGCGAGTAATAAAAAAGGACTTGGTCCCCCAGTTGGAAGTCCTTTGAGTGCTTAATTTTTCTATCATGATAAAATTTGGTGAGCTCCTTGTAGAGTTTGTTATTCTCATAAGTGAGGGAGCGCCACTCATCGAGCTCGTTAAGTTGGAATTTACGGAGCTCGGAGGACAAATTTTCATCAAGATTTAAAAATTTAAGTGCCCAAAAGGCACGATATTCCAGCTCAACCGGTAAATGGCATGCTTTCCCATAGACTAATCGATACGACATACAACCGATAGCGATTTTGTACACGGTCCGATAAGCCCAAAGAGCATCATCAAGCTTGACCGACCAATCCTTCCCACTAGTAGAAACCATTTTTCTAAAATTCGTTTGATTTCACGGTTAACTACTTCTACCTGCACACTTGTTTGAGGGTGATAGGGGGTGCCTAACCTATGTGTAACGCCCTATTTAGATAAAACCTTAGCGAATTGTGCGTCACAAAAGTGGGTGCCCCTATCACTAACTATTGCCTGCGGTGCTCCAAATCGTGAAAACAATTTTTTAAGAAATCGGGTCACGACCCGGGCGTCATTAGTGGGAAGGGCTTGCACTTTCGCCCACCATGATACGTAGTCGACCGCTACTAAAATATATTTATTTCCATAGGACGTTGATAGTGGTCCAACAACGTCGATCCCCCATAAATCAAAAACTTCTATTTCTAAAAATGAATTTAATGGCATTTCATCACAGCGGGAAATATTACCTGAGCATTGGCATTGTTCACAACGACTTACATGGGCGTGAGTATCCTTGAAGATGCTTGGCCAATAGAAGCCTGCTTCAAGTACCTTTCGAGCCCTCTGATTAGCTTTATAGTGCCCACCGACGGGTCCCTCATGACAATGCTTTAAAATTTGGGTGCCTTCCTCATGAGAAACGAACCTTCGCACTACTTGGTCCACACAAACACGATAAAGAAAGGGATCCTCCCAAAAGTAATTTTTCAAATCAGAAAAGAATTTCTTCTTTTCTTAATAAGAAAAGCCATTCGGGAGGAATCTCGCAACAAGATAGTTTGCGAAATCGGCGAACCAAGGAGTGGGGAGATTAATTACCTTATGAATGACGAGAAGGCGCTCCTCGGGGAAAGTGTCGTCAATGTCCACTTCCATGAGCTCCCTCAAATTGGGGTTCTCCAATCGCGAAAGATGATCAGCCGCCAAGTTCTCCGCTCCTTTCTTATTGCGAATCTCCAAGTCAAATTCTTGGAGTAGTAAGATCCACCTAATCAATCGCGGCTTTGTATCTATTTTTATTAGTAAATATCTCAAAGCCGAATGATCTGTAAAAACGATAATCTTGGACAAGGTGAGATATGAGCGGAATTTATCAAATGTGAAAATTACGGCTAACAATTCTTTTTCAGTGGTCGTGTAATTTTTCCCGTGCGACGGTTAATGTTTTGCTCGCATAATATATAGGATGAAAATTTTTATTTATGCGTTGTCCTAAGACTGCACCGACAGCAAAACTACTAGCGTCGCACATTATCTCAAATGGATGTTCCCAATTGGGAGCGATCATGATAGGAGCGCATTAATCAATTTTTCTTTAATAAGAGAAAAAGCACGCAAACAATTGTTATCAAAAATAAATGGCGCATCTTTTTCTAACAAGTGTGTAAGGGGGTTAGTAATTTTAGAAAAATCTTTAATAAACCGGCGATAGAAACCGGCATGCCCCAAAAAACTACGAACGACCTTTACATTTGAAGGGGGAGGTAGCTTTTCTATAGTTTCAATTTTAGCTTTATGTTGGATCCCTAGTTGATTTGGGCTATGTTCACTGACTTAGGATGTGACCCAACATGTATAGCCAGGGTCAAGTTTGTGTCTTAGAGTCTAGGTCAAGTCCTTAGGTTCAACATCAGATGGACCAGCCTTCATCAAGACCATCAGAGACTCCAGACTTAGAGGATTTCAAGACTAAGTAAAATGAGTCCAACATTCGTCGAACTCAGCTCGACGAAAGGTGTTCTGCGCTCGACGATCGTAAGACAATTCTTAGTGCTGAGCTCGATGATCCTAGTTCTCTGCTCGACGAATGTTGAGGTTCTACATCAAGCCAAAGTCAGGATAGCTTCAGAATATTTCTAAATCTAGCTTCAAGCTTTGGTTGATGAATTAGATTCTGAGCTCGACGAACTTGGACCTCAAGTTCTCAACTTCTCAGGTCGATGAAGTCAGCTTCTCAGGTCGACGAATGTAGTACTCTACTCGACGAATTCTGAACTCAGAGTATTTGTGTCGACACTTAGGCATGTGTCGACACCAGACAATTTATGTCGACACCAGGACATCAGTCAACACAAATTTATGTCGACACCAGAAGATTTGAGTCGACACCAAGATCAATCAGTCGACACTAGCTTATGTCGACACTGGATATCAGCAGATGCAGAATATTTGGCTAAGTCCACAATCTTTCTTCACTCGACGAATTTGGATCTCAGTTCGACGAATACTGTCTGACAGTGATAATTATCAGCTCAATGAATGACGATTCTTAGCTCGACGAATGAAGACTGTCTGTTCGACGAATGAAGACTATCTGGTCGACGAACTCTCTCAAGCTCAGCTCGACGAACTCAAGCTCAGCTCGACGAACTCAAACTCAGCTCGACAAATTGTGCTCTTCGTTCGACGATTCCAGACTAGGTCTTCTTCAGTTTTACCGTCCCGTTTCTTGGCGATGATTCCTGAGCAATTAATGCCAGATCTTCTCGGAATGTTACCGTTGGAACGCGCATTAATCTTGGATTATCACATGCCATTTTTCCATGGGACAGTTAGGGAAATTATTGATTGTCGCTTCCTTCCCAGGCCGACTGCAATTACTGCTCAACATTCAAATTTCGAATATTCTTAGTCAGTCAGAAGATAGAAGAAAATAGAGAAGAATCAATCAGTAATAGTAGTAGTACAGCAAGAAATACAGACAATCAGACAGACACTCAGATTGCACAGAAGAACAATCATACATAAATCTAAAGTTCTACTGCAATCAGCCTTGACCAAAGAACAACTTCAACAAGAAGAAGAAGAACAACCTATCACTATCAAGAGTCTTCTTCTTCCAATTCACAGGACAACTTCAAAGGACAACAAATACCAATCAGTCAAAGAAGTTCCTGAAGAAAAGTTCTGGTCCAGGCATTCTAGTTCTTTGAAGACCTATCACCCTGTAGCAGTGCTCCAACTTTCCTGATACATTCAAGATCTCAGGGGGAGCAAATTCTGCTAACATCATCCACAAGTCTTCTCAGTTGCTTTGAGAAAGAGAAGACAATATCACCTCATTTCCAACTCCTGTACATGGTTTTAATTCCCTTCAAAATTATTCTGGTTACAAGTCTCCTTCCAAAAGACTTGAGGTTTTGGTTTTTGAGCACCTGAACAAAAGCTCATTGGTGTCAGGCACCTGATCAAAAACCTGAGTGGATTCCTACCAGGGTGGTAGAAGAGTGGATGTACCCAGGTTGTGGAACCACTATAAAATTTCTTATGTCGTCTGGTTACCCTTTATTTTTGTTTTGGTGTGTTGTTCTGTGATTAATAGGTTGATGTGCTTAGTTTCTTTTATTTGCTGACTTGTTCACCTAGGTTTACAACAAAAGTTGTAAAAAGTTTGAAGTAAGCACAATACTCTATTCACCCCCCTCTAGAGTATTTCAGATCTAACCTGCACTTTCAATTGGTATCAAAGCGAGATTGGTTAAAATATCATACCTTAGTGGTTGTACAGGCTAAGACCTGAACCAAAAAGATCCCTCTAGTTAGATCTGTTTGTTTTAAGTTTGTTATTAGATTTATCTCTTCACAGAAATGTCCCAAAGCAAAGATTATGCAAGCATTAGACCTCCAGTTTGCAATCTTAACAAGTTTGCCATCTGGAAGGTAAGAATCAGGTTATACATGAATTCTATTAATGAGGATATTTTTTATGTTATCTTGACAGGAGTACCTCCAACACCAACAGCTTCTACAAGCACCTCAACAAACAAGACTGCAGTTCCTCCTCCAGAGAACAATGAAGCCTACAAGAAAGCCAAGATGGCAGATGCTAAGGCAATGAATATCTTAGCTCAGACTATGTCAGATGACATATTCCAGAAGGTGGCTGAGTGCACCTCAGCCAAGGCCACTTGGGACTCCCTTAACCAAATGGTAGTTGGCTCAGCAGATGCGAGAAAAGACAGGAGATCCAGTCTCAATTCCCTGTATGAGAACTTCAAAAAGGATGAGACAGAATCAGTGGCTGATATGTACAACAGGTTGAGCTTAATTATCAACGAGCTCAAAACCTTGGATAAGGACATCACCTTGATAGAGGTGAATGATAAGATTTTGATGTGCTTCCCTAGCTCTTGGGATTCCAGGATCTGGCCAATCAAAGAAGCCAGAAGCCTAAATGAGATATCAACTGAATCTCTACTAGGTAAATTAAAATCCTATGAGCAGTTGATCAAATCAAGAGAGGCAGCAGAACAGAAGACAACAACTCCAATTAGAAAGGAGCACAGCATAGCCTTCAAAGCATCTGAAGAAAGTGAGACATCAACTTCAAATGAAGAACTCATGAGCCTCCTTGCAAAAAGATTCTACAAGATGGCTAGGAAGTATTTCAGAAGGAAATCATCCAGACAGGATGATAAGCCCAAGTATGACAAGACACCAACCAAGGAGGTTGTGTGCTTTGGTTGCAAAAAGATTGGACATTACATCTCAGAATGTTCAGAAAACCAGAAGAAGGACAAGAGCAGAGAAAAGGACTCCAGGAGAAAGCACAGCAGCAGACCCTCCTCCAGCAAATATAAAAAGAAAGACAAGGTATTTGTTGCTGACACTTGGAGTGACACTGAAGAAGAAACATCCTCTTCCAGTTCAAGTGAAGAAGAGAAAGAATCTAAATCCAAGGAGGTTTGCCTAATGGCAATTGATGCCTCCAGGAGCAATTCTGGATCAGAAGGAGAATCTGATGATGAAGCTGCCTCAGACTCAGAGGTAGATCAGGTTATTTCTAGTATTGATTTTAATTCTGATTTATTTAAAACTGAATTCAAAACTATGTGCTTCGACCTAATCAACTCAGAAAAAGAAATAAAAACTCTTAGAGAAAGATTAGGAAATTTTGAATCTGTTAACTCAGAAAACATTAAACTACAAGATCAAATAACCTTGGCTAATGAACAAATAATTAAATTAAAATCTGAATTGTGTGAGGCAAAACAACTTGAGCAATCTCTCAATGGGAGAAGTCTCAAGCTGATGGACATTACAAGCACAGTGAATGCTAGATTAAATGGCAAGCTGGGCTTGGGCGATTCATCAAGTTTACCCCCCATAATTAAGAAAAATATACTTACAACCCCCATCAAGTTTATCTCTGCAAAGGGAAAAGAAAAGTTAATAGACAAACCAATGTCAGAAAGCAATCACAGACCCATAGACAAGAGAAACAGAAATCAGAAAATAGTTAATAAAAATAAGGTTCAGCAGCATTCGTCGAACTCAGATCGATGAAATGTGGCCAGTTCGTCGAACCCAGATCGACGAATGTTGAACACAAACTTTAGTTATAACAATTCGTCTAACTGCGATCGACGAACTGTGTATGGTTCGTCGAGCAGAGGTCGACGAACTTGGGGCGCAGAAAATGACTACTGACATTCTCTGAGCAGAGATCGACGATCTCTGCCCTATTCGTCGAACTCTGGTCGACGAACTTACAACAATTCGTCGAACCCAGAAGGACCTAACAGAAATCATTTCTCTTACAGAAATTTTAAGCCAACTAATAAGACATTCAATCCAGTAGCTAATTGGGTTATTCCACCTAGGAGATATCACCCCCTAGGTTACAAATCACAACCTGCATTATCAGTTATATCCAGTTTCTCCTTTCAACCAAATAAAGGACCCAAGGTAACCTAGGTCAAGAACAATTGAGTTTTGTTTTTTCCTTGCAGGTACAAGTGAAGAGATGTCCAAGGGTGAGTCAGACCTGGTACTTGGACATTGGTTGCTCCAAACACATGACAGGCAGTAAGGCAAATTTATCCAACTACAAGTCCAAACTAGGATAAAAGGTGATTTTGTAGATTCAAACAGTGGCCAGTCAGAAGGATATGGAGCAGTCAAGATTGGGACAGTCACTTTCAAGAAAGTAACATATGTAAGAGTACTCAAACATAACCTAATATCAATAAGTTAATTATGTGATGAAGGTTATCATGTACACTTTAACTCTACGTCTTGCTCTATTATTAATAATGAAAACCAAACTGTTTTAATTGGACTTAGACAAGCCAACATATACCTAGTAGATTTTATTTCTGCCACAACTGATATCTGCTTACTGAATCTTACTAGTAATCAAAATGAGTTATGGCATAGAAGATTAGGACATGTAAATCTTAAGAATATATCTAGGTTATCTAAAGGCAACCTTGTTAGAGGTCTACCTTCTGGCCCCTACAAGAAGGAAAGCCTATGCAGGGCTTGTCAATTAGGCAAGCAAACCAAAACTAGTTTTAAATCCATTAATAAAAGTGATTCACCTAGGATATTATATTTGCTTCATGTGGATCTATTTGAACCCATTACTGTACAAAGCCTAGGAGGGAAGTCTTATACTTTAGTAATTGTTGATGAATTCTATAGATTCAGTTGTGTAGCCTTTCTAAGAGCTAAGTCAGATACATTCAAGGTTCTTACAGATTTTCTCAGGACCATACAGATTGAGTTCTCTACTCATGTTGCATTGATCAGAAGTGATCATGGCACAGAGTTTGAGTCTCTTCTTATGCATGGGTTCTGTGAGAAGGAAGGTATCAGGCAGTGCTTCTCAGCTCCTAGAACTCGCCAACAAAATGGGGTTGCTGAAATGAAAAATAGGACACTCATTGAATCTGCAGGCACATTACTCGCAGATGCTTACATGCCTCTATCCTTTTGGGCAGAAGCTGTAAATACTTCCAACTATGTCCTGAACAGAAGCCTTATACATAAACTAAAAAATAAGACTCCCTATGAATTACTTAAAGGAAAGAAACCTAAAATGACATACTTTAAAGTTTTTGGTTGTATTTGCTACATTCACACAAATAACAAGAGATACATTAGAAAGTTTGAAGCTAAGGCCGAAGAAGGGATTTTTCTAGGATATTCTCAAGTAAGCAAGGCCTATAGGGTTTTTTAATAAATCCACCTTTAAAATTGAAGAATCTGTTCATGTATCTTTTGATGAAGCTAACATGTCTTATAAGGAGAAAGAGATTTCTACCAATAGCCTTTTGCAGGTTCCACCACTATGTGAGTTTATGGATGGACTAAACCTTACCCAAGGGGTATCAACCCATCCTACTCCACAGGTTGCTGAAGATAGTGAAGAATAAATTCAAGAGGAAGTGCCTGAACTTCCCTCAACAGCTAGTGCCATTCCCCAAGAGGAATTAATTACATAAGCTGTTGTTCAATAAACTCCACCAACTGATCTTGTCACACTTAGAGATCACCCCAGATCTCAAGTGATTGGAGACATTTCAGTAGGTGTACAAACAAGGCATCAACTCAACCAAGACTTGATGCATGCCTGTTTTCTCTCTCAAATTGAACCTCACACCATCCATGAAGCAGAGCAAGATCCCCGCTGGATCATTGTAATGCAAGAGGAACTAAATCAGTTTGAGAGATGTAGAGTTTGGGATTTGGTTCCAAGACCCCATAACTACCCAGTTATTGGAACCAAATGGGTCTACAGGAACAAGTTGGATGCCCAAGGGAACATAGTGAGAAATAAGGCTAGGCTTGTTGCTCAAGGCTACAGGCAAGAGGAAGGAATTGATTATGACCAATCCTTTGCCCCTGTTGCAAGGTTGGAGGCCATAAGAATATTACTTGCCTATGCAGCTTACAGGAGATTCAAGGTGTTCCAAATGGATGTCAAGAGTGCATTTCTGAATGGAGTACTTCAAGAAGAGGTTTATGTAGAACAACCTCCAGTTTTTATCTCTCTAACTTATCCCTCTTTTGTATTTAAATTGCATAAAGCTCTCTATGGTTTAAAGCAAGCTCCAAGAGCTTGGTATGAGACCTTAGCAAGCTTTCTTTTAGAGCATAAATTTACAAGAGGAACTATAGATAAAATGCTTTTCACTAGACATCATAAGAACCAAATATTGTTAGTACGAATATATGTGGATAACATCATTTTTGGCTCTACAGATCCCAAATTATGCAAGAGGTTTGTTGACCTCATGCATTCTAAATTTGAGATGAGCAGCATGGGTGAGCTCTCCTACTTCCTTGGTCTCCAAGTGAAGCAGCTCCCTGATGGTATCTTCCTCTCCCAAACTAAGTATGCTAAAGAGCTTATTAAAAAGTTTGGGATGGGTGATGCTTCAGGAATGAAAACACCTCTGGCTACAAATGCTGTTGTGGATTCTGATGCAACAGGAAAACCTGTAGATCAGAAAAATTATAGGACAATTATTGGATCCCTATTATACCTAACAGCTAGCAGACCTGATATAATGTTTGCCACATGCCTTTGTGTAGGTTCCAAGTGAACCCTAAAGAATCTCACCTTATTTTCCTAAAACGAATTTTGAGATATATAAAGAGTTGTCCTAATCTAGGACTCTAGTATCCTGTAGAGTCAGAGTTTGAGTTAACTGGATACTCAGATGCTGACTATGCTGGATGTAGAGTGGACAGGAAGAGTACCTCTAGAACTTGCCAGTTCCTAGGTATGAGACTTGTCTCCTGGTTTTGTAATAAGCAGACATATATGTCTATATCAACTGCAGAAGCAGAATACATCGCTGCTGGAAGCTGCTGTTCACAAATGCTATGGATACAAAACCAACTCCTAGACTATGGTGTAAACTTAAATAATTCAATATTATTTTGTGATAATAGTAGTGCTATTGCTATAACACAGAATCAAGTTCACCATTCTAGGACTAAGCATATTGAAATAAGACATCATTTCATTAGAGATAATGTAGACAAAAAGAAAATTAACTTAATTCATTTTCCTACTGATTTACAGAGAGCAGACATTTTCACTAAGCCCTTGGATGAGAAGAGTTAACTGGGAATGATTAATTCACTCATCTGTTCTTTATAAATCAACTGGGAATGATTAATGAAGAAGAGTTAACTTAGTTTCTGTCTGCATTCGACGAATTTTCCATAGTTCGTCAAACGGAGTTCGACGAATTAAGGAAAGTTTGAGAGATTCTCGTCGCATGGAGATCGACGAATTCTCTGTGTGGAAACAATTTTCATCGACCAGAGATCGACGAACTTTACTTCAGAAGACATTTAGTCGAACGGAGTTCGATGAACTGTCCTCGATTCTTCTGGATGAGATCGACGAATTATCTGTCTATAATTTATTTCGTCGAGCTCAGTTTGAAGAATTTTTTCTTTTTCGTGGAACGGAGATTGTCGAGTCATATTCTGGAAATCTTATATCTAGATTTTCTTCGACGCCCGTCCCGCGCTTTGAGTTCCTTTTCTCTTGATCGCCATTTTCTCTGTGTTTTTCTTGCAGGTCATCAATGGCGATTCCAGCAAGCATCTTAGCCGCAATGAAATTTGATACTGGTTTTGATATGGACTTCGATTCTTTCCAACATTCTGACCCCATCTTTCTCTATATCTTCGAACTGCTAGAAGAACTTCATCTCAAGGATTTCATGACCAGACGGATTAAACTGCACGCGACTGAAATCAGAGAATGGGTATACACATCTACTGCTTCTGAAGGTGATACCTTGACAGGAACAATCGGGAGTACTGCTGTTTCATTATCTCCCGCAATTCTTTTTGAGATTTTTGGATTAGTCAATGGAGAAGATAACATGGAAATGGATTCTGAAGAATTTGGTGACATGCTGAAATTAATGGGGTTTTCAGGAAGCAACCCTAATAAGCTGTTGAAGAAGAAACTATTTGCCGCGTACCAGTTTCTGGCGGACATTATAGGAAAAGTGCTGATGGGCAAGCACTCAGCGCACGACTACATCACCCGCTACCAATTCCTGGTTATGTGCACAGTGGTGAACAAGAGACATGTCAACTGGGGCACAATTTTCTTTGATTTGATGAAGAAAAAGAATAGCAAGAAAGAGGTCTGCTTCGACAGAATTTTGGGAATTTTCCTTCAAGAGAAGGCTGGTGAACTCATGATCTCCCCGACCATCTTCATCAATGCCAGCAAGCGCCTCACCTGCGCCTTATTTGGCAGATGGGAGGGGACTATCTCCAAGCCCTTAAAGGCTTCTTCCTCTTCCATCCAACCTTCTGAGAGCACTAGGGCTATAAATGCCACTCCCCTCCCTACAGAAGAGGTCATTCCATCTCCATCATCTCTTCCTTCACTTCCAGCACAACAACTCCCTCCCTCTTTCATTCCTTTTACCACACCTAAATCACCACAACATCCTCATGTGCCTACTCCACCTCCATCTCCACCACTTGACATTACAAACATTCCTACACCTCCAGCTTCACCTCGTGAGACACATATCCCTACAACTCCTCAGTATACTCTTCCCCCACTATTATCCTTCATTCCATCTTACAACATACCCACAGACTCAGCGACACCAAATGTCTTTTCTCCTCTATCCCTTCCATCTATCCCCCTTCCTTCATCTACTTCTCTACCTTTAACCACTCTCTCTCCATATCTGGAATCCCCCACTGTATCTACACTCATATCCCTGCTCACTCCCCTCATAAAATCCCTAATCATAGAGGCCATTACACCTCTTGTGAATTCCATCAATTCTTTATCTGTACAAGTTTCTCTTCTCTCTGCTGCCCCCTCTTCATTCAGGGGCCTGGCTCCAGGTTCTCCTGAACCCAGGCAGGGGGAGATGCTCAGTAATGAAGTTGCAGTAGATGCAGATATAGCAGCAGCAGTAGTCACAGCAACAGTTCTCTCTACAGCAGATGCAGATTCAGATACAGAAATTTTGATAGACTTTAATTTTGAGATGATTGAATTAATTCATTTTATGGACACTGACATTGATTTGGATGAGTCAGTTGAGCAAATAAAACATGTTGGTGATTTCCAGTTAAATCCCACAGTTAATTTGTCTGTTTTGTTGAAAAATTTTGATACTCTTTTTGTACAGCTACCCTCTACTAAGCCACACTTGGCTATTGTACCTTACACCTCTCTAGTTAGTCTAGAGGTTGCTAAGCAACTCTGTGATAGTTTTTCTATTCCAGCTCTATCTTTAATCTCTGCAGCCAGTCCAGAAGTCATTCCAGAAGATATCTCAGCCCCAAGTTTTGTTATGGATGACTCTCCCCTGCTAGATTTGGATGAGCTTATATTAGCTGATATTGAAGAAGAGAATAAGGCAGCTGCTGAAGGCTCTGTCCCTACTGTTTCTGATTCCTGTATAGTTCCCTCTTCTATTGTTGCTGAAACCTCACTTCCTGAACCTTCTGCCCCTCCTCCAGAAAAAGCTGTTATTTCTGATAAAGCTTTAAAAGCTTTGGATGCCTTGTATGATAACCCTTAGGGTTCTGATTCTGACAGTGAAGAAGATGATGATGATGACTCAGATGAAGATGCTGGCATTAAGAAAAATAAAATGCTGTCAAAGAAAAGAAAGGCTCCTCCTCCTCCAGCTCCTAAGCCAAATCCCACTGCAGACACTCCTTATTATATTCTGCATAATGTTGCTCCATATAAGGGAATGCCTGCATGGATGTGGCTATCCAAGAACCAACAGAAGGAAAGAAAGAGAAGTAGGAGATATTCCCCTCCTCCAGTGCATAGATTCAGGAAGGATCCTCCTCCTCCTCCTCCAGCAGCTGGTGCCTCTGGCTCTAGCTCCCAGAGATCTACCCCCATGCAAACATATCAAAGACATTCAGGGTGATCATCTAGAAGCAGCCAGCAGAGGCAGCCATCCTCAGGTAATCATCAACAGCATCAGCAGCAGCGGCAACAAATTTCTGAAGTACAACAAGCTAACAGTCCAAAAAGGCCTTACTCTCCTCCAACTCCATTTGAAGATCCTGAAACTGCAAATACTGTAAGAATGGCTAGATACCCGGAATTAATTGGACTATCTTTGATCAACAAAGCCAAGGATCAAGGTAAAGATATTTCAGGATTCACAATAATGTCTAAGTACAGAAAAGAGGAGATGAAAAGGTTTGACAAAGGCAATAAACTGTTTAATGTTGATGATTATATGAAACTCAATCTAGAAGCAGTTGTCCCCAGAGCTACATCATTGAAAATTATTGGGGCAGCTGATATGACTATGACAAAGGCTCAGGCTTCAGATCCAAAGAGAGAAATTATTTTCAAAAAGCCAGGAGAGAAGACAGCAGAAGACAGGTCAAAGCAGAAAAAACAGAAGAAGTAATCTTTATTTTGTTTTAATTTCTTTCTGCTCTTTCTTTCAGAACTATGCTATCTGTTTAAACAAAGCTGTGTATATATATATATTTGCTGCATGTGTTGGTAATTCTCTGCTAGATATATTTCTTTTCTTGCTTTGTTTATCTGTTTGTTTCTATTTTGAGTCTCTGTTAGTGACCTCATCCAAATAGGGGGAGATTATTGGATCCCTAGTTGATTTGAGCTAGGTTCACTGACTTAGGATGTGACCCAACATATATAGCCAGGGTCAAGTTTGTGTCTTAGAGTCTAGGTCAAGTCCTTAGGTTCAACATCAGATGGACCCGCCTTCATCAAGACCATCAGAGACACCAGACAAAGAGGATTTAAAGATTAAGTAAAATGAGTTCGACGTTCGTCGAACTTAGCTTGACCAAAGGTGTTCTGCGCTCGACGATCGTGAGATAATTCTTAGTGCTGAGCTCGACGATCCGAGTTCTCTGTTTGACGAATGTTGAGGTTCTACATCAAGCCAAAGTCAGGATAGCTTCAGAATTTTTTTAAGTCCAGCTTCAAGCTTTGGTCGACGAATTAGATTCTGAGCTCGACGAACTTGGACCTCAAGTTCTTAGCTTCTCAGGTCGACGAAGTCAGCTTCTCAGGTCGACGAATGTAGTACTCTACTCGATGAATTCTGAACTCAGAGTATTTATGTCGACACTTAGGGCATGTGTCGACACCAGACAATTTATGTCGACACCAGGATATCAGTCAACACCAATTTATGTCGACACCAGAAGATTTGAGTCGACACCAAGATCAATCAGTCGACACCAACTTATGTCGATACTGGATATCAGCAGATGCAGAATATTTGGCTAAGTCCACAATCTTTCTTCACTCGACGAATTTGGATCTCAGTTCGACGAATACTGTCTGACAGTGATAATTATCAGCTCAACGAATGACGATTCTCAGCTCGACGAATGAAGACTATCTATTCGATGAATGAAGATTGTCTGGTCGACGAACTCTCTCAAGCTCAGCTCGACGAACTCAAGCTCAGCTCGACGAACTTAAAATCGGCTTGACGAATTGTGTTATTCGTTCAACGATTCCAGACTAGGTCTTGTTCAATTTTTTCGTCCCGTTTCTTGGCGATGATTCCTGAGCAATTAATGCCAGATCTTCTCGGAATGTTACCGTTGGAACGCGCATTAATCTTGGATTATCACATGCCGTTTTTAAATGGGACAGTTAGGGAAATTATTGATTGTCGCTTCCTTCCCAGGACGACTGCAATTACTGCTCAACATTCAAATTTTGAATGTTCTTAGTCAGTCAGAAGACAGAAGAAAAGAGTGAAGAATCAATCAGTAATAGTAGTAGTGCAACAAGCAATACAGACAATCAGACAGACACTCAGATTGCACAGAAGAACAATCATACAAAAATCTAAAGTTCTACTGCAATCAGCCTTGACCAGAGAACAACTTCAACAAGAAGAAGAAGAAGAACAACCTACTTCTATCAAGAGTCTTCTTCTTCAAATTCACAGGACAACTTCAAAGGACAACAAATACCAATCAGTCAAAGAAGTTCCTGAAGAAAAGTTCTGGTCCAGGCATTCTAGGTCTTTGAAGACCTATCACCCTGTAGCAGTGCTCCAGCTTTCCTGATACATTCAAGATCTCAGGGGGAGCAAATTCTGCTAACATCATCCACAAGTCTTCTCAGTTGCTTTGAGAAAGAGAAGACAATATCATCTCGTTTCCAACTCTTGTACAGGGTTTTAATTCCCTTCAAAATTATTCTGTTTACAAGTATCCTTCCAAAAGACTTGAGATTTTGGTTTTTGAGCACCTGAATAAAAGTTCACTGGTGTCAGACACCTGATCAAAAACCTGAGTGGATTCCTACCAGGGTGGTAGAAGAGTGGATGTACCCAAGTTGGGGAACCACTATAAAATTTCTTGTGTCATCTGGTTTCCCTTTATTTTTGTTTTGGCTGTGTTGTTCTGTGATTAATAGGTTGTTGTGCTTAGTTTATTTTATTTGCTGACTTGTTCACCTAGGTTTACAACAAAAGTTGTAAAAAGTTTGAAGTAAGCAAGATACTCTATTCACCCCCCTCTAGAGTATTTCAGATCTAACCTGCACTTTCACTTTATATACCTCTATGCCCTTACAAGAAAGTTTTTGGCCTAAGACCAAACCTTCCCGTACCATAAAATGACACTTCTCCCAGTTTAAAACTTGGTTCGTGTCCTCACATCTTTGGAGTACATGGGAAAGGTTTGCCAAATAAAAATCAAACGAATCTCCAAAAATGGAGATATCGTCCATGAAGACCTCCATTATATCCTCCACTAATTCGTCAAAGATCGCTAACATACACCTTTGGAAGGTTGTCAGTGCATTGCACAAACTAAAAGGCATCCAGCGATAGGCGAAGGTGTCAAATGGACAAGTGAAGGTTGTTTTCTCTTGGTCCTCGGGCGCGATTGAGATTTGAAAATATCCCGAGAGACCATCAAGAAAATAAAAAAATGAGTGCCTGGATAGCCGTTCAAGGATTTGGTCAATGAACGACAAAGGAAAATGACCCTTACGGGTTGCATCATTTAATTCACAATAATCGATGAACACCCACCATCCGGTAATGGTTCGAGTTGGGATTAACTCGTTCTTATCATTAGGCACTATCGTTAACCCTCATTTCTTGGGCACCAATTGGACCGGGATCACCCAAGAGCTATCCCAAATCGGATAGATGATACCCGCATCTAATAATTTTATTACCTCGGCCTTGACTACCTCCTTCATGTTAGGATTTAGCCTGCATTGAGGTTGAATGGTTTTGTGAGCGTGTTCTTCCAATAAAATTGAATGGGTGCAAAAGGAGGGATTAATCCCTCTCAAATCCGTGATCTTCCACGCAATTGCGCGGCAATGAAGTTTTAAAGTATTGGGTAATTTAATTTTTTTCATCATTGGTCAAGTAGGACGACACAATAACCGGAAGTTTTGAATCCTGCGCTAAAAATAAATACTCTAAATGATCAGACAATTGTTTTAGTTCTAGCACAGGAGTTTCATCATAAGAAGTTTTCAAATGATCACTACCAACTTCTAAAAGTTCGAAAATAGGCACGCGAGTGATCGAGAGATTATCACTATTTTCATGAGCAATTTAATCTAAATCTTCAAAATCGGCATCATAATCAATAGAAGATAAAAATTTTTTAGAAAAAGGAAAGGAGACTTCTTCAGGAGAAGCCTCCAAATAATAACATGAGTCATCATTTGAGAGCGAGTTTTTCATAGACGAGTCAATAGTAAAGTTAACTAATTCATCTCCAACTCTAAGGAGAAGTTTACCATTACTAACGTCTATAACTGTGTGTGAGGTGCAAAAAAGGGCGACTTAGAATGAGTGGTACCTCGGTGTCCTCTTCGATGTCAAAGATGATGAAATCTACCGGAAAGATAAATTTGTCAACTTTGACAAGCACATCCTCTATGATCCCCATAGGGAGCTTGGCAGACCGATCCGCCAATTGAATGCACATTCTTGTGGGCTTAGGTTCTCCCAATCCCAATTTCTTAACTAAAGAATAAGGCATTAAATTAATTGAGGCTCCTAAATCAGCTAACGCACGTTTTACTAATAAATCACCAAACAAACAAGGAATAGAGAAACTACCCGGATCGGGTAATTTCCTAGGTAATTTATTAAATAGAACTGCTGAACACTCCGCGTTCAACTGAACCGTGGAGATATCCTCAAGTTTCTTTTTATTGGATAAAAGATCCTTGAGGTACTTAGCATATTTTTGGAATTTGTGCTATTATTTCACAAAACGGTAAATTTATTTGAATTTGTTTAAACATGTCTAAAAATTTACCGTGATGCTCATCCACCAGGTCGTTTTGCATTCTAGACGGATAAGGAAGAGGTGGTTGATAAGCTTTTGGTTTATTAGAAATAGAAGGCTTAAATGGAGGAGAAAATGAAGAAATTATTACCTCCGTATCAACCGGAATTGGAGAAGTGGTTACCTCCTTCCCGCTCCGTAGAGTGATGGCTTTGGCATGCTCCTTTGGGTTGGGCTCTATATTGCCCGGTAGCCCTCCTTGTTGGCGATCAGAGAGCATTTTAGCTATTTGTCAAATTTATGTCTCCAAATTACGAAGAGATCCGGTGAGATTCTGGATGTTGGAATCATTTGTAGTTGTATATTTGGTGAACAACTCCTCGAGATTGGGTGCTTTTGGAGCTTGTGGTGGAAAAAAACCGGGTGGAATCGTGTTTGGTGGGCGCACCGCGTTCCCCGGATTACTCCAAGAGAAGTTGGGGTGATTCCTTATACTCGGGTGATAGGTATTACCAAAATTGTTACCTGGATTATAAGGTGGCCGATTTGTATTACCCATGTAATCCACATGTTCGTCAATAGTAGAAGGATCCCAATATTGGGGCTCACAGGTAGATGTAGACGAGGAAGCAGACATCTCGTTCATCTGTTTTTGTAGTTTCTCAACCTGGAGAGACAAACTAGAAACCGTATCTATTTCGTACATCCCAGCCGGTTTAGGTGGACGAGACCGGGGTGTACTCCATTGATACGTATTCATGGCCATACCTTCTATAAGTTCTTGGGCGGTCGTCGGTGTCTTGTTGTTTAACGTTCCACCGGTGGCTGCATCAACATGTTGCCTCGCTTGTTGATTGAGGCCAGTATAGAAACCAATCGGGGATTGCATGATGCGGACAATGGTGAAGCAATTCCTTAAAACACTCTCAAGTATCATACAACGTTTCCGTATCAACTTGGGAGAAATAAGTAATATCAATGTACAATTTGGCCGTCTTAGCTGGAGGAAAATATTTCGTAAGAAATTTTTCCGTCATCTCGGCCCAAGTAGTGATGGAGCCTCTTGGTAGAGAACCCAACCCCTGCTTAGCATTGGTGCGTAAAGAAAAAGGAAAAAAGCTTTAACCGGATGACATCATCGGAAATCCCATTAATTTTAAAAGTATCGCATATTTCCAAAAAGTTAGAAATATGCGCATTTGGGTCCTCATCTTGAAGCCCATCAAATTATACATATTGTTGTACCATTTGGATGATGCTTGGCTTCAATTCAAAGTTATTGTTCGGAATAGCGGGACTAACAATACTTGATTGAGCATTATCTAAATTTGGTCGATCATAATAAGACATAGTCTGTTGATCGGTCATATTTTGATTTGGATTACCCGATTTAGAAGAAAATTGAAAAGTTGAAGAAGAAGAAGAAGAAGAAGTGTCACCGATGGATTCCTCAACCAAGTTTGGAGAATTAAGATCGCAGAGTCTTAGACGCCGTCGTAAGCTTTGCTCGATCTCCGGATCTAAATCAAGTAGATTTGACGGATTCCCTCGGGTCATACACCAAAATAAACAAAATAATTTTTTTTTTATTTTGACTTTTTTAAAGCGAGAAGAAAATGATAAAATTAATAGATCCTTGCTTTCAAAATATTGACAAAAAAAGTTTCCCGGCAACGGCGCCAAAAACTTGATGATTTTTATTTCTCCACGCTAACGTGTGTTTCCAATCGATGAGGCAAGTATACCTATCGATCGGAGTATAGAATCAAGTGTCGTATATCGACTCGGGGCTCATCGAGTACTTGTACTCACAAGAAAGAGCTATTATCTTATCAGACGAAAAGTTGGTTTTTGTTTAAAATGGAAAAGGAAACGTTACACTAAGAAAGAGAAGTTTGATTTTGGGGAAGCTAGCACTTGATCTAGAATCCACTTGGACTAAAATAAACCTTCTTGAAAATAAAGTAATGCGAGCTCTTAAATTACTCACTCGACCGTGGAGGTTCCTAAGTACAAAAGCATCTCTCTCGAGCTCATGATTTTGACTAACCTTAGGTTGATCGATTAAGACCTCTCAGCCAGTCGAAATCCCTAAGGTTGCTTTAGGCGGTGAACCACACTATTGGATTTGACTCCAATCTGGAGGATTTATGTCGTCCTCTCTCGAGGAGTGCATGCAACTCCTTTTATCTTTGAGTGATCTCCTCGTATCCGCAAGCAATCAGTCATTTAGGATACAGATCTTAGATCGAAAAACATATCCACGAAATATGCATTCGACAAAATATAAATCAAAGATAAATCGTAAGTGAGCAAGATTAAGAAAAAGACATTTGATAAAAAAGGAAGAGTTTATTTTATTCCATGTTTCATCATGATCAAGTGCTTAATGAAAATTAGCTACTCATCATCATTAGGGGAATACAAGTTAAGGTATGGAAAGACATAATAAAAATAATAAGCAACTTGAATTGAAACATAAATCAAAACTAAGCTAAGAAATGGAAAATACAGCAATATAAAATAGAAAACTACAAGACTCCAACTCCTAAAATTCGACCCAGAGCATCTGAAGTTGTCTGGAATTTATAGGAGAAGTTGCTGGTTGGTCACGCCCTTGGTCACCCCTGTGACCTAGGGCGTGTCAGGCTCGGAACCGTCATCTTGAAACCCCGGGAATGTTGGAGGAGAAACCGCCAAAATTTGTTAACTGACGGGTCACGCCCCTAGGTCATGCCTGTGACCTAGGGCATGTCAAGGTTGTTTCTGGAAAACGGCGGGAAGCTGAAAATGGCGGGAGTAAATTGTAGTTGATGGAGGCGTCACGCCCCCTGGTCACGCCCGTGACCAGGGTGTGTCAAGATGGAAACGCCAAGTTGGTGGCAACGGCAGGAATGGCTCTTTATTGGCTGGAAAATGCACCTGACACGCCCTTGGTCACGCCCGTGCCCAGGGCGTGTCAATTTAATCCGACGTGGCACGACCTAACAGTTCTTCCACCAACTAGCACTCCCCGTATATGGGTGACACGGGCGTGTGACCTAGCAATACGGGGGTGTCAGTTATTCTTCGGTCGCAGGTCGACGATTTGCATTGACCTTCTTAGCCCGTCTGTGTCACGCCCTTGGTCACGCCCAAGGATGGTGTGTCAGAGGGCGTGTTTAGGCCGAGAAGGAGAAAATCCCAATTTTGCTCCAAAAAATCTACAGTTTAGCCCTGCAAGATTGAAAATAATTTTGTTAGATCAAATAAAGATAAAATATAAAAATAGTTAATTGTGAACTTTAAATTATAAAATGGATAACTAAGATCTAACTATTAATAGAAAAAAAAGTAAGTAAAAAATAGAAATAATTTGAGCTATCATCTGGGATCTAGAAGGGCTGTTACCTCCTCCCTATAACCAGTCTTCTTCGTGTTTATCGCTGGGCTAGTTCTGATCGAATAACTCCGCAAGGCTAGCAACAAGGAGCTCGTATGGTAGCTTGGAAGTCGGAGAATATGAAGGCGGCCGGAGACGCAACTATTGCAAGCTTTCTTAGGAGAAATGGTGGTCGGATCAACTGTCCAAGGAGGAGAGAGAAATGGCAGTTGGAGGTGAGTTTTCCCGCTCAGAGGAGCGGATATGGAGGGGGGAGCGTAGCTCGATTCTTGGAAAGAGGAAATCTGCAACTTAAATAGAAAAGTCAGAAAAATGTTCATGCACGGTTTGGCGCACGACCGTGTGCAAAATGTGTGATATTAACTTTCAGAATAGAGCCGAGGAAGGAGATGCGTTGACCCGTACATTTTACTCGCGTACGGGTGATTCCGCCTGTGCGTGAAGGAAATCACACCGGTATCGACAGAGCGCAGGAAAATAGAAACAAACAGGAAAATTGTGTGTTTTACTCGAGCACGGGCGCAGCCGCCCGTGCGTGAACAAATCGTACGATTAACTACAGAACGGAATAAACTGGAAGCTACAGGAAAACCGTGCATTTCCTTCTCGCACGGTTTGGCCGAAATCGTGTGTTTAAACGTGCGTGAAGATCATCGTGCCCAGCTCGACGATATTTCATCGAGCTCAAGTCGACGAGTTTCCTGCATAACAAAACGCACGATCGGGAACAACCTGTACGTCAACAAAACGCACGACCGTGCGTTTTCCCAGAATTCCTGCCTTGGGGAATACTCACCACCTGCATAGTAAAAAATCAATCTGGAGCACAAGCCCCAGCACCAATATAACAAACAAATAAAAAGAATCATGGGGAGCACCATGTGCTTACCCCCAACAACAGAATGCACAATTACATACTCTTGGGCCACAATAGTGCACAAAGCGGTTAATGACCGAGCGATGCAAATATAACCAAATACCGGTTGAAATGAAGTACACGAGTGAGAAAACAAGCCCAAATGAGTCTGAAAAACCCTATAAATATCGGACTCATCAGCTGGCGGGTTAGGCGTTGAGTGCTTTGGATGCAATCAATGCGGCGTTCAACGCACTCAACACCATTTAACTTACAAAATGTTCTGGTGGGTTAGGCATTGAATGCGTTGAGTGCACTCAACTCATTCAAAGTCATTTAACTTAGAAAATTTTATGGCGGGTTAGGCGTTGAGTGCACTCAACGCGCCGTTGAGTGCACTCAACGCGCCGTTGAGTGCACTCAACGCACTCAATGCAACTTAACTTAGAAAATGTTCTCGCGGGTTAGGCGATGAGTGCGTTGAGTGCACTCAACGTGGTGTCGAGTGCACTCAACGCACTCACCGCAATTTAACTTAAAAAGTGTTCTGGCGGGTTAGGTGTTGAGTGCGATGAGTGCAGTCAACACGGCGCTGAGTGCACACAACGCACTCAACACTTTTTACTTAGGCAAATTTTTGGCGTCTATAGACGTTGAGAGCGTTGACTGAACTCAACACTTTTTACCTTAGGCGAATTTTCGGCCCTGTTTGCTGCTTCATATCAATAGTCTGAACCAGAATTTTTGGGTTTGACGCCACAGGACTTAAATTCGACGCATCTTTTCAAAGGGTCATAATTAATATAATAATAGGCGATCCAGTAACTCGGTGATACGTGGCAAAGCGGTTCATCCCTAATTCCTCTTATAAAAGGACATTTACGGGAAAACCCTAGCCGCCACTTCGCCATTTTGACGAGCCGTTACTGTGTAACCCTGACGAAAGCGGAAGGAGTGACAAGATTGATGGAGTAGAATTTTCTGTGGGAGAGTCTTTCCTTTCCTGAGAAGAACGAACACCAATGAAAGAGAAGATGTCGCAAAGAAGAGTGACGAGATCCATGGTAGGAACCACCTGAAACGAGGTGAGCAACCTACCCTCTCCCTTGGTGCTAAATCTCTAGTTATCCCCTAGAGAGATGTCGACTCAAAAGTGTCTTGATTCGTTGGAAGAAGTTTTCCTAGGAGAAGGCCATGCTAGGGCTTGTGCCCTAGAGATAAGATGTCTTCGACCAGTCCTTCCTTCTATGTGAATATTGGGACTTATTTTCCTTAAGAAGGTTGGCCTTTTGAGGGTGAATAAGGGAGGAGAAATTCTGTATATGATTTAGGAATTTTGGTTGGAGGAAGAATACGAACCAATGACGTTCGTTCTGCTTTAAGATGCACGCAGAAATCTGTTTTCTGCGCGCATCAATATTCAAGGCCGTTTCAGGTATGATACCTCCAGATCTGGGCTTTCAACTAAACACGAAAGTCATAGCACTTGGAAAGACCTTTCCAACAAGTTGCTACACATATTCATGTGAGGTAAGTAGCCATGGGAAAGTCTGATTGAACTTACTATCTATATATGTACAGAAAACTATTTTCTGAACGCAGCAGACTTCGAGGAATATTTCAAGTGTGTTGGGTTCTAAACTGGGTCTCGGGACCTAACCCCAGAGCGAGAATACTTCTATTGAATAATCTCCAGGCGCTACCACTGGCCCACTCAGCTAGGTGAAAGCATAAAGGCGTGTGTTGAGCAATAACCAGACTCAGCCCTCCAGGGTCATAATGACGTCACTTGAGGATCCCGGCCCTGCCAGCTAGGTGGAAGCCTAACAGTAGGAGCGTCTTGGGACCTAACCCAGAGAAAGAAAACTTTCCATTGATTAACCTCCGGGAGCTACCACCAGACCAATCAGCTAGGTGAGAGCCTGATACGGGTCTTGAGCATCAACCGGACTCGGCCCTTTAGGGTCATAACGACGTCACTCGAGGATCTCGGACCTACCAACTAGGTGGAAGCTTGACAGCGGGAGTGTCTCGAGACCTAATGCCAGAGTGAGAATACTTCTTTGGCCAATCTCCGGCCCTGCCAGCGGGAGAATTTTAGTACTTAACTTGAAAAAAAGGCTTGCTACAAACTTGATCTGCAAAAGAGTTGGAGCATCAATGGATTTCATATTCATTAAGGAACGGACGTACATATTTTCACGTAAAGAAACAATTCAAGTCAGTACCACTCTAGGTGTGACTTAGGGTCTCACCTTCCACATTCTTGAGACGGTAGCCTCCTGACCTTAGAGCCTCCCAAACAATGTATGGGCCTTCCCAGTTGGGGTTTATCATCCCCATTGCGACTGATCTTCCTACCGCATCCACCTTCTTCAAGACCAAGTCCCACTCCGCAAAATGTTTGACTCTGATATGCTTGTCGAAGTATTTGGCCATTCTTCGTTTGATTTCTTCTTATCAGACAGCTGACATGTCTCGTAGCTCCTCCACCATGTCAAGGAAGAGCCAAAGCTCGTCCTCGTTCTCGGACTGCCATTCTTCTCCACCTTCATCCGTTTCCACCACCCGCGGTGTCCGAACCACGAACTCTATAGGAGAGTTTGAAAGTGGTTTTCCCGGTGGCCATGTTGGGGGTGGTACTCAAGGCCTAGAGGACTGAAGGAAGCTGTTACACCCAGCTCCCCTTTAAGTTCTCCACTTTATTCTTGAGGAGGTTGACGATGATCGTGTTTGCCGCCTCCACCTGCCCGTTGCTCCTGTGATGGTGGACTGAGGCAAACCTGAGATCAATCCCAAGCTGTAAGCAAAAGTAGATGAACTCAGTGCTGACAAACTGGGGCCCATTGTCCGTGACGATGGCCCACGGTAACCTATGCCAGGAGATGATCTCCCCCCAAACAAAGTTCATGATTACCTAGGAGGTCATCTTGGCCAGCCCCTTCGCTTCCAACCACTTTAAAAAGTAATTGATCATCACTAATAGGAACCTCCTCTGCCCACTGGCCTGTGAGAAATGCCCTACCAAATCCATTCCCCAAATGGAGAAGGGTAGGGGGCCGTGATACTCCTGAGCCTCTAAGCTGGTCGAAGTTGGAGGGGTACACCTCCATCAACTCTCTCTCTTCGACGGACGGGCGGAATAGGTCAGTGATGGTATCCCCCATCCGGGGACTGTGCTTGGCTAATTAATCAACCTGCCCATTTTCCTCCCTGGGCACATGCTGGATGGAAAAGTTCTAGAACAAGTCGATGACCCCCTTCACCTTTGGCAAGTATAACTGGAGTGTTGGCTCTCTTGTCTCAAACTCCCCACTGTTCTGAGAAGCCACCACCATGGAGTCAGTGAGGACCTCCACATCATACACTCCTAGCTCCCTGGTCAGGTGCAATTCTGCTATCACCACCTCACACTCAACCTGATTGTTTGTGATGAAAAAGTGCACCACTATCGTTTGCTCGATCCTCATTCCCTGGGGGCTCTCTAAGATTACCCCTACCGTCTAGGAATTCCTTCCCTAGGAGGTATGTTGGGTATTGTATCCACAACGTACCTGATTTGAAGAAGCCCCTGAACAAGCTAAGGTAAATAGACAATGTATTTGACAAAATATTTCAAGTTGTGCTTGCAGTTTTTCCACGCTAAGTGCACACCAATGTCAGGGTGCAGTAGGTCAATATACACGGGTCTGCTCGACGTAATCCCTCGTTGAGTAGATCAGTGTGTTGGTCTACGTGTACTCTCTCTATTGTAGTGTACTTATTTTCAAGTACAGGGCTGTGTTAAGGCAAGAGCAGACAAGGAGCAAGGATGGGTCAAGGAGCACCTCATGGGTGGAAAGACGAAAAATCGTCTAAGTGTAAATCGACGAGAATCACCAAGTGATTCTCGCCGAATCGTCGAGAATCATTGGCTGATTCTCGCCGACTCGATCCAGCTACTTCAAAGCGAGCAACTCTGATTCTAAGTAAGAATCGACGAGAATCACCAAGTGATTCTCGCCAATTCGGCGAGAATCACTAGTGATTCTCGCCAAATCGTCGAGAATCACTGGCCGATTCTCGCCGTCTCGACCCGGCTAAATCAGTGCGTGCAACCAAGTCAACTTCGACGAGAATCATCTTTGATTCTCGCCGAATCGTCGAGAATCACCCTTGATTCTCGACGATTTGACGAGACTCACTTTCGATTCTCGCCGATTTTGACTAGGGCAATTTTCTGGAAAAAGCTGGACCGGATTCTGCCGCTGGCACTGTTTTGAACCGGATTTAGGGTTTCTTCTGGTGGGACCCATAACGGTCATTTAGGAGTATACTTGTGTATAAATACACGCGTATTTTTGAACAGTAGAGACACACAGAAAGAAGCCGAGCGACGATCTTGACCTAAAATCGCGAAACTGCTCCGCCGCCGCCGTCGCCGCTCGCGCTAGTTGGTCGCCGCTTTTGATCGCGATTCTTCCTAATCTTCCGGCGACAGAAGCTTAGCTAAGCGTAGCGTCTCACGTGTCTAACCAGAGATCCCTTGTCTCTTGATTCGTTGATCGGGAAAACCATCCCCGTCCGAATCGATCGAGACGATCGATCCTAGTGTGACCGTTGGAAGACCTAGCTAGCTTTGCTACGAAGTTTGGATCTCCAAAGTACAGCAGCCGCACACCGTTGTTGCCGCCGATCCCGTGAACCAAGCTGCCGCCCATCTTGCCGCCGCCGGTTCCGGGGAGATTCTCTCCAAGAGAGATCTAGGGTTGTGGACTCTTCGTGGACTTCAAGAACACGTCGTCAACGAAGAGGGACACCTTAGTCTCCAAACGTAGTTTGTATTTCTTGTACATTCTAGTTCATTTTTGTTGTAAAGGAACGTTGGTTCCGAGTTGTAAGGGTTGGGTGCAACCCGTGTTGTGGGAGTGTTGACTCCTACGTGTGGAAGGGTTCCTTCCAATAGTGCAAGGATTGGATTTCAATCCTGTTGGTGAAGAGACCGAGTCGTCCCTTGTTGGGAGATAGGTCGAAGGGGGAAAGTGGATGTACCCAAATCGGGGAACCACTATAAATAGCTTGTGTACTCTGTTTGATGTGCTGGTTTATTTTCGTGTGCAGGTACAATTTTAATTCCGCAAAAACGCTGTACGTCACCTATTCCCCCCCCCCCCCCATAGGTGAAGCTAGTCGACACTAGGTGGACTTTCAAGTGGTATCAAAGTGAGGTTCCTCATCAAAAAGGTTCACACCTTCAGTAGAATCCTACCACTAGTGTCAAGAAGAAGACAAACATCTACTATGGACGGGCTCAAGTACACAGGCAAGATCCCAGTGTGCACCAGGCTCAACTTTCCAATCTGGAAGGAAAGGATCAGGTTATACATGGAAGCAGTTGATCCTCGACTCTTCGTGATCGTGGAGGAGGGACCTTATGTCCCCACTAAGGCCTCCACCATTGATCCTACCCAGAAAGTGCCAAAGAAAATTTCTGAAATGGACAAGGACGAGATGGTGCTGGTGGGACTTGACAAGAAGGCGCAGAACATTCTTTTCAGCGCGGTCGATGACTCAATGATGAAGAACTTCTGCAACTGCAGGACAGTAAAGGAGATCTGGCACTGCCTGATTATCCTAATGGAGGGCACTGATGAAGTGAGGGATGATCGGAGATCCCTTCTGAACCAGAAATATGAGGCCTTCAGACAAGGGCCTAAGGAAGAGATCAGAGTCACCTTCGAGAACTTCCTCAAGATTGTCAATGCCCTCAAAGGATATGGAAGAGTGTTCACTGATGGTGAACTTAATGATAAATTCCTTAGGTCCCTTACTAAGGAATGGGACACAAAGATCTGCGCCATCCGAGAGTTTGGCAGACTTGCTGAAACAGACCCGCAAATTCTGTTTGGGAAGCTGATGTACTATGAGCTTCAACTGAACACCAGGAAAGCTGAAGAAGAAGCAGAAAAGGCTGCAGCCAAAGAAAAGACTGTGGCTCTAAAAGCCATTCACTCCTGAAAAGGCAAGGGTGCAGTTTCATACCGTGCCAGGAAAAAGGATGAGGAGGAGGACTCTGAATCATGCTCCTCCAGCTCAGAGCTGTCTGAGGAAGATTTCTCCCTTATCACCCGAGAATTCAAGAAGTTCCTCAAGATGAGGAATCAAAGAAAGAAAGACGGCTCCTCCTCCAGACATCAGAAGAAAAATTATTCTTCTGACAGGTATGCTTCTAAACCGAACAAACATCGCTCCTCTGACATTATTTTTTTTGGATGCAATAAGCCAGGACACGTCGTGGCCGACTGCTACCATGGCAAGAGAGAAAAAGGGAAAGAAGAGGAGCACAAATCCTCGAGAGATAAGAAGAAAGAGAGGAGCTACATCGCCAAAAGACCAAAGACACTGAGTGAGTCTGATTCCTCAGACTCTAGTGATGATGAGGAAGCCTACTTCGGGCTGGTGGGTGGCTCCGACTCAGAAGGAGAATGCCCCCCATTTACTGGGAAGGTAAAAGCTCACACCCCTCTCTCCGACTCCGACTCTGATCCTGAGCCTCAGGATGATGACCCTGAGGATAGCCTTTCGGCCCGTGAAGCGGAGCTCCTCGAGAAGTATGAGCTTCTGCTCAACACTTTCGAGGAGTGCAGTAAGAGATTGAAGGCTGAGAAAAAGGAAGTGAAATTCCTTAAGGGTGAGTGTGTCTCCCTAAGGGAAGAGGTCACCAGTTTGATTTCTCTCCGACAGGAGCACCTTGACCTGACTTCAAAGCATTCAGAGTCTCTTAAACTCCTTGATCTTAAGCAGGAGGAAGTCGACAAGTTGGAAGAACAACTTGCGGCAGAAAGGAAGATCGTCAAGAGCTTCTTCTATGACAAAAACTGTTCTTCCAGTAGTTGATACCTTCTCTGCTCAGGCCAAAGGAGCTGGCTTGGGGCATGTTGGGGTATCTGGTTCCTCATCCAGGAGAAACAGGAACCAGAGGAAGAACAAGGCTGCCAAGAAGGCCTCTGCTGCTGAAAAGGGAAAGGCTCCGTTCAGTCCTGTTGCGTTCAGAAAGCCTAGCTTTCCTTGCAACCAACATGACTTTGAATCAACCTTTGGTCATCATTTCCGGCCCTCGGTTGCAAAGCCAAAGAGTCGATATGATGGTTGGACCTTTCTCCGCAACTTC
Source organism: Platanthera guangdongensis (assembly GCA_039583875.1). NCBI lineage: Eukaryota > Viridiplantae > Streptophyta > Magnoliopsida > Asparagales > Orchidaceae > Platanthera > Platanthera guangdongensis. The sequence goes on from CM077149.1 coordinate 90,767,486, forward strand.
GGTGAGAGTGCCTTCAAGGCACCTTATGAGGAAATCCACATGGGAAATTATGGTCATTTCTCCAGCGGCCATAATGGAAAGCAGGCACCAAGAGTCAAGCCTGTTATACTGAAGGAACAGAAGGTGAAGAAGTCATGTGACTGCTATCACCATGAGGCCTCCACCTCCAGATCCAAGGCCCCGGCTGTACCCACCATTCCCAGGGTAAGGCAAGAGCCTAGGAAGAGGTACAACAGATTTGACTGTTGGTGTTGTGGAAAAGTCAGTCACTTTGCCATGGATTGTTGGTTTAACCCGAGGTATAACGAGACTCCCTATGTTAGCACTGCGAGGCCGACCACTCAAAAGGTTAACCAACCGAGGGGGAGTATGCTAACCAAGAATCTAGGACCCAAGTTCGATTGGGTTCCTAAGGGAAATTAATTTTATTTTGCAGGAATGTCCAAAGGCCACCAAAACGCCGATCTGGTACTTGGACAGTGGATGCTCCCGACATATGACTGGGACAAGAAGCCTGCTGCGTGATTACACTCCAGTCGAGAATGGACCCAAAGTCATCTTTGGAGGGTCAGATCGAGGAGTCACCAGAGGTTACGGTATGATATCCAACGGTATAATCTCTATCACCGACGTGGCTTATGTTGAAGGGTTAAATCATAACCTGATCAGTGTAAGTCAGTTATGTGACAAAGGTTATGACGTTAAGTTCTGCAAGGATAAATGTCTGATAATATCTTGTTCCTCTTCTGAGACAGTATTAACAGGCATTAGGAGCAGGAATATCTTGTGCTTAATTTTTCTCAGTTTAGATTCATCTACCCCCGTATGCCTTGTGGCAACAGGCAGTGCATCTCTTTGTGAACAATGGCACAAGAGATTGGCACATATTAATTTCAAAACAATTAGTATGTTGTTTTCTAAAAACTTAGTAAGGGATGCTCCTGTTTTCAAGTGCATCAAAGATAGCCCCTGTCCTGCGTGCCAGATGGGCAAACGGACTCGGGCTACCTTTAAGAGCATTGCAGACAAAGACTCTTCCCGATGTCTTTACCTTCTACATATGGACTTGTTTGGTCCAATGCAAGTTCATAGCTTGGGAGGCAAGTCCTATACGCTAGTGATAGTTGATGATCATTCTCGGTTTACATGGGTGTTCTTCTTAAAACGCAAGTCGGATACGTTTGACATCCTCACTAGTTTTGTCAAGCAGGTTCAGAACGAATTTAACTGCCCAGTGGTCAAAATCAGAAGTGACCATGGAACATAATTCGAATCTGGTGCTATGACAGAGTTTTGTGAAGAACAAGGTATCTTTCATGAGTTTTCCTCCCCGCGCACTCCTCAGCAAAATGGAGTTGCAGAGAGGAGAAATAGAACTCTCATTGAAGTCTGCACGACAATGTTGAAAGACGCTTCTCTCCCAGAATACTTCTGGGCAGAGTCTGTCAATACAGCTTGTCATGTACAAAACCGGGCTTTGATCAACAAGCATCATCGTAAGACGCCTTATGAGCTACTGAGAGGCAGGAAACCAACCATGTCCTACTTGAGGATCTTTGGTTGCAGATGCTATGTACTGAATAATGGGAAGTACCCGCGTACTAAATTTGGTGAAAAATGCTTCGAAGGCATATTCATTCGCTATAGTTACCACAGTCGGGCATATAGGGTCTTCAATAAGAAAACCATAGTGGTAGAAGAATCAATTAATGTTGTATTTGATGAAGGAAGTTTGCTTAACAGCAATTCTTCCAGTAGTATTCTTGAAGATGCAGGTGCACGACTTGAACAGCTGGATCTCGATGAGACTGCTAAAGATGAAACTCCTAAGTACGTCAAAGTTTCCACCTCCACGTCATCTGGGAATGTTGAAGATCAAAATGGAACAAATCTCTTAGAAGAAGGAGAAGCCCAAGAAGTAGTCTAAGCTCCAGACGCCAGACTTCTAGAGCTCCGGCACGTGAGGGATCATCCTAGAGATCAGATCATCGGAGATCCTCGTGTCGGTGTCAGAACTCGAAGAGGTACTATTAACGAGATTTTGCATCTTAGCTTCCTGTCACAGGTTGAGCCAAAGAAGTTCGACGAGGCGAACAAAGATACGGTATGGATTCTGGCCATGCAAGATGAACTTCATCAATTCGAACGTTGCAACGTTTGGACGCTGGTTCCCAGACCACTCAAGCAGAATGTGATTGGCACCAAATGGATCTTCAGAAACAAACTGGATGAACATGGTGTCATCATAAAGAACAAGGTCAGGCTGGTGGCTCAAGGTTACAGACAGGAGGAGGGGATTGACTTCGACCAGAACTTTGCACCAGTGGCAAGGCTCGAGGCAATCAGATTGTTCCTGGCGTACGCTTCGCACAAAGGATTCACAGTCTATCAAATGGATGTGAAATCAACATTCTTGAACGGAGACCTGAAAGAGGAAGTATACGTCGCTCAACCCCCAGGTTTTGTCAATCCTACTTATCCCAATCATGTATATTTTCTTAATAAAGCTTTATATGGTTTAAAACAAGCTCCACGAGCTTGGTATGAGACTTTATCTAGTTTTCTTCTTGAGAACAAGTTCTCTAGAGGTAAAATAGATAAAACATTGTTTCTCAGGGAAGTCAAAGGCAAGATTCTGCTGGTGCAAATCTATGTCGATGACATAATATTCGGCTCAACGGACAACAATCTTTGCAAAATGTTTTCCAAACTTATGCAAGGAAAGTTTTAAATGAGCAGTATGGGAGAGCTAAAGTATTTCTTGGGCCTTCAAGTGAAACAGTCTGAGGATGGAATCTTCATCTCTCAGATGAAGTTCACAAATGAACTCCTCAAGAAATTCGGTATGGAAAATGCAACCTCTATGAGGACTCCAATGGGATCCACTATATCTGTGGATAAGGATGAGAAAGGTAAACCTTTCGATGAAACCAAATACAGAAGCATCATTGGATCCCTGCTCTACCTTACTGCCAGTAGACCGGATATCATGTTCTCCACATGTGTCTGTGCCAGATATCAGGTGAACACTAAGGAATCTCACTATGTCGCTGCAAAGCGAATTCTAACATACCTTAAAGGTACTCCCAATCTTGGCTTGTGGTACCCGAGAAACAATGATGTCGAGCTAATAGGTTTTTCAGATGCTGATTTTGCAGGGAGTAGGGATGACAGGAAAAGCACCTCCGGGACGTGTCAATTCCTCGGACGAAGGCTTATTTCATGGAATAGCAAGAAACAGAATTGTGTTGCAACCTCCACAGCAGAGTCTGAGTACATCTCGACAGGCAGCTGTTGCGCACAACTCCTATGGATCAGAAACCAGTTAGCCGACTACGACCTTCAGTTCAAGGAAGTTCCAATGTACTGCGACTCCTCCAGTGCAATTGCAATTGCCAACAATCCGGTATCGCACAGCAGAACGAAGCATATTGAAGTGTGATACCACTTCATTCGGGAGCACGTGGAGAACAAGGACATCTCTCTCTGTTATGTCCCCACGGACAAGCAGATTGCCGATATATTCACAAAGCCCTTAGACGAGGCCCAGTTCATCTTTTCAAAACTGAATTGGGGATGCTAAACTATGAGGAATGAAGACTACAGAAGCTCCATGCTCGTGCATCTAGGGGGAGCCTCTGCCAGGAACTCAAGTGTGAGCATAGGTGCAAGAACTGAGGGGGAGCAAGGTACTCAAGTGTGAGCACAGGTGCAAGAACTGAGGGGGAGCAAGGGGTCAAATGCTACAGACCCCGATTTGCAGAAGCCGAAAAGGGGGAGATTATTCTCTCGGCTAAGGCTAAGGTGGCTCCAAAGTTTGCTCTCAAGAAACCGGTACTGGTAATGAATATCTCTCTCAACTCAATTTCAAGGTTATGATTTTCATTCTCATACGCTTTATTCACCTTAGCTTGTAGGGTTTAGGCTTCTTCAAATAGGGGGAGATTGTTGGGTATTGTATCCACAACGTACCTGATTTGAAGAAGCCCCTGAACAAGCTAAGGTAAATAGACAATGTATTTGACAAAATATTTCAAGTTGTGCTTGCAGTTTTTCCACGCTAAGTGCACACCAATGTCAGGGTGCAGTAGGTCAATATACACGGGTCTGCTCGACGTAATCCCTCGTTGAGCAGATCAGTGTGTTGGCCTACGTGTACTCTCTCTATTGGAGTGTACTTATTTTCAAGTACAGGGCTGTGTTAAGGCAAGAGCAGACAAGGAGCAAGGATGGGTCAAGGAGCACCTCATGGGTGGAAAGACGAAAAATCGTCTAAGTGTAAATCGACGAGAATCACCAAGTGATTCTCGCCGAATCGTCGAGAATCATTGGCTGATTCTCGCCGACTCGATCCAGCTACTTCAAAGCGAGCAACTCTGATTCTAAGTAAGAATCGACGAGAATCACCAAGTGATTCTCGCCGATTCGGCGAGAATCACTAGTGATTCTCGCCGAATCGTCGAGAATCACTGGCCGATTCTCGCCGTCTCGACCCGGCTAAATCAGTGCGTGCAACCAAGTCAACTTCGACGAGAATCATCTTTGATTATCGCCGAATCGTCGAGAATCACCCTTGATTCTCGACGATTCGACGAGACTCACTTTCGATTCTCGCCGATTTTGACTTGGGCAATTTTCTGGAAAAAGCTGGACCGGATTCTGCCGCTGGCACTGTTTTGAACCGGATTTAGGGTTTCTTCTAGTGGGACCCATAACGGTCATTTAGGAGTATACTTGTGTATAAATACACGCGTATTTTTGAACAGTAGAGACATACAGAAAGAAATCGAGCGACGATCTTGACCTAAAATCGCGAAACTGCTCCGCCGCCGCCGTCGCCGCTCGCGCTAGTTGGTCGCCGCTTTTGATCGCGATTCTTCCTGATCTTCCGGCGACAGAATCTTAGCCAAGCGTAGCGTCTCACGTGTCTAACCAGAGATCCCTTGTCTCTTGATTCGTTGATCGGGAAAACCATCCCCGTCTGAATCGATCGAGACGATCGATCCTAGTGTGATCGTTGGAAGACCTAGCTAGCTTTGCTACGAAGTTTGGATCTCCAAAGTACAGCAGCCGCACACCGTTGTCTCCGCCGATCCCGTGAACCAAGCCGCCGCCCATCTTTCCGCCGCCGGTTCCGGGGAGATTCTCTCCAAGAGAGATCTAGGGTTGTGGACTCTTCGTGGACTTCAAGAACACGTCGTCAACGAAGAGGGACACCTTAGTCTCCAAACGTAGTTTGTATTTCTTGTACATTCTATTTCATTTTTGTTGTAAAGGAACGTTGGTTCCGAGTTGTAAGGGTTGGGTGCAACCCGTGTTGTGGGAGTGTTGACTCCTGCGTGTGGAAGGGTTCCTTCCGATAGTGCAAGGATTGGATTTCAATCCTGTTGGTGAAGAGCCCGAGTCGTCCCTTGTTGGGAGATAGGTCGAAGGGGGAAAGTGGATGTACCCAAATCGGGGAACCACTATAAATAGCTTGTGTACTCTGTTTGCTGTGCTGGTTTATTTTCGTGTGCAGGTACAATTTTAATTCCGCAAAAACGCTGCACGTCACCTATTCCCCCCCCCCCCATAGGTGAAGCTAGTCGACACTAGGTGGACTTTCAAGGTATGTACTATCACCTTACAGGGAACTGGGCAAGTGAGTTCTGCCTCTTCCACCTCGACCACATAATCTGTTAGAAAGTCGACCATTTTCTAGGACTTGATCGAGAGGCGGGGGATAAAGGAGATATCAAACTCACTCAACTATACCGCCCATTTCGCCAATCTGCCTGAATGCTCCACCCCTCGAAGGTGTTATGGAGGGGGTGGTCTGTCACCACTAAGATGGAGTATACTTGGAAGTACGGTCAGAACCTTTAGGCAGAGATGACCAGAGTAAAGGACAGCTTCTCCAAGATGGGATAACGGAGCTCTGCCTTCCTCAGGACCTGGCTTACGTAGTATATGGGCAGCTGCTTCTTCCCCTCTTCCCAAACAAGGACGAAACTTAAGGCTTCTGCTCCGACCCCAAGATATAAAGATAGATCCTCCCCTCCTTCTGCCCTTGGGGCAGGGGGGCCTGAGTTAACTGCCTATTCAAGGCCGGGAACACATCCTGGCATTCCTTTGACCATTCAAACTTCTTGCCCCCCTCAGCGCTTTGAAGAAGGGATTGCACTTCTCCCCAGCCCGGGAAAGGAACCTGCATAGCCCTACCAACTTTCCTGTCAGCCGCTGGACCTCCTTAGCATTTCGAGGAGACCCCAACTTCATGATCGCCTTAACCTTGTTAGGATTCTTCTCCACCCCTGCGGGGTTGAGTACGTGGCCCAGGAACTTGCCCCTGCTGCCCCCGAAGAAACACTTCAAGGGGTTCAGCCTCATCTTGTATTTGCGCAAGGTGTCGAAGGTCTCCTCCAGGTCCCGGAAGTGAGAGTCTGCCTCTCTACTCTTGATCATCAGATCATCTACGTATACCTCCAGGTTTCGCCCCTTCTCCTCCTAGAAGATCCGATCCATCATCTTTTGGTATGTTGCCCCTTTATTTATTTAACCCAAAGGGAATCATCTTATAACAGTAGCACTCATCCCCTATGATGAAGGAGACATCTTTTTAGATCAGGAGGGTCTATCCTGATTTGATGGTAACCTGAAAACGCATCTAAAAAACTCATTACAGGAAAATCGACGGTTGTGTCAACCAGCGCGTAGATTCGAGGAAATAGATAACAATTCTGAGGACATGATTTATTTAGCAAAGAAAAATCAACACACATTCTCCACTGGTCGTCTCCTTTTAAACCAATACAATGTTGGAGACCCATCCAGGGTATTGGATTTCAGATACAAAGCGGGCCTTCAGGGCCTTGGTCACCTCCTCCCTGATGGGTTCGTCTAGCTTGTCCGCAATGGATCCTATCTTCTGCTGGATGGGGCGATCTTCTGGATCCAGATTGAGGTAGTCGCAGGCGACGTCTGCATCAATCACTGAAATCTCTGGGGCACTCCAAGCGAAGATGTCCATGTTCTCTTAGGTGCATGCCAGCAACCTCTCCTGGTCCACCGGGGTCAGCCCCCCGCTGATGCGCACCTTCTCCACCCCGCCTACAAGGTTGAGAACTTACATCTCCACCACCTCTTTTGCATACTCTAGACGAGACTTCTCCCCCCATTATCCAACGTCCCCCTCTCCTGGGACAAGGACCTCCTCCTTATCCTCTTCCATGGCCATTACCTTGGTCGGCTCCTCCTGGATCTCCTCTGCCACGCCACATGTGACCGGTTCTCTTCCACTTCATTCTCCACTACTCCTGCCTCCTACTCTGCCACCTCCATCCTCCGCTCCATCTCCTTGGCCCCCTACTACCAAGAAATGGAGTTCACCATTATAATGTAGCACTCCCTCGCCATCTTGGGGTCTCCTTGGACCCCTACCTGGATCCTCTCGACGTTGAACTTCGAGCATTGGTGGAAGGATGAGGGGATACAATAGAAGGTACTGAAGATGGTCCGTCCAAAGATGGCATTATAGCTGCTAGGTGCATCCATGATGACGAACCTGCAATTTCAGGACTGCCCCCCAGAGTGACATGGAGCCCCACTCCTCCTTCAACCTCCTTTCTTTCCCCCGAGAACCCAAACAATGGTCCGTCCGAGGCTAGCACCCTCTTGGCCTCCACTTTCATCACATCAAATGCCATTTTGAAGATGACATTGACCTAACTCTCATTGTCAATGACGATCCTAAAGATAGTAAAACCTTCAACCGCGGTCTGGATGACCAGCCCGTCGCAGAAAGGATCCTCATAATCTGGCATGGCACTCTTAGAGAAGGTAATCTTCTCATCCGGGAGTGGGGTCTGCGATGTGGACCCAACGCTCTAGCGGTACATGGTGTGGATGCTTGACTTTAGGGAACCCACCCCCCCCCCCCCCCCCCCCCCCCCCCCCCCCCCGTGGATCATTATGATCCCTCTTCGGGCCCCAACATTGGCCCGGTCCTCACACCTATCCTCCTCTGTCTGAGGCAGGACTTCCTCGATCCGTACCTCTGAGTGGTACCACTGCTACTGCTGATCCCTATTCCCTCTCACCTCGAGGAACCCCGGGCATGTGGTCATAGCATGGCCCTCCTCCTGGTGGAAGTCAAAGTAGGGTAACTCCACCCTGACCTCCCTCCTTCTCCTCTGCTAACTCCTCCTCCTCTGCATGGTTATTGTCATAGCCTGCTGTTGATTGTGGAGGGGAGGCCTTTGGCCCTACCTCCATCCTGGAGGGTGGAACTGACCATGGCCCCCACGGAGGTTGCCTCCTCCATGGAAACCAATCTGCTGGCCCTGATCATGCCACTCTTCTGCATCCAGTCGAGCTGATTATTCGGCTCCTAGCACCCCCACCTGGGCTGCTGCTGCTATTATTCACGTTGTCGGGGTTCATCTCTCCTCACCTCCTAACCTCGGCCACCTCCTGGCCCCTTTTCCTCCTTTGTGGCCCACCGGGCCAACTACTTCGTGAACTCGAGGTTCGACGCCTCCCCTTCGACTTCCCTCGTGCCCTCTCCATCAACACCTTGTAGGAGAGAGACAACACCCTCTTCAACTCCATCCTGAATAAACCTTGCACAGCCCCAAGGTGAAGGCCATCAATAGGGTGTGCCTTGGCATCTCCTGGACCTAGGTGACCTCCTCTTGGAACCGGTCCACGTAGCTCCCCAAGGTCGTATTCACCCCCTGCTTGATGTGGAACAGGGACTTCGACTCCTTCCTCTTCTTGGAAGTGGTGATCCTCAACATAAACCCACGATACAGGTCCTCGAAGCAGTAGATTGCGTTGTCCAGTAGCTGGTGGAACCACTCCCTCACCTTTTCCTTGAGGTTAATGGCGAAGAGTTTACACTTCAAGGCATCTGAAATCTTCCTTATCGAAACCACGTCCTCAAACCATTGGATGTGATGGACCGGGTCATCCTTCCCGGTGTAGTAGGATATCTCCAGCTCCATGGACCCTTCCGGAACTGGTCCATTAGTTATCAACTCGCTAAAGGTGCTACCTTACCTTGCTGGGTGAGCCGGGGATTCTTGCACCCCCATCTCGCCAAACAGGCCACCACTCGCCGACCTGAGGAAGAGCACTTGCCCGGGGAGATCGCTCCCACTCCCATTCTTTTCAACTCCTTCCCAGCTCGCCGAGCCGGGGCATCCTCGCCTAGAGCCGAGGAGGCCGCGATTGGAATAGCTGGTGTCAAACACGCGGCGCGTGCGTCGAGTGCGAACTTGAAGAGGCCAAGCACCTCCTGACGGAACCCCTTCAACATCCCCATCGTGGAGAGAGGGGGACGGGGTGGCGAGTCGGCCCTTTCCGAGCCTTGCCCTTCTCCTCCAGTCATCGAGCCTGCTGAAGATTTTCTGTGCTGACCACTCTGCACGCTCACCACACCAAAAATTTTGAAACCAAAAATTCGGTCTCTGTGGAGTTCACCCTCAGGGAAGGGGTGATCGCACACTTACTTCTCTCTTACGAGCCAAACGACTAATGAAAAAGAACAGGGGATAGACCCAAAGGCTTGGCGTGGAGGTCCCACCACACACCCGAAAGGTCTTAGAGCGCTTACCCTCCCTTGCCAAATGCCGAGCTAAAGATACCTCAGAAAGCACAAGAAGGTCGGGGCACAAGTAAGCATGCCTTATGAGGTACTCCCTTGGGTCTATTTTTAGATTTCTTAAAACGACCTACAAATAGCCAACCTCTGCTGTTTGGAACGGCTATATGAGGCCAAAAGTTGTCTGCCAATAGCATAAATCCATTATTCTGGAAGGCTTTTTCCACCCCCTGCAATGGCATCCAGGTAAATTTTCATCTAGATCGCATGGGACAAGTGTCAAGGGACACGAGGTCAACTCGCCACTCTACAGGGTGAATGCGGCCTGGCTTTTCCAGCTCGCCTTCTAGCTCTAGGCGAGCGTGAACCAGGCTGCCATGGCTCGCTTGCCGTATTCGGAGGTGGGCCGGCGATAAGGTCACCTAAGCAGGCGCGGACTGGAAGGGATGGCTCACTAGGTTCGCTTGCCTAGACTTGGAGAGAGTGAGTCTACCATATGGGTTTTCCGGCCTATTATACTGATGCAGGCCGGTCGCCCTGCCTCGCTCTCCTAGCTAGATGGACCAACTTGGCGAACACGGATTTGTACAACCTCAAAATCCTCTTCGCAGCAGAGTAGTGAGATTATTTATGGCTAGCCTGATACCTAGCAAAAACACATGTAGCATACATGATGTGTAACGCCTCCATTCGTCACATGGAATATAACGGTGGGTCCGGCCGGGTCCTCACGCCATATTTCACATACAAACGACAGAATTACTTGTGGAAATCAAAATCTTATTCTACTCGTCGCCTAACTCGGAGCATTCTAGCACATCATTTTATGTTGTATGAACTCAACCACATGAATGTCCACTAAATATATAAACTTCACATTTATACATAACTCAGGAATGTATACAACACACTCACGCTCATGTCCTTAAGGCCTTACAGGTTACTCTTTATAAATTTACAGTTTTATACATCGGCACGCAGGACGGCCACATATAAAATCCAAACATTCTTCGCACGACCTTCAAGGGACTTTAAGCAGCAAGCCTTCATTCTGCTCAATTCAATTTAACCTTCAACACCTGTAATATGGAATCCACCAAAAGAGCGGTAAACAAAGCAACAGTCAGCTTTAGCTGACCAATTATAACGACCCTACCCCTTACCCGGGGCAGTGGTTCCTTCCTTGTATGCATTGCCATCACAATATCTACTTTGTACCAATCACAGCAATGTCACAAACGCTGGTACCCACCAGACGCTTTGTGCACTCAGGGAACCTTATTGGTGTACCAGATATACCAGTGGTCCACCGCCAATCAGAGGTTTTTAACTTGTTGGTTTGCCGGTCCTAGTCCACCAATCCCACATGCTGGCGACATTCCGTCCATCCCACTCAGAGGTACTAACCTCACAACAAACATGAGCATTACCACAGCAGATCGACCCACCCTAGTGGAGTATTAAGGCGGGTTTATCTTTGCTCCCCAGGCATTACCACCAATCGACCTCCCAACCTAATTCAGATCGACCCACCCTAGTGGAGTAGCAAGTCGGGTTTACCTCGGCTCCCCAGGCATTGCCACCAATCGACCCCTCAAACTTTTACAGTTCAACCCACCCTTGTGGTGTAATAAGCCGGGTTTATCTCGTGCTCCCCAGGCATTGCTACCAATTGATATCTCAAAATAACCAGGAGCTTACACAAAGCATCCAATATCAACATCCATACATCCATACAAAAGAGACTACACTCATAGGTCATATGGATCCATCAAATCCATGGAATCTTCTCCGGTTTACGCATACTCATCACCAATCATGACTAACCATCCGGATGGGCTTCACACAGCATGCCTATGCCGTAATTCACACTTCTGGCTATAGATGCAGACTCAACTTGGAATCACTTACGATGTCCACCTCATGGTGGAGGGTTCCATGCGATGCATAAAGAAAGGACTTCGATGTTCAAGAAGGAGATCGTTACCCTTGAAGGTCGTCTTGGAGCCATGATCTAGCCGGATGGAAATCACCGCTTAGGCTTTGCCTTCACGAATCCAAACTCGGATCTTGATTCCGCACTCCGCAGCTCCTCCAGCAGCTGGTTTCGCGCTTCCCTTCCTTGCTCCCTTCTCTCCCTCTCTCTCTTTCAGAATGAGAAGAAGAAGAAAGGCTTGAATAAGCTTCTCCCCCCTCATTCTCGGCCTTATCTCAATAGGGCAGAGCTTGGGCCCTTGGATCAAGGATAAGGGAATGAACGGCTTTGATTTGCCAAAAAATAGGCCAAACACGGTCTGACACGCCCTGTGACACTCCCGTGTCACAGGCCGTGTCCCTCAAGTGGCACACAACTAAATCAAATCCAAACAGTGGACGGCCATGTGACACTCCTGTATCACCTTCCGACACGCTCGTGTCATGGCCGACACGCCCGTGTCTAGAAGCCGTGTACCTCACTCAACACAACATAAATCACCCGAGCGGGACACGGCCATGGGACACGCCAGTGTCCCAGGTCATGTACTCCAAGACACACCTGTGTCTATCAACACACGGATTCTTGGCTGACTCTTGCAAAGGCCACTCCCTGTAACATGCTCGTGTCACAGGCTGTGTACTCCCTCGCTCGATGATTGTCGAGCACAGTTCGTCGACCAGAAGGGGACACACCCTCTGACATGCCTGTGTCTCAGGGCGTGTTCCCTCCAAACACTTCGTCGACTAAATTTCGTCGACCATGCGCCCAACTGCTCGACCCGAGCACGACACGCCCTGGGACATGCCCGTGTCCCTGGTCGTGTCACTCAATTTTATCCAAATTGGGATTTGGGGTGTTATAAGCCTCACCTCCTTCAAAAATATTTCATCCCGAAATTTAGCTCAGCGACAACCAGCAACATAACCCCTCTACATTGCACTACAAGCAACCGATCACCCAAATAAAGCGAGCCGGGTTAGAGCTCAGAGGCCGCAGCTTGTCTAGCCCCAAGGCATCGCACAAAACAAACATCACAACACATACATGTCTCTTACGTGGGCACATCCATCTACAATATCATATAACCATATATCCAAACTATGATTGATCGATCACCTAAATATCACAAGGTGTCACAACATTTCATCGTTCAACACGACATACAACATATATGTCCACAACCATCTCATTATTCACTCCTTATATACAACATTTATTTATATCACCAAAGTACTACAGGTCACTCTTTTATGCTTACTTCCACTCACCCGCATTATTTTGCACATATCGTTCAATAGCCTCTTGGAGTTCCAAATTAAATACACGAGGCTGAACTTCACAAATTGAGCTTTGCGGCTCTTGCACTTCCAAATTATGCAATCGAGGTTGCGTCTGGGATGCAGATGACTCGGTCACTGCTTTACCCTTTTCTTCATAAGATGCACCTACCTTTTTATCACTCCTTGAAGGGGCATTCCAACAATATCGGGCTATATGTCCTTGCTTCCCGCAGTTAAAACATGTACGTGTATCAACACGTCCTTGCCCATCTGTTTCCCCCGAACAGACAGTTGACGTAGTTGGTTCAGCAGGCCCGAAACTTTTCTTGTCTTGTCTTCTAAACTCCGATTGCTCCGACTGTTGCACTTTGAATTCTGGCTTCTCCACTGTCAGGGTCTTCTTCTCTTGTACCCGCTTCAAATCCATTTCAAGCACATGCGCTGTATCAACCAACGCTTGGAAGCCTTGGTTCACCGAACTCGGGAGTGCTAACCTCAACTCATCAAGCAGTCCTTCATAAAAGCGATTCATCTTTCATGCTTCCTCAGCAAAGGTAGACCCCGCATAGCACCCCAGTCTAGTAAATTCATGCAAGTAAGTATCAATATCACGCTCACCCTGCACCAGACGTTGAAATTCGTTCTCCATCGCAATTCGCTGCGATATTGGCAAATACTTGGCTAAAACAATCTGAAGTATTCTTCTATTGATATCTCCTCTAATCCTCAACCTGCTAAGTGATGCACTTCCACATCATCCCACCAAAGTCTCACATTGCCTTCCAATAGAAACGTGGCTAAGGTTACTTTTTCCTCCTCCGCAGTCCTGATTGCAGTCAGGATCCTTTTTCACTCTTGCGGGGCAATCTTCCTCCTGCGTTGGGGAAATTGCCCCACCAAACGTAGGTGGATGAAATTCCATAAAACTTTTCAACAGCTCATCCGTTGCTTGCTCGTCTCCTACAGCTTCAGCACACTCTTGTCTTGCACACGGTCGTACTGGCACCCATACAGGCCTCGCCTGCCCAGTAGGCTGTACCTGTAATACTGCGAGCACCGTTTCAGTCACCACATGTATGGTCTCCGCCGAGGGAGGTGTAGGCGCTTCAACTGGTGCCGCACTCTCATCAAAATGCTGGGGCTCAGACTGCCCAACACTACTCCTCGTCACCTATCAATGTACTAAACATCATTTAGCATTCATTGCATCAGTGTAAATGTACATTGTCTACATGGTGACGCTTCTCACGTGCAAGTATAACATTTCTAGTGGACATTCTTGAGTTCAATTATGTTCTCCCTCCCAAAAATCTCAAACCTAGCTCTGATACCACTTTGTAACGCCTCCATTCGTCACATAGAATATAACAGTGGGTCCTGTCGGGGCCCCACACCATATTTCACAGACAAATGGCAGAATTACATCTGGAAATCAAAATCTTATTCTACTCGTCGCCTAACTCAGAGCATTCTAGCGCAGCATTTTATGTTGTATGAACTCAATCACATGAATGTCCACTAAATATATAAACTTCACATTTATACATAACTCAGGAATATATAGAACACACTCACGCTCATGGCCTTAAGGCCTTACATGCTACTCTTTACAAATTTACAGCTTTATAAATCGGCATGCAGGCCGACCACACATGAAATCCAAACATTCTTCGCACGGACTTCAAGGGCCTTTAAGCAGCAAGCCTTCATTCCGCTCAATTCAATTCAACCTTCAACACCTGCAAAATGACATCCACCCAAAGGGAGCTAAATAAAGCAACAGTCAGCATTAGCTGACCAATTATAACGACCCTACCTCTTACCCAGGGCAGTTGTTCCTTCCATGTATGCATTGCCATCACAATATCTACTGTGTACCAATCAAAGCAATGTCACAAACACTGGTACCCACCAGACGCTTCGTGCACTTAGTGCAACTTATTAGTGTACCAGATATACCAGTCATCCACCGCCGATCAGAGGTTTTTAACTTGTTGGTTGGCCGGTCCTAGTCCACCAATCCCACAGGCTGGCGACATTCTGTCCATCCAACTCAAAGGTACTACCCTCGTAGCAAACATGAGCATTACCACAGCAGATCGACACACCGTAGTGGAGTAGCAAGCCGGGGTTATCTGTCCTCCCAAGGCATTAATACCAATCGACCTCCCAACCTAATTCAGATCGACCCACCCTAGTGGAGTAGCAAGTCGGGTTTACCTCGGCTCCCCAGGCATTGCTAACAATCGACTCCTCAAACAAATACAGATCAACCCACCCTTGTAGTAGCAATCCAGGTTTATCTCACGCTCCCCAGGCATTACTACCAATTGATCTCTCAAAACAACCAAGAGCTTACGCAAAGCATCCAAGATCAACATCTATATATCCATACATACATACAAAAGAGCATACACTCATAGGTCATATGCATCCATCAAATCCATGGAGTCTTTTCCGGTTTACCCATAATCATCACCAATCCAGACTAATCATCCGGATGGGCTTCACACAGCATGCATATGCCGTACTTCACACTTCCGGCTCTAGATGCAGACTCAACTTGGAATCACTTACGATGTCCACCTCTTGGTGGAGGGTTCCATGTGATGCATAAAGAAAGGACTTTGATGTCCAAGAAGGAGATCGCTACCCTTGAAGATCGCTTTGGAGCCATGAGCTAGCTGGATGGAAATCACCGCTTCGGCGTTGCCTTCACGAATACAAACTCGGATCTTGATTTTGCACTCCGCAGCTCCTCCAGCAGCTGGTTTCCCCCTTCCCTTCCTTGCTCCCTTGCTCTCCCTCTCTCTTTTTTAGAATGAGAAGAAGAAGAAGTATGGCTTGAATAAGCTTCTCCCCCCTCATTCTCGGCTTTATCTCAGCAGGGCAGAGCCTAGACCCTTGGATCTAGGATAAGGGAATGAACAGCTTTGATTTGCCCAAAAATAGGCTGAACACGGCCTGACATTCCCTGTGACATTCCCGTGCGGCACACAACTAACTCAAATCCAAACAGTGTACGACCGTGTGACACGCCCGTGTCACCTGCCGACACGCTCGTGTCATGGCCGACATGCTCGTGTCTAGAAGCCGTGTACCTCACTCAACACAACATCAATCATCTAAGCGGGACACGGCCATGGGACACGGTCGTGTCCCAGGCCGTGTACTCCAAGACACACCCGTGTCTATCAACACACGGATTCTTGGCTGACTCCTGCAAAGGACACGCCCTGTGAGACGCCCATGTCACAGGCCATGTACTCCCCCACTCGATCATTGTCGAGCACAGTTCATCGACCAGAGGGGGACACGCCCGTGTCTCAGGGCGTGTTCCCTCCAAACACTTCGTTGACTGAATTTCATCGACCATGAACCCAACTGCTCGACACGAGCACAACACGCCCTGGGACACGCCCGTGTCCCGGGTCGTGTCACTCAATCTTACCCAAATTAGGATTTGGGGTGTTACATTATGTCTGGCCTACTTTCAGTAAGATATATAAGGGAGGCAATTATCCCTCTATACAAAGTTTCATCAATAGGTTTTCCTGCCTCATATTTGCTTATAGGCATACTTGACCCCATGGGAGTTTTCATAGTGTAGGCATTCTCCATACCAAACTTTTTGATCAACTCCCTAGTGAACTTAGACTGGGATATGGATAGTCTATCATCAGTCTGTCTTACTTGGAGGCCTAAGAAGAACTTACATTCACCCATACTGCTCATCTCAAACATTCTTTGCATAAGTTTGACAAACATTCTACAAAGGTTGTCATCAGCAAATCCAAAGATTATGCCATCTACATATATCTGGAATAGGATGATCTTGCCCTTAGATTCCCTTAGAAATAGGGTCTTGTCGATCTTCTCCCCTTGAGAATTTGTTCTCAATAATGAAGCTGGACAATGTCTCATACCATGCTCTAAGTGCTTGCTTCAACCCATAGAGAGCTTTCCTTAGTCTATAAAAAGAATCAGGTGAGTTAGGAACAACAAAACATTGAGGTTGCTCAATATAGACTTCTTCCTTTAAGTCACCATTCAGGAAGGCTGACTTCACATCCATCTGACAGTCTTTAAATCCCTTGAATACAACATATGCAAGGAAGAGTATGATAGCTTCCAATCTTGCTACAAGGGCAAAGGTTTGATCAAAGACAATATATTCTTCTTATCTGTACCCCTTAGCTACTAGCCAAGCATTATTCTTGATTATAATACCATTTTCATCAAGTTTATTCCTGTAAATCCGCTTTACTCCAATGAAATTATGTCCTTGTATTCTGGGAACCAGCTTCCAGACCTTGCATCTATTAAATTAGTTTGATTCCTCTTGTATAGCTACAATCCAGAACTGATCTATGTTGGCCTCTTCAAATCTCTTGAGCTTAGCCTATGACAAAAAACTTGCATACATTACTATATTAAGGCTCTGGCTTCTTGTTACGACTCCTTGGTTTACATCACCAATTATCTGGTGTCTTGGATGATCTCTTAGATGTCTGACAGTTGGAGGTAGTCTTCTTTCAGCATCAGCTTCAGAAGCAGCTTCTTGCTGATCTTCATCACTTCAAGTATGCCTTGCACTCCTTCTGGAATATCCACTCCATCTTGGATTTCTAGAGAAGCTTCCTTGATGGTTAACTTGTCCATCATCAGCTCTGTACCTGCAGTACCAGAAGAGGATCATTGCAGCTAACTATTAATCATGATAGACTCATCAAAGACTACATATACAGACTCCTCTACAACTTGGCTTTTCAAGTTATAGATCCTATAGGCTTTACTATGATTGTTGTACCCAACAAAAATCTCATCAAAGGACTTGGCAGCAAACTTAGTCACATAGGACTTACCATTATGAAGCATATAGAACTTGCTACCAAAGATCTTGAGATAGCCCAGGTTTAGTTTTCTGCCCTTCAAGATCTCATAGGGTGTCTTCTTATGGCTCTTTGTGATAGACGCTCTGTTATGGACATGACATGCAGTATTTATTACCTCAGCCCAAAAATATTCTAGGAGAGATGTGTCACTTAGCAAGGTCCTTCTAGCCGCTATGATAGTTTTATTTTTCCTCTCAACAATCTCATTTTGCTATGGTGTTCTTGGAGAAGAAAATTCTTGATGAATCACTAACTCTTCAAAGAACTTTGTCATGCCATCAGACTGGAATTCAATCCTATGGTCACTTCTGATTTTGACCACAGTACTATCAAACTCATTCTGAATTTGCTTGACAAACTTCGTGAAGATATCAAAGGTTTCATTCTTTTTCTTAAGGAAGAACACCCAAGTAAACCTAGAATAGTCATGAACCACCACAAGTGTGTAGACTATCCTACCTAGAGTATGAACTAGAATAGGACCAAACAAGTCCATATGCAGGAGGTATAAACACCTCATAGAGTCTTTGGTCTTAATGCCCTTGAAGGAAGCTTTGGTCTGCTTGCCCTTTTGGCATGCTAATCAAATGCTTTCCTTAGTGCATTTCATCATGAGACCATTCCTAACTAGCTTTTCACTAACGAGCTTGACAATAGTCTTATAATTCAAATTTGCTAGTCTCTTGTGTCATTGCACAAAATAAGAAACTTTCTCATTTGCCACTAGAAAGATAGGAGAGTCTATATCTAGACACGAAAGTTTAAGCAATAAACATTTCCACTCCTACTGTCTGTCAAGATGACCTCTTGGTCACTTGAACTCTTAATCTAACACTCATCCTTGTGGAAGACAATGACATAGTCAAGATCAGAGAGTTAGCTTATACTTATAAGGTTGTGTTGTAACCCTTCAACATAATCCACTTTTGAGATTGTGAATATGCCACTGGTTAATCTTACCATAACCTCTTGTCACTGCACTGTCTGAACCACCAAAGATAACTTTGGGTCCATCATTTACTGGAGTGTACTCCTTTAAGTTGCTCCTTGTCCTAGTCATGTGCTTGGAACAACCACTGTCCAAGTACCATATATGGGTATGAGCACATGGACTAACCTGCAGCACATAATTTATTTTACCTTTGGACCCCAATATCTATTGGGTCCTAGGTGCTTGTTAGTCTGAAAATGGACTTGTCTACCAGCAGCTTTTCTGACTGGTGGACTAACACTAGCTCTAGGCACAGTAGGATTGTGCCAGCAATGTAAGGAAAAATGACCCCACTTTTCCACAGCACCGACACTAATGAATGTTGTATCTTCTTTTCTGAGCAGGTCCTACAGTATGGTTAACTGCTGGTTGAACAGAAGGAAGTGGTACAACAGCCTTCTTCAAATTCCTATCAACAATGATCTGACTAAAGGTAAGTCTTCTAGCAGGCTTCCTTGGCTGGCTCTGACTGCCATTTGCAGTAGTCTTCTTTGTAGATGACATGATGTTTATAGCATCAGAGATAGCTAGATTTGGCCTGATAACAGATTTACCCTTGGTCTGAATTTTTGCTGGATGGCTTTGAGTGAAGGCAGCTGCCTTGTTCTCGAGAGTGGGGGTAGAGGTACCAAAAACAAATGGTCTAGGATAGACCATTTGAATTTCCTCAGTGGGAGACTTAAAGGAACTCACTCCCCTACTGTACCTTCCACCATGTCTATGAACCTCTTTGTCCACACTAGTGGATCTGCCATTCATCTAGTGGCCATAGATACTTTCTTGGTCATGACTATTTTAAAACAACATCACCTTCTTAAAGGTGATGGGAGGCTTGCAGTTTAGAGGTTGGACTGGAGCTTTCCCTTTCCTTTTGGAAGGGGAAACTTTAGTGTTTACCTTAAGCCCCAACCCCTTCTTACCCATCTGAGAGGAGAAGGAGTCTATCAAGGGCAACACAGTATTCGGCTTAGAGAAACTAGCCACAATTCTCTTCTCCCTTTGGAGCTTCTCTTCAAGCTTCCTTATGAAACTATTCTTGAACTTTATGGTGCAAATCTGGATGAGAGTCATGAACTTAAGCGGGATAATTTCCCTGTCCTTCTGATCCAACATAAGATGTTTTCTCAGTATGCTAGGAAGCGACTAGCTGAAGAGAAGCAATCTCTAGAGATTTATTTTTAGTCAACTTCTTGCACTTCTTAAAGGCATCCAGAAGTTTCAATACCTGTCAATCAATTGATTGACATCTTCCTCAGAAACTGAGCCGTCTTCACCACTATATGAAGAAGCATCAGAGTCTGAACCAGTCTCATAATCTGAGTTAGAAGATGAGCTGGATAAGGAATGTACCTTGACTGGACCAGGCTGTCCCTGGCTGGATTCATCATCATACCTTGCCATCAGCCCATAGTAGCTGATTCCATCTTCTTCATATTCATCATCCACATATCAATCACTATCTGAGTGTGACAGAGGGGCCCTGATCCCTATCCTGGCAGCAGGATAGTCTTCAGCTTCTACTTCAGCTCCTTCTTCAATAGTAACAACAACTAGCCCAATATAGGCTTTTTCTTCTTCAGACTCTGATGAAGATGAGTCAGTCTATCTCTTCTCTTTCTTTGAAATGAAGGACTTATCCTTCTTGCCCTTGTGCTGGTGAGCCATTTTATCACCAACCTCTTTTCTCTTCACATGAAGTCAGCTATAACATGCCCAGGTTTGCTGCAACAGTGGCAAATAACTTTAGAGGAAACATGTTTACTAGGCATAGAGTCATACCAACCTCCCTTGGAGTGCTTCTTATCTTCCTTGTAGTAGTCCTTCTTGTGATTAAAGGAGGAGGAAGGTCTACTCCTCCACTGCTTCCTCCTCATCAATTTTTGAAGCTCTCTGGAGAAGACAGCAAAGTCTTCATATGACAAGCTCGTGTCAGATGAACATGGCCCAATGCTGTCTGAGTCAGCAGGCCTCCTTGGAGGAGAGGCAATCCTCTCCATGTCCTTTTTTGCTATCTCTGCTCTGAAGTCCAAAGGCTTTTCCTTGCCATGGGATTTGCTGATGGTCTCCTCCACCTTCTTGATAGCTAGCTGCATCTCATAAGGGAGTAGCTTTCCAAATAGAGTATGGGGAGGAGTATCAGCTAGCTTTACTATCACTCTGATGGCATATATCTTGGTGTCCATGTCTCTGGTGAGTTACCTCGGGAACTTTCCTTTAAGCTCATAATGACTGAAGACCCTCCCATAGGTCCTCATCTCATTAACTATCCTGACGATTCTTTCATAGCAGTTAGTTATGCACTCTCCCTTGGACTGCCTGAAAGCCTCATACTCCTAGTTGATCATGGAATTCCTGTCATCTCTAACCTCCTCAGTTACCTCTAGGTAGACCACAAGAGTGTCCAACATCTCCTTGGAGGACTGGCAGTGAACTAGATTCTAAAAGATAGAGTCATCAATGACACTAAAAATAATGTTCAATGCCCTTTTATCCATGGTGGCCAAGATGACTTCATCCTTGGTCATCTCTGACTATTTCTTTGGTGTATGGACTGTTGCATCAAGAAATGAGACCTTCATGGGGATGAAAGGTCCTTCTTTGACTATCACAAAGATCCCTGGGTTAGTGGCTTTCATAAATAGCCTGACCCTCTCTTTCCAGATTCTAAAACTCTCCTTCCTGTAGATGGGAGTTTCACGGAACCTAGCTCATTATGGTTCTCTCCTGAACCCATAAGTATACTTGTTTCAGCTACCCTTGGAGATATACTTTGACTATTAAATCCTTCTTGAGCAACCTCCCTCTAATACCACTTGAAAGTGTTTGATTCCAAGGTAGCTAATAACCTATAGGGGGAATAGGTTTTTAGTCTTTTATAATTTTCCCATTAATTAGTGTGTTGTGAGTGAGTTAAATATTTCTTCCAAGACAATCACATAAAGCACACATAAGGTTTTATAGCGGTTCCTCAAATTATGGGCACGTCCACTTTCCCTCATCTTTCTAACAGCTTGTTAGAGAAGGCCCCTTCTCCAAAACTCGGCTCCTAAGAGCTTACAATACAGATCCCGCAGGATCTCTCGGCCTCCTCCAAGACTTACAAATCAGACACAAGGCCCTACCTCAGAGCAAACAACTCCTTCAGCTCAGTGATCAGTAGATCACCTACCTCAGACTAAATCAATAGTCCTATTGCTCTGGCTATGGAGGTTATCCCTACTACTCAGAGATTAACACACTCCTACAACTAAGATCTGTTAAGATCCTACCTCAGGCTAAAGGCCCTACCTCAGGCACACATGCCCTACACTCAGATCCACGCAAGGATCCTACAAACTCACGTTCAACAACCCTACACTCAGATCCAGACAGGGATCTTACCTCAGCCTTTATAAATCTGGATTACAACTCAGATCCAAACAGATCATATAGGAAGAGTAGTTGGTGGGTGTGGTTGATATGACACCAAAAAAATTTCTCTATGTCTGCCGCCTGATCTGAGTTAACGGCCCTAACTTTCTTCATAATAATAGAAATAATATATTCAGTAAGAAGCTGCCTTTGCTGAAGAAACTCAGAAACTTGTTTCTGAACTTGTTGAAGAAGACTGAATATTTGACAGTTTTTGTGTCCTTCAATCAGCTATCCTGGACTTGTAGAAACCTAAAAGCACTGCTCCTTATTCTTAATCAGATCCTTATCTGAACTTGTTGTAGTAGAAGAAATTATCTACAACAACTTGAAAGAACTTTTAGATCAGGTGATTTTACTTCAAGCTACAAGCTCGATAACAATGGCGAGGAAGAAGAAGTTCAGCCGCAACTTATCGAAATGATAAAACCCTAAAAGTTAAAGTTCCTTCAGTCCATATTGTCCGTTTTATATTCCGTCGATTAATGACTCCAAGAAGCATTGGGGAACACCTGTGGTTGACAGTTTCACCTTGCTTTAACAGAAGAAGACGTACAGTAGGCCTTCAACGCTATTTGTCATGTTCTATATCTTTCCCGCAACTAATTTGAACGTTTTTGACTTTGTTGACTTTGGCTGACGTTAGCATTTGTGGACTTAGCCAAATTCTCAGATTTAACTCCAAGCGTTGAGTGCGTTGATTGAATGGCCTTCACTTAACGAATCTGGACTTAGTCAAATTCTCTGCACCATCAGGCATTGAGTGCATTGAGTGAACTGGCTTCACTAAACGCCTCTGGACATAGACAATTCTTCTGTACTGTCAGGCGTTGAGTGCATTGAGTGAATCTTCATCACTCAATTCCACTGGACTTAGCTGCAACTTTCTTTATTTGCCAGGAGTTGAGAGCATTGAGTGAAGCTTCATCACTCAATGCTTTTGTACTTTGTCGCTTCTCTAAAGTTTGTCAGCTTGCTGAGGCGTTGAGTGCATTGAGTGAGATGTCATCACTCAATGCTTCTGGACTTAGACAGATTTTTCTATCTATCTCTTTTCTTAGGCTTTGACCTATGTCGACACCTTCTGCTTTGACATTGAGTGAGCTGTCCTCCCTCAATGATTCTGGACTTAGGTAGATTTCTTGACAGAATCTTCAACCGCTTGAGCTTGTCTCAACACTGCTTGGTATATGGCGTTGGGTGAACTGACCTCACTCAACGCATGTGTACTTAGTCATTTTTTCCGCTTGCCAAAACTGAAGCTTTGACAGACTATGCTATACTCGATGCATTTTGATATATGGCATTGAGTGAACTACCTTCACTCAACGTTTGTGGACATAGGCGCAAAATTTCTTTGCAGACTGCTAGGCTTTGACTGTGGACACCTTACTTAGTGCATTTTAGCATCTGGTGTTGATTGAACTGGCTTCACTCAATGCCTGTGGACTTAGGCGATTTTCAGCCTTTCCAGCATTTCTCTTTGGTATCTGGCGTTGAGTGAACTGGCTTCACTCAACCCCTGTGTACTTAGACAGATTTCTATCACTCCACTTCTCTACCTTATGACGACCTATCACAACCACTTATACAACTTATCTAAACTTATTCCAAGGAACATCCTGCACATGATGATCTTAACCAACATCAAATACAACTATGCTCTTAGTGTTGATGGTGATGCCTCTTCAAATCAAATCTAGGGAACATTGAGGGCAATATTCCCAACAATAGGTGTCTAAACACTAGATTTCTTCCTCTTCCACCAGTAGGTTCTGCCACATCTATTATATCTCTTGTTGGTTGAAGTAGATCTTCATCTAGTAGTTCGTCCACCACACTTGGATCGATGACCTTGAATGACCTTGGAGCATATCCCTTGACCCCTTATTCCAAGCTTAGTTCCTATAACCTGGTGCCTATAGCTGATCCAATAACACTAGATGAGCTGCTATGAAGCAAGTTTGTCTCATCAAATACAACATTTATAGACTCTTCAACCACCAGGGCTTTCTTGTTAAAAATCCTATATGCCTTATTATGGCTACTATAACCTACAAAAATACCTTCAAAACAATTTACACTAAACTTCGTGCGATAATACTTCCCATTGTTAAGTACGAAGAATTTTCTTCCAAATATCCTAAAGTAGAACAAAGTCGGTTTTCCGCCCTTCAACAGTTTATACGGAGTCTTATGATGGCTTTTGTTGATTAATGCTCGGTTTTGCACGTGACAAGATGTGTTGACTGCTTCGGACCAAAATTAATCTGTTAGTGAAGCATTTGTTGGATCCCTAGTTAGATTTGGGCTAGGCTCACTAAACTTGGATTATTGACCCACCTTGTCTAGCCAGGGTCATGTCTGTGTCTTAGAGTCTAGGCTATGTCCTTAAAGTAAACATTAAATGGACCAGCCAATAGATGACAGCATAAGACTTAGAGAAAAACTAGTTTCAGGAAAGTAAGTTCGACATTCGTCAACTCAGCTTGACGAAAGTCGTGCTCAGCTCGACGAACTCAGAGAAAATTCTCTGAGTTGAGCTCGACGAACTTGGTTCTCAGGTCGACGATTTCTGGATATTCTACTTCAACATTCTAAGTCCAGAATCATTTCTCTGAACTCCAGTCGACGAATTTATGTTATCAGCTCGACGAACTTAGAGCACAGTTTCGTTAGAAAGCAGTTAGCTATTTTCAGGTCGACGATCTTGAATCTCAGGTCGACGAACAACAATTATCTGGTCGACGAACTCGATTTCTCAGCTCGACGAACTCTGGACTCAGGTCGACGAAATTTTTTCTTTGCTCGACGATTTCTGTGCAGATCCAGACTTGGATTTTTCCTTCCTTTTGTCCTTATTTTGTTGCACTAATTCCTTAATAATCAATGCTTAATATTCTCTGAATATTACCGTTAGAAGCAGGATTGATTATGGTATTCATCAGGTTTATTAGTTGCCGTTTTTCAATGGGATAGTTAGGGAAATCAATTAATGCAGACATTCCCTCCAGCCGTATTACATTCTTCTGGCCGTCAGCAATCAATGTAGGAAGGAATTCAAAAATTCAAAGGAGAAATTCCATTATGAACAAAAAAAAGTGATTCTCTTCTTGACACACGATACAAAAAAACAGATACAAAGAAAAGCAAGAAGATAGTCGAGACCAGAGAGAAAAAGAATACAAGGCTACAAAGAAGATCAACAACAACATCAATCTAATTATTCTCTACTTTTCTTCATCCATCACTCCAGGATTCTTCAAGGTCAACAAATCTTTATCAGTCAAGAAGTTCCTGGATATCTCCTGGTCGAGGCTAAAGATAGAAGACCTACTCACACTGAAGCAAAGCTCCAATATTCCTGAACAACTCAATAACTCAGGCGGAGCTTTGATAACATCAAAGATCCACTATTCTTCTCAGTTGTATTTGAGAAAGAGAAGACACCATAACTCTCTCACCCCCTCACTGTACAAAGGGTTCTTTAACTCCCTTCAAAAGTTATTGTTTGGTTTCAAGTCACCTGATCAAAAGACTTGGGATTAGTTTTGAGCACCTGATCAAAAGCTCATTGGTCACAGTCACCTGATCAAAACCTGTTAGTGGATTCCTACAAGGGTGGTAGAAGAGTGGATGTACCCAGGTTGGGGAACCACTATAAAAGTTCTTGTGTTGTCTGGTTGCCCTCTTTCCTTTTTGTTCTTTTTGTGCCTGTGTTAGTTTAATATTGTTGTGCATGTGGTAGATTAGTTTATCTTAGGATTGCTCTTTTTACATACAACAAAAATTGGTATCTAATAGCTGCCCTACTATGTAGTTTTTATAAACTTCAAAAGATTTAAAGATACTCTATTCACCCACCCCCCTAGAGTATATCAGGTCTAACCCTTTCTTTCAATTGGTATTAGAGGGGTGTTTCTTTAGTTATACAAGTTAACCCTTGAACCAAAAGATCCTGTATTAGATCTGACCTTTTATTTTATTTAGGATTATACTTATAGAATGGCACAGAACACGGATTATGCAAGCACCAGACCTCCAGTGTCCAACTTGAATAAGTTTGCCATCTGGAAGGCAAGAATAAAACTTTATATGAATTCCATTGATGAGGTCATCTACAACTCTATTTTGACAGGTCCTCCTCAATCAACTGCCTCTACATCTACATCAACATCAAGCACACATGCTGTTCCACCGCCTGAGTGAACAGATGCACAGAAGAAGGCCAAGATTGCTGATGCAAAGTCTATGAATATTCTGGCTCAGACTATGTCTGATGACATCTTCCAGAAGGTGGCTGAATGCGCATCAGCCAAGGATTTTTGGGACTCTCTCAACCAAATGGTGGCTGGCTCTACTGATGAGAGGAAAGATAGAAGATCAACATTTATATCCCAGTATTATAACTTCAAGAAGGATGAGTCAGAATCTATTGCTGACATGTACAACAGATTAAGCTCAATAATCAATGAGCCGAAGACTTTAGATAAGAACATCACCCTTACTGAAGTAAATGATAAAATCCTCATGTGCTTCCCAAGCTCATGGGATTCCAGGATCTGGCCAATCAAGGAGGCCAGGAGCTTAAATGAGATTTCCACATAATCTCTATTGGGAAAGCTCAAGTCTTATAAGGAGCTGATAAAGTCTAGAGAAGCTGCAGAATAAAGAACTCCTCCACCAGCAAGAAAGGAATACAACATAGCATTCAAGGCTGCTGAAGAGACTGAAGCTTCAATAATTAATGAAGATCTAATGAGTCTCTTTGCCAAGAGATTTTACAAAATGACAATAAAGGATTTCAGAAGAAAATCATCCAGGCAGGATGATAAGCCCATGTATGATAAAACTCCTACTAAATAAGTAGTATGTTTTGGCTACAGGAAACCTGGACACTTCATCTCAGAGTGTCCAGAGAATCAGAAGAAAGAAAGAATAAGAGAGAAGGACTCTAGAAGGCAACAAAGCATCATGCTTTCCTCCAACAAATACAAAAAGAAGGAGAAGGGATTTGTTGCTGATACCTGGAGTGACACAAAAGATGAATCCACATATTCCAGCTCTGGTGAAGAGGAAGAAGAGGCAAAGGCCAAGGAAGTCTGCCTCATGGCCATCAATGCCTCTAACACCCAATCAGATGATGAAGAAGAATCTGATAATGAAGGAGCTTCAGAATCAGAAGCTGATCAGGTACTTTCATCTTTTGATTATAGTTCTGACAGTTTCAAGATTGAATTTAAAACAATGTGTATTGACTTAATTAACTCTGAGAAAGAAATCAAAACACTTAGGGAAAGACTGACCAATCAAGAAAATCTGATTTCTGAAAACACTAAGTTAAAAGATGAACTAACTCTTGCTAATGAACAAATCACTTCTTTAAAAACAGAGCTATATGAGGCTAAGCAACTTGAGGAATCTCTCAATGGGAGAAGCCTTAAGCTGATGGACATCACAAGTACAGTCAATGCCAGACTGAATGGCAAACTGGGCTTGGGTGCATCATCAAGTTTACCCTCTATACTTAAGAAGAACATATTATCAACCCCCATTAGATTTGTTTCAGCTAAGGGTAAAGAGGTAATAAATAATAAACAAATCACAGAAAAATTACCTAACTCCAAAAATCAAAATAACAGAAACCAGAAATCTTTAAGTAAAAAACCAAGTTCAACTGATTTCGTCGAACTCAGGTCGATGAAATGTGGCTAGTTCGTCGAACTCCGATCGATGATCTATGAACGCCAATATTAGATATAATAATTCATCTTACTGCGATCGACGAACTGTGTATGGTTCGTCGAGCAGAGATCGACGAACTTGGGGCACAAAAAATAAATATGTTCATTCTCTGAGCAGAGATCGACGATCTCATCCCACTTCGTCGAACTCTGGTCGACGAACTTACAACTTTTCTTCGAACCCAGTCAGACTTAATAAAAATCATAATTTTAACAGAAACTCTAATCAACCTAGAAAACCTTTTAATCCACTTGCTGATTGGATAATTCCTCCCAGAAGATATCACCCCTTAGGTTATAAAAGTCAACCTAAATGTTCATACATTTCTATCTTTTCTTATGAAAAGAAACAAGGACCCAAGGTAACCTGGGTCAAGAATATCTATCTTATTTCCTTGCAGGTGATGAACTATCTCATCACTCACAATAAGTGGTACCTGGATAGTGGGTGCTTGAAGCACATGACTGGATGCAAGGACAGCCTATTCAACTTCAAGGCAAAGCTGGGTCCAAGGGTGATCTTTGGAAATTCCAGCTTTGGACATACTGAAGGCTATGGTGACTTCAACATTGGAGCTGTCACTTTCAGAAAAGTGGCATATATAAATGGACTCAAACATAACCTAATATCCATAATTCAATTATGTGATGCAGGTTATCAGGTTTGCTTTACTAATTCAAAATGTATTATTTCTTCAAATAATCAAACTGTTTTGACATGGTGTAGACAAGGTAATATATACTTAGTAAACTTTAATTCTACTAGCTCAGAAATATGGTTATTCAACCAAGTTAGTAAAAACAATATCCTCTGGCATAAGAGACTAGGTCATGTAAACCTTAAAAACAACTCTAAGCTATCTAGGGACAATCTTGTCAGAGAATTGCCTTCTGGCCCCTACAAGAAGGAAAGCCTAGGCAACGCTTGTCAAGAAGGCAAGTAAACTAAAAATAGCTTTAAGTAAATTAATAAGAGTGATTCACCTAATATTTTGTACTTGCTACATATGAATCTTTTTGGACCCATTGCTATACAAAGCTTTGGAGGGAAGTCTTACACCTTGGTTATTGTAGATGACTTCTCTAGATTCTCTTGGGTTTTCTTCTTGAGAAACAAGTCAGATAACTTTAAAGTCCTTACAGATTTTCTTAAGGGCATATGGATTGAGTATTCTACTCCAGTTGCATTGATCAGAAGTGATCATGGTACTGAGTTTGAATCTCTTCCCATGCAAAGATTCTATGAGGAGGAAGGTATCAGGCATTATTTCTCTGCTCCGAGAACTCTTCTACAAAATGGGGTAGCAGAAAGGAAAAATAGAACACTCATTGAATTTGCAGGAACATTGCTTGCAGATGAACACATGCCCCTATCCTTTTGGGCAGAGGCTGTGAGCATATCAGACTATGTGCTGAATAGAAGTTTGATACACAAACTTAAGGGCAAGACCCCCTACGAATTTCTCAAAGGGAAGCAACCTAAAATTGATTATTTTAGAATTTTTTGGGTGTATGTGTTTCATTCATAACAATAACAAGAAACACATTAAAAAAATTTGAAGCTAAAGCTACAGAGGGAATGTTTCTGGGATATTCCCAAGTTTGCAAGGCTTATAGGGTTTTCAATAAATTATCCCTTAAAATAGAACAATCTGTACAAATTTCATTTTATGAAGCTAACATGTACTATAAAGAGAAGGACTCTTCTACCTTAGATATTTTGCAGGTACCTCACTTGTGTGAGAAATTGGATGAGTTAAACCTTCCACAAGAGCTTATATCACCTCCTCCTCCACAAGCTGATGAAGACAGTGAAGAAGAACTTTTGGAAGAGGTTGAACTTCATTCAATAGCAGACATTATTCCACAAGAGCAATCAACTCCACATACTGTTGCTGAACCAACTCCACCCATTGATCTTGTCATACTAAGGGATCACCCTAGATCTCAAGTGATTGGGGACATGTTAGTAGGTGTCAAGACAATGCATCAACTCAACCAAGATGTGATGCATGCCTATTTCCTCTCTCAAGTTGATCCTCAATCCATAAATGATGCTGAGCAAGATCCCCACTGGATCATTGCAATGCAAGAGGAACTCAATCAATTTGAGAGATGCAGAGTTTGGGATTTATTTCCAAGACCCAAAGACTACCCAGTCATTGGAACTAAATGGGTATATTAAAACAAGCTAGATGCCCAAGGTGTAATTGTGAGAAACAAGGCTAGGCTTGTTGCTCAAGGTTATAGACAAGAATAAGGAATAGACTATGACCAAACTTTTGCACCAATTGCAAGGTTAGAAGCAATCAGGATTTTCCTTGCTTATGCTGCATACAAGAAGTTTAAAATCTATCAGATGGATGTCAAGAGTGCCTTTCTGAATGGAGTACTTAAAGAAGAGGTTTATGTTGAACAACTTCCAGGTTTTATCTCTCCAACCTATCCTTCATATTTCTTTAGATTGCATAAAGCTCTTTATGGTTTAAAGCAAGCTCCAAGAGCTTGGTATGAGACCTTAGCTAGTTTCCTGATAGTGCATAAATTTACTAGAGGCATTATAGATAGGATATTATTCACCAGGCACCATAAGGATAAAATTTTGTTGGTATAAATCTATGTAGATGACATTATATTTGGGTCTACATATTCCAAACTATGCAAGAGGTTTTCTGACCTCATTCATTCAAAGTTTGAAATGAGTAGCATGGGTGAGCTCTCCTACTTCCTTGGTCTCCAAGTGAAGCAGCTATCTGATGGCATCTTCATATCCCAGGCTAAGTATGCTAAAGAACTTATTAAAAAGTTTGGGATGACTGATGCCTCAACAATGAAAACACCCATGGCCACTAATGCTGTATTATATTCTGATGAACACGGGAAACCTGTTGATCAGAAATTATATAGGGGCATTGTTGGGTCCCTACTATATCTTATATCAAGAAGACCTGACATAATATTTGTTACATGTCTTTGTGCTAGGTTCCAAGTGAACCCTAAAGAATTTCACCTAGTTTTCTTAAAAGAAATTTTGAGATATATAAAGAGTTGTCCTGGTTTAGGACTCCGTATCCTACTGAGTGAGAATTTGAGATAACTGGATACTCAGATGCTGACTTTGTTGGATACAGAGTAGACAGAAAAAGTACCTCGGGGACATGTTAGTTCCTTGGTGTATGATTAGTGTCTTGGTTCTGCAAGAAACAGTCATCTGTGTCTACATCAACTGCTGAAGCAGAATATATAGCAGCTGGTAGTTAATGTTCCCAGATGATGTGGATTCAAAACTAACTCTTGGACTATGAGTTCAACTTAAATAATTCAACTCTATTATGTGGCAACACAAGTGCTAAATCCATAGCACAAAATCCAGTCCATCACAGTAGGACCAAACATTTAGATATTAGGTATCATTTCATTAGAGAATGAGTAGACAAAAATAAAATTAAACTTGTCTATATCTACACTAATTTACAAAGAGCAGATATTTTCACGAAACCTCTAGATGAAAGAAATCACTTGTTCTTTATAAATCAGCTTGGAATGATAAATGGAGAAGCTTTAATTTAATTTCTGTCTATGGTCGATGATTTGTTGACAGTTCATCGAACGGAGATCGACAATCTGTGAACCCATCGTGAAGAGTTCATCGAACGGAGATCGACGATCCCTGCTTCAGTGAATTTTTCGTCGAATGGAGATCGACGATTTATTCGTCTTCTTCAATCTGAGATCGACGAACTCATTTTCTAATAAAATAATTCATCGACCTCCGATCGAAGATCTTTTTATTATTTGTCGGATAGAGTTTGGCAGTTCATATTCTGAAAACCTTATATCTAGGTTTTCTTCGACCTCTGTCCTGCGCTTTC
This sequence comes from Platanthera guangdongensis, assembly GCA_039583875.1. Taxonomy (NCBI): domain Eukaryota; kingdom Viridiplantae; phylum Streptophyta; class Magnoliopsida; order Asparagales; family Orchidaceae; genus Platanthera; species Platanthera guangdongensis. The sequence continues at coordinate 90,799,240 of CM077149.1, forward strand.
AGTTCCATCGCACTTGATCTTTGTTTTTCTCTTGCAGGCGCACCATGGTGATTCCGGCAACTGCTTACTCTACAATGAAGTTTGACACATGATTTGATACAGATTTTGAGTCGTTTCTACACTCGGATCCTATCTTCCTGGAAATTCTACAACTGCTTGACGATCAATAGTTGAAGAACTTGATGACCACCAGAATAAAGCTAGCCGGTGCAGAGATCAGAGAATAGGTTTACACTTCCTCCTCCCCAGATGAGAACACCATGACTGGAACAATATCGGGTAAAGAAGTATCTCTTACCCCTGCGGTCTTAACAGATATTTTTGGTTTGGCTAATGGCGAGGAAGAATTGGAGATTGATAGTGAAGAATTTGATGAAATGTTAACTAAGATGGGTTATTCTGGAGCAACTCCCAACAAACTACTAAAGAAACATTTATCTGCTCAATACAAGTGTCTAGCAGATGTAGTAGGCAAGGTACTGCTAGGAAAGCACACAGCCCATGACTACATCATTAGGTATCAATTCTTGGTAATGTGTGTTGTGGTTAATAAGAAGCCTGTGAACTGGGCTAAGATTCTGTTTGAGATGATCAAGAAAAAGAACACCAAGAAGGAGGTGTGTTTTGGAAGAATTCTGGGAATCTTCCTTTAGGAAAAGGCTTCTGAACACTTGGTGTCAACACCAGTGTTCATCAATGCCTCCAAGAGGCTCACCTCTGCCCTCTTTAGCAGATGGGAAAGGAGGATCACCAAGCCAACAAAGGCTTCTTCCTCCTCCAGGCCTTATGAAAGCACAAGGGCAGTCTTAGCCTCACCTCCACCCCTAGAAGAAGCTCCCTCGATCTCCAACATTCCTTCTTCTCCTCAACCACAACAACAACAACCACTTCACATGTCTACTCCAGTTCCATCTCCTCCACACTCTCCACCTCCATCCTCTCCCCAAATACATGTCTCTGAAATCCCATCTTCCCCCATTCAGGAATCCATACACCACTCTCCTTCCCAATCACCACAACCATCCACACCACAATCTCCTCTTCCACCTCATTTCACTGTCACAAATCATGACACCTTTATCTCCTCCCACACATTCAATCTAGTGCTTTCTCCATCATCTCCACATCAAGAACCCATTCCCACCACAAAAATTCCACCTCTTACAACTACAACTCCTTCTTTCCCCTTCCCTCTACTAATCCAAACTGACCTTCCATCTTCTGCACCTGACTACACTCACACTGATATGCCCAGTGCATTCTCTATTTTTCCAATTGTGGTCATCACAATCCCTACTCCTCCACTACTCTAGAATCCCTGTATTTAAATTTTTCTGACATTGCTAAGGATTTGCTTGCATACATCTCTCCCACTCTTCAAAATCTTATAAATAATGCTCTAGCTCCTCTCACTGCCTCCATCCAAACTCTCTCTGTCATAGTTGTTGCTTTTTCCCCTGTCCATTCTTCTGGAGGACTGGCTCCAGGACCCTCTACAGCCAGTCAGGGGGAGATGCTTCATGATGAAGAAGTTCCAGTGAAAGCAGCAGCAGCAGAAGCAGTAGAAGCAGCAGCAACAGAACTTGATTCTTTCATGTTTGACTCTTCAGACGATGCACCAGATCCTTCCGAAATAATAGATTTAATAAACTCAGATACTAATATGGATGAGGCTGTGTTGGCTGAGATAGAATCTGTTGGGGATTATATTCTAAATCATACAGTTAATCTGACTTCCTTATTGGATTTATTCAATCTTGTGTACAATAATATTCTACCCAGCTATTCTCATCATCATTCTTTGGCCATTGTACCATACACTTCACCTCTCAGTCCCACAGCTGCCAGGAAACTCAAGGCTAGTTTTGGTAATTCAAAGACTCCTGTCATTCCATCTCCACCAAGATCTGATTCCTTCATTCCTTCATCCCCTCCCATAGTTATCCCTGCTCCAACCTTCATTATGGATGATAGCCCCATGCCTGATCTAGATGAGTTGATCATGGCTGATATTGAAGAAGAGAGTAAATCAGTTGTTGAAAGCACTGATGTATATAGTTCTCCAGCTCCAGTTCTAGCTCTTCCTCCTGCTCCTCCCCAGGCAGAAAAATTATTAATATCTGCAGAAGCTTTAAAAGTAATTAATGCATTATATGATACTCCTCAAGACTCTTCAGATGATGTTGATGAAGAGGATTCAGAAGACAGTTCCTTTTCTAAGAAAAAGAAAGTCACTAAGAAAAGGAAAGCCCCTCCAGCTCCTGCTCCAAAACCAAACCCAACACATGATACTCCTTTTTACATTCTTCAGAATATCACTCCATATAAGGGCATGCCAGCTTGGATGTGGCTGTCCAAAAAACAGCAGAAGGACAGGAAGAAAAGCAGGAAATATTCACCTCCTCCATAGAGACACAGGAAAGACCCTCCTCCACCTCCTCCACCTGCTGCTGGTGCTTCAGGCTCTTCCTATCAGAGGCCTACCCAATATCAAACTTATCAGGGACAGCATAGTAGATCCTCTTCTTCTAGAAGCAGCCAACATGGGTATACTCTTCAGGCAGGCAACATCATCAACATCAACATCAACATCAACATCTACAATAAACTACTGAACATCAAAAAGCTGAAAGTCCAAAAAGACCTGCGTCCCCTCCTATTCCATTTGAGGACCCAGAAACAGTTACTACTGTAAGGATGGCCAGGTTTCAAGAATTGGTTGGTCTATCTATGATCAACAAGGAAAAAGCTTAAGGCAAGGATCCCTCTGAATATACAACAATGTCCAAATATAGGAAAGTGGAGTTAAATAGGTTTGCAAAAGCTAACAAATTCTTTAATGTAGATGATTACATGAAATGACATCCAGAAGCTGTGGTGTCACGGGCTATCTCCCTTAACATTTTTGGAGCAGCTGATATGACTATGTCAAAGAGTCAAGCAGCTAATCCAAACAGGAAAATCAAATTCACTCAGCCTGGTGATAAAGCTAAGGAGGATAAGCAAAAGGAGCCAAAGAATAAGAAATGAGTTTTAAACTGTTTTTGTCTTTCTGATTGTCTTAAAACTATTTATTTATTTATTTCCTGATATAAAGCTCATTGTATATATATATCTGCGACATGTTTCGAATTTTTCTGCCAGATATATTTTTCTCTTACTTTTTAAATGTTTTGTGTCTGTGATTATTGACCTCACCCAAATAGGGTGAGATTGTTGGATCCCTAGTTGGATTTGTGATAAGTTCACTAAACTAAGATTATTGATCCACCTTATATAGCGAGGGTCATGTCTGTGTCCTAGAGTCTAGGCTATGTCCTTAAAGTCAACATTGCATGGACCAGCCAATAGATGACAGCAAAAGACTCAAAACTTAGAGGAAAACCAGTTTCAGGAAAGTAAGATCGACGTTCATCAAACTCAGCTCGACAAAGGTCGTGCTCAGCTCGACGAACTCAGAGAAAATTTTTTGAGTTGAGCTCGACGAACTTGGTTCTCAGGTCGATGATTTCTGTAAATTCTACTTCAACATTCTAAGTCCAGAATCATTTCTCTGAACTCCAGTCGACGAATTTATGTTATCAGCTCGACGAACTTAGAGCACAGAATTAGCAAGTTTCGTCAGAAAGCAGTTAGCTTTTCTCAGGTCGACTATCTTGGATCTCAGGTCGACGAACATTAATTATCTGGTCGATGAAAATGATTTCTCAGCACGACAAACTCTGGACTCAAGTCGACGAAATCTGTTCTTTGCTCGATGATTTCTGTGCAGATATAGACTTGGATTTTTCCTTCCTTCTGTCCTTATTTTGTTGCAGTAATTCCTGAATAATCAATGCTTAATATTCTCTGAATATTACTGTTAGAAGAAGCATTGATTATGGTATTCATCAGGTTTATTACTTGTCAATTTCAATATGACAGTTGGGGAAATCAATTAATGCAGACATTCCCTCCAGCCATATTACATTCTCCAGGCCGTCAGCAATCAATGTTGGAAGGAATTCAAAAATTCAAAGAAGAAATTCCATTATGAATAGAAAAATCGATTCTCTTCTTGACACACGATACAAAAAAACAGATACAAAGAAAAGCAAGAAGATAGTCGAGACCAGAGAGAAAAAGAATACAAGGCTACAGAGAAGATCAACAACAACATCATTCTAATTCTTCTCTAGTTTTCTTCATCCATCACTCCAGGATTCTTCAAGGACAACAAATCTTTATCAATCAAGAAGTTCCTGGAAATCTCTTGGTCAAGGCTAAAGATAGAAGACCTACTCACCCTGAAGCAATGCCTCAATATTCTTGAACAACTCAATAACTCAGGGGGAGCTTTGATAACATCAAAGATCCACTAGTCTTCTTAGTTGTATTTGAGAAAGAGAAGACACCATAACTCTCTCAGCCCCTCATTGTACAAAGGGTCCTTTAACTCCCTTCAAAAGTTATTCCTTGGTTACAAGTCACCTAATCAAAAGACTTGGATTGGTTTTTGAGCACCTGATCAAAAGCTCATTGGTCACAGTCTGTTGGATCTCTAGTTGATTTGGGCTAGGTTCACTAGCTTAGGATGTGACCCATCATGTATAGCCAGGGTCAGTTTTGTGTCCTAGAGTCTAGGCTAAGTCCTTGGAGTCAACTTCAGAGTGACCAGCTATCAACAAGACCATCAGAAACTCCAGACTTAGAAGATTTCAAGACCAAGTAAAGTGAGTTCGACGTTCGTCAAACTCAGCTCGACGAAAGGTTTTCTGCGCTCGACGATCGTGAGACATTTCTTTGGGTTGAGCTTGACGATCCTGGTTCTCTATTCGACGAAGGTTGAGGTTCTACATCAAGCTAAAGTCAGGACAACTTCAGAATTTTTCTAAGTCCAATTTCAAGCTTTGGTCGACGAACAAGATTTTTAGCTCGACGAACTTGGACCTCAAGTTCTCAACTTCTCAGGTCGACGAAGTCAACTTCTCAGGTCGACAAATGCAGTACTCTACTCGACGAATGAAGATTGTCAGTTCGACGAAGGTTGTAGCAGTATTGACTTGAAGACAATTTCTATTGTCTGATCGACGAACTCTCTCAAGCTCAGCTCGACGAACTCAAGCTTAGCTCAACGAACTCAAGCTCAGCTCGACGAACTTAAGCTCAGCTTGACGAACTCAAGCTCAGCTCGACGAACTCAAGCTCAGCTCGACAAACTCAAACTCAGCTCGACGAATTGTGTTCTTCGGTCAACGATTCTAGACTAGGTCTTCTTCAGGTTTCCCGTCCCGTTTCTTGGCGATTATTCCAGAGTTTTTAATGCCAGATCTTCACGGAATGTTACCGTTAGAACGCGCATTGACTATGGATTATTTCATACCATTTTTCCATGGGACAGTTAGGGAAATTATTGATTGCCGCTTCTTTCCAAGGCCGACTGCAATTACTGCTCAACATTCAAAATTTTGAATGTTCCTCAATCAAAAAATACAGAAAGAAAAGGATTAAGCAGTAATAGGAAAACAGTACAACCAGCAATACAGACAATCAGACAGACACACTCAGATTGTACAGAAGAACAAATATACAGAAATCTAAAGTTCTACTGCAATCAGCCTTGACCAGAGAACAACTTCATCAAGAAGAAGAAGAAGAACATTCAAATACTATCAAGAGTCTTCTTCCTTCAACTCTACATGACAACTTCAAAGGACAACAAATATCCATCTGTCAAAGAAGTTCCTGAGGCAATTTCTGGTCCAGGCACTGTAGGTCTTTGAAGACCTATCACCCTGAACCAGTGCTCCAGTTTTCCTGATACATTCAAGATCTCAGGGGGAGCAAATCTGCTAAAATCAATCCACAGTCTTATCAGTTGTTCTTAAGAAAGATATGACACCATCATCTCATTTCCAACTCCTGTACGGGGTTTTAATTCCCTTTAAAATTATTCTGGTTGCAAGTCTCCTTCCAAAAGACTTGAGGTTTTGTTTTTGAGCACCTGAACAAAAGCTCATTGGTGTCAGGCACCTGATCAAAAACCTGAGTGGATTCCTACCAGGGTGGTAGAAGAGTGGATGTACCCATGTTGGGGAACCACTATAAAATTTCTTGTGTCGTCTGGTTGCCCTTTATTTTTATTTTGGCTATGCTCTGTGATTTGATAGTTTGCTGTGATTAGTTTATTTTATTTGCTGACTTTTTCACTTAGGAATACAACAAAAGTTGTAAAAAGTTTTGTAGTGAGCACAATACTCTATTCACCCCCCTCTAGAGTATTTCAGATCTAACCTACACTTTCAATTGGTATCAAAGCGAGGTTGGTTAAAAAACCATACCTTAATTGGTTGTACAAGCTAACACCTGAACCACAAAGATCCCTCTTGTTAGATCTGTCTGTTTATTTTTGTTATTAGATTTATTTCTTCACAGAAATAGCCCAAAACAAAGATTATGCAAGCATCAGACCTCCAGTTTGCAATCTTAACAAGTTTGCCATCTGGAAGGCAAGAATCAGATTATACATGAATTCTATTGATGAGGATATTTTTTCTGTTATCTTGACAGGATTACCTCCAGCACCTGTAGCTTCTACAAGCACCTCTACCAACATGACTGCAGTGCCTCCTCCAGAGAATAATGATGCATACAAGAAAGCCAAAATGTCAGATGCAAAGACAATGAATATCTTGGCTCAGACAATGTCATATGACATATTTCAAAAGGTGGCTGAGTGCACCTCAGCCAAGGCCATTTGGGCTTCCCTCAACCAAATGGTAGCTGGCTCAGCAGATGAAAGAAAAGACAGGAGATCCAACCTCACCACTACAAGATATGCACTTTACAGTGACGCTTTTTTTGCGACGTTTTGAAAAGCGCCAATGTATGTTTTCTATCTAGCGACGTTTTTTATAAAAAAACGTCGCTACTACAAAAAATAGTATTAACTACGTTTTCATGAAAAAACGTCAATATAAATGTTGAGTTTTGGTGACGATTATTTTTAAAACGTCACCCAAACATAGGTTTTTTGTAAAAAAATTGTTATAAAAAAATTCAAAATATTTTTCTTACAATCATGTCATTTATTATCTGATCATGAAATGCATGCTTGACATCATGTTTACATTTTGATAAATAATCTCTCTCATATGTGGTCTCATTACAATTTTTATAAACAAGTTTTGGGATATAATTAATTACAAATTTTAATTGAGTTGATAATATCTATATTAATTTATGATAGTGATCAAATTTTTGATGGTAGTGAGTTCATATTAATGATAGCATCGATCCTAATCTTGACTTTGATACAAATAATCATAATGATTGTATTTATTATGCATATGATATATTAATTCATACTATATTAAAAAAATAGTTAGGTCTGCAAATAATGTTAGTTAATTTAAAAAAACATCAAAAAATATCAGCCACTGATTCTTGATGTACTATGAACATATGAAGCCATGAAGGTACTAATTAACACATAGTCGTTAATGTAACCCAAAATGTCATATTCTCATGAAACTACAGTAACATGGTTTGCCGTTTGGCCTTACCTTGTAATGACTTGATTCAACCAATATAGAGTTTTACCCCTTTTATATGTTGTTTAGTACTCGAAGTGGATTGTATACATGATGCATATTTAACGAATAGTACGAGACATAATACTACTTATTTGATCGAATAGCATTAGTATATTCCACAGATTTGTCATGTATTCCAAGTTATTGTCCATATGGGGTCATGATATTATACGGTACAATATATAGTTAGCAAAACATAATTCGGTACTAGCATGTCAGTAATAATTCTTACTAGATTCCTCCTAATTTCAACACAAGCACTTCATCAAAATATTAGCCACTGATTCTTGATGATCAAAAACTGTACGTTGGATCTGATAGCAAATTCATATAAATAATTTCCTCCTAACCTAAACCCGCAGAACCCCGGCAAAATCGATATCTACTATACCTCCCGCTCACGCTTCGTCTTCCCTAACCCTAAACCCGCAGAACCCCCACGCTTCGTCTTCCCTAACCCTAAACCTGCAGTTGTCCCGGTCCTGCCGACTGTCATCCTGCGTCCATTTCGCTGACGACGACACCATCGCTGTTCGCCGACGCCGCGTCGCCAACTACAGTTGGATTGACGCCATCGCTGTTCAGAGTGTCGCAGATCCATTCCCGACTCCTCTGAGGTAGATATTTTTTATTTCTAGCATTCTAGCACCAAAGATTCAGTGATTCCTCTAATCCTCTCCAATCTGAACATTCCGCAGAGTATTTCCGCACACATCCTTCATAGTTCATCCATCCATTCTGTGACTTAAATTTTTTTTTGTTCCTCATTCCCGCAAGTATTTGTCGACTGTCATCCTACGACCATTTCGCTTAATTTTTTTTTGTTCGCATTTTTGAACCGTATGGCGTATGCACTTCCATTTTGTTTGCTGGAAATACACAAATTGATCTAAAATCAGATGTTTGTCTAGTTCCTAATGACTAATGTTATGTCTACATATTTTCAATTAAGTGTTTGGTGCATCTTGCAAATTAACAGAGTAAATGAGTAATTGTGTTACTTTCTCACGCAGCCATTTGGATTACCGTGACATCCTTTTCGTGGGTTTACACAACTACCCACATTGTTACTTTGTTAGAGTAAGTCCCTTTTGTTTGCATTTTATTTCCCATTCATGAATGATTTTTAGTGGCGCTCGTAATCACTTTCAGTGCTTTTATGTATATAAAATGACATGTAACAAGTGAATTTAGAGTTCTACTTCTTTTAAGTTGTGAAGATTATTTCTTGAACTTTTGAAGTAAAGTCGTTTGCTAATTGTTGAAGCTAGTGTTTTTATGTCCTTAATCATGAAATATGAAGCTTGTCATGGAATTCTAAATTGCTAAACGTTTGGCATAATCTTTGATGTTGTCAAATTAGTTGAGCTTATTAAAAAAAATATTGGGTTCATGCTATGTTGACTAGCATTGCATAGTTTATTAACGAAGTTTAGGTAGAATGGGTTTGTCAAAATGGGGTCAATGCTTTCATAATTTAACTTTTGTCTGGTTGTAGGCTTGATGAGCGTCGTTGTTGTCATCTTCTTTTGTTGTATTATCACTGTGATAATATTTATGTTAAAAATTTATCAAAATCATGAATCCTTGGTTGGTGCCCGGGTCGACCAAAATTTCTGGGTCCGCCACTGCGCAGAACCCCCGTGAGTGCGCTGCAACCGACCGTGTTTTTCACGTATTATCGCCTAGGTTTTTTTTTGGGGGGGGGGCATTCTTTCCGCGCGATGCCGTGACGGGTTCTCCTCCCGATTTCTGGCGCTTGACGGTGTCGATGACGACGAGACCGGCTTGGCGACGACTGTGGCGAAGGGAGACGACACCAAAGAGGGAATTCCCGATTCCCCTTCCAGCTTTCATTATTTTCTCTGCGTTAGGCTCTCGTACATTTCTCCTTCAGATTTCTGGCAGTGTCTGGGTGACTCCCACTGTTCTTCCTAGTTTCTTCTATTGCTTCGTCTTTGTTCAGGTATGAATGTGATTTTTTCTGCATATATACTCAATATTGAGATATAACTAAGCTTTCAAATGTTAACAAACTTTCATACTCCATGAAACATATTTTCATACATCAACAAACAAATTATATGTATCAACAAACTTTCATACATACATCATCCAACTTTCGTGTATACATAATCAAACTTCCATATATACATCATGACCAAAGTATACTATATAACCAAAACATCAATACATTTCTGTTTGTTTGTTCTATGAGTGCAAGTAGACACTTCTTCATGAGGCACCTGTCCTTCCATTATCCATGGCCTACAATGCAAAAGAAAAAACTTAGCAATTTTGCATGTCAATTATAAGCATGTGCACAAATGTAAAACTGGCATTTTTTTAATCAAGAAATGAATGAATAGGAACATTCTTGACACAAGCATGCGAACTAAAGTCAGCTTTGTAATGGGAGCAAAAGTCTCATGATAATCCCCACCATATGACTAGAAAATCATGTGCAACTAGACTTGTAACGTTAATTATGAGCTTGGAAAAGAAATAGCCATCTCCAGAAGCGGAGGAGGTTCATTCGGGGCAAGACATCAACTTTGATACGGTTTGGCACTGATTTTAGGACTCGGATTGTTAGAGTTGCCTTACAGTAGTGGTAAGTGTGGTTGTAAGTTTTAGGAGGGATGGGGAAAGGGATCGGAGGGGGAAACAGGAGTACTGGTAAGTGTCCTAGTGGCCTTGACAGTGATTGATTTCAGGTTGGATTGCAGAGAACATCACTCATAGGTGCATGAATTGAAGCCAACAATAGTCAGACATGGGAAAACGGTTGGCTACTAGATTTGGCTAAATATGAGAGATGGTTATAGGGTTGTAAAGGAAGAAAAGAAGAAAAATAATACCAGTTAATTGCTTTTGTTCTTTTATTAGGCTTGAATTGAGCTTATGATAATTCCTGTTCATTGGATTCTTCCATAATTTCTCAACAATCTAGATGTCCAAAAAACTCCCCAACAATTTTCAGTTGTGTTGCCCTGCTGTCCATAATCATGCCTATTTGTGCCAAATAGAAGAATATATCTCTAGGATTTACACGTAAATGGATTCTACAAGTTCTAGTCAAATCAAATGAAAATTATGAAGCAAACCTCTAAATGAATCCCTAAGTATGCGATCTTCATGAAACTCAATACCAATTTTAATATGCATTCAAACTAATACCTACAAAGAATGATGATACTTCATGGCATACATGATAATAAACTAAGACAAAACCTGTAAACATCGAAGATGCTGCACCTACAACATGTCTTTTTCATTGTAAAAAGTGGAGCTACAACAATTTGTAATAAAAGAAATTTCATCTATAAGATTTAGAGATTGGGAATGGAATTAAAAGAAAACAATGCTTACATATTTGGGGATAATTGAAAAGCAAATTTTATAAAGAAATGAAAAAGCAAATTTTACCTTGGAACTGAGCCATGCTGGTGGAGAAGGGGCAATCCCCACTTGTTGCAGATTTGTGGGTGAGAGGAAGATGAGGATTACCTATGAGGAAAAATTTGAAACATTCTCTTTTGTTTGCCCTGTACGAATGAAAAACATAATAAAAGAAACAACACACAGCAGGATGTATGTTTTATAAATGGCGACCCTTTTATTCATCAAATTTGTTTCAAAATATCATCAGAATGAAACTTTACAAACTAAACCAGCCATTATAGAAAAAATGTGGCAACCAAAATAAGAGCAAAAGAAAGAACCATATTCAAGTAAAAGTAAGATTTTTATAATAAAATATGTGTCAATACCTTGGAAATGCTAACATCAAAGAGACTCTCCTCTATCCATACAACATCCTTGAATTTAATTTATCAATAGTTGAAAAGGCCCAATCAATGTTTTTCTTACGCACCAAGAGTCCACCACTCAAAAACATTGCTAACAATTGACATTTAAGCACCCAGTTCTGGGTATAAACTAATAAAAATATCAACTTTTTAATATTAATCCTTGGTAGCCTGAGGTGAAAATTTTAATTTTAGTTCATGAGAAAATAACCAAGAACTAAAGTGAAAAGATAAGAAAATAGTCCTCATTGATGAATTTATTCCTCCATTTATGAATTCTACCACAAATCCTGCAGTAAAATTCATGTGTTTTCGTTCAAGAAATGTGGTCATCATTGTGATTTTGTTGTTGATTCTATTTCAATCTGGCTATTTATCTCCATCGAAATATGGTCATCATTGATCTTGGTCATCCATCTATTTAAGTTGTATTTTTCATTTTCATTTTATATTCATTTTTATATTATCATTTTTTAATTCATGTGTGGCCAACAATTTTCCTTTGTAAGCAGTAGAGTGGATCATTCAATTTTGTAAAGCACAATCTCCATGTCTGATTTATAATCTTTATTAATTGTGTTATTTTTGTATATAGGTACCAATCCGATTTATTATTAACAATGGACAGAAGATGGATGAGAGAGTTACGACATTCGAAGACTTATTTAGATGGCGTGAAATATTTGCTAGATTCATTCTATTCATATACTCCAATTGGTGAGAAGTGCCCATGTCCTTGTAAAAAGTGTGTAAATCTAAAGAAGTGGGATAGAGATGTGGTAGAGGGGCATCTTGTATGGAATGGTATTATGGAGAACTACACAGAATGGATATACCATGATGGACGTTTAATTAATAATGGAGTTTTACAAAATAATAATCGTCCTTTAATTATAGGATCTTTGAATCATAATAACAACTCTAGTGATCCGATGAATGAACTTCTGCATGCTGTTATTCCTAATTTAACAAACAATGAGATTTTGTATGAACAAGAATTACTTGATGATGATAGCGGCATAAACACACATTTCGAGAATCCTCAAGGTCCCTTTAATGCAGAAGCAGATAATCTATACACGGCTCTCTTAGAGGAAAATAAGCCATTGTGGGAAGGATGTCAAGAGTACACAAAACTATCCTTCTTACTGAATCTCCTGCATATTAAGACACTTGGAAATTGGAGTAATGTACATTTTAATATGTTGTTGAAAGTTCTACAAGGTGCAGTGCCAGACGGATATAAATCAGTGCCGGCTAACTATCGTGAGGCCAAGAAAGTCACATCTAAGTTGGGCCACAAATATATTAAGATTGATGCATGTGAAAATGATTGTTCATTATTTTGGGACATACATAAAAATGACAATTCTTGTCATATATGTGGACAATCACGATGGGTTGATGTACAAGACGATCAATTGACTTGCCGATCGAGAAAACGGAAGCCACAATATGTGATCATTATGAAGAAGACACCTAAAAAAGTTTTTCGGTATTTTCCATTGAAAGAACGTTTAGAGCGACTATTTCTTTGCAAGGACACTGCCGAGATGATGCAGTGGCATGCCAAAGATCTTAATCATGACAGTTTAATGCATCACCCTAGAGATGGCTTGGCATGGAAGGAATTTGATCAACGCCACAAAGAGTTCTCAAAAGATCCTCGAAATATTCGTTTAGGACTTGCTACTGATGGATTCAATCCATTTGGTGATCTTAGCAGCACACATAGTACGTGGCCAATTATGCTAGTGATATACAATGTGCCACCTTGGGAGTGCATGAAGAAAAGATCTATTATCATGTCGGGTTTGATACCTGGGCCAAAGATGTCAGGAAATAACATCGATGTGTATCTACAACCATTAATAAAAGAGTTGAATGAGTTATAGGAAGTGGGTGTAGAAGTGCTTGATGTTTTAGATGGGAAAAAATTTACACTACACGCAGCACTATTATGGACTATTAGCGATTTTCCCGCGCTTGGTAATCTATCGGGATGGAACACACATTCCAAACTTGGATGTCCATCATGCGGGTTGGACACTCAATCATGTTGGCTAAAGAATAGTCAAAAAACTGTTTATTAGGGTCATCGCCGATTCTTGCCCGTTGATCATCCATATCGGAAAGCAAGAAAGTTTGGTCGACATGAAATGCATATTTGTAGTAAAAAACCTCCTAATGGACAAAGAGTATCAGAGGAAACCAAACATCTTCATGTTGTGTTTGGTAGAGAAAATAATTCAGGAGGACCTACTAAATATTGGAAAAAAGAAGTATATTTTTTGAACTTCCCTATTGGAAGACAAATTTACTCCGTCATTGTCTTGATACGATTCATATAGAAAAAAATGTGTGTGATAATATTTTGAACACTATATTGGGTGACCCGATCAAATCCAAGGATAATGTGCGCGCTAGAAGGGATTGCAAGGATCTCGGGGTTCTAAAACATCTATGGATCCAAGAAAGAGATGATGACACAGAGATTATTCCTCCAGCTTGCTTCACCATGAGTAAGATGGAGAAAGATATCTTTTTAGGAATGATAAAGTCATTACGAGTTCCTGATGGATATGCCTCTAATATATCACGCTGTGTAAAACTGAAGCAATGCAGAATACAAGGCTTAAAGAGCCATGATAATCACATTATAATGCAGCAATTGTTGTCGATTGGTTTACGATCAGTGCTACCAAGGCATATAGTGACACCATTGATGGAGGTTTCCATATTCTTTAGAGAATTATGTTCCAAAAAACTAAATGTTTCTGATTTGTTTAAGATTGAAGATCGCATAATAGTGGCTTTATGTCAACTCGAAATAATTTTCCCCCCTTCATTCTTCACTGTAATGATTCATCTTATGGTTCATCTTTCACAAGAAGCTATTTTGGGTGGCCCAGTACAATTTAGATGGATGTATCCCATCGAGAGGGAACTTGGACATTATAAAAAATATGTACGAAATAGAGCAAAACCAGAAGGATCTATAGCAGAGGGTTATATAGCAGAAGAGACTTTGACCTTTTGTTCTCGGTTCTTAGAAGGGATAGAGACTCGATTTAATCGATCAAGTCGTAATAGTGCAAATTCTACGTCTCCAACTCCAGCATTTAGGATGCTTCCACAAATTGGGAGTGCAATAAGGGGAGTTGTCTTGAAGGTACTAGATCCAATTAGTCTTATGCAAGCTCATCGATATATTTTGTTCAACTGTGCAGAGCTTGAAATTTTTCGAAGGTAAGTTTTAATAAACTTTAAAACTATGTTAAAGATTATTTATTCTTGAAATGTACATTAATTAATATTTTTTTAATAGCGAACTTCGAGAAGAATTGAAGAATCGCCACAAACCCCAATGTATTGATGTGGACCGCTTGGAGAATCTACTTCATAAAGAATTCTCAGAATGGTTTAAGCAAAGAGTAAGAATCATCATATGCATGTACATTAATTTACGCATGCTTGTGCTCATACCTAGATCTACAAATGAAGAATGACTATGAAATGAATTATGTTTCCATTTTATCATAACAGGTTAATCAAGATGGTGCAATTGTTGATGACCCTCAGTTACGACAATTAGCCCTTGGACCAAACTCTATTGTTCGTAGCTACAAAGGATACAATATAAATGGGTTTTCATTTCGAATTGTAGGCAGTGAGATTCACAAGAGGATGCAAAATAGTGGGGTTGAAGTTATGTCTAACCATGTTGGGCTTCAAGAGGATATTAATTATTTTGGTAGAATAACTGAGATCGTAGAGCTGGATTACTTTGACTTTGCTAAAGTGATGCTTTTTTAATGTGATTGGGTTAATCCTGCAAAGAATGTGGGTGTGAAGAAAGATTTATATGGGTTCACATTGGTTAATTTCACAAATTTGATACATACAGGAGCAACAGTAGAACATGACCCATATATTTTCCCTTCTCAAGCAAGAATGGTATGTTATATTCGTGATCCTAAACAATCATATTGGGAATTGGTCATGAGGATGTTACCACGAGATGAGTATGAAATGGGAGAATTTGAAGCTGCAAGTGTTGATGATCATGAAAACTTCATTCAATGTGTTAGTGATGACATACACAATATTCCAAATTTATATCAAGATGATGAAGACACCGAGATGGTTAGAAGAGATGTTGAGCCTACAGTTGTGCAAAGAGAGGAATAAATTCACGATCGGGTTGTGAATACTGGTTTGCAAAGAGAAGTATAAATCAAGATGTTGAGCATTCACATGTGCATTTATCTGCAATTCAAGAGTACCCTTATTTCTACTCCCTTCCAGGTATCCATATGATGCTTCTAATTTACTAGTTCTACTCTCATCTCACCCTGGTTTTGCTTCCAACTAACTAGTTCTACACCCAGTTCACAAGTTTGCTTCCAGCCCCCTGTTCATCAGTAGATGTAATGCAGTTTGGGTTGTGAAGCAAATTTATAAACTCCAAGTGGGCCGATTATGTTGATTCCATGATTACCAATATAATAAAGCACTTTTTGCATCCTCCTGTCATTGTTGGAGATTTTTCCTATCAAAGTAATTTCCTATTTTTCAATTCTGTGTTGCTATGCTGATTGATTTGTGCATAACAACTACACATTGTCCATTCCATGACTACACATTGTTGTATTACTAGTGTATAACAATGGATGGATCTTGTTATCTTGCAAATATTTGATTTTGTTATCATGCAGATATTTGATGGCTCCTAAGAGAACATTTGCTCCAAGAAAATTATTTGTTTCAAGGGATAACTCTCTAGCTAAAGATCAACAGAAAGGTGTAAGCGGTGGCTCTCATGTGATCACTTCAAATGCCCACAAGGAACCACTACATGATCCAACAACTACACATTATTTTTCAACAGATGAAAGCTCTGATGAACATCAACATAGTGATCAAGAAGCTATCAATCTTAGTAATGAAGTCCTAGGGAGCTCAGGTAAATAATAAATGTTTTTCTTTGTATGATTTGCTATAAATGCAAGTACAATAATCAAAGTTTTGTATACGTAGGTGAAAATAGAAGTAAAAAAGTTACTAGGAGCAACAACATGTAAGGATATTCATCTTATGCCATCAGATAAAATTATCTTATTGGAGCGAAACAAACATGGGCAATTTGTTGGAAATGGCGCACCTCAACTTTCATCGTTCTTAGGCACACTTGCACGAAATACATCATTATTTCCAATGACTCCTTTATCTTGGACGCATGTGTCCCAGTATAGCAAGGAAACTGCATGGAGTATGGTTAAGGTGAGTGCACATAAGAATCATGATTTTATTGAATATTAAATAAAATTTATAAGCTTTATGTTTATTCATGCAACAAAGATTTCTCGTATTTGAGACTGACAAAAAGCTTATCATGGAAATTATAAGAGAAAGCTTTAGGAATTGGAAGTCAACTTTTAAAACGATATTATGACCCATTGGATACTCCAGAAGCACTTATTGCATGAGGTGGTCCTACAGATATGCCAGAAAGCCAATTTGTTGACATTGTGAAATATTGGTATTCTACAAAAGGAAGGGTATTGTATCTTTATTTGTTTATTCTTCCAAGGTTTTTTTTTAATTTCCAACATTTTAAAAGATTTAGAATGAATTTTCTGATGTGGCAGAGTATAAGTGAAAGAAATAAAGCATGTCGCCAAAAACATATTGGTGCACATACTCTTGGACGGATGAGTCTTGCTAATCGAAAAAAGAACTTGGTATACATATATACATATATATAAATATATATCCTTATTATTTCTTACTTTAGTACATAAAGCTGAATAATTGATTTTTTATAAGGAAATTGAATTGGGCAGAGAGCCAACTCGCATTGACTTATTCTTAGATAGTCGCACAAGCAAGAAAAATGGGAAAACTTTGGTGAATGATGATGCAATATCAAAAAAAGTAAGTGTTTCATTAAATTATAATAATATCCAAATTGTTTATTGAAAATTTCATCTGTGCACTTTTTTTAGGTTGCCTTGGACAAGGCTATCGAGGAACAAATATCGCAGCATCCTCCTGACACACCAATAAATGAAATACATGAAGGTGAATTTAGGTAAAAAGTATTTTATAACATTTTTATTCGATTTAGAGTATTGCACAATATATATAATTATATATATATATATTTAGATCCACATTTGGACAAGAATACTATGGTCGATGTCGTGGTATGGGATTGGGTGTCACTGCAATTCAGATATACCCTGATTTATCACGTCGCTCAAGAACAACTGGCTTGAAATCTACAAATCCAGAAGAGTTGCGGGAGATTGAACAATTGAAATTACAAATGTCTATCATGCAGAAGACCATAGATAGTCTTGTGGCTGACAGGTCGCAACAAAATTCTAGGGAAGATTCACCTGGAACATCAATAGGACCAGGGATACATCTATCACCGGACCAAGTAATAATTGTGTTTAAATCCAAGTAATAATATTTAATTTAATTGCAATAGTTTTATAAATATGTATTATTTGTGCAGTTTTTGAGAATGATGGCTTCTATTGGAAGATCAAATATAAATGAGTCTACCCCTAACAACACCACAACACCATCTCCTACTATAAATATCAATTCGAATCAAGGTTTGATTTCTACCTTCTTATATTATTTTTTGAGATTCAATTGAATGAAAAATGATATTAAATTTTACCCGCAGTCTAGCCGCAGTCTAGCCGCAATTTGTGCAAAATTGTTGGACGCAGTTTGGCCTCAGTTTGTGCTTTCAGCCTGGTCGAAATGTTTTCTGATAAACTGATTTCCTGGTACGTATAATTGCTTTTAGACTACTTATGGCTGACCTATATTGATGTATTTCATATGATAATGATTACCATGGTTCTTTTGTTTTAAAGGACTACTTTTAATTTCCTGAAAAGACTTTCTTTACTCATTTTTTTCCTCTTAGCACCACTGCTTCACAGCTTCATATATGTGCATGATTTAAAGTTAGATTGATCGACTTATATTTTTCTGAAACTGGCTGGTTATTTGGTACTAATTTCAACAAAATGTCACCATGCATTTGGAGTAAAAAAAGAAAAGAGAGTACAATTTAGAAAAGGACTGACATGGAGGCTCCATACTCTTTTATGCTATATAGTATTGTACTTGAAATTTGATCTTTTTGCTGTCATTCTTTTCGCAAGAGAAAAATTCTGTATTTGGATCATGTGTAGATCTATTAGATATGTTGAGATCCAAGATTACTCTTGCAGCAGCAGTTTGACAAACTGCTGCAGCAGCAGTTTGACAAACTGCTGCTCACTACTGCAGCAGCAGTTTGACAAACTGCTGCAGCAGAAGTTTGACAAACTGCTGCAGCAACAGTCACAAACTGCTGCAGCAGCAGTCACAAACTGCTGCAGCAGCAGTCACGGAATGAGCTGAGATGTTCATCTCCGAACACATTCTACAGACTAATTTATCGCTATCGGATTGGTATCACCAACTGGTAACATAAGGCTCCCCTTAGTCATGTTTTGAACTCAAAAAGTGAGGGTCGTACTTTGTTTGAAGTAACAATACATTCAATCAATGCATAATTTTCAGCACCTTATTTTATCTTAGTTAAGGGTTTAGTATACATTCAATCAATGTATGGAGAGTGTAGCTTAGTTTGGATAGAAATTTTGGCTTCTTTAGTTCCAATGTTTTTAAATATCTTGCATGAGGGAGATAATGAAGCTTATGTTTCTTCCGTAAGCCCAAGAATTTTATTCTCTGTACCACCAGAAAATGTCATATCTTGCATCTACTTATAAACCTTTCATATAGACATGAAGCGTTATTCTACCTATATCTTCATTAAGCTTCCGGCAGGAATGCCATGTTATATCAAATCTAAACTTTTAAGCAACATGCACTGGCTCAGGCATGCCAGTACTTTCTTTGTTCATATTGCTAGATATAACTAAACACTATTTTGTACTGAGAAATCAATTAGTTGTGGATCCTCTACAGAAAAACTAGCTTGTTTCATCAATTGTTACTGTCTTCTGTTTTATTATGACTAAATTATTGCTAACTTGTTTGCCCTAATGTAGTCAGGAATTTTCTGTTTGATTGCTGATGTACTCATTAAAGGAGAGATCTACAGTGATTATGTGCAGGTTTATATTTGATTCTGAAATTCATAAATGCTGTAGGTAAATGAGATTTTGTGATATGACTTCATAGTAGGAATGTAGTTACCTGGCATTTAAGTCAGCGTTCTTGAAACATGGTGTATTGGTATCAAATTTTAGTCTGGTTCTGACTTTAAAGCTTTGGATCGCAGGAACACCTTGCTCCTAGTGGATATCTTAAAATTCTTACTGTAAGTTATTTTTTTATCAGCCATCTGCAAGCTTTTGGATATTCTTCTTAAAACATAAGCATTAGTGAGATTATGATTAATGTTGGGGAACAATGGCGACAAAGGATCCATATAGCCGACCCACTATAGTGGGATAAAGGCTGCGTTTGGCGCGGCTTATGGCAGATTATTTGCTCCGGTGAGGTTGGACAAAAATGTCATTGTCATATCAAAATCTTATGCCCCAAACTAGTATTTTTTTGTAATGATAGTAACATTTGTCATACCAAACATACATTCTATGACAATGACGTTTTTGTCCAATCTCACCGGGGCAAATAAGCTACGATATGTGTGCGCCTATAAGCAAGTGGGCCGCAAACTGCTGGGTACAATAGTTGGGCGCAAACTGCTGCTGCAGCAGGTGGGCCTCAGGATGCTGCTGCAGCAGTTGGGCCTCAGGATGCTGCAGCAGCAGTTGCCCCAACCTGCTACTGCAGCAGCAGTTGGCCGAAATTGCTGCTGGTAGCAGTTGGCCGAAACTGCTGCTGGCAGCAGTTGCCCCCAAACTGCTGCAGCAGTTTGTGCAAAGTTTGTGCACAAACTGCTGCAGCAGTTTAGCAGCAGTTTGTGCACAAACTGCTGCTCCTGCAGCAGTTTGTGCCAAGCAGGAGCAGCAGTTTGTGCCAAACTGCTGCAGCAATTTGTGCCAAATTGCTGCAGCAGTTTGACACAATCAATTTTGGCAAAACATCAAGATTTGTGCCCAAATTGCTGTAAGAAGTTGTGTGAATCTGTCGCCAACAATTTTTAATTATATTATGTGGAAGTTGCTTAAACTCTTAAGTACCCCACCTGCTCATTTCATGTTTGATTTATCTTCAATGTTTATTCTTTGATGTGCAGATATGCGGTTTCTTGTTTTATGTCACATTGATATTGTGTTTTTTCCAATTGTTATTTATTTTAACTTTAAATGTAATTACAATAAATTTTTAATCCGTGTTTCAGTTTTATTTATTTTGCAGGTAATTGAACAGTTTTATTTATTATGATTCAAGTCTGAAAAAGATGATGCGAGCGGTAGATGATGTATGAAAGAAGTTGAATGCTCATCAATACAATGTCAATGAAGCTAATGATTAAAGAAGAAAATTTTGATGCTGCAGGATGCTTCAAACAATATATATTTTGAATGATTATGTTGAATGATTTTGTTTTTTTGGAAGTTTATATTCACTTGAATGATTATGTTGAATGATTATGAAAACAATATATATGTTGAATAATTATGTTATTTTGAAAGTTTAAATGTTGCATGATTTTGAAACTTATTAAATGTTTTTTGGGAAATTTTAAATGTTGAGTGATTTTGAAAACAATATATATGTTGAATGATTATGTTTTTTTGTAAGTTTATATTCACTTGGAACAAGTTTGTTGATCATAAATGTAATCTTTTGCATGTTTATACTCTTCAAACTTAATGATGATGTATTATGTGGGTATTTTTTTATTTTTATTTTTGGTATAATTAGAGATATATTATTTGGACAACAAGTTGTAAAAAATTTCTCAACATTTCTTAATATCACTCTCAAAATATTTTAAATGTTAAAAAAATTATAAAAAATTATATTTATAATTTTAATTAAGATTTTAAATACATAATTATTTTTCATTTTAGATTATCATAAATTTAATTTGTTTTAATTTTTTTCTCAAATGTAAAAGGTTATTACGTTTTTTAAAAATGTCATTATAGAGTTTTAATTATAGTGACGTTTTGTAAAAAACATCGTGTTAATGTTAATATTTAGCTTCATGTTTTGTAAAAAGTGTCACGATAAATTAATTGCTTATAACGACGTTTTTGGAAAGTATCGCGGTAAAACAATTGTCAATCATGACATTTCTTTGAAAAAGTGTCACCGTAGAGTAATTGTCAATTACGACGTTTTTTTGAGAAAAACGTCATTGTAGAGTACATGTCAATCGCGACGTTTTTTTTGAAAGCATCGCAAGGTGCTACAGTGACATGCGCAATCGTGACGATTTAGTGACGTTTTTATAAACGTCACCAAAACTATTGTGACGCTTTGAAAACGTCACTAAAGGCATAAAAAAATGTCGCCGTATGACAACTTTGTTGTAGTGTCATATCCCTTTATGAGAATTTCAAGAAGGATGTGGCTGAATCAGTTGCAGAAATGTATAATAGGTTAAGTTCAATCATCAATGAGCTCAAAACCTTGGATAAGGACATCACCCTAACAGAGGTGAATGATAAGATATTGATGTGATTCCCTAGCTCTTGGGACTCTAGAATCTGGCCAATCAAAGAAGCCAGAAGCCTAAATGAGATATCAAATGAATCTCTACTAGGAAAATTAAAGTCTTATGAGCAGTTGATAAAATCAAGAGAAGCAGCAGAAAAGAAGGCAACAACTCCAGTGAGAAGGGATCACAGCATAGCCTTCAAAGCATCTGAGGAAAGTGAGACCTCAACTTCAAATGAAGAACTCATGAGCCTCTTTGCAAAAAGATTCTATAAGATGGCTAGAAAGGATTTCAGAAGGAAATCATCCAGGCAGGATGATAAGCCCAGATTTGACAAGACACCAACCAAGGAGGTTGTGTGCTTTGGTTGCAGAAAGCCTGGACACTACATCTCAGAATGTCCAGAAAACCAGAAGAAGGACAAGAGCAGAGAAAAGGACTCCAGAAGAAGACACAGCAGCAGACCCTCTTCTAGCAAATATAAAAAGAAAGACAAGGGCTTTGTTGCTGAGACATGGAGTGATACAGAAGAAGAAACATCCTCTTCCAGTACAAGTGAAGAAGAGGAAGAAGCAAGATCCAAGGAGGTATGCCTAATGGCAATTGATGCCTCCAGGAGCAATTCTGGATCAGAAGGAGAATCTGAAGATGAAGCAGCCTCAGACTCAGAGGCAGGTCAGGTTCTTTCTAGTTTTGATTTTAATTCTGATTTATTTAAAACTGAATTCAAAACTATGTGCTTAGACTTAATCAATTCAGAAAAAGAAATAAAAACTCTTAGAGAAAGACTAGGAAGTCTTGAATCTGTTAAATCATAAAACATTAAACTACAAGATCAACTAACCTTAGCTAATGAACAAATAATTAAATTAAAATCTGAACTATGTGAGGCCAAACAACTTGAGCAATCTCTCAATGGGAGAAGTCTCAAGCTGATGGACATTATAAGCACAGTGAATGCCAGATTAAATGGCAAGCTGGGCTTGGGTGCTTCATCAAGTTTGCCCCCCATAATTAAGAAAAATATTTTTACAACCCCCATCAAGTTTATTTCTACCAAGGGAAAGAAAAGTTAGTAGACAAATCAATGTCAGAAAACAATCCAAAACCTATAGACAAGAGAAACAGAAATCAGAAAATAGTTAATAAAAACAAGGTTCAGCAGCATTCGTCGAACTCAGATCGACGAAATATGGCCAGTTCGTCGAACCCAGATCGACGAACGCTTAACGCAAACTTTAGTAATAACAATTCGTCTAACTGCGATCGACAAATGTTGTATGGTTCGTCGAGCAGAGGTCGACGAACTTGGGGCGCAGAAAATGACTATTATCATTCTCTGAGCAGAGATCGACGATCTCAGCCCTATTCGTCGAACTCTGGTCGACGAACTTACAAAAATTCATCGAACCCAGAAGGACCAAACTTAAAATATTTCTCTTACAGAAACTCTAAACCAGCTAACAAGTCATTCAATCCAGTAGCTGATTGGGTTATTCCACCTAGGAGATATCAGCCCTTAGGTTATAAATCTCAACCTGCATTATCAGTTATATAGAGTTTCTCTTTTCAACCAAATAAAGGACCCAAGGTAACCTGGGTCAAGAACAATTGAGTTTTGTTTTTCATTACAGGTACATGTGAAGAGCTGTCCAAGGGTGAGTCAGACCTGATACTTGGACAGTGGTTACTCCAAGCATATGACAGGAAACAAGGGCAATCTATCCAATTACAAGCCCAAGCTAGGACCAAAGTGATTTTTGGAGATTCAAACAGTGGCCAATCATAAGGATATGGGACAGTAAAGATTGGATCAGTTACATTCAAGAAAGTAACATATGTAAGAGGACTTAAAAATAACCTAATATTCATAAGTCAATTATGTGATGAACGTTATCAGAGATTTCTACCAATAGCTTTTTGCAGGTTCCACAACTGTGTGAGTCTATGGTTGGACTAAACCTTACCCAAGAAGTGTCAACCCATCTTACTCCACAGGTTGTTGAAGACAGTGAAGAAGAACTTCAAGTGGAAGTGGTTGAACTTCCCTCAACAGCTAGTGTCATTCCACAAGAGGAATTAATTACAGAAGTTGTTGCTCAACAAACTCCACCAACTGATCTTGTCACACTTAGAGATCACCCCGGATCTCAAGTGATTGGAGACATTTCAGCAAGTGTACAGACAAGACATCAACTCAACCAAGACTTGATGCATGCCTATTTTCTCTCTCAAATTGAACCTCTCACCATCCATGAAGTAGAGCAAGATCCCAACTGGATCATTGCAATGCAAGAGGAACTAAATCCGTTTGAGAGATGTAGAGTTTGGGATTTGGTTCCAAGACCTCATAACTACCCAGTTATTGGAACCAAATGGGTCTACAGGAACAAGTTGTATGCTCAAGGGAACATAGTGAGAAACAAGGCTAGGCTTGTTGCTCAAGGCTACAGGCAAGAGGAAGGAATTGATTATGACCAAACCTTTGCCCCTGTTGCAAGGTTAGAGGTCATAAGAATATTCCTTGCCTATGCAGCTCATGGGAGATTCAAAGTGTTCCAAATGGATGTCAAGAGTGCATTCTTGAATGGAGTGCTTCAAGAAGAGGTTTATGTAGAACAACCTCCAGGTTTTATCTCTCTAACTCAACCCACTTTTGTATTTAAATTGCATAAAGCTCTCTATGGTTTAAATCAAGCTCCAAGAGCCTGGTATGAGACCTTAGCAAGCTTTCTTTTAGAGCATAAATTTACAAGAGGAACCATAGATAAAACTCTGTTCACTAGACATCATAAGGACTAAATTTTCTTAGTACAAATATATGTTGATGACATCATCTTTTGCTCTACTGATCCCAAATTATGCAAGAGGTTTGCTGACCTTATGCATTCCAAATTTGAGATGAGTAGCATGGGTGAGCTTTCCTACTTCCTTGGTCTCCAAGTGAAGCAGCTCCCTGATGGTATCTTCCTCTCCCAAGCTAAGTATGCTAAGGAGCTGATCAAAAAGTTTGGGATGGGTGATGCTTCAGGAATGAAAACACTTATGGCAACCAATGTTGTTGTGGATTTTGATGCAGCAGGGAACCTTGTAGATCAGAAGCATTATAGGGCAATTGTTGGATCCCTATTATACCTAACAGCTAGCAGAACTGATATAATGTTTGCCACATGCCTTTGTGCTAGGTTCCAAGTGAACCCTAAAGAATCTTACCTTATTTTCTTAAAAATAATTTTGAGATATATAAAGAGTTGTCCTAATATAGGACTCTGGTATCCTGCAGAGTCAGAGTTTGAGTTAACTGGATACTCAGATGCTGACTATGCTGGATGTAGAGTGGACAGGAAGAGTACCTCTGGAACTTGCCAGCTCCTGGGTATGAGACTTGTCTCCCGGTTTTGTAAAAAGCAGACATATGTGTCTACATCAACTGTAGAAGCAGAATACATGGCTGCTGGCAGCTACTGTTCACAAATATTATGGATACAAAATCAACTCCTAGACTATGGTGTCAACTTAAATAATTCAATATTATTTTGTGATAATACTAGTGCTATTGCTATAGCATAGAATACAGTTCACCATTCTAGGAGTAAGCATATTGAAATAAGACATCATATCATTAGAGATAATGTAGACAAAAAGAAAATTAACCTAATCCATATTCCTACTGATTTACAGAGAGCAGACATTTTCACCAAACCCTTGATGAGAAAAATCATCTGTTTTTATAAATCAACTAGGAATGATTAATGGAGAAGAGTTAAATTAGTTTCTGTCTGCATTCGACGAATTTTCCAGAGTTCGTCGAACGGAGTTCGATGAATTAGGGAAAGTTTGAGAGATTCTCGTCGAATGGAGATCGATGAATTCTCTGTGTGGAAACAATTTTCATCGACCGGAGATCGACGAACTTTGCTTCAGAAGATATTTCGTCGAACGGAGTTCGACGAACTTTATTCGACGAACTTTGTTCGATTCTTCTGGATGAGATCGACGAGTTATTTGTCTATAAGTTATTTCGTCGAGCTCAGTTCGAAAAATTGTTTCTTTTTCGTGGAATGAAGATTGTCGATTCATATTCTGAAAACCTTATATCTAGGTTTTCTTCGACCTCCGTCCAGCGCTTTCTGTTCCTTTGCTCTTGATTGTTGTTTTCTCTGCGTCTTTCTTGCAGGTCATCAATGGAGATTCCAACAGGAGCTTTGGCTGCCATGAAATTTGATACTGGTTTTGATATGGATTTTGATTCCTTCCAACACTCTGACCCCATATTTCTCTATATCTTCGAACTATTAGAGGAACTTGATCTCAAAGATTTCATGACCAGAAGGATCCCTAACAAGTTGTTGAAGAAACAACTGTCTGCCGCGTACCAGTTCCTGGCGGACATTGTAGGAAAAGTGCTGATGGGCAAGCACTCAGCGCACGACTACATCACCCTCTACCAATTCCTTATTATGTGCGCAGTGGTTAACAAGAGACATATCAACTGGGGCATAATCTTCTTTGAGTTAATTAAGAAGAAGAATAGCAAGAAGGAAGTCTGCTTCGGAAGAATCCTGGGGATCTTCCTCCAGGAAAAGGCTGGTGAACTCATGGTCTCCCCGACCATCTTCATCAATGCCAGCAAGCGCCTCACATGTGCTCTGTTTGGCAGATCGGATAGGACGATCTCTAAGCCATCCAAGGCTTCCTCCTCCTCCATCCCAACTTTTGAGAGCACCAGGGCTGTAAAGGCCACTACCCACCCTGCAGAAGAGGTCATTCCATCTCCACCATCTCTTCCTGCACAACTTCCAGCAAAACAACTCCTTTCCTCCTCCGTTCCTTCTACCACACCTCAATCTCCACAACATACTCATGTGCCTACTCCTCCTCCATCACCACCACTAGACATCACCAACATTCCAACACCCCCAGCTTCACCTCATGACACCCATATTCCTACACCTCCTCAGTCTCCTCTTACCCCTCATTTGTCCTCCATTCCCTCTTATAACATACCCACAGATCTGTCATGCCAGATGCCAACATTCCATCTTCATCACCATCCATCCATCACATATCTGCTATTCCACCCTCCATTCCATCCTCTTCCCCTTCCTCCTTTGATTCAACTACCATATCATATATCATCACCAATCTTACTCCTCTCATCAAATCCCTTATCACAGAGGTCATTACACCTATTGTGAATTCCATTCATTCTTTATCTGCCCAGATTTCTGCCCTATCTGCTGCCCCCTCTATATTAAGGGGCCTGGCTCCAGGTGTTCCTGAACCCAGGCAGGGGGAGATGCTCTATGATGAAGCAGCAGCAGATGCAGATGCAGAAGCAGCAACAGCAGATACAGTAGCAGCTCCCTCTACAACAGTAGTTTCAGATACAGATGCAGATATTTTGCCAGAACTTGATTCTGAGATGATTGAATTGATTCATTTTATGGACACTGACATTGAATTAGATGAGTCAGTTGAGCAAATAGAGACTGTTGGTGATTTTATTATGAATTCCACAGTTAATCTACCAGAATTACTGCAAGTTTTTGATACTGTACATATGCAGTTTCTTCCAGCAGATCTTACTAAGCCACATTTGGCTATTGTACCCTATACCTCTCCAGTTAGTCCAGCAGTTGCTAAGCAACTCTGTGACAGTTTTGCTATCTCAGCTTTAGCTTCAATCTCTACAGCCAGTCCAGAAGTTATTCCAGAAGACATCTCAGCCCCAGTTTTTGTTATGGATGACTCTTCTATGCCTAATTTGGATGAGCTAATACTAGCTGACATTAAAGAGGAAAATAAGGCAGCAGCTGAAAGCTCTGTCCCCATCATTTCTGATTCCTGTACAGTTACTTCTTCTATTGTTGCTGAAACTCCAGTTCCTGAACCTTCTGCCCCTTCTCCAGAAAAAACTGTTATTTCTGATAAAGCTTTAAAAGCTTTGGATGCACTTTATTATAACCCTCAGGGGTCTGATTCTGAAGATGATGAAGCTGATGATGATGATGATTCTGATGAAGATGCTGCAAAGAAGAAAAAGAAAATGTTATCAAAGAAAAGAAAGGCTCCTCCTCCTCTAGTTCCTAAACCTAATCCCACTGCTGACACCCTTTATTACATTCTGCATAATGTTAACTCCATATAAGGGAATGCCTGCATGGATGTGGTTGTCAAAGAACCTGTAGAAGGAAAGAAAGAGAAGTAGGAGATATTCCCCTCCTCCAGTTCACAGATACAGGAAGGATCCACCTCCTCCTCCTCCTCCAGTAGCCGGTGCCAGTGGCTCTAGCTCTCAGAGATCTGCCCCCATGTAAACATATCAGAGACAGTTAAGGAGATCATCTGGAAGCAGCCAGCAGAGGAAACCATCCTCAGGTAATCAGCATCAATAGCATCAGTAGCAGCAGCAACATACCTCTGAAGTACAAAAATCTGACAGTCCAAAAAGGCCATACTCTCCTCCAATCCCATTTGAAGATCTTAAAACTGCCAATACTGTAAGAATGGCTAGGTACCAGGAACTAATTGGACTATCCTTGATCAATAAAGCCAAGGCTGAAGAAAAAGACACCTCAGGATTCACAACAATGTCAAAATACAGAAAAGAAGAGTTGAAAAGGTTTGACAAAGGCAATAAACTGTTTAATGTTGATGACTATATGAAGCTCCATCTAGAAGCAGTTGTCCCCAGAGCTACATCATTGAATATTATTGGGGCAGCTGATATGACTATGACAAAGGCTCAGGCTTTAGATCCCAAGAGAGAAATCATCTTCAAAAAGCCAGGAGAGCAGACAACAGAAGACATGTCCAAGCAGAAAAAGAAAAAGTAATTCTTATTTTGTTTCAGTCTCTTTCTGCATTAGTTTTCAAACTATGCTATTTGTTTAAACAAAGCCATGTATATATATATATATCTGTTGCATGTGTTGGTAATTCTCTGCCAGATATATTTCTTTTCTTGCTTTGTTTATTTGTTTGTTTTTTTCTGTCTCTGTTAGTGACCTCACCCAAATAGGGGGAGATTGTTGGATCCCTAGTTGCTTTGGGATAGGCTCACTAGCTTAGGATGTGACCCATCATGTATAGCCAGGGTCAGTTTTGTGTCCTAGAGTCTAGGCCAAGTCCTTAGAGTCAACTTCAGAGTGACCAGCTATCAACAAGACCATCAGAGACTCCAAACTTAGAAGATTTCAAGACCAAGTAAAGTGAGTTCGACATTCGTCAAACTCAGATCGACAAAAGGTGTTCTGTGCTCGACGATCATGAGACATTTCTTTGGGCTGAGCTCGACGATCCTAGTTCTTTGTTCGACGAAGGCTGAGGTTCTACATCAAGCTAAAGTCAGGACAACTTCAGAATTTTTCTAAGTCCAATTTCAAGCTTTGGTCGACGAACGGGATTCTGAGCTCGACGAACTTGGACATCAAGTTCTCAACTTCTCAGGTCGACGAAGTCAACTTCTCAGGTCGACGAATACAGTACTCTACTCGATGAATGAAGATTGTCAGTTCGACGAAGGTTGTAGCAGTATTGACTTGAAGATTATTTCTATTGTCTGGTCGACGAACTCTATCAAGATCAGCTCGACGAACTCAAGCTCAGCTCGACGAAATCAAGCTCAGCTCGACAAACTCAATCTCAGCTCGACGAACTCAAGCTCAACTCGACGAACTCAAGCTCAGCTCGACGAACTCAAACTCAGCTCGACGAATTGTGTTCTTCGGTCGACGATTCCAGAATAAGTCTTCTTCAGGTTTCCTGTCCCGTTTCTTGGCGATGATTTCTGAGTTTTTAATGCCAGATCTTCACGGAATGTTACCGTTAGAACGCGTATTGACTATGGATTATTTCATGCCATTTTTCCATGGGACAGTTAGGGAAATTATTGATTGCCGCTTCTTTCCAAGGCCGACTGCAATTACTGCTCAACATTCAAAATTTCGAATGTTCCTCAGTCAAAAAATACAGAAATAAAAGGATTAAGAAGTAATAGGAAAATAGTACAACCAGCAATACAGACAATCAGACAGACACACTCAGATTGCACAGAAGAACAAATATACAGAAATTTAAAGTTCTACTGCAATCAGCCTTGACCAGAGAACAACTTCATCAAGAAGAAGAAGAACATTCAAATACTATCAAGAGTCTTCTTCCTTCAACTCTACATGACAACTTCAAAGGACAACAAATATCCATCTATCAAAGAAGTTCCTGAAGCAATTTCTGGTCCAGGCACTGTAGGTCTTTGAAGACCTATCACCATGAAGCAGTGCTCCAGTTTTCCTGATACATTCAAGATCTCATGGGGAGCAAATCTGCTAAAATCAATCCACAGTCTTCTCAGTTGTTCTTGAGAAAGCGAAGACACCATCATCTTATTTCCAACTCATGTACAGGGATTTAATTCCCTTCAAAATTATTCTGGTTGCAAGTCTCCTTCCAAAAGACTTGAGGTTTTGGTTTTTGAGCACTAGAACAAAAGCTCATTGGTGTCAGGCACCTGATCAAAACCTGAGTGGATTCCTACCAGGTTGGTAGAAGAGTGGATGTACCCAGGTTGGGGAACCACTATAAAATTTCTTGTATCGTCTGGTTGCCCTTTATTTTTGTTTTGGCTGTGCTCTGTGATTTGATAGTTTGCTGTGCTTAGTTTATTTTATTTGTTGACTTGTTCACTTAGGAATACAACAGAAGTTGTAAAAAGTTTTGTAGTGAGCACAATACTCTATTCACCCCCCTCTAGAGTATTTCAGATCTAAACTGTACTTTCACCGTCACCTGATCAAAACATGTTAGTGGATTCCTACCAGGGTGGTAGAAGAATGGATGTACCCAGGTTGGGAAACCTCTATAAAATTTCTTGTTCTCCAGTAATTCTATGTTTGTTCTCGACTACTGAATTTTAGTACTCGAGTAACCTGTTTTCTACTTCTCGAGTACCTCTAATCATGTTCTCGAGTAGTCGGTCGTCCTTCTCGAGTAGTCGGTCGTCCTTCTCGAGTAGTCCGTTCCAGTCTGCGTTCGGGCGCCGTTTTGATGGTCAAAATGTTGTCGTATAAAAATGGTTAACATGAAATTTGTTCCTCTCGATGAGATCTACAACTTTCATGTTGATCACTTTTCAATTTGAAGTCATCCTAAATTACTATTTTTATTTTCCGCGCGCCCGCACCTAAATCGTCCGTTTTTTTCCTGTTTAGACAAAATAATTTATAAACACATGTATGTATATATATATATATATATATATATAAGTTTATACTCTGATACTTAAGGATAATTACAAAAGAAAACTTCATCTTCCTCCTTACGATAGACCGAACCGAAATCAGAGTGGCGCAGCGGAAGCGTGGTGGGCCCATAACCCACAGGTCGGAGGTTGGTTTGACAAGTTGGTCGAAGCAGCCAATCTCGTTTAGTTTGCTTCCTTCTTTCATTTGCATACACACACTGATGTGTCATCAGTACATCTTAACCAAAGCATAGTCACTACACTCATCGCATGATAAGAAGTATACGGGGCATATTATGTAGTATGTGATGCATAATATGTGTTTGTATATGGATCCACCATAGGAGGCAACATGTGACGGGTATGCAGTATGGGATGCATAACCATTATCACATGGGTGCCCATTAGCATGTTTTCTTTTCTCGTTACATGCGATGTTATGTAGTATGTGATGCATAACATTTCATGTATACGCCGCTCATGCATGAATTAAGGCCTTTTTAGAATGCATATCATTGCATACATAGCATATCATCACATAAGCATGCGTGGTAAGTTAAGGTTTACATGATGACACATGTACACACATGATTTTAAAGAAGAATGAAGAATTCATGCATTCATATCATAGGCCATGAGTAAATAGGATGAGAGGATGTCATCCTAAGTAGGACATAGCATCAATTTAAAATCTCAGAGCAAGTTGCAGCTATTGAAACAAAAAACTCGGTCTCTGTGGAGTTCACCCTTAGGGAATGGGTGATCGCACACTAACTTCTGCCCTGCAAGCCAAAAGACAAAAGAAAACTTACCCAAGAGCTCGGCGGGAGGTCCCACCACACACCCGGAAGATCTTGGAGCGCTTCCCCTCCTTAGCCAAAGGCCGAGCTAAGGCAACATCAGAAAGCGCAAGAAGACTTGGGAGCAAGAAAGTGTGGCTTCTGAGGTGCCCCTTGTGTCCTATTTATAGATTTTTAAGAACGGCCTGCCAATAGCCAACCTCCGCTATTTTGAACAGCTATGTGCAGCACAACTTGGTCTGCCAATAGCATAAATTGCTATTCTAACGAGCTATTCTCACCCATGGGAAGGGCATCTAGGTAATTTTGAATCCGGTCCCCACTGGGCGGATTGCAAGGGTCTGGAGGTCAGCTCGCCTGAAAGATAATAGTTGTCAACCTAAATCACCTAGAGGGGGGAGAATAGGTGAGTTGTGCATCTTTTGCGGAATAAAAAAAATCTCAGAACAGAGCACAGATCTATCTACCAAATTATCACATACGAAACAAGATTTATAGCGGTTCCCCGACTTGGGTACATCCACTTTCCCTCACCTATCTAGCAATATACTAGACTCGGCTACTCCACTATCTCGGATTGAAAATCAATCCTACCCTCGGAATAAAGTTCCTATAATCTCAATCCAACCAACTGGATCTACAACTCGGAAGGAAAAACTTCCTACAAACTCGGAGTTGAAAACTCCTACACTCGGAGAAAACTTCTCCTACAAGATTGAAAAATTGTTTAAGAAAATACAAACAATGATTTCTCTGTCAGATCTGCAAGCAAGCAACCAGGATCTTCTTCTTGTAAGCTTTGCGACACTTTCAGAAAGATGAAGAAAATCTCAGCAACAGATCTGGAATCTTCTTTGTCTTACACGATCGGGAAGAGGATGAGCAGTTGAGAAATGATCTTGATCTATAAAACTTCTTCAGTCTGATTCCTCTGAAAATCGAAACCTTTGCCGGAGAAAGATAGCGACAACGGCGACTTTCTTTCCGTGAAGAGAGAGAGAGGAAACAATGACTTGGAGAGAGAAAACGGCTGCAGAAGAATCTCAATAATATTTGATCTTGAAATCTTGTTATTCTTGTTAGGGTTTATCGATTAGACAGGATCTTATATAAGAATACTAATAACGATCATAATTGGTTTTAATGACGTACACGTGGACCAATTATGTCACGGAATTTGAAAATCTGTCAAATCTGGACTTAGTGAAATTTCAGAGAAAAAGAAGAGATATACACGAGTGAAGAAACGACTACTCGAGTAGGTATAAAACTACTCGAGTGGATAGAGCGAACTAACTCGAGTATATAACTCAGGATTACTCGAGTAGCTAGAAAACAACTACTCGAGTACATATAATCAACTTACTCGAGTACTTAGAAGATCTACTCGAGTATACAGAAAAGTTTCACGGGAAGTGGAGTTGAACTACTCGAGTACAAGTTGTACTACTCGAGTAGGTGAGAAAAACTACTCGAGTGGTTTGATGAACTACTCGAGTGATAGGACTTAGAAAAATTTCTGAACACTGGAAGATGAGCTACTCGAGTAGTTAGACTGAACTACTCGAGAGAATAAAATCTACTCGAGTATATGAAAAAGACTTACTCGAGTAAATGACTTGGAATAACTTTAGAAGAAGAGAAATTTAGTTTACTTGAGTATGAAGCTTGAACTACTCGAGTAGAAAGTGAACTACTCGAGTAAATAACTTAAAGTATGGAAAATTTACTCTTGAGATAGAAAACAGTTACACGAGTTAGAAACTATAACTACTCGAGTATATATATACTTACTCGAGTGTTTTACTTAGAAAAACTTGGAGAGTGAAATCTATATTATTCGAGTAAGAAGAATGATCTACTCGAGTAGTTAAGTAGGCTACTCGAGTATGTGACAGTCTACTTGAGTATATGGACTTAACTTCACGAGAAGGAGATATACTTACTCGAGTATAAGAATTTCACTCGAGCATAAAG
The DNA here is from genome assembly GCA_039583875.1 of Platanthera guangdongensis. NCBI lineage: Eukaryota > Viridiplantae > Streptophyta > Magnoliopsida > Asparagales > Orchidaceae > Platanthera > Platanthera guangdongensis. The sequence goes on from CM077149.1 coordinate 90,833,268, forward strand.
CAAGTATTTCACTCGAGTAGTTAATGACCTACACGAGTAGAATACTTAGAAAAATTTTCAAGGTGGAAATTCTTTCTTCTTTGGTGAGATCAGCATCCAACTCCATTCACATAGTCCAAGTGCTTGAATATGAAGTGTATCCCAATAGAGAGGCTACACATGGGTCAACACTTTGGGTCATACAATGAGGGATTACATTGCATGTTCCTGTGTTTGGTGACCCATTGTAGACTGACATTGGTCTACACTTCTCATTAGAATCCTGCAACCACATAACTCAAACAAAGCATCAAATACAACCTAATTCATCTTAGTTCAAGTGTGACTTCATCAAATCTAGGTTAATATGGATACAATACCCAACAATCTCCCCCTATTTGTTGAAGTCAGAACCCTTTACACTAAGATGAATTAAAGACATAAAAAGAAGCTAAGTAGAAAAATTAGTGCAAGCAAGCAATAGACTATGAGAAAAGATAATAAGAGCAAAAACTTAGAATTATATAAATAAGAATATCCAAAATTATCAACTCTACAGTCAATCATTTCACACTCTCAAAAATCCTTGAAAATCAGCCTTGATGCTGTTGTCTATCTAGTTTCTCTTGTTGTCTTCTCTGATAGCTGTAGGGTTTAGGATAATATTTGGGTGGTCTGGGGGAGCAATTTGATTATTTCTTCCATATTCTCTGTCATAGATTCTCCTTTTGGTCATGGACTTCTCATACAACTCCCATTCATAGGAACTGTAGTGAATGTTCCTGTTCTCATGGAAATCCATAACTAATCTGAGAGTATCCAGAATCAGGTATTTGGAGGTTGGAGACCAAACTTCAGCAAATTCAGTAGCAGGAGCAGGAACAGGAGTGGATCTACTGGCAGAAGCACAATCACCATATTTTCTTTTCTTTCTGGATGTCTGAATTTCTGGAGGAGCTTTGAAGAATATGTCTGCAGGATCTTCTTCCCAGCCTTGAACATAGGTGTCTGGAGGAGCAACTGTGTCCCCAGGCCTGGGAGAGAATGTAGGTTGCAGAGGAGCAGCTGAAGCAGAGGCATCTGTAGCTAGAGGATTTAAATGATAGGGAATGATGTTGGGGTCAGCAGCAAACTCTGGGAGAATCTGGTTATTCATCCAGACAACAGTGTCATAGGTATGAAATTTGACACTCTGTATCTGAGCTAGCATATCATCATGAATTTTCTTCACATGAGTTTCCCATAAATCTGACTTCAGAGCAGCTAATTTTTCTAATTGTTCATTGACCAAGCTCTCCCCCTTTCTGATTTCAACAGATAACTTCTCTATAGTATCTTCTTTAAAGAGACCAACTTCTTCATAGATTTTCATTTTGTGAGCTTCAGCCCGTTTGTCCAGTTCAATCTGATTACCTGCAAGAGTAACACCCTGTTCCATAACTTCTCCAACACTAGTGATAGTGTGGTCGAGGGCTTTTCCACCAAGTTGATCAGGTATTTGAGCTTGTCAGTGTTATGCTGGATTTCAGCAAATCCTCTGCTCATCTTAGTCTCGAGAGCAGTTACCTTGTCAGTTATAGTCTTTAGACAAGTATCAAAATAGGTCCTTTGGTCTTGAAGAAGAAGTGCAATCTGTTGCATCAAATCTAAGGAGGAAGAGTCTGTAGTAGCAGTAGTTGAAGGAGCAGCAGATGTAGGAAGAGCAGAAGGAAGAGGAGGAGCTACCAATGGAGCTATTTCTCCAATAATAACAGAGCTTGCAGCCCTTGTTGTATGAATGATATCATCCATTTCTTCTGTATCATCAGGGATAGAGAAATCTAAGTTTCTGAGAGGAGCCTCAGCTGGCTCTGGAGAGGGCTCATCAGAAATGAGAATACTCTCTGGCTGGGGTTGAGGAGAAGCAAGATTTGGAACTAGGGGGGGAAGCTGGATATTTTGGTGGAGAAGGAGGAGAAAGAGGCACACCTTCTTCAGTGAGTTCTGCAATCATTGCATCTATAGCAGCAGCTATTGAGAGAAGGGATTCTGGAGGTATCTGAGCTGAAGGAGTTGCTGGAGGAGTTTGTGGTGTTGGTGGAGTTTTAGGTAGGGGAGAGTTAGCTGGGGCAGGAGAAGAGGGGAATTCTTGTGGAGATGAAGGTAATCTGTGAGAAATAGATGGAGCAGGCTCCCCCTCACTTGGTGCACCAGAGGAGATGGCCACATGATGAGGAGAGGGAGATGGAGTCCTGTCCTCTAAAGTTGGAACTTCTGAAATCTTAGCAGCTTGGGCAGTATTCTTCAGTTTTAATTCTCATCTCTGAATGGATTGAATGGAGACCTTCTTCATATGGTGAAGAGGGGTCCCTTTGGAGAAGCTAAACAGCTGAGGGTTTAACTCATGGAGGAGGAGGGAGATGATCCTGGCAAAATTGTGGGCTTTAGCACTGTCCTTAATTTTGTCAAGAATCATCAACCCAAATTGGAACTGCTTGCGGCAAACTATAGCTTGCATAATTTCAAAGAAGTACAGGGGAATATCTCTTATAGAATTAGTCTTGCAGAGCAAGATTTTCCCGATGACATCAACAAGAAATTTTCCCTTTGCATTCATATCTGAGCGTTTGATGTACTGAGCGTCAGTCAAAATACCACAAAATAAGTATGTCCTGTCAGAAGCTTTGTCATCTAGGTCGTCTTCTTCGACCACTATCGGTAATCTGAGAAGTTGACAGACGATAGTCTTTGTGAGTTTGATTTTCATACCTTTTACTTTGGATTTCAGCACTTGTCCATTTCGTTTGACCTTGAGGTGCTTGAAGAATTCTGCTACTTTAGGAAAGAGGATTCGGCATGGTTCTTCTAGGAGGAAGGATAGCCCTGTGGTGTCTAGAAGAATCATCAAGTTGTGGAAATCATCAGAAAGGTCTGCAATCCCTGCGGCAACGAGTTCCGAGCCCACACCGATCTTGGAGGAGGCGGCCATGATCCTTGCTTGATGGGAGGAGAGGAAGATGAAGCGGCTCTGTAACTTTGTGAGGGAAGACGAAACGACAGGCGGGTACACGAGAGAGTGAAATGATTTCGTGTTGAGAGATTTTCGGAAATTCGTATTTATAAACCCTAGGTTTAAGTCTAATTACTCGAGAAGGAAATAATTTAAACTATATAAGATGCGGCACAGGAAAATTTGAAAGCCAAAGAGGCACATACACGAGTAATAAAGGAGGTACTCGAGTAGATCGGGAGTTACTCGAGTAGGTGTATAAAAGTTACTCGAGTAGGAGAATCTGCAATGACTCGAGTGGGAGAATGGACTGACTCGAGTAGATGAAGTGTACTACACGAGTACATGAATTGAACTACTCGAGTAAGTTAACTGGACTACTCGAGTAGGTCCTTTGATTACTCGAGTAGGTCAAGTCTATCTCGAGTAAGAGAGTGAGAGAAAAAAACTTTTGAAATGCCATATTTTGACTAACCCATTAATTTCTTTGCTTTCTTGAAATCCAAACTTCTCTAATCTTCTTTGTTGAGCATCCCAAGTTCCATTTTGAAGAGTGAGAACTTGGTCTCGTCCAGCGGCTTCGTGAAGATATCTGCAACTTGCCTGTCTGTGGAGACATATTGGAGATCTATGTCCCCATGCTCTACATGCTCCCTGGTGAAATGATACCTTAGCTCGATATGCTTTTTCCGGCTGTGCAAGACTGGATTGTTGGCTATTGCAATTGCGCTGGAAGAGTCGCAAAACAATGGGACATGCTTGAACTTCAAGTTGTAATCCTCAAATTGATTCTTTATCCAGAGTAATTGTGCACAACAACTGCCTGTAGAGATGTACTCTGACTCGGCCGTTGAGATTGCGACACAGTTCTGCTTCTTACTACTCTAGGAGATTAGCCTTCTTCCAAAGAATTGGCACGTCCCGGAGGTGCTTTTCTTGTCATCTTTGCTTCATGCAAAATCTGCATCTGAAAAACCAATTAGTTCGCTGTCATTATTTCTTGGGTAGCATAAGCCAAGATTGGGTGTACGTTTAAGGTATCTCAAAATCCGCTTTTCAGCAGCGTAGTAAAATTCCTTAGAGTTCACCTGAAATCTAGCACAGACACATGTTAAAAATATTATGTCGGGTCTACTGGCAGTAAGGTAGAGCAAGGATCCAATTATGCTTCTGTACTTGGTTTCATCAAAATGTTTCCCCTTTTCATCCTTGTCCAGAGACATAATTGAGCCCATTGGATTCCTCATAGAGGTTGCGTTCTCCATTCCGAATTTTTTAATCAGCTCTATGGTGAACTTGGTCTGCGAGATGAAAATTTCATCTTCAGATTGTTTCACCTGAAGCCCTAAGAAATACTTCAGCTCGCCCATACTTCTCATTTCGAACTTCCCTTGCATAAGTTTTGAGAACTTTTTGCAGAGGTTGTCATCTGTAGAGACAAAAATAATGTTGTCGACAAAGATTTGCACTAGCAAAATCTTGCCTTTTATTTCCCTAAGAAATAATGTCTTGTCTATCTTTCCCCTTGTGAACTTGTTCTCAAGTACAAAGCTAGACAGCGTCTCATACCAAGCTCTAGGAGATTGTTTCAGACCATATAGGGCCTTGTGCAGGAAATAGACATAATCAGGAAAGTTAGGATCAACGAAACCTGGAGGTTGTTCCACATACACTTCCTCCTTTATGTTCCTATTTAGGAAGGCAAACTTCACGTCCATCTGATAGACGGTGAAGCCTTTGAATGTAACATATGCTAGGAACAAGCCTTTGAATGTAGCATATGTCTGGTCAAAGTCGATTCCTTTTTCTTGACGATAGCCTTTAGCGACAAGTCTGGCTTTGTTCTTTATGATCGTCCCGTCTTCGTCCATCTTGTTCCTGTAGACCCATTTTGTTCTAATGACGTTCTGTCCTTTGGGTCATGGAACAAGCTTCCATACATTGCAGCGCTTAAACTGATTTAGCTCTTCTTCCATTGCCATTATCCACGATGCGTCCGAGTTTGCTTCCTCAAACTTCTTTGGTTCAACCTGTGAGAGAAAACTCAAATATAAATTCTCATTAGTTGTACCTCTTCGAGTTCTGACACCATCTCGGGGATCTCCTATGATCTGGTCCATGGGGTGATCCTTCAGATGTCTGAGCTCTAAAATTCTTGCATCTGGATTATCTTCAATCACTGGAGTGATTTCTTCAACTTGGACGATCTCTTCATTTTGATCATCTACCTCCCCAATAGGGGTTGGAGAGGTGATCTTGAAGAATTTTTCGTCTTTTTCCTCATTAGGCTCTTTCAGATTGATTTCATCTAGCTTTGCACCTGCATCTTCAATGAGCACACTAGACGGATTGCTTTGCAGCAATCTCGTCTTATCAAATACAACATGTATCGATTCTTCTACCACCAGGGTTTTTCTATTAAATATTCTATATGCCTTACTATGGCTACTATAACCTAAAAAAATACCTTCAAAACTCTTTTCGCTGAACTTGGTGGTATGATACTTGCCATTATTAAGTACGAAGCATTTACAACCAAAGATTGTAAAGTATGAGATGGTTGGCTTCCTGCCCTTTAGAAGTTCGTAAGGTGTCTTATCGTGGTTTTTGTTTATGAGTGCTCGATTTTGCACGTGGCATGCAGTGTTGACGGCTTCAGCCCAGAAGTACTCCGAAAGTGAAGCATCACTCAGCATTGTCCTGCAGGCCTCTATCAGTGTTTTGTTCCTTCTCTCAGCCACTCCGTTCTGTTGTGGAGTACGAGGAGAGGAAAACTCATGAAAGATACCTAAGCTTTCACAGAATTCTGTCATGGCCCCAGATTTGAACTATGTTCTATTGTCACTTCTGATTTTGACTACGAAGCAGTTGTACTCATTCTGGACTTGCCTAACAAAATTAATAAAGATGTCGAATGTATCTGACTTGTGTTTCAGAAAGAACACCCACGCAAAGCACGAGTAATCATTAACAATTACTAGCGTATAATCCTTACCTCCCAAACTTCTAATTTACAGTGGACCAAACAAGTCCATATGTAATAAATGGAGACATCTATTAGAGTCTTTGTCAGTAACGCTTTTAAAGATAGACCTTGTTTGCTTGCCTTTTACGCACGCATGACAAGGTCTATCTTTGACGCACTTGACATTTGGGGCATCACGTACTAAGTTCATCGAAAATAATTTATTAATAGTTTTGAAATTAATATGTGCTAGTCTCTTATGTCATTGGTCACCAAGAGACGCACTATCTTTTGCTAAAAGGCACACTGGTGTAGAGGAATCTATACAAATGAAATTTAAACAGAAAATATTCCTGCTTCGAGTGCCGGATAGAATCGTTTCCATATTATCAACGGATTTTATCAAACACTTATCAGCATGGAATTCAACTATGTATCATTTATCGCAGAGTTGGCTTATGCTTATGAGATTGTGTTCCAATCCTTCGACATAAGCCACATCCGAGAAGGATACATTGCCGTTAGTGATCATACCATAGCCTCTAGTAATTCCATGGTCTGAACCTCCAAAGATGACCTTTGGTCCATTCACGACTGGAGTAAAGTTCTGAATGAGTCTTCTAGTCCCGGTCATATGCCGAGAGCATCCACTGTCCAAATACCAGATTGGCGTTTTGTTGGCCTTTGGACATACCTGCAATCATAATCAATTTGCCTTAGGAACCCAAACACGTTTGGGTCCTTGGTGTCGGGTTAGAGTACTCCCCCTATGAGTGTTAGCATTATGAGCGGTCTTTCTCATATTGCTGATATGAGGAGTTGCAGCGTTTCTGGGATTGAACCAGCAATCAATGGCGAAGTGACCAACCTTGCCACAGCACCAACAGTCAAATCTGTTGTATCTTTGCCTCATAATCTCCTGCTTGACCTTTTGGAATTATGGTCTAGCAGGGGCAGCATTCTTGGAGGAAGATGCCTCATGATGATGATAATCACATGGCTTCTTCTCCGTTATAGGCTTTTCTACAATAGGCTTTGTCTTTGGTGCCTTCTTGAAATTATGCCCATGATTGAAAGGGCCATAGCTCTGAAGAATAACTTCTTCATAAGGTGCCTTAAAGACACTTTCGCCAAAGTTTCTGGGTCGAGTCCATCCTTGATAGCGGGACTTTGGCTCTACATAAGTAGGCCTAGCAAAGTGCCCGTAGGATGAGTCAAAATCAAACTCATTTGAAGGAAATATAACCTTCTTGAACGTGGTCTGATCTTGAGTGGCTTTCCCCTTCTCTTTGGCTAAGGCCTTTTTGGCGGCCTTATTCTTACGTTGAGCCTTATTTCTCCTAGAGGATTTACTAGGAGCTTCTTCATGGCCTAATCCGGCACCCTTGGCCTTGGTTGAGAATTCAACAACAAATGGAAGAACTGTCTTGGGCTTCAAGAAACTTTCAACTAGTTTCTTTTCAGCAGCAAGTTGGGCTTCCAATTCCTTGATGATTTTCTCTTTGAGGTCAAGGTGCTCAAGTGCCTTGTTATGTTCTTAAATTGCATTACTGAAGTTTTCTTCGAGGGAGTCAGTCTTTGCGACTTTCTCTCTCAAGATGCTCTCTTCGGCCTTTAGAGATTTGATCTCTTTAGCCTAAGTCTTCACGACTCGATGACATTTGTCGTAAGACATGATCAACTCCTTGTACTGGGCAATTAGTTCTGACTCATCATCAGAGGAGCTATCCTCACAATCATGTTCAGAGACTTCAGAATCTTAAAGAGGGGTATGAGAGTTTACCTTCCCAGTGAACTCGGGCTCTTGATCATCATTTGTTTGAGCCATAAGCCCAAAATAAGGTTCTTCTTCTTCACTTGTTGAGTCAGAGTCACTAAGAGTCTTGCTCTTCTTGGCTATCAGGCTCTTCTCTTTCCTTTTTTTGTTGAACGGGGATTTCTTTTCTTCTCTTCTACCACCCTCCTTCTTCTTATGAGGGCAGTCGGCGATGACGTGACCTGACTTATTACAGCAATAACAAATGATGTCAGTCGAAACATATTTGTTCTGTTTAGAGGAATACCTGTCATGGCTACTTGAGCCTTTTCTTTACCGATCACCATCGTGTCGTGATCTTCTATAGGAGGCATCCTTGTCTTTCCATTGCTTCTTCTTATTCAAGAATTTCTTGAACTGACATGAGAGCAATGAGAACTCTCCTTCTGATATCTCAGAGCCTGAGGTACTAGGCTCAGAAGTTTCTTCTTCTTCACTAATTTCTGGAGCTGGAGCAGGGGAGGCAGCCTTTGTCTTTCTAGAGGTGTCTGCTTTTAGAGCAACAGACTTTTCTTTGAGAGCAGACCTGCTCTTCTCTTCTTCAGCTTTCCTGGTGTTGAGTTGAAGCTCATATGACATAAGCTTCCCGAAGAGATTTTATGGGTCTGTCTCAGCCAGCTTCCCAAACTCCCTGATGGCACAAACCTTGTTTTCTCATTCTTTGGTCAGGGATCTCAGGAATTTGTCATTCAGTTCTCCATTAGTGAATACTCTGCCAAAGACTCTTAGGTCATTCACTATCTTGAAAAAGTTCTCAAAGATATCAGCAATGGTCTCTTTGCTTCCCTGTCGGAAGGCTTCATACTTCTGATTGAGGAGGGATCTCTGATCATCCCTCACTTCTTCTGTTCCTTCCATCAAGGTAACCAAGGACTACCACATCTCCTTTGCAGATTGGCAGTGTATTAAGTTCTGCAGCATTGAGTCATCAACTGCACTTGCTATAATGTTTTTAGCTTTCTTGTCTAGAGAGACAAGTGCAATCTTGTCCTTGTCTAAATCCATCAGCTTCTTTAGAACCTTCTTGGTAGGATCTATAGTGGAGACAGTCATAGGGATATAAGGATCTTCTTCAATTATCATGAAGATCCTCGGATCCACAGCTTTCATAAAGAATTTGATCCTTTCTTTCCACATGGGAAAGTTGTTCTTGTTGCATAGGGGAAGCTTGGCAAAATCCTTTGCCTTGTCCATGATAGGTAGATCTTAAATAACAACTATTATAGGAACTGATCAAGGTGTTAACCTTTTAACGATAAACCTCCCTCTGATACCAATTGAAAGATAATAGTTGTCAACCTAAATCACCTAGAGGGGGGTGAATAGGTGAGTTGTGCGTCTTTTGCGGAATAAAAAAATCTCAGAACAGAGCATAGATCTATCTACCAAATTATCACAGACGAGACAAGATTTATAATGGTTCCCCGACTTGGGTACATCCACTTTCCGTCACCGATCTAGCAATATACTAGACTCGGCTACTCCACTATCTCGGATTGAAAATCAATCCTACCCTCAGAACAAAGTTCCTACAATCTCAATCCAACCAACTGGATCTACAACTCGGAAGGCAAAACATCCTACACACTCGGAGTTGAAAACTCCTACACTCGGAGAAAACTTCTCCTACAAGAATGAAAAATTGTTTAAGAAAATACAAACAATGATTTCTCTGTCAGATCTGCAAGCAAGCAACCAGGATCTTCTTATTGTAAGCTTTGCGACACTTTCAGAAAGATGAAGAAAATCTCGGCAACAGATCTGGAATCTTTTTTGTCTTACACGACATAATTGGTCCACGTGTACGTCATTAAAACCAATTATGACCGTTATTAGTATTCTTATATAAGATCATGTCTAATCGACAAACCCTAACAAGAATAACAGACTTTCAAGATCAAATATTATTGAGATTCTTTTGTAGCCGTTTTCTCTCTCCAAGTCGCTATTTCCTCTCTCTCTCTCTCTCTTCACGGAAAGAAAGCTGCCGCCGCCGCTGTCTTTCTACGGTATTTGAAAATCTATCAAATCTGGACTTAGCGAAATTTCAGAGAAAAAGAAGAGATATACACGAGTGAAGAAACGACTACTCGAGTAGGTATAAAACTACTCGAGTGGATAGAGGGAACTAACTCGAGTATATAGCTCAGGACTACTCGAGTAGCTAGAAAATAACTACTCGAGTACATATAATCAACTTACTCGAGTACTTAGAAGATCTACTCGAGTATACAGAAAAGTTTCACGGGAAGTGAAGTTGAACTACTCGAGTACAAGTTGTACTACTCGAGTAGGTGAGAAAAACTACTCGAGTGGTTTGATGAAATACTCGAGTGATAGGACTTAGAGAAATTTCTGAACACTGGAAGATGAGCTACTCGAGTAGTCAGACTGAACTACTCGAGAGAATAAAATCTACTTGAGTATATGAAAAGGACTTACTCGAGTAAATGACTTGGAATAACTTTAGAAGAAGAGAAATTTAGTTTACTTGAGTATGAAGCTTGAACTACTCGAGTAGAAAGTGAACTACTCGAGTAAATAACTTATACTACTCGAGTATGGAAAATTTACTCTTGAGATAGAAAACAGTTATATGAGTCAGAAACTATAACTACTCGAGTATATATATACTTACTCGAGTGTTTTACTTAGAAAAACTTGGAGAGTGAAATATATATTACTCGAGTAAGAAGAATAATTTACTCGAGTAGTTAAGTAGGCTACTCGAGTATGTGACAGTCTACTGGAGTATATGGACTTAACTTCACGAGAAGGAGATATACTTACTCGAGTATAAGAATTTCACTCGAGCATAAAGCAAGTATTTCACTCGATTAGTTAATGACCTACACGAGTAGAATACTTAGAAAAATTTTCAAGGTGGAAATTCTTTCTTCTTTGGTGAGATCAGCATCCAACTCCATTCACATAGTCCAAGTGCTTGAATATCAAGTGTATCCCAATAGAGAGGCTACACATGGGTCAATACTTTGGGTCATACAATGAGGGATTACATTGCATGGTCCTGTGTTTGGTGACCCATTGTAGACTGACATTGGTCTACACTTCTCATTGGAATCCTGCAACCACATAACTCAAACAAAGCATCAAATACAACTTAATTCATCTTAGTTCAAGGGTGACTTCATCAAATCTTGGTTAATATGGATACAATACCCAACATCGCCGCTACTTTCAACTTCCACGAGGCGAATGCGACCTGGCTCCCGTAGCTCGCCTTCTCTCCTTATGTGAGCGCGAACCAGGCCATAGCGGCCCGCCGGTACTTGCTCGGGAGTGGGCTGTCTGGGTCGCCTATATGGGAGTGGGCTGGTCGGTCTGAGATTATCACTAGGGAAGCTATAAATGAGCTCACTACTCTGGGATTGACGAGTTCAACACCTAATTTTAGTTCGAAGTATGCTGAGCTCCGCTCGACTATCACCGAGCTCCGTCCTCTGCTCGATGAATGCCGAGCCCAAGCTCTGCTCGGCGAGCTCAAGGCGAGTGCGGGGTGGAGGGGCCAGCTCGCGCGGCTTGCCTGCCTGACTTTGGCAAGAGCGAGCTGGCCACTCGGTGCTCGCCTGTAACGCCCTCGGTTTTTCTGTGATTTGTATAATCCCTATTCAGTAAGTGCCCGAGTTTTTTTTTCTAGTGTTGTATCATTTTATTACCTTATTTGAGTGAGTGGGAGGGGGTATAAATGGGGCCAGCTGGATTCTCCTCCTCATTTCTCCATTCTCGAGCCAGAACTTAGCCCCCAGCGGAAGAAATCGGGAGGCGGAGGTGCCGGAGCTCCGTCTGGCGGTTGCTGGAATTTTAGAGCAGTTTTCTCTCAGCTAGGAGCAGATTCGGCTTGCTCTCATCCAGATCTTCCTTCCTAGGTAAGTTAGCTCTAAGGATGTTTCCAAAAGTTAGGGTTTTGGTTTTCTCTTCTTCTTCCTTAAGCTTCAGTTTTGGTTTCTTAGGTGGCCGATCTTGCCGCCGGAGCCGAGATTATTTTTTGTTGGCAGCTACTACATCCTGGTGGTGAGGCAAGTGGCGTCCCTTGCCCTTGCTAAATTGAATCTTTGCTTTGTTAATCTTACTGTAGTAGTTTCTTTTCTTCTTTTTTTTAGTGCTGCAGTTTTTCATTCCAGCAATGTAGAGCTCAAGTTTGTCTAAGATTTAGGTCAATTTCTCTCGTTTTGTTCTCTGCTTGATTTCCAGATAGTAGCTGGAGGTTGGGTTTTGCTTTATTAAGCCTCAGTCTAGCTTGTTAGGTTGCTGTGGCTGGGTAGAAGGGATGAGAGAGAGAGAGAGAGCTGAAATGATATTCCAGCTCTCTAGTTAGAGGCGTTGAGTGAGCTGAACTCACTCAATGCTGTCGTCTGGTGAGATTTTTGTGGCTAAGGCCTTTGGTGTTGAGTGAGTGGAGCTCACTCAACGCAGCGTCGAGTAGACTCGACGTCTTCCTTGCTTAGTGTTTAGCGTCGAGTGAGTAGTACTTACTCAACGCGGCGTCGAGTGGACTCGACATTTTTTTCCTTAGGCTGGTGTTTTTCTCCCGAGTTGGTTAGTGTGGGTTTTATTTCGGTTTGGTGATGTTTTCGGCTAGTTTTGAAGGCCGAATCGTGAATTATGGCAGGTGGTTTTTCTTTGGTTGCTCTGTAAGGGGTGGTTTGGGTGTAGAGCCGTGGCCACCACCATTTAGGCCACGGTTTGGGCTGGTTGTGTTGGTGTGTTGGACCCTAGGTCTGCCACCGTTGTACCCTTGAGAATTTTTTGGATCTGGTTGTTTGGATGAGGACTGTTTTTGGTCACCAACCCAGATCCATGGTTTTACCACGACCAATATTTCACAAAGTTAGGACTGTTAGCTCCTTTCCTTTCACATGGCTATTTTTATTGGCATATGTTTGCCTTGTTGTTGTTGTTGGTGTTTGGCAGAGCATGTTGTTATTCATTCTTGCACTTGGTGTGCTTTAGTTACTCTTTAGACAGTGTTTCTTTTTTGTTGTCCTGATTATTTCCTTATGCTCTTTTGTTAGCACTTTGTTGCAGGGTTGGTAAAACCCTTGTTTTATTGCTTGTGAATCTAATGCTCCTGTTTATTATATTCTTGCTGAGGTATTCTTTCTTTGAATGCCTCAGGTTCAGGTTGTAGCCAGTTGAGCGGATAGTTTTCTTGTGGAGCTTACTTGTGGCCCCCTGGGTTGCTGAGATTGCTGTTCCTCATCCTTGTGAGGTAGTTTTCTTCCTTCTGTATAGACATGCATACTCACCAGTGGGTTCATGTCAGGTTGTTGACGCCCACTGGTGGCTTACTTGTGATGCTGGGTATAAACTGAAACTTGCTCTCTGGGAATGCTTTATGCTAGGATGCTTGTTAGGTATTTTAACTCATAAAAACACTACTATATGTACTTCATACATGCCATTTTTCTTAACCTAAAGTACTACTTTCCAAAGTGACGTAAGGATTATTTTTATATTATACTAAACTTAGAGTCCTGCATTTCATGAGTTGTCCTTCGGGGACATTTACGCTCATGTAGGATGTCAAACCATCCTAACTAAAGTACCTTTCCACAGCGTATAACTATATTTTACTCGTGGAATAGTTGATCCACGGTGCCGAGGGATACAACCATCTAATTTAAATGATTTTCTTCATAATAACTTATGATTTCTGTATAACTTGTTTAGGTGGGTGCCTTGCCTGAGCGTCTGCAGTTATCCCCTGCATGGCGTGGCATCACAACACGTATTTTCTCTTACTTTGATAAAATTTTATTGCTGAGAAAATGCGGGTCATGACAGTTGGGATCAGAGCCAGGTTGCTTGACAATTGGTCGGGCAACCTTTCCCTTGTTAGCATTAGTGGTTTAACGTCATATCATACACACACCGATATGTCATAAGTACGTCTTGGCTGAAGTGATAATACGATTTATAGTCAATTTTATTAGGGTATTTTCAGGGTTTCAAAGCAAATCTTGTCTTGTAAAGTGCTTATTTTGATTCACCTTTGTATATATTTTTGTTACTAATGTGTTTTTCTGCTTTTTGCAGGTTTTTACGGCTTTCAGCCGAATTTTGCTGTGACACGCCCCCTGGTCACGCCCTACCTAGGCGTGTACCTAGGGCGTGTAACCCAGAGGAATGAAGTAATTGGTCCGAAACTGCATTCCGTGGAAACTTAGTGTACACGCCCTATGTCACGCCCATGTCACATCCGACACGGGCGTGTTCTAGAGGCGTGTCCCCAAGTTCCGAGGAATCGCCACAACACGCTCTTTTTCCCGCTCCACCGTTGCACCGCAATGGACATGCCCCATGTACACGCCATACCAGGGCGTGACATTCGGGCGTGTACTCTAGCAATAGCGCCCGTCACCTCCAGCATTAAATTCCAGCTCAACAAAGTCACGTCGCAAAGAACACGCCCCCGGTACACGCCCTACCAGGGCGTGAAATTTGGGCATGTACTTCAGTTACATCACCAGCATTAAATCCAGCCCGAAAAAGTGGCACCGAATGTGTCACGCCCCAGGGTCACGCCCGACCCGGGCGTGACAGGGGGGCGTGACCCGAGCCGAAAAAAATCTATAAATAGAGCCCATCTCCAAGGGTTCAGGGCACCTTTTGTATATATTAAAAATATCTTCATCAATAGAATTCACGTACAATCTTATCCTTGCCTTCCAAAGTGCAAACTTAGATAGATTGCACACTGGAGGTCTGGTGCTAGCATAATCTTTGCTCTGTGTCATGGTTTTATATAAGGATAAATATAATGCGAATAATAAAAATAAAAACCCTCTATGAAAGATTTATCTTATCAGAGATCTTTTGGTTCAGGTGTTAGCCTGAGGAACAACTAATCTGATGAGGAATTAGTTGAATAACAACTAACCTCTAGGGTCTGGTATTTTAACTAACCTCCCTCTGATACCAATTGAAAGTGGAGGATAAGATCTATCTTAAATTTAGGGGGGTGAATAGAGTATATTAAAATAATTTTCAAGATAAAAATTATTTGCAGTGGAAGACTTAATTTAAATAATATGTGTATAGTGCTGCAGAAAATAAAAATATGAAAGCAAGAAATAAAACAACACAACACACAGCAAAACACAAAGAAGCAACCAGAGGACACTAGGAGCTATAGTGGTTCCCTAATCAATCTGGGTACATCCACTCTTCTACCACCCTAGGTAGGAATCCACTGCAGGATGAGTTGATCAGGTATCCTGGGCACCAATGAGCTTTTGATAAGGTGCTCAAAAACCAAACTAGATTTTTTGATCAGGTGTCTTGCAAACACTGAGTTTTGACAAGGTCTCAAAAACCAACACAAACTTTTGAAAGGAGTTTGATAAACCCTTTACAGCAGAGAGAGAGAGGTGAGATGATCTTCTCTGTCAACAATCAGAGAGAAGATAGTGGATGTTGTCAAAGCTCCCCCTGAGATCTTGAGTTGTTCAGAAAGTGAAGCTTTGCAATAGGGTGATAGGCCTTCAGAAGATTAGATCTCCAGCAAAAGATGATTCCAGCAGCAGCTGAAATGTGTGGTGTCTGGAGTCTTGAATGATAAGGCCTTTGAACACTGGAATCAAAAGGGATCTAGAAATTTCAGTATATTGATCTCCTTCAGTGATGTGTGTTCCCGTAAGAATTCTATGAATGTGAATATCTGCAACTTTTTCTCTCCTTCTTGTTATTGTTGTTATTAACCAGCAGAATGAATAATCTTTTATTCTTTAGATCTGAATAGAATAATTCTCTGTCCAAGATAGTCGTTAGCTTGTCATAAATGAGTTCCTTAAATGCATTTTGTCTTCTAGAGGAAAGTCCAATAAAACATTCCTTTAAAATGTCCTTGAAACTTGCTCCATATTAATTGAAACGGCTACAAGATTCTTGAAATAAATGCTGGGAACAATTAGAAGGGAATACCAAAACTGACTGAATTTGAATCTTGAAAAACATCGATCTCTCCAGAAAAATGTCGACCTGAGCTCAACTATCGTTGAACTGAGCTCAGCGACTGGACTTATACTGAAGCTGAAATCGTCGATCTGAGCTCAACTATCGTCGAACTGAGCTCAGAGATAGATAAACAAACTAGAGATAGGAACGTCGATCTGAGCTCGAAGATCACCGAACGGAGTTCGACGACACGTTGAAGTGAGCTCAGAGATCGTCGAATGGAGTTCGACGATTCATCGACCTGAGCTCGATGAAATGACTTAGTCTCCTGAACTGAAATATCTGGTCTTGAGGGTCTTGAGGGCAGCTTTCAAACCTAAATACAAACCCTTATACTCAATCTAATTGACCTTTAGATCTATACAAGGAGGTTAAAACAAATTTCCTAAAGGACATAGTGATCCTTGCCCAAATCAGTAATAGGGTGTTCCAATACTATGGAGGAATTTTCAAGATTGTTCCAGGCCAGATATCTACCCTCTGCTCAGAAGCTTGAGATGGAGAACCAATATCTTGGGTTGACTCAGGAATCCAGAAGCGTGGACGAGTACCTCCAGGAGTTTACACGGTTGGGTCGGTATGCTGGGGCTATGTTTACGGAAGATGAGAGGAAGACCAACCGATTTTATGAGGGTCTTCGTGGTGACCTACGGTTACTCCTTACTGGGCCTAAGGCACGGGCTTCCTAGCCTTGGTCAACTCGGCCCGATCTTTGGAAAAGGTTGTGAAGAGGGTGCAAGAGAAGAAGGACCCAGGAGAAAAGAAGGCAGAGTTCAAAGTGCCTTGTGCAAAGTCAGGATTACGTAGATGGAACAAGAAGCAGTGGACTTAGAACTCGGCCCCTTCATCTGGTGCGTCAGGGGCAACCACAAGTCGAGTCCTAGGAGCATGCTACAACTGTGGGAAGATGGGGCATTTTGCTCGTGAGTGTTGGAGCGGACGTGCAAAGTCCAAGAGGAAGTCTGGAGCGACTTATGAGGAGAAAGGGAAGGCGGTGTAGTCAACTGAGTCCCATCATGCTCCAGTCTAGCCTAGAGTTTATAATCGTGGTCTGCAAGAGGTCATAATGCAAGCTGACGTGGTGACAGGATTTGTATTGATTCTCGATTGTCCGGCAAGAACCTTGTTTGATACGGGAGATTCACATTCCTTCTTGTCCGAATGATTTGTGACGCGCATCGGGGTCCCTCCCTCGATGGCAAAAGACAAGTTGGATGTGTTGTTGCCCAATGGGTGCTCAATGCGCGCGGAGAAGGTCTGCGTAGTCAAGTTTCATATTGGGGATCAGGAGTTTGATTTGCGAGCGTTGATTCTACCGTTAGTAGAGTTTGATGTAATCTTTGGTATGGACTGGCTCTCAGAATAGCCAGCTTACATTGATTGCAACCGAAAGGAGGTTAAGTTGGGATTAAATTTTGAATGGGAGACTGCGTTTGCGGGCATGAAGGGGTCAGGGAAAGTTTTGATGTCAGCCTTTCAGGTGATCAAGGCAGTTCGGTCTGGGGCAGAGCTGTTTGTCACTCTAGTGCAGACTTCGACGCCTAAGCCAAGTCTGGACAGGATCCCAGTTGTGTCTGAGTATCCTGATGTGTTCCTGGATGATCTCCCAGGAGCTCCTCCTCAGCGGGATATAGACTTTACTATTGAGCTGGTACCGGGTGCCAAACCGGTGTCACGCTCTCCGTATCGGATAGCACCAAGAGAGATGGCGGAGTTGAAGGTGCAACTGCAAGAGTTGTTGGAGCAAGGTTATGTGCGTCCAAGTTCATCGCCTTGGAGTGCACCGGTTCTCTTCGTTAAGAAGAAAGATGGGAGCTTGCGACTTTGTATCGACTACCGGGAATTGAACAAGCTACGGAAAAGAATAAGTATCTGATCCCGAGAATTGACGATCTATTTGATCAGTTGGTTGGGTCAACGGTATATTCAAAATTAGATCTGAAGTCCGGTTACTACCAATTGAGGACAAGGGAGAGCGACATCCCAAAGACAGCATTCAGTATGCGGTTTGGGCATTACGAGTTCACGGTCATGCCGTTTGGTTTGACCAATGCTCCATCCGTGTTTATGGATCTGATGAACAGGACGTTCAGAGAGTACCTGGACCATTTTGTGATAGTATTTATCGACGATATCCTGGTGTACTCGCAGTGTGAAGAGGATCACTACAATCATCTGCACATGGTGTTGGAGATGTTGAGGAGAAACCAGTTGTATGCTAAGTTCTCCAAGTGTGAGTTTTGGTTATCCTCGATACCGTTCCTTGGTCATGTTGTTAGTGGAGAAGGGATAGCTTTGGATCCGACGAAGATAGTGGCGATACGGGAGTGGCCTGCTTTGACTACAGTGGCGGACGTCCGAAGCTTTCTAAGGCTTGCTGGGTACTACAGGCGCTTCGTAGATAACTTCTCGTGGATAGCACTACCACTCACGATATTGACTAGGAAGAATCAGAAGTTTGTGTGGTCTTCGGAGTGCGAACAGTATTTTGAAGAGTTGAAGAGACGGTTGACCACATCGCCTATTTTATGTTCCCCAAGTGGAACCGAAGGGTTCGAAAGCTATAGTGATGCTTCGGGCAGTGGTTTGGGTTGTGTTCTGCTACAACATGGGAGTGTGATAGCCTACAGTTCACGACAATTGATGGCTCACAAGAGAAATTATCCGGTCCATGACTTGGAGTTAGCGGCCGTGATATTTGCTTTAAAGCTGTGGAGGCACTATCTGTACAGTGTGAAAGTCGATATATACACCGATCTTAAGAGCTTGAAATACTTGTTAGATCAAAAGGATCTGAATATGAGGCAGCGGAGGTGGATGGAGTTCCTAGGGGAATACTCCTTCAAGATACATTATGTGCCAGGGAAAGGTAATGTAGTGGCGGATGCGTTGAGTCGTAAGGTTCCTGCACATGCCAACTGGTTGTCGGTACATGATGAGAGATTGGTCCGTGAGTTGGAGGCTTTGGAGATATCTTGCGTCGACAAGCAGTCTAGTACTGAGGTGAAACTGTTTTGGACCGAGGTGTAGTGTGACCTAGCTGATAGAGTTCGGCGGGCTTTGATTCAGGATAACAGCATGATGTAGATCTTGGATGAATCATTGGATTGGTGAAATTCCCAGTTTGCTGTTGAGGATGGGTTGCTAAGGAAGGACGGTCGCCTATGTGTTCCGAGTGCGGATAATCTTCGGGAGGAGTTGATGGACGAGGCTCATCATACCAAGTACTCAATCCACCCGGGAAACACGAAGATGTATAGAGACATGAAGATATTATTTTGGTGGCCAGGATTGAAGAAAGATGTAGCACTTTATGTGGCTAAGTGCCAAACTATGCCTTGGTTAAGGCGGAGTGCGAGAAGCCCGGAGGTTTCCTAAAGTCCTTGCCTATTTTGGAATGGAAATTTGATGACATATCTATGGATTTTGTGCATGGTTTGCCGAAGTCGCAGAGGGGAAACGACGCCATCTGGGTGGTCGTAGATAGGTTGACAAAGGTGTCACACTTCATCCCAATCAGGAAGGAAGATCCGGTGGAAAGGTTGGCAAAACTCTATGTGGAGAATATTGTACGGTTGCATGGTGTGCCCCGCAGTATTGTTAGTGATCGAGATGGACGCTTCATGTCGACTGACTGGAGGTTGGTGCATAGTCTGTTGGGTACTAAGCTAAAGTTCAGCACAGCCTTTCATCCGCAGACGGGCGAGTATTGGAATGACGCCTTTCAAGGCCTTGTACGGGAAAAAGTGTCGCACGCTGTTGTCTTGGTTGGAGACGGGCGAGTCGAAGCTTTACAAACGTCAAGCGATGGAAGATACCACTTCGGTGATACAAACAATTTAGGAACGGTTGAAGATCGCTCAGGACAGACAGTCAAAGTACTATAACGCCAAGCATAGGAACATGGAGTTCAGTGTTGGCGACTGGGTATACTAGAAAATCAAGCCGTTCAAGGGTGTCTCGCGGGTTCGACGCTTGAAGAAGCTGAGTCCGAGATACCTTGGACCATTTGAGATCCTAGAGCGTGTTGGCGAAGCAGCGTATAGATTGAAGCTGTCGGTGGAGTTGAGTGGGCTACACGATGTGTTCCACGTATCGGTGTTGCGTAAGGCGGTGCAAGAGCCTACGCAAATAGTTGCAGTTGATCATGTGCCAGTTGATTACGAGTTGACGACAAAGGTCAAGCCTATACGTATATAAGACGTTGAAGTCAAGCGACTCCGCAATAAGGATATCCGAATGGTTAAAGTCAGTTGGGATAATTGCGGACGTGAGGAGCATTCTTGGGAGTGAGAGCAAACTATGTTGGAAGAATACCCCGAGATATTCCGTTCAGGTAACTTGTAATTTTTGTACCTTTACTTAATTTCGGGACGAAATTCCTTAAGTTGGGGAGATTTGTAACGCTCCGAAAATTGTATTTGAGTTGGTGGCGTAAAAAGGGATTTTGGTGCCTTTATAGGGGTACACGACCTAGGACACGGGCATGTCCAAGGCCGTATCTGGCAAGGTGTTTCGGCCAATTTTATCTCGAGAAGGACACGACAAGGAACACGACTTAATGACACGGGCGTGTCATTGGACACGGGCGTGTGCCTACCCGTGTCAGTACCCGTGTTCAGCAGGGTCGTGTCGGTTGGCGTGGCGGTTATGTGTGACACGCCCCCGGACATTGGCGTGTCAAGGACCCGACACGGGCGTGTCTTTGCCCGTGTGGTCGTTCTGTGTTCGACGATCGTGCCTCGATCAAGGCACATGGCCTGGGACACGACCGTGTGCGAGGCCGTGTTCGACCCAGGTCTGGGGATTTTTGTGCAGATCTGAGCCGTTCATTTTCTTTTAGTGAGATCCAATGGTTCAGACGGTTTCCTGCTTAGTTAAGGCCGGGAATGGGGGAGTTAATTCTTCATTTTCTCCAAACCATTCTCTTTCCAAGGAGTTAGAGAGAGGAGGAAGAAGAAGGAGGATTCCGGCCGCCGGCGGAGCATCGGAGCACCATTTTGAGATCTGAGAGCGGATCCGTGGAGGAAAGTTCGTTGTGAAGATTTCCATCTGTGTAGTTTTTCCATGACGCCAAAGTGTACTACAAGGGTAATGATTCTCCACTTGAGCATATGAAGCTCTTCGTTTTTTGCATAGGGAAAACCCGCTCCCGCAAGTGTGTGGTGAGTGTGCGGTGTTCCTTGGGGTTGACGGGAATAGTCCCCCTTGTGTTGCATATAGAGCCCGGAATCAAAGTACGGGCATAGGCATTGTGTGTAAAGCCTACCCAGACATGTTGGACTGGATCGGTGATGTTGCATTTATTATGATTTACCGCAGAAGACTCCGTGCTTTGGGTTTTCGGGTTTCTACGCGGTAGATTGCAGCAGGGATCCTTGGAGGTTAGCTTCAAGGCGCACCCGGAAAACTGAGCGGAATCGTTGTTCTGCTAACTTGGTGGTCTGGGAACCGGCCTTGCACATAACTGGGTTATGTGATTGATTGGAATATTAGGATCCGAGAGAGGCTTGGCCCGTGCGTACGTCTTAATGTGAACTACGCGGTTGAGCAACGGGCAAGTGGAATTGGACCTGGGCTATGTGGTTTGGTGCGAGAGACCCGGAAAGGAGACTGGCCGTTGGCATAGTCGGGTGCCTTAGACAGTGGTTAGGAAGGCTAAAATGCTCATGTTGTTGTCATCCTGGGGGTGGTGGTGAAGACGCCGAAGTGTCAGGATTCACCGTTAATGTGCCCTGAGTGCATAGGGTGTTTGGCCGTGCGAGCCTACACCTATAGCGAAGTATGTTTTTACATAATTGTTCAGCTAGGCTAATGATATGCAGGGAAGGAGCACCGCCGTCCCGAGAAAGGGACGGGGTTGTTATAATTTGGTCGGCTTTAGTTGACCATTGACTGTTTGCCACCGTGCGGTAGAATGTTGCTTGCAGGTGCTGTGGAGCCGAGTGCAAAATAGCGGGCTGGAGCCCATGTTGCCGTGCTGGACCTCGAAGGCCTTAGCGAATAGTTGTTTTTATTTTGTCATGTGTGGCCGACCTGCAAGCCGATGTATGTAAGACATTATTTGTTAAGTGAACTATTGTAAGGCCATAAGGCCATGTTTCTTTTAGTGTATTGTTATTTCATTCCAGTGGTAGTGTTTGTGGACATTCATGTAAATTGATTATTCAGTTTGGGTTCTTTCTACTTTTAAAAGCTTCCGCTAGAATGCTCTGTGTTAGGACGTGTAGTCTTAATTGGATAGTTTGGTTATTAATACGTAACCTTTCCGCCTGTCCGTGGTATATGGCGTCGGGTTCCAGCTGGACCTTCTGATATGTCATACGATGGATGGGGGTGTTACAATTTGGTATCAGACTTCTGGTTACGGTCAGACTTAAATGAATTCATGGACGAATTCTTTTATGGGGTGGTGAGCACATGTGTACGTCATCGTTATAACATCAAAAAGAACCCATGAATGTCCACTTAGGAATGAAAAATACACTTATTTTGTGGAACCTAAGTGTTCTAATGATTGCTTTGAGCAATTTGGTTGTCGTCTAATCGTGTGTCTTTGCTTCTATAGGCAACTAGGAGTGGTGCTGGTCATCAGAGCGTCCGCAATCGGCGGAAAGTAGTGCACCTAGAGACATGCCTACTACACCTCCTTCAGCGGAAACAATCAGGATGGTGGCTGAAGCCGTATTTGCGATGACTAATGCCCAACGTGCAGGGCAAATGCACCACGCACCTCCTGTCGTGGAGCAAGAACCGGTTAGGGCGGCAGAGCCGAGAGTGGTGGAGCGGGCAGCAGTTGATTTGACGAGACTTGGCTCAAGCTAGGCTGACGGAGGGTTTTGACAGCCACATTAACTGAGGAGTGGCAGAAGACCACCATAGCGAGAAGCGAGGCTGTTGTGGGATGAGTTGGAGCTGGGTAAGCTTGCATGCCTATGGAGGGGCTTATCTACCCTCTGCCTTGAGATGGAGAACCAATAGTGACTTCCAGAAGCGTGGACGCGACGAGACTGGAATGTTTGCAGCTGATTTTTTGAGGGTCTTCGTGGTGACCTCAGTTAGCTAAGGCGCAAGGAGCCTTGGTCAACTGGCGGTCTCTAGTTCGCCTAGTGCAAAGTCAGGATTCCGTTTTCGAACTCAGCCCCTTCGTCTGGTGCGTCAAGGGACAAGTCGAGCCATTACTTGCAACAATTAACGTGAGTGTTGGAGCGGACGTGCAAAGTCCGAGGAGTGGTAGAAGACCACCATAGCTCCGTCCACCTTTCTTAAAGCAAGATTGGTGACAAGATTTGTATTGGGTCCGACGAGAGCCTTGTTTGATATGGGAGCTTGTCCGAACGATTTGTGGCGCATGTTGTGGGAGTTGATGTGTTGTTGATGGGTTTGCACGCAGATAAAGTCAAGGTTCGGATTTAGTGTTGGTAGAGTTCAGTAATCTTGCTCTGATGTGCCTATGGAGGAATTTTCAAGATTGTTCCTGTTTGCCAGACTTCGATGCCTAAGCCAATCTACCCTCTGAGTATCTTCCCGGAGATCTCCCAGGATCTTGAGATGGAGAACCAATAGCGCCAAGAGAGATCGGAGTTGAAGGTTGCAAGGGTTGACTCAAGTTTGTCGCCTTGGAACCGGTTCTCTTCCAGAGCTTGCTACTTTGTATCGACTACTGGACAAGCTTACAGAAAAGAATAAGTACCGATCCACGAGAATTGAGTTTACAGTTGGTTGGGTCGAAATTAGATTTATGCTAAAGAAGAGGGGCGGTTTGGGCATACGAGTTCACGGTATGCCGTTTAGTTTGAAGAGGAGAGGAAGACCAGCTGATTTTTTGAGGGTCTTCGTGGAGGTGACCTGCAGTTACTTCTTGCTGGGCCTAAGGCGCAAGGCTTCCTAGCCTTGGTCAACTCGGCCCGGTCTTTGGAAAAGGTTGTGAAGAGGGTGCAAGAGAAGAAGGACCTAGGTTCACGAAAGGCTCAGAAGGATCCAGAGTTGACCAAAGTGGAGGCTGTACGGTATGAAAGTCGATATATACACCAATCTTAAGAGCAGTAAGTCAAAAGGATCTTGAGGCAGCGAATGGATAGGGGAACAAGAAGCAGAGGACTTCGAACTCAGCCCCTTCGTCTGGTGCGTCAAGGGCAACCACAAGTCGAGTCAAATTACCATTTTGATGTTGAGGATGGGTTGCTAAGGAAGGACGGTCGCCTATAAGTTCCTAGTGCGGATAATCTTCGGGAGGAGTTGATGTACGAGGCTCATCATACAAAGTACTCAATCCACCCGGGAAGCACGAAGATGTATAGAGACATGAAGAAATTATTTTGATGGCCAGGATTGAAGAAAGATGTAGCACTTTATGTGGCTAAGTGACAAACTTGTGTCTTGGTTAAGGTGGAGTGCCAGAAGCCCGGAGGTTTCCTAAATTCCTTGCCTATTCCGGAATGGAAATTTGACGACATATCTATCGATTTTGTGCATGGTTTGCCGAAGTCGCAGAGGGGAAATGACGTCATCTGGGTGGTCGTATATAGGTTGACAAAGGTGTCGCACTTCATCCCAATCAGGAAGGAAGATCCTGTGGAAATGTTGGCCAAACTCTATGTGGAGAATATTGTACAGTTGCATGGTGTGCTCCGCAGTATTGTTAGTGATCGAGATAGACGCTTCACGTCGAATGACTGGATGTTGGTGCATAGTCTGTTGGGTACTAAGCTAAAGTTCAGCATAGCCTTTCATCCACAGACTGATGGCCAAACCGAGAGGGTCAACTAGACATTGGAGGACATGTTTCACATGTGCGTCCTAGATTTTGGAAAGCAGTGGGAAGATCACCTGTACATGGTAGAGTTTGCGTATAACAACAGCTTTTAGGAGAGTATTGGAATGGCGCCTTTCGAGGCCTTATACGGGAGAAAGTGTCGCACGCCGTTGTCTTGGTTGGAGACGAGCGAGTCGAAGCATTACAAACGTCAAGCGGTGGAAGATGCCACTTCAGTGATACGGATAATTAAGGAATAGTTGAAGATCGATCAGGACAGACAATCAAAGTACTATAGCGCCAAGCATAGGAACGTGGAGTTCAGTGTTGGCGACTGGGTGTACTTTAAAATCAAGACGTTTAAGGGCGTCTCGCGGGTTCGACGCTTGAAGAAGCTGAGTCTGAGATACCTTGGACTATTTGAGATCCTGGAGCGTGTTGGCGAAGCAGGGCATAGATTGAAGTTGTCGGTGGAATTGAGTGGGCTACACGATGTGTTTCACGTATCGGTGTTGCGTAAGGCGGTGCAAGAGCCTTTGCAAATAGTTGCGGTTGATTAAGTCACAGTTGATTACGAGTTGACGACAAAGTTCAAGCCTATACGTATAGAAGACGTTGAAGTCAAGCAACTCCGCAACAATGATATCCGAATGGTTAAAGTCCGTTGGGATAATTATGGACGTGAGGAGCTTTCTTGGGAGCGAGAGCTAACTATATTGGAAGAATACCCCGAGTTATTTCGTTCAGGTAACTTGTAATTTTTGTACCTTTACTTAATTTCGGGACAAAATTCCTTAAGTGGGGGAGATTTGTAACGCCCCGAAAATTGTATTTGAGTTGGTCGCGTAAAAAGGGATTTTCGTGCCTGTATAGGGGTACACGGCCTAGGACACGGGCGTGTCCAAGGCCGTGTCAGGCATGATGTTTCGGCCGATTTTATCCCGAGAAGGACACGGCAAGGAACACGCTTAATGACACGGGCGTGTCATTGGACACGGGCGTGTGCCTACCCGTGTCAGTACCTGTGTTCAGTAGGGTCGTGTCGGTTATGTGTGACACGCCCCTGGACACGGGCGTGTCGAGGACGCAACACGGGCGTGTCTGGTGAGACATGGGCGTGTCTTTGCCCGTGTGGTTGTTCTGCGTTAGACGATCGTGCCTCGATCAAGGCACATGGCCTGGGACACGGCCGTGTGCGAGGCCGTGTTCGACCCATGTCTGGGGATTTTTGTGCAGATCTGAGCCGTTCATTTTTTTTTAGTGAGATCCAATGGTTCAGATGGTTTCCTGCTCAGTTAAGGCTGGGAATGGGGGACTTAATTCTTCATTTTCTCCAAACCATTCTCTTTCCAAGTAGTTAGAGAGAGGAGGAAGAAGAAGGAGGATTCCGGCCGCCGGCGGAGCATCGGAGCACCGTTTTGAGATCTGAGAACGGATCCGTGGAGGAAAGTTCGTTGCGAAGATTTCCATCCGTGTAGTTTTTCCATGGCGCCAAAGCGTACTACAAGGGTAACGATTCTCCACTTGAGCATGTGAAGCTCTGCCTTTTTGCATAGGGAAAACCCGCTCCCGCGAGTGTGCTGTGAGTGTGCGGTGTTCCTTGGGGTTGACGAGAATAGTCCCCCTTGTGTTGCATATAGAGTCCGGAATCGAAGTACGGGCATAGGCATTGTGTGTGAAACCTACCCGAACATGTTGGTCTGGATCGGTGATGTTGCATTTGTTATGATTTGCCAGAGAAAACTCCGTGCTTTGGGTTTTCGGGTTTCTACGCAGTAGATTGCAGCAGGGAACTTTGGAGGTTAGCTCCAAGGCGCACCCGAAAAACTGAGCGGAATCATTGTTCTGCGAACTTGGCGGTCTGGGAACCGGCCTTGAACATAACTGGGTTACGTGATTGATTGGAATATTAGGATCCGATAGAAGCTTGGCCCGTGCGTACGTCTTAATGTGAACTACGCGGTTGAGCAACGGGCAAGTGGAATTGGACCTGGGCTATGTGGTTCGGTGCGAGAGACCCGAAAAGGGGACTGTCTGTTGGCATAGTCGGGAGCCTTAGACAGTGGTCAGGAAGGCTGAACTTCGCATGTTGTTGTCATCATGGGGGTGGTGGTTAAGATGCTGAAGAGTCAGGATTCACCGTTAATGTGCCCTGAGTGCACGGGGTGTTTGGTCGTGCGAGCCTACACCTGTGGCGAAGTATTTTTTTATAAAATTATTTAGCTGGGTTAATGATATGCAGGGAAGGAGCACCGCCGTACCGAGAAAGGGACGAGGTCGTTAGAATTTGGTCAGCTTTAGCTGTCCGTTGCCTATTTGCCACCATGCGGTGGAATGTTGCTTGCAGGTGCTGTAGAGCCGAGTGCAAAATAGCGGGCTGGAGCCCCTGTTGTCGTGCTGGCCCTCGAAGGCCTTAGCGAATAGTTTTTTTATTTTGTCATATGTGGCCGGCCTGCGAGCCGATGTATGTAAAACACTATTTATTAAGTGAACTATTGTAAGGCCATAAGACTATGTTTCTTTCAGTATATTGTTATTTCATTCCAGTGGTAGTGTTTGTGGACATTCATGTAAATTGATTATTCAGTTTGGGTTCTTTCTACTTTTAAAAACATCCGCTAGAATTCTCTGTGTTAGTATGTGTAGTCTTAATTGGATAGTTTGGTTATTAATACGTAACCCTTCCGCCTGTCCATGGTATATGGCGTCAGGTTCCTGCTGGACCTTCTGTTATATGACATACGACGGATGGGGGTGTTATAGAGCGCGACCGCCTGATGAATGATTTCCTACATTTAAAGCAGAGACAGCTCACAGTTAGTGAGTATGAGATCGAGTCCAGCAAACTGAGTCGTTTTGCCCTCGGCTTGGTAAGCTCCGAGGCGGATCGAGTTAAGCGTTTTCTTGGTGGCCTAAGATGTGATGTACAGCAGTTAGCAAGTGCTTATGGATCAGCGAGCTATGCTGGAGTGGTGGAATCTGCTTTGAGAGTTGAGGCAATTGAGAATGCTAAGCAAAGAGGGAAGAAGATGAGAAGGGATAAGTGGAAATCGGTTGAAGGAAAGAGCCCTCAGGTACACGGTGCTGCTTCAAGAAACAAGAGCAAGGAGGTGTGTAGCTTCTGTGGTCGGTCAGGCCACCCCTTTGAGAGATGTTTCCAAAGGTTAGGAGCTCAGAAGGATTAGGTGCATGCAATTCAAGGTGCTCCCGGGAAAGATTTATTCTGTTTTGCATGTAAGCGGCCAGGGCATGATGTTGCCCATTGTTGGGGAAAGGATAAGATTAAGGCATGAAGTTGTTTTCTATGCGGTCAAGAAGGGCACATCAAGGCTCAGTGCCCACAGCTCCAGCCTGTGTTGTAGTCAGTTCCACTCCACTCATTGCCACCGCCTCAGCGGGTGGATAAAGACAAGGGAAAGCTGAATGTGATTTCTTTGGAGGAAGCTCAGACCTCGACTCAGGTTATTTCAGGTTAGAATTCTCCCTAGACTGAATGTGTTTTTATTCTTAACGATCATTTAGCATTTGTTTTCCTTAGTTGCGTGTGCAATCTTATAGGAAGATTTAAGGTGATGAACCGATGGGCGCGTGTTCTCTTTGACTCTGGCGCTACCCACTCGTTTGTGGCTAGAGCCTTCGTGGATCGGTACCGTTTGGATCTAGATCGAGTTGGGGATACCTTTTGCGTCAAGTTCCCTTTCGGTGATTCTGTGGTTTCAAATCAGGGCATTAAGGATTGTCTGATTACGTTAGGGGATTTTCAAGCAAAGGCAGATCTGAAGGTGATCGACCTGGGAGACTTTGATGTTATCCGAGGCATGGATTGGTTGTCCAGGTATGATGTAGTTATTGTTAAATTTTCTCAAAGTGATCAGCAAGGTAGCCCAAACGCCAAATTAATATCTTCGGTACTACCCAGTTCACTTTGAACCAGCGGAAAACCAAGGAACAAAGGTTAACACCAACAAACAATGGAAGCACAAGCAGATCTTTTATACATTCCACTTCTTTATAGGGCGAGGTATACGTAGCGAGACATGATTTTGCTAGTACACAAGCTATCACAGAAATTTACACAAAACAAGCCGGGCGGACAGCACCGGAGTCCGCCGCGGTCGCCAAGCCCGCCGAAGCCGCCCAAGCTATGCTGCAATCCGCCGAATAGACACGGAGTCCGCCGAAGCCGCGAGGCCGCGCGGACACACCGTTATTCGCCTCCTGCTGATTAACTGAGGAACAGACCGCCTACCCGCCTGAGACCGGCGGACAGGTTATTGGAACTAGGCAAAGTTGAAGCAGAGCATTGACAAGCCGCAGAGCGACCTGCTGAATCCGCAGAGACCGCACACTTTCAAGTACTTGACCGAAGTCAAAGCCAAACTCCTGGCTCCTTAAATCTATCCGCGCGACCTGCACACAGCAAATCGTCAGCTCTGAATCAATCCGCGCGGACAGAAAACTGAGACCGCAGCTCCTCGCCCAACCCAACTTACTGTTCACTCAAGTTACTGTAGATGTGCCAGGAGGTCCTATTTATAGGAGAGGTGAGGAGTGTGGTCACCGCCCTAGAGATAGCGACACCGCCCTAGCCCGCGCGATAGCAAAACACCGTCTGCCGAGTCCGCAAGGACTTAGCCGGATACCAAGGAATAAACCGCCAGGAGCAAGGCACCTTTGGCGAACCCTAAACAGTCCGCCCAAGCGATGCGGACAAGGCATCAGCCCGCAAAGCCTTCAACCACTGCAGTACAGCAACCCCCCTTCAATGGCTGTCTGCACAAACCCGAGGCAGTCCGCATAGAAAAAGACTCAAGCCTCCATCCGCCACAAGTCCACGACCAAAAGAAGAGATAACAACAGTCTGCCCGGTCAAAAGCGGACTTGGCGGATACTGCGGACACCCTGGTCTTGGCACAAAGTGTGACCAAGTCCAAAACCACCAAAGGTATTACGCGAGCATGGCGGACATAAACTCCCGTTCGCCAACCATCAAGCAGGCCGCCACAATCCTCCTGAGTAAAGGCTGAGTCCGCAAGAACCTCGCAACCTGTCCAACGCAATGGTCACCTCCCGGACTCCACACACCAGTCCGCCAAAGACCTCCACAGCAAGGCACCTGCTGTACCACCAGAGCTCGACAAGGCCACAACCAAGCTCTAAGCCCAGTCCGCAACAGCACACACCTTGGACACGCCAGTCCACAAGCTTCCCGCGGACATGAGCCAAACCGCCGATTACACAAGCTTGCAACGCGACCACTGAGCAATGCACCAGTCTGCAAGCCTCTATCCGCTCAGGCCGCTCTTTGGATAAACCAATCAGCCAACGTCCTATCCGTAGATTCCAGGCCGCACAGTCCGCAAACTTTATTCAAACAACCTGCTAAGAACAGCCGGCTTCCACTAGACTTATCACTAGGCCGCAGTCCGCCCAGTCCGCCAATATTGTCCGCCTAGGCCGCCCGGCCTGTCCCATCAACCACTTCCACTTCACAAATTTTAACACTCCCCCTTGAAGTGAGAAGTGGTGATCAAGCCCAGCAAGCTGCGCAACCGCTCAAAGGGCCCCTTCGACAGTGGCTTCGTGAAGATGTCAGCAAGATTGTCTTCACTCCGAACATGCCCGACCAACAGAGATCCCTCCAACACCTTCTCCCGTATGAAGTGGTGATCGATCTCAATGTGCTTGTTCCTGGAGTGACACACTGGATTGTTTACCAGCTTGAGAGCACTCTCATTGTCACCCCGGAGTAAAGTTTGCCCTTGCACTTCTTCATGAACATCCTCTATAAGCCTCCTCAACCAGATGGCTTCCCGAGCTGCCAAGGCCGAAGCCTTATACTCTGCCTCCGTAGTTGAGACTGACACCAAGTCCTGCTACTTGCTACACCACGAGATGCTAGCTGAACTGCAAGTGAACACATAACCTGAAGTCGACTTCCGATCATCCGAATCACCGCCATAGTCAGCATTCGTGTACCCAAGCAAGGCAAAATCCGCATCCCTTTTATAGAGAAGTCTCATCTCAGAAGTTGACTTGACATACTTCAAGATATGCTTTGCTGCCACTGAATGAGATTGCCTTGGTTCAGCCATAAACCGACTTACTCGGCAACAGCGTAAGCAATGCCCGTCCTTGTAATCGTCAGGTAAATCAAGCTCCCAACAAGAGCCCTGAACACCAAGGGATCATGAAGAACCCTTCCCTCATCTCGTCGAAGCTTCTGCCCATGTTCCAGTGGAGTAGAGCACTTATTCCCTTCGCCCATGCCGAACGACTTCACAATGCAATCTCCATACCCTTTTTGGCAAATGAGAATCCCGCACTCCTTCCTCTCCACCTCAAGACTGAGAAAGTGATGAAGCTCTCTCAAGTCTTTCATCTCGAAGCGTATAGCAAGCTCTGCCCTGAGCCTTGCTACTTCCCCCTCTTAATTCCCTGTGATGATCATGTCATCCACATACAGTAGGACCAAGACTTGTAGTTCTCCCTTCTTCTTGACGAACAAGCTTGAATCCGAGTTGGAAGCATGGTATCCACAGAATTGCAAGTACTCTACAATCTTCACATACCAAGCTCTAGGAGCTTGCTTCAACCCATAGAGAGCCTTTATGAGTTTGCAGACATAGTCTGGATGATCTTCAGAGAAAAAACTAAGTGGCTGATCCATGAAGATGTCCTTGTCAATCTCTCTGTAAAGAAAGGCATTCTTCACATCGAGTTGCCACAACCTCCATCCCTTGCTAGCAGCCAAGGCGATCAC
Source organism: Platanthera guangdongensis (assembly GCA_039583875.1). Classification (NCBI taxonomy): domain Eukaryota; kingdom Viridiplantae; phylum Streptophyta; class Magnoliopsida; order Asparagales; family Orchidaceae; genus Platanthera; species Platanthera guangdongensis. The sequence continues at coordinate 90,864,512 of CM077149.1, forward strand.
CACCCTAACTGAAGTCATCTTTGTAACCGGACTAAATGTCTCATCATAGTCTTCTCCATACTGCTGTGAGAATCCTCTAGCAACCAGGCGAGCCTTGAACCTATCAATGCTCCCATTTGCCTTCTTCTTCAACTTATATACCCACTTGCAAGTAACCAGAGTAATGTCATCAACCTTGGGCACAAGATCCCAGGTTTCATTCTTCTTCAGAGCACAAATCTCTTCCTTCATGGCATCTTCCCACTCCTTAACTCCAGTGGCCTCATTGAAGTTTGCAGGCTCTCGCTCATCCAGAGGACCTGCAAAGAAGAAGGAGACAAAGCTCACTGCATTCCCATCACAGTACCGAGCCGGTGGCTTAACAACCCTCTTCGATCTCTGAAGGGTAGGCTCCTTGCTCACAGCTTCCGTTGCTTCTTCGGGCTCAACTCCTACCTGTGGCAAGCTTTGAGCAGTGCTCCCCCTGCTTCGTGAGCTAGAAGGCTCAGCCTCAGAGTTAGAAGCAACAGGAGCTGCTGGTGAAACAACAAGCTCCTCTTCCAAGCCATTAGCAGCTACCACAGGTGCTTCATCAACCTTCCTACTTCCGGTTAGCTCAACCGAGCCACCTCCATACAACGTCAGCTCATTAAAGACAACATCTCTTGACACCACGAACTTCTTCGTCGCAAGATCCATGCATATCCATCCCTTCTTCCGCTCATCGTAGACAACAAAGACAAGCTTCCTTGCCTTTGCATCCAGCTTTGTCCGTGAAGCATCCGGGACATGCACATAGCAAGTTTAACCGAACACCCTAAGGTGTCCAACACTCGGCTTCTCCTTCAGCAACAACTCAAAATGAGTCTTCATATTGATCGGGCTGAGCGGCATCCTGTTGATGACATAAGCAGCACAAGACATCCCCTTCGCCCAAAAGGACCTTGGAATGTCTTTCGCATGAAGCCAGCATTTGTAGGTCTCCGTCAGATGACGGATCTTCCGCTCCACTACACCATTTTGTTGTGGAGTGTGAGCACAAGTAAGCTCTCGTTTGATCCCGTGCTTCCTGCAGAAGTTAGAAAACTCGGAGGAGATGAACTCACCACCGTTGTCCGTTCTAAGCTTCTTGATCCGCAAGTCAAGCCGGCCTTCTACCAACTCCTTGAACTCCACAAACAAACGGAAGGCTTCTGACTTCTCCTTTAAGAAGTACACCCAAGTATACCTTGAGTAGTCATCAATCAAGACAAGCATGTATCTGCTTCCACCAAGGCTGGCAGTGACCGTTGGTCCCATCAAGTCGCCATGAATGCACTCCAATGGTAGCTTGCTCCTTATTTGTGAATTATCAAATGGAAGGCGATGTGCCTTACCGTATTGACAGCTCGCGCAAACATGCCTGTCACCAAAGGAGGATAACTTAGGCAACCCCTTCACCAAACTTCTACTAGCCATCGCCTTCAACTTGTCCATGCCTACATGCCCCAGCCTCTCATGCCAGATAGCAGCACTATCATTGGCCGTCATAAGATCAACATATGAATTGGTGGCAAGAACAAACAAGTTCTTCACCCTCCTTCCTACATGAGCAACATCAGCCTTAACCGCTGATACGTTGTGAAGGAACCTCACGTATGTTGGCCCAAACAAAATGTGATATCCAGCATCCACCGTATTGGTCACCGAGAAGAGGTTCTTCCTCATGCCCGGTACGTGATACACACTCCTTAACGTGAGTGGCCCCTTATCACTACCCAAAGACACAACCCCCTTTTTCTCTACTGCATAAACAGTATTATCAGCAGTGATAATAGCTTCATTACCTGAGTATGCTTGCATGGAGGTGAACTTCGACTTGTCTCCGGTGAGGTGATGACCACACCCGGAGTCCACGATCCACTCGCTGTTGAAGTCCTCAGCAGACAAGGCACGGACACAAGTGCCCGTCATGAAAGCTCCGCCCCATTCTGCTCCTTCACTTCTCGAGCAAGCTTCCTCCTTTCCCGCAGCATGCCCAGGCTGCAGTTTGACCTTGCAGTCCCGCTTGAAGTGTCCTCGCTGATGACACCGGTAGCACTTTAGGTTCTTCTTTCAGTCCTTAGGAGCATTGCTCCTCTCCGACTGATATGAAGTTGAAGGCTCCTTATCACCAGCGACCTGCTTCTTCTTCTTCTTCTTCCCTTCTCATCCTTTCTTCTTGCCTGAGAAGAGAGCTTCGCTGCCTTCCTGATTGATATTCACTCCAGCCATCTGCTTTGCCAAGCTCTTCTGTGAGGCAAGAAGGTTCTCAAGCTCCAGCAGAGACGGCTGAGTAGCCCACCCTTGAACAGATGTCACAAAGGCCACATACTCCTTCCACAAGCTGTGGATAATGTGCCTTTTCATCTTTGCCTCAGAGATAGGCTCATCAGGATTAAGTGCCGACAGCTCAGCACACAAGCTCTTCATCTTTAAGAAGTACTTCGAGATGGAAAGGTCTCCCTGAGTTGCCCTGGCCAACTCATTCTCCAGAAACTGAAGTCGCGCCACATTCTTCCTATTGAACAACTCATCAATGGTTGTCCAAATATCAGCAGCCGACTCACATCCAATGATGTGATCAAACAGTTCTGGTGACACGGCCCTCTTGAGAATAAACTCCGCCTTAGCATTTTTTTTCTCCAGAGCCGTACTTGCTCAACAGTACCAAAAGCAGCTGTCACTTCCTGCCTGTCGTCACCACCGACGACTTCCCATAGCTCCTCACCCAGAAGATAACTCTTCATGCACGACTTCCACTTCTTGAAGTTAGTCGGCGTTAAGAGTTCAATGCCCAGACCTCTTGCGTAACTCCCTTCCATTGCAACACCTGTTGGCAACCTTTCAGAAGCTCCGAGCAACAACACAGGTTGATCACCACTCAAGCACAGAGTAGCAACACTGGATGACTACCGCTCACGCAACTGAACCTGGCTCTGAAACCATGTTAAATTTTCTCAAAGTGGTCAGTAATGTAGCCCAAATGACAAATTAATATCTTCGGCACTGCCCAGTTCACACTTTGAACCAACGGAAAACTAAGGAACAAAGGTTAACAACAACAAACAATGTAAGCACAAGCAGATCTTTTATACATTCCACTTCTTTACAGGGTGAGGTATACGTAGCGAGACATGATTTCGCTAGTACACAAGCTATCACAGAAAGTTAGACAAAACAAACCGGGCGGACAACATCGGAGTCCGCCGAGACAGCCGAGGTCGCCAAGCCCGCCGAAGCTGCCCAAGCTATGCTGCAATCCGCCGAATAGACACGGAGTCCGCCGAAGCCGCGAGACTGCGCGGACACACCGTTATTCGCCTCCTGCTGATGAACTGAGGAATAGATCGCCTACCCGCCTGAGACCGGCGGACAGGTTATTGGAACTATGCAAAGTTGAAGCAGAGCACTGATAAGCCGCAGAGCGACCTGCTGAATCCGCAGAGACTGCACACTTCCAAGTACTTGACCGAAGTCAAAGCCAAACTCCTGGCTCCTTGAAGCTATCCTCGCGACCTTCATACAGCAAACCGTCAGCTCTGAATCAATTCGCGCGGACAGAAAACTGAGACCGCAGCTCCTCGCCCAACCCAACTTACTGTTCACTCAAGTTACTGTAGATGTGCCATGGGGTCCTATTTATAGGCAAGGTGAGGAGTGTGGTCACCGCCCTAGAGATAGCGACACCACCCTAGCCCGCGTGATAGCAAAACACCGTCCGCCGAGTCCGCAAGGACTTAGCCGGATACCAAGGAATAAACCGCTAGGAGCAAGGCACCTTTGGCGAACCCTAAACAGTCCGCCCAAGCGATGCGGACAAGACATCAACCCGCAAAACCTTCAACCACTGCAGGACAGCAACCCCCCTTCAATGGCTATCCGCACAAACCCGAGGCAGTCCGCATAGAACAAGACTCAAGCCTCCATCCGCCACAAGTCCACGACCAAAAGCAGAGATAGCAACAGTCTACCCAGTCAACAGCGGACTTGGCGGATACTGCGGACACCATGGTCTTGGCACAAAGTGTGACCAAGTCCAAAACAACCAAAGGTATAACGCGAGCATGGCGGACATAAACTCCCGTCCACCAACCATCAAAAAGGCCTCCACACTCCTCCTGAGTAAAGGCTGAGTCTGCAAGAACCTCGCAACCTGTCCAACGCAATAGTCACCTCCCGGACTCCACACACCAGTCCGCCAAAGACCTCCACAACAAGGCACCTGCTGTACCACCAGAGCTTGACAAGGCCACAGCCAAGCTCTAAGCCCAGTCCGCAATAGCACACACCGCGGACACGCCAGTCCGCAAGCTTCCCGCGGACATGAGCCAAACCGCCGATTACACAAGCTTGCAACGCGGCCACTGAGCAATGCACCAGTCCGCAAGCCTCTATCCGCTCAGGCCGCTCTTTGGCTAAACCAGTCAGCCAACGTCCTATCCGCAGATTCCAGGCCGCACAGTCCGCGGACTTTATGCAAACAACCCACTCAGAACATCCGGCTTCCACTAGACTTATCACTAGGCCGCAGTCCTCCCAGTCCGCCCAGTCTGCCAATGCTGTCCGCCCAGGCCGCCCGGCTGGTCCAATCAACCACTTCCACTTCACAAATTTCAACAGTTATCCAGTGCAAGGGTAAGCGCTTGGACTCCGTAAAGGACAACGGTCAGCCTGGGAGTGTTTATGGTGATCCGCGCCGGGATTCTCCAGTCATTTCTGCGATATGTGTTCGGAAGCTGCTTGATTCCGACTGCTTTGCCTATTTGGTCTCAGTTATGGGGACTGTTGTTAATGTACCGCGCTTGGAGGAGATTCCTGTGGTGTGTGACTTTTCAGATGTTTTTCCAGACAATCTTCCTGGTCTTCCACCTGATAGGGATGTTGAGTTTGTGATAGATTTGGAGCCAGGTATGCCTCATATTGCGAAGGCGCCGTACCGGATGGCCCCGTGAGAGATAGAAGAGTTGCGTATCCAGCCGGATGAGTTATTAGAGAAAGGTTTTATCAGGCTGAGTTCGTCGCCTTGGGGTGCTCATGTTATGTTTGTAAAGAAGAAAGACGGATCGATGAGGCTTTGCATCGACTATAGAGAGTTGAACAAGGTTACTATTAAGAATAGGTATCCTCTGCCAAAGATTGACGATTTGTTTGATTAGTTGCGCGGTAGCGCGGTATTTCTAAGATTGATCTTCGTTCCGACTATCATCAGCTCAGGATACGCGAGTCAGACATTCTGCAGACTGCTTTTCGATCCAGGCACGGGCATTTTGAATTCCTGGTTATGTCGTTTGGTTTGACCAATGCGCCCTCAACCTTTATAGATATGATGAACCGGGTGTTCAAGGACTTCCTGGATAAGTTCGTGGTCGTATTTATCGATGATGTTCTGATCTATTCCCGCAATGCTGAGGATCATGACCAGCATCTGTGTTTTGTTTTATCTGCTTTGAGGGACCACAAGCTATTCGCCAAATTGAGCAAGTGCGAGTTTTGGTTGCCTCAGGTTTCATTTCTGGGCCATGTGGTTAATAAGTGTTGTATTTTTGTTGACCAAGAAAAGATAGCTGCTGTGATGGATTGGAGTAGGCCGGGCACACCCAAAGAGATTAGGAGCTTCCTAGGGTTGGTCGGCTATTACAGGAGGTTTGTGGAGGGTTTTTCTACCCTGGCTGCACCTTTGACTAGATTGACTCAGAAGAATTCGGCTTTTGTTTGGAGCGAGAAGTATGAGGAAGCCTTTCTAGAGCTCAAGAACAGATTGTGCACTGCTCCCGTTTTGACTCTGCCTACAGAGGGCATGGATAATGATGTTTATGTGGATGCATCGCATGTTGGGCTTGGTTGTGTATTGATGCAAGGTGGGAAAGTGATTGCGTATGGGTCAAGGCAACTAAAGACTCATGAGAGGAACTACCCTATGCATGATTTAGATTTTGCAGCCGTGATTTTTCCGCCGAAGTTGTGGAGACATCTGCTTTATGGCGCACAGTGCAAGATTTTTACCGATCATAAGAGTTTAAAGTACGTCTTCACCCAGAAGGTGAATCTGCGCCAGCGGCGATGGTTGGAGTATGTTGCCGACTACGATGTTGAGATCCAGTACCATCCAAGCAAGGCTAATATGGTGGCCGATGCCCTAAGTCGGAAGACGGGGAGGATTTTTAATCTCTCTGCCGAGCTATTAGTGGAAGAATTTCTTTTGATGGATATTTCTGTGGGGAGCTGCGATTTGCAGAGTAATTTGGTAGTAGTAGAGCCTTCTTGGATTGCACTTATGAGATTATATCAGAAAGATGATCCAGATCTGCTGCATTTATATCTTAGAGCTGAGAAAGGGGAGATACCAGATTTCTCGATTGATGATGCGGGTACTTTGAAGCACCATGGTAGATTTTGTATCCCCGTCATTATGGATATTCGATTTATGTTGTGCAGAGAGGCGCGTAGTTTTAGTGTTGCCTACCATCCAGGATCTACTAAGATGTATCATGACTTAAAGCAAATTTCCTAGTGGTATGGGATGAAGGGAGACATAGCCAAGTTTGTTTCTGAGTGCTATACTTGCAAGCGTGTTAAGGCCGATCATGGAAGGATTGGTGGCAATTTGACTCTGTTGGAGATTCCAACTTGGAAGTGGGAGAGCATTTCGATGGATTTCAACATGGGTTTATCGAGATCTGCTAGAGGATATGATTCAGTTTGGGTGATTGTGGACAGATTAACAAAGTGTGCTCACTTCGTACCTTTTAAGATCGACCATCCGATGAAGAAAATAGTTGAGCTGTATTTGAATGAAGTCATCCGATTGCATGGTGAGTCAGCATTATTTCAGACCGAGACTCCCGGTTTACATCTCGCTTCAAAAAGAGCTTGCAAGAAGGTTTGGGTATGGATTTGAGATATTCTACCGCATACCACCCGCAGACTAACAGTCAGACAGAGCGAGTTAATCAGATAGTGGAGGACATGATCAGATGCTATATTTTAGACCACGGAGAAGCATAGCATGAGCGTTTGTGGCTTAGGGAGTTTGCATATAATAACAATTATTAAGAAATCTTGCAAATGGCTCCTTTCAAAGCTTTGTATGGGAGTGTTGGGTATTGTATCCACGATTACCTAGATTTGAGGAAGCCACCTGTCAAGCTAAGATGAATTCACAATGTATTTGATGAAACATCTTAAGTTGTACTTGCATCTCCTCCACGCTAAGTGCACACCAATGTCAGGGTGCAGTAGGTCAATATACACGGGTCTGCAAGACGTAATCCCTCGTTGAGCAGATCAGTGTGTTGGCCTACGTGTACTCTCTCTATTAGAGTGCACTTACTTTCAAGTACAGGGCTGTTCATATGCAAGAGAAGACAAGGAGCATGGATGGGTCAAGGAGCAGCTCCAGGGTGGAAGACGAAAATTCGTCCAAGGAAAATTCGACGAGAATCACCAAGTGATTCTCGCCGATTCGGCGAGAATCACCAAGTGATTCTCGCCGATTCGGCGAGAATCACTAGTGATTCTCGCCGAATCGACGAGAATCATTAGTGATTCTCGCCGACTCCTTCTGGCTACCTCAAAACGGTGCCAAGTAAGATTCGACGAGAATCACTAGTGATTCTCGCCGAACCAGTGGCCAAGCAGCTCATCTATACAAAGTGAAATTCGTTGAGAATCAATAAGTGATTCGGCGAGAATCACTAACGATTCTCGACGAATCGTCGAGAATCACTTGGTGATTCTCGCCGATTCGTCGAGAATCGCCTGCGATTCTCGCCGATTTTCACTTAGCGTTTTCTCAGGATGCTGCTGGACCGGACTCTGCCTCAGGACTAGTTTGAACCGGACTTAGGGATTTCTAGTATCGGTCCCACAAATGGTCATATTGGAATTATCTACAGTATATATATTCCAGTATTTTGAACAGTAAAAACCCCCGAAGAAAAGAAAAAGAAGCTGAGCCGCGACGTAACCCTAGATTCGCGATTTCTCTCCTCCGCCGCCGTCGCGCTCGGGCAAGTACGTCGCCGCCACTGATCGTTCTTCTTCCCGATCTCCGGCGACAGAAGCCTAGCAAGGCTTGAGTCTCACGCGTCTATCCAGAGATCTCTTGTCTCTCGATTTGTTGACCGAAAAAACTCCTCCGTCCGAATCGATCGAGATGACCGATCCTAGAGTGACCGTTGGTAGACCTAGTTTGCTTCGCTACGAAGTTTGGATCTCCAAGTTCAGCAGCCGCTCATCATCGTAGCCGCCGATCCCGAAGCTAGCCGCCGCTCGTGTGCCGCCGCCAGTTCCGGGGAGATCCTCTCCAAGAGAGACCGAGGTTGTAGACTCTTCATCGACTTGAAGAACACGTCGTCGAATGAAGAGGAACACCGTAGTCTCCAAAAGAAGTTTGTATCTCGTGTACATTCTATATTTTCTTTTGTTGTAAAGGAACTTTTGTTCCGTGTTGTAAGGGTTGGGTGCAACCCGTTTTGTGGGAGTGTTGACTCTCACGTGTGGAAGGGTTCCTTCCGGTAGTGCAGGGATTGGATTTCAATCCCGTTGGAGAAGTGACCGAGTCGTCCCTTGTTGGGGAGATAGGTCGAAGGGGGAAAGTGGATGTACCCAAGTCAGGGAACCACTATAAATTGCCTGTGTATTCTGTGTGCTTGTGCTTTTTATTTTTATTGTGCAGGTACGTTCGTAAATTCCGCAAAAGCGCTACTCGTCACCTATTCCGCCCCCCCCCCCCCCCCCCCCATAGGTGCACATAGCTGACACTAGGTGGACTTTCAAGTGGTATCAGAGCCAGGTTACTCTTCAAAAAGGTTAACACCTTGAGTAGAATCCTGCCACCAGTGTCAAAAGCATGGATCTGGATTATGAGATTCCGCCACTCAAACTCCCCGCGTGCACAAAGGATTATTATCCCATCTGGAGAATGAGAGTATCATTTCACCTTGATGCTATCGATCCTCGAGCATCCTTCATTCTGGAAGAGGGTCCGTTTATTCCCATAAAGACCTCTGACTCTGGGATCCAAGTGCCCATGGGCATTGCTGAGATGTCAGAGACGGAACTATCACTATTTCACTTGGACGAGAGGATTCGACAAATCATCATGGATGTCTGGTCTGGAGCCTCTCGCTCTAGATTGGAAAAATGTAGAACGGCTAAATCTCTGTGGATGATTATCTCAGAGCTGATGGGGGGGTCAGAGAAAGCTGGATTATGCTGTCAATCAGAGGATGAAGCGTATGTAGGAGTCCTCACTTCTGAAGATGAAGGCAAGGATCCTTCGGACTGCATCAGAGCTCCAGTGTCCGTGTCAGAGACTGAAGAGGACAGTGAGGAAAGCAGCTCTGATGTGGATGAAACTATAATCACTGGATCTAACGACAATAACACAGAAGTGCAGGTAACTTCCTCATTCTGCCCCGTATCTCTTGAAATTTCTGAAGACAGGAACTGCCCTCCTTCAGAAAATGCTGATTCCCTGAAGAGAGCCCTTCAGTCAAGCAATCTACTTGCTGAGGAGCAAGCTCAAGAGATTGCTCGACTGAAGGTCTTGTTGGTTCTCCAATTGGCATCCAACAAGGCCAAGGACTCTAAGATCTCAGCTCTAGAGAGTAGTCTGGAGAATGAGAAAAGAATAGTATCAAACTTCTCCAAGGTTGATGCCATTAAGAGAAAGCAAGAAAACGGGTGGATCTCCCGGATTGTCAATTCGTGGAGAAATGGGGAAACGGTATTCCGACCCCCCACTCCAAGCAGGAAGGCAACTCATCATGCCTTCAGGTATGACCACAGTAATAATCGTGGTCACTGCAAGGGTGATCTGTCCCCATGTGGAGACACCCAGAGTGCAAGGGCCGGCATGGCCACCCACGAGAGAATACCTAAGGCTCATTCTGAGCCCTTTGTATTCACTGCCACTGCCCCAACACAGTGTGAATCTGCATGTCCCAGCTCACAGAAGACTTCTCACCACTCGAGGACACGGGATAGAGAGGATAGAAGTCATGATGTCAGGTTCCATGGGGCCCCTGTAAGGGAGATGCCTGAAAGAATGGCACCACCTTCCCGGCCTCATAACGCTCACAACATGCATTCTTTCCACCCTTCCACGTGTCACGATGGAAGAGGAACTTTTGTGACAAGATCATGCTCTATTCCGTTTAGACCTAGGACCATGACTACATCAGTCACGAGATCAGGTCGGAAACGGCGATACAACATTCACCCATGTTGGTGCTGTGGCAAAGTGGGACACTTTGCCATCGATTGTTGGCACAACCCCTCTGTGCCCACGGCAAGGGTTTATCCACATTCTCGGGACAGAAGTAGTCTTCCAGACAGGTTTTCTGAAGGAAGGCAGTTGCGTGCTTTTGCTAACAGGAACCTAGGACCCAAAATGATTTGGGTTCCTAAGGTAAAGTAATTCTTTCTTGCAGGGTAGTCTAGGTCCCCGTGAATATGATGGGAACTAGACAGTAGGTGGCTCAAGACTAAATTGGAACAAGCATCTGCAATACCAGATCTGCTATCTGTTTGAGCATACTCACACTGAGCCTCTAATGTGTTCTACCTGTGGGACTAAGACGATGACTCTCAAAATCCCAGGTAATTTTGATCAGTTCAAGGACTTGTATCATGATGCATCCCCATTCAAAATATATATATATATATATTTCTATCATTGTGTATACGTATACTTATGCTTATCATGTATGTGTGCACCTCTATGGAGAGATTAACTCGATGCATGCAAACCATTACACATCAATAAAGGGTTAACGAAGTTATGTCATCATGAATCTCGACAACTCACAATTGACATCAAGAAGTCTTTGAAAAAGCCTCGTTAAAATCCAAATAAATTGACTGTAAAATATACATGTATTTATCATGTGTATATAGACGTGACATCAGAAAATCTCAAAAATGTTGCAAGCATTCTCAACGTGAAAATTTCTAGTCAAGGGACCTCTCTATTTCGAATTAAACAAATCTCCTGACAGACTAATCCCGCCGACCCTTGGCATTCACCCCGAATCCCGACGAATTAGAAAAATCCCGCCGAAAGAGTTCTTCCGCCTATTCGCCTTCTTCACGAGTCCCGCAAGAACTCTCCCGACGACCCGCAAGAGTTCTCCCGACGACCCGCAAGAGCTTTCCCGAGTTCTTCCGCCGATTCACCGCAACCCGCAGGAGCTCTCCCTCTGACTCGCCGAAACCCGCAGCAGCTCTCGTCGAATCGTGAAGTCTCCCTGTGACCGCAAGGTACTCGCAAGGTCCATCTCAAATCTAGAAGGTTCTCGCAACGTTCTAGCAAGGCCGAACCCCACAGGAAACCCTTCCATCCACCGAAGGTCTTCCCGACGCTCCTCACCTCACTTCCATATAATTCCTCAGGTAACCTCTTCCTCACCCGCTCTTGGACGCTCTCACTAGTGGTGCTTTCTTTTTGAAAGTTCATTAACGTTTTGAGTAGGGCTTCTCTTTAGATCTACAATGGCTCCAAGGACGACTGCAGGGTTGGTCTCTGGCTGCGAGCTGGTTCGAACTGGATTTTCTCACGCCTTGGACGAATTCCGCAATATCATTCTAATGCTGGAAGAGGCTGGGCTAACCTTCGTCCTGGAGCACCCTTGCAAAATTCTGGACAAAGAGGTGCTGGAGTTCTTCTCTACCGCAAGACTCCGAGATAGAGACTCCATAATCAAGAGCAAGGTGGCTGGGACAAAAGTAAAGATGTCTGCCAGCAAGCTGACTCGCTACCTGCAGCTTTCTAGTTCGGAGCAGGAGGACTATCTAGAGGACGAGGACAAAACCAGAACTCTCCTGTTCTGCGGTCTTCCTCGAGGAACTCGATCAATAAAGAGAAAGGAAATGAATGAAGAAGGGAAGCTCCTCTCTGACATTATTGGAAAAGTGCTCATCTGCAAGCCGGGCTCACATGACCATATCTCAGGTGATATGTTCAATATTCTCATAGCTGTTGTCTGCCGCAAGAGGTTCAACTGGGGGGAGTTGCTATTCAAGAAGATCAAGGACACTCTGGGCACTCCTAGCTTCGGCCGCATCATAAGTCTATATCTCAACCAGCTCAACGGAGACAAGTTCGACATGAGCAAAGGAGTCCCTCTCCACTACTTGAAAAAGATGGATGCAAGTGAGTTTGATCGATGGGAGTGGCGTATCGGGCAGCCTGCTGTGGAAGAGCAACAGGAAGTATCTCCAGCAGTCACCCCCCGTGAAATTCCTGATACCCTGACTGCAGGAATCGAGGGGGAGACTCTACCCCCTCATATAGATGTAGTTTCTGAAATTGCCCAGGTGGCCAGGGATGCGGTGGCCGAAATTCATGAAGTAAGTGAACCTGAGCTGGAGGATGAGGAGTTCCTGAACAGAAACACTCAAAGAACCGAAGCTGAAGCACTGGAGACTGCTGACCGAGAATTGGAAGAGGTTGCTGATATAGATGAATTCTTGGATGAGGACGGAGAGGAAGCTGAGAATGAGGGACATGAAGTATTTGAGACTCCGGATCCTGTTGAACCTCCATCTGACAAGTCTGCACCAGTGGAGGGGGAGTTAGATAAATCTACAGAGGCAGCCAGCATTCCTCCATTAGAGACTGTGATTGTATCCAGCTCTACAGATGCATCTGCTGAAATGCAAGGCCCACAAGTGCCTCCGGCTATTCCGTTACGAGATGAGCTAGCTACTCACACGGTCAATATCATTCAGGGCATTGTGAATGAACTTAAAGTCTCTTTTGATACAGCTCAGAAAACACTGCTGAAAAGGATTAAGACTTCTGAAAACCTGATGCTCAAGAATATGGTGGAAATCAACCATAAGCTGGACGTGATGGAGAAGAAATTTGAAGAGAAGTATACCGCGGCCGGCGAAGTTGTCACACTCTTAATGGCCAGCTTGAAAAAGAATACAGATACTCTGGCTGTCGTAAATCAGAACGCACACATTGTAGCCAACAACATTCAGAAGTTTGATGGTAATATGGTCACTTTAAATGCCAATCAGCAGGCCCTGATCACTGAATTCGCCAAGACCACGAAGCATATTGATGACTCTCTGCACTCATATGCCAACTGCATAGCTGTCGAAGCCAAAATGGGGGAGAAAGAATATATAGCTAAGTTGGTCGAGCTTCAAGAAAGCATGAGCACACACTTCGCCCAATCAAGTAAATATGTCTATGAGAGCTGCTGGTGGATGCTCCAATAGGCGCTAGGTACGTTAGGCGTCGTTCTGCCTGACAATCCTGCCGGTATTCATATCCCTGAGACATCTAAGGCCGCTGAGGAAGTAAGTGTTGCTGAGGGTGTAAGTGCAAGTGCTGCAGATATTCCCACAAATGACGCTGATGCTAGAGCTCTCTCAAAAGCTAAACTGAGGAGCATGTTTGACAAAGAGGCCTTAGCAAAAGCCAGGGGAAAGAGAAAAGTTCAAGAAGGGACCTCCAAGGAGACACAGGCTGCAAAGAGAACTCGAATGAATGAGGAGGATGTACGAAACGAAAGGTGGAGTCCAGTTTCAAGGAACATCATCTTAGACACCTTCTGGCTGCAAGAAAGAGGAGAGATCAATCGAAACGAAGTATATAGCCAGTATGAGTGGGAAACGCACAAAACGTTTGAAGCGAAATGCAACATCTTTTTCAGAAACAACAAGGATGCAGATAAAGTTGCTCCTCCTAGGTATTACCCAAAGCCCAAAGAATACATGGAGAGGCAAAGCAAGAAGTACTTGGCTCAAAATCCTAAGGGTGACTTAGCTAAGGAAAAATAGTCAAAAACTTATAGCTTGTCACTTTGTCTTAAGAACATTTAATGATTATTGTTGTCATAAAAACAATTCTGGATTATATGTGTATATATTTATATTGGTATATATATTTGAATTTGTGAATGACTCAAGTCCTGATCTGATTGCATATATTCTCTTGTGCTGCATGTTTAATTTCTGAATGCTATGTTTATTATTTGATATGTGTTATTCATCTTAGCTAGTAGGGTTTTGGCTTCGTCAAATAGGGGGAGATTGTTGGGTATTGTATCCACGATTACCTAGATTTGAGGAAGCCACCTGTCAAGCTAAGATGAATTCACAATGTATTTGATGAAACATCTTAAGTTGTACTTGCAGCTCCTCCACGCTAAGTGCACACCGATGTCAGGGTGCAGTAGGTCAATATACACGGGTCTGCAAGATGTAATCCCTCGTTGAGCAGATCAGTGTGTTGGCCTACGTGTACTCTCTCTATTGGAGTGCACTTACTTTCAAGTACAGGGCCGTTCATATGCAAGAGAAGACAAGGAGCATGGATGGGTCAAGGAGCAGCTCCAGGGTGGAAGACGAAAATTCGTCCAAGGAAAATTCGACGAGAATCACCAAGTGATTCTCGCCGATTCGGAGAGAATCACCAAGTGATTCTCGCCGATTCGGAGAGAATCACTAGTGATTCTCGCCGAATCGACGAGAATCATTAGTGATTCTCGCCGACTCCTTCTGGCTACCTCAAAACGGTGTCAAGTAAGATTCGACGAGAATCACTAGTGATTCTCGCCGAACCAGTGGCCAAGCAGCTCATCTATACAAAGTGAAATTCGTTGAGAATCAATAAGTGATTCGGTGAGAATCACTAACGATTCTCGACGAATCGTCGAGAATCACTTGGTGATTCTCGCCGATTCGTCGAGAATCGCCTGCGATTCTCGCCGATTTTCACTTAGCGTTTTCTCAGGATGCTGCTGGACCGGACTCTGCCTCAGGACTAGTTTGAACCGGACTTAGGGATTTCTAGTATGGGTCCCACAAACGGTCATATTGGAATTATCTACAGTATATATATTCCAGTATTTTGAACAGTAAAAACCCCCGAAGAAAAGAAAAAGAAGCTGAGCCGCGACGTAACCCTAGATTCGCGATTTCTCTCCTCCGCCGCCGTCGCGCTCGGGCAAGTACGTCGCCGCCGCTGATCGTTCTTCTTCCCGATCTCCGGCGACAGAAGCCTAGCAAGGCTTGAGTCTCACGCGTCTATCCAGAGATCTCTTGTCTCTCGATTTGTTGACCGGGAAAAACTCCTCCGTCTGAATCGATCGAGACGACCGATCCTAGAGTGACCGTTGGTAGACCTAGTTTGCTTCGCTACGAAGTTTGGATCTCCAAGTTCAGCAGCCGCTCATCATCGTAGCCGCCGATCCCGAAGCTAGCCGCCGCTCGTGTGCCGCCGCCGGTTCCGGGGAGATCCTCTCCAAGAGAGACCGAGGTTGTAGACTCTTCATCGACTTCAAGAACACGTCGTCGAACGAAGAGGAACACCGTAGTCTCCAAAAGAGGTTTGTATCTCGTGTACATTCTATATTTTCTTTTGTTGTAAAGGAACTTTTGTTCCGTGTTGTAAGGGTTGGGTGCAACCCATTTTGTGGGAGTGTTGACTCTCACGTGTGGAAGGTTCCTTCCGGTAGTGCAGGGATTGGATTTCAATCCCGTTGGAGAAGTGACCGAGTCGTCCCTTGTTGGGGAGATAGGTCGAAGGGGGAAAGTGGATGTACCCAAGTCGGGGAACCACTATAAATTGCCTGTGTATTCTGTGTGCTGTGCTTTTTATTTTTATTGTGCAGGTACGTTCGTAAATTCCGCAAAAGCGCTACTCGTCACCTATTCCCCCCCCCCCCTCCCATAGGTGCACATAGCTAACACTAGGTGGACTTTCAGGGAGGCACTGCAGAACTCCCTTATTTTGGGCTGAGGTTGGCGAGAGACCTTTGTTGGGTCCGGATACACTCAGAGAGATGGAAACTGCTGTGAAGCAGATTCGGGAGAAGCTTCAGATAGCCCAGGAGCGATATGAGAAGAACGCCAACCGGCATAGATCTGACTTGATGTTTGTTGTAGGGGACTTTGTATTTCTAAAGGTTTCCCCGATGATTAGAATCAAGAGGTTTGGCAAGAACCGGAAGTTGTACCCGAGGTATGTGGGGCCATTTAAGATCATTGAGAGGATTGGTGTGGCAGCTTATAGGCTGGATTTGCCCACGAACTTTCTGGGCGTGCATGATGTTTTTCACGTTAGCCAGCTGCGGAAGTGTGTGCTGAGCGACAGGCAAGTTTTGTATTATGTGCCTCAGTTAGTGCCAAATCTTTCTTATGTGGAGTTGCCTGTCCGCATTCTGGATGCTCAAGATCGCATGTTGCGGAGGAAATCAATTCCTATGGTTAAAGTTTTGTGGAGGAATCATGGTGTGGAAAGCGCGACTTGGGAGCTAGAGTCGCTATGAGAAAGGCTTACCCTCATCTATTTCCCTGAGTTGTGCCTGGTATGTTTTGTATTTTCTATGATAGCTTGTTGGATCCCTAGTTTGATTTGGGCTAGGTTCACTAAGTTAGGATCATCTGACCCAACATGTATAGCCAGGTTCATGGTTGTGTCTTAGAGTATAGGCAAAGTCCTTAGAGTTAACACTACCTGGACCAGCCATCAAGAGACTGCATAAAGACTCACGACTTAGAGAAATTTCAGAGACTCGGAAAAAGAGTTCGACGTTCATCGAACTCAGGTCGACGAAAGTCGTGCACAGCTTGACGATCTCAGAGAAAATTCCCTGAGCTGAGCTCGACGAACTTGGGACTCATGTTGACGATTTATGGACACTACTTCAACATTTCAAGTCCAGAATTTCTCTGAGCTACACTCGACAAACTTGGTATTCAGGTCAACGATCTATGGGTATTTTACTTCAACATCCTATTCTAGAAACAAGTAAACATTATAAGTCCAGGATCATACTCCAGTCGACGAATTCACCTTCTCAGCTCGACAAACTTAGACCACATTCCTGGCAAGACTTATCTAGCAGTTAGAAGTTCTCAGGTCGACGAATCTAATTCTCAGGTCGACGAATCTAGTTCTCAGGTCGATGATTTCTGGCAACTCCACTTCAACCCTTCATTCTAGAGACATCTAGAATATTCTAAGTCCAGAAGCACTTTGCTGAACTCCAGTCGACAAACTTAGACTATCAGCTCAACGAACTTCATGTACAGAATTGACAAGGTTTTGGAGAAAGCAGTTGTATGTTCTGCGGTCGACGATCTTGGATCTCAGCTCGACGAACAACCATTATCTGGTCGACGAACTTGACTTCACAGCTCGACGAACTTTCGACCCAGATCGAAGAATTCTGTGAAGAACCAGACTTAGTTATTTTCATCCATCTGTCCTTATTCTATGACAAGAATTCCTGAGTAATCAATGTTAAAATATTCTCTGAATATTACCGTTAGAAGCAAGCATTGATTACGGTCTTCATCAGGATTATTGGTTGCCATTTTTCAATGGGACAGTTGGGGAAATCATTCAATGCAAAATATTCTCCAGGCCGTCAGCAATGAATGCAGAAGAATTTCAAATTTCAAAAAGGAAGATAATATGGATATATAAAAAATGGGATTTTCCATCTCTTTCTTATAACACAGATAGTCAGTTTGTTAATGAAGGATCAAGAATCTTCTGTTGCTCTCTCATGACAGCACTTTGAGACAAAAAGAAATAGAAAGCTGATACAGAAAAAGAAGCCCTAACTAGAGAAAGAGCATCAAGCTGAAGAAGAAGAAGAAGAACAACAAATCCAAATTAGGAGTCTTCTTCTATCTTCTGTCAGGACTCTTCAAAGGACAACAAATCTTCTATCTGTCAAGGAGTTCCTGGAGTTCATCTGATTAAAGCAACAGTTTGAAGGCATATCACCCTGAAGCAAAGCTCCATCTTTCTAGAACCATTCAATATCTCAGGGGGAGCCTTTGCTAACATCAAATCCACAAAAGTCTTCTCAGTTGTTTTGAGAAAGAGAAGACATAATCAATCTCTCATCCCCCCACTGTATAAAGGATTCTTAACTCCATTCAAAAGTTATTGTTGGTTGCAAGTCACCTGACCAAAAGACTCGAGGTTTGGTTTTTGAGCACCTGATCAAAAGCTCATTGGTGTCAAGCACCTGATCAAAAAATCTGAGTGGATTCCTACAAGGGTGGTAGAAGAGTGGATGTACCCAGGTTGGGGAACCACTATAAATTTCTTGTGTTGTCTGATTGCTCTTTTCTTTTGTTTCTTGTTGTGGCTGTGCTAGTTAGAATAACTGTGTTTGTGCTTGTTTATTTTTTGCAGCACCTGTGGTAGATTCACTTAACCTAGGATAGTTTCATTCATAAGTTTTATTTGTAGCAAAAAGTTTTAAAGTTTTGTAAAGATACTCTATTCACCCCCCACCCCTCTAGAGTATTCCTGATCTAACTCCTCACTTTCATAGCTCTTTCTTGGCTATTTCTTTTCCTTCTTGATAGAAGTGTTGTGTGTAAAGTTTTGGGGCGAAACTTTCTTGTAGGGGGAGTGGTTATAACTCCCCCAGTTTTTCTGGGACTTGTATAATCCTTGTTTGGCGTTACGATGACGGGTTTTTGGCATTTTGCCATTGTTAGAGCGTGGTCTCAGCTCTTTAGGTTCTTTGAGTGGTTTGTTTGTCGCATATTTGCAAGGTTCGCTAGCTAGCCGGAGTCTGTTTTGGGGGCTCGGCAGAGCCTTTTAGGGAATGCTTGTGCTTTAGCTTCGGGAGGTGTTAGCCAAGTTTTGGTCATCGGATATTGTTTTCGACTTCGCCGTTGTTTTCGTAGCTTGGGTGTTTAGCTACGGTGAGAGTTTCGTCGAATTCCGAGATCGTTTGTTTTCGCATCATTTCGACGTTTGTTGAGTTAGCTGGTAGTGTGTTACCAGGTTGTTGCCTTTGCTGTGCATAGCCTTGTGTGGCCGAACTTGGTAAGGCTTATGCCTTATTTTAGGCTAGATTTGTTTAGCTGATTTTATAAATGTATATAGATGTTTGTATGTTTGGCTGGCTGTTACTTATTTAAGTTTATATTAGTGTAGGTAAGCTAGCATATATGTAGATATGAATTAAATTGTGTGTTGTATATATATCTATATGCATATAAGTAAGCTGGCTTATATATGTGTGTATATATATGCTGTATATATATATTTTTTTTTAAGTGTGTTGGTGGCTGAATCTCCCTATTCAGTAAGTGACCGAGTTTTTTTTTCTAGTGTTGTATCATTTTATTAGCTTATTTGAGTGAGTGGGAGGGGGTATAAATGGGGCCAGCTGGATTCTACTCCTCATTTCTCAATTCCCGAGCCAGAACTTAGCCTCCAGCGGAAGAAATCGGGAGGCGGAGGTGACGGAGCTCCGGCCGGTGGTTGCTAGAATTTTAGAGCAGTTTTCTCTCGGGTAGGAGCAGATTCGGCTTGCTCTCATCCAGATCTTCCTTCCTAGGTAAGTAATGCTAGCTCTATGGTTGTTTCCAAAAGTTAGGGTTTTGGTTTTCTCTTCTTCTTCATTAAGATTCAGTTTTGGTTTCTTAGGTGGCCGATCTTGCCGCCGGAGCTGAGATTTTTTTTGTTGGCAGATACTACATCCTGGTGGTGAGGCAAGTGGCGTCCCTTACCCTTGCTAAATTGAATCTTTGCTTTGTTAATCTTACTGTAGTAGTTTTTCTTTTCTTTCCTTTTTTTTAGTGCTGCAGTTTTTCATTCTAGCCATGTCCAGCTCAAGTTTGTCCAAGATTTAGGTTAATTTTTCTCTTTTTGTTCACTGCTTGGTGTCTAGATAGTAGCTAGAGGTTGGGTTTTGCTTTATTAAACCTCAATCCTGCTTGTTAGGTTGTTGTGGCCGGGTAGAAGGGGTGAGAGAGAGTTGAAATTATATTCCAGCTCTCTAGTTAGAGGCGTTGAGTGAGCTGAACTCACTTAGCGCCGTCGTCCGGTGAGATTTTTGCGGCTAAGTCTTTTGGCGTTGAGTGAGTGGAGCTCACTCAACGCAGTGACGAGTAGACTCGACACCTTCCTTACTTAGTGTTTAGCGTCGAGCGAGTAGTACTTACTCAATGCGGCGTCGAGTGGACTCGACGTTTTTTTCCCTTAGGCTGGTGTTTTTCTCCCAAGTTGGTTAGTGTGGGTTTTATTTCGGTTTGGTGATGTTTTTCAGCTAGTTTTGAAGGCCGAATCGTGAATTATGGCAGGTGATTTTTCTCTGGTTGCTCTGTAAGGGGTGGTTTGGGTGTAGAGCCATGGCCACCACCATTGAGGCCCCGGTTTGGGCTAGTTGTATTGGTGTGCTGGACCCTAGGGCTGCCACCATTGTACCCTTGAGAACTTTTTGGATCTGGTTGTTTGGATGAGGACTGTTTTTGGTCACGAACCCAGATCCATGGTTTTACCACGACCAATAATTCTCAAAGTTAGGATTGTTAGCTCCTTTCCTTTCACATGGCTATTTCTATTGGAATATGTTTGCCTTGTTGCTGCTACAGTTGTTTAGCAGAGCTTGTTGTTATTCATTCTTGCACTTGGTGTGCTTTAGTTGCTCTTTAGATAGTGTTTCTTTTTTGTTGTCCCGATTATTTCCTTCTGCACTTTTGTTAGCACTTTGTTGCAGGGTTGGTAAACCCCTTGTTTTATTGCTTTTGAATCTAATGCTCCTCTTTTTTTTTAATTATATTCTTGCTAAGGTATTCTTTCTTTGAATGCCTCAGGTTCAGGTTGTAGCCAGTTGAGCGGATAGTTTTCTTGTGGATCTTGCTTGTGGCCCCCTGGGTAGCTGAGATTGTTGTTCCTCATCCTTGTGAGGTAGTTTTATTCCTTCTGTATAGACATGCATACTCACCAGTGGGTTCGTGTCAGGTTGTTGACGCCCACTGGTGGCTTAGTTGTGATGGTGGGTATAAACTGAAACTGCTATTTTTGACTATTTGGAGGTCGTTCACTTGCTCTCTGGGAATGCTTTATGCTAGGATGCATGTTAGGTATTTTAACTCATAAAAACACTACTATATGTACTTCATACATGACATTTTTTAAAACCTAAAGTACTACTTTCCAAAGTGACGTAAGGATTATTTTCATATTATACTAAACTTAGAGTCCTGCATTTCATGAGTTGTCCTTCGGGGACATTTACGCTCATGTAGGATGTCAAACCATCTTAACTAAAGTACCTTTCCGCAGCGTATAACTATATTTTACTCGTGGACTAGTTGATCCACGGAGCCGAGGGATACGACCGTCTAATTTAACTGATTTTCTTCATAATAACTTATGATTTCTGTATAACTTGTTTAGGTTGGTGCCTTGCCTGAGCCATCCTGCATTTTCCTCTGCATGACATGGCATCACGACACGTATTTTCTCTTACTCTGATAAAATTTTATTGCTGAGAAAATGCGGGTCGTGACATTGCCCGCATGTTGTTCTGGTGCGGGCATGGTGCCTTGGTCCACTCGCTTAGCCTGGCGGGCCCACTCGGCGAACATGGGGTTGTACACAATCGCCGTTATTTTTGATCTTGAATAAGCATGGAAAGAATCATCCAACCCATGTGTTCGGTGAGTGCTTTGCTGAGCTATTGAGTAATCATTTGGGTGGGTACCACTCCCACGCTATAAATACGCCACTGAACCCTCTGGGAAAACCCTACTCCATGTTTCCCTTCTCAGAGAACTGTAGTTGCACCATGCCTGTCAGTGAAGAAGTGTGAGCCCAGCTAACAGTCGTGAGTCAAATGACTAGAGAGGAGGGCCTTGAGGCCGCCCCGTGGTTGGCGCGCCCCCTCTTCAGGTCGGTGAAGGGGAAGATCATCAGGCGGTCCCCGAAAGACAACTTCCCGGGCTCCAGCTCGGCGGTCTCCATCGAGGTCATTCCTGAGGTATGTACACATCTCGACCGACTTATCGCTTCATTTCTGACTTCTCTTTCTGCAGGTGCCGCCTCGCGAGGGCGGAGATGGTGGAGGGGAAGGGGTTGCCCCCCCCCCCCCCCCCCCGCTCTCAACTGAGCGGTCACCAGCCCCTCGGGCCTGGGGCAACTGTTGGGTTTCTCTCTAAGGATGGCACAACGCTTGGGCACGCAGCAGAAAAGAAAAACATCAAGAAAAACCCAAAGAGATGTGGATCGGGCTATGAACGTTGAATCAAGAAGTTAGCAAAAACTAGGCAAAATTACCTCGGTGGCGTTGAGTCACAACTCAACGGAGATGCTCCAAATTTCTTCTTCCTGCTAGCGGCGAGTTCTACATGGAATAATGTCCACGTTTCTGCAGAAGTCCACACGAGCGGGAGAACGCCGATCTATCCGTCGCACGGACTATCGGAAAGGAGAAGACCGCACCTTGCTTTCCCACGGACTGCTAGGTCCGCGCCAGGGATTGCAACGCCAGCGACGATCGCCGGAGAAGAGGGGTCGACGGAGCGAACACGGCGGCGGAACTCTTCTGTCGGCGGCGGGAATGGGGATCGGCGGAGGAGCGAACGAGCGGAACTCTTCCGTCGGGTTCGATTCGCTACAGGAGAAAATCGCGAGCACGTACCCGAAAACCCTAAGTGTTGTATTTATACCAAAGGTATAAATAAACCTAGGCTTATCGCTATCCGCAGACCACCCAAGAATAAGGTTCAGAATCGGCGAGTATCAATCGGCGAGAGTCGGCGAGAATCGATCGGCGAGAATCGATCGGCGAGCATCATCATGGATCGGCGAGAATCAGAGTACAATACTCGACGATTCTCGCCGATCGTCGAGCTTCACTTGACGATACACGTCGAATCTGGTCGACCGTCGAGCCGCGGTCGACGATACATGTCGAAGTCGTCGATCGTCGAGAATCAACATATTGATTCTCGACGATTCTCGTCGATCGGCGAGAATCAAAGAGATGATTCTCGTCGATCGGCGGGAATCAGAAAGACGATTCGCGACGAATGCTATCGACCCTCGGACGACAATCTTACCAGCCCTCCAAGGCAACATTTGCCCAACCCGACGATCCTTTAAGGCAACACTTTGCCCACAACCCCATTCAGGTCGGTGATTGGCAACCTTTACCAACACAGTCAATTATCCAACTACTCCACATCTCTTATGTGCGACCCTGCAGGCTCATATCGCGTTGGCAGTGAGATCATATGTTTGATCACTTCCAGATCACAATGGTAACTCCAACAGACTCCCACTTGATCTCGAAAGTATCAAAGCAAAAACCTCACAAACAATGAGCGGCATCTAGCAATGCATCATTGCTCCCCAAGCAATAAAGTTCATAACTCATAAGCCTTTATGACCAATGTATCAGCGTTGTCTTTGTCCCTTTGTCCCTTACATCCGGAAAGAACTAGAGGCATGGACCGTGTCACCCTCGTAATAGCTCAATCCAAGTTTCTTGATCCAGGACGGACTTCCAGAGAATGGTGAGTCCAATATCACATATTGACTCAACCAAGCCAATGCATGGCCTGCATTTCTCATTCCAGTTCCATCAAGGGGCCCATGGATGCAACTCATGTCATACAGGAGGACAAATCCCATATCTGCTCACACACAAACACCCAAATGATTCGTAACATGCCCAACAACCACCCTTATCATCAACCTTTCTCAAGGAAGACTTTAGATGACATCAAAGCACGCTCTTCCTCACTTGATGAATGTTGTGACTTCAGGTCAAAGGATACCACAACAACCATTGTCAATGAGACCTACTCGTGACATGATTGGATAAACAATCCACAGAGTAGTCTCAGGTTGGGTCTGTCCAGTACAACTTGCTCACTAACAAGTACCCACGTGATGACTTGATATCACAATATCATGACCTGTGAGAACCAGTCATCAGTCAACACACGTGCTAGTCTCCATGTACCATCATCACCCTTAGCTTCTATGATGATACTCGATCAGGGACCTTTAAGAATGAAGCTTCAAATAAATCATAGGCTCTCGCATTCAAGTCGCGTACTTGATGTCCCATGAAAGCGAACATTCTAAGGGTATCTATTATGTTAACATTTAACTATCATATAGAAAAAGACATAATAAAAGAACTTGCCATTAATTATAAGAGAAAAATTAGGTACACAGTTCATCATATGAACAAACAGCCAACAAAATACAAGATTACATGCAACCCACAAGATTCTCGCTAGAGTTGATCATTTAGGTATCGTATACCCATCGATCTAGTATGACCATCATGCTTTCTCTGCGCGAGAGGCTTTGTCAGTGGATCCGCAATGTTCTCCTCAGTCGGCACTCTGCAAATGTTTACATCTCCTCGTTCGATAATCTCACGAATAAGATGAAACCGCCGAAGTATGTGCTTGGAGCGCTGATGAGATCTAGGTTCCTTAGATTGTGCAATTGCACCATTGTTATCACAGTAGAGAACTACGGGACCAACAATGCTAGGAACTACATCAAGCTCGCCGATGAATTTCCTAATCCATACAGCCTCCTTCGCCGCATTAGCTGCTGCGATATACTCGGCCTCTATTGTAGAATCAGCAACTGTCTCTTGCTTGGAACTCTTCCAGCTCACAGCTCCTCCATTCAGGCAAAACACAAAACCTGACTGAGACTTGGAGTCGTCTCGATTAGTTTGGAAGCTAGCATCTGTGTAACCACTTACAACGAGCTCTTCCTCTCCATCATACACCAAAAACACATCCTTAGTCCTTCTTAAGTACTTCAGGATATTCTTGACTGCAATCCAGTGACACTCACCGGGGTCTGACTGATACCTGCTAGTCATGCTCAAAGCAAAGGAGACATCGGGTCGAGTACATAACATCGCGTACATGATTGATCCAATTACCGAAGCATATGGAATCAACTTCATGCGGTCCTTATCTTCACAAGATTTTGGACACTGGTCCTTAGAGAGATTCACACCATGAGACATGGGCAAAAATCCTTTCTTGGACTCAAGCATGTTGAACCGCTTCAACACCTTTTCGATGTACGTACTCTGGGTCAAACCCAGCAACTTCTTCGATCTATCTCTATAGATCTTAATGCCGAGTATATAAGTCGCTTCACCCAAATCCTTCATTGAAAAGCAGTTCCCTAGGTTGTTCTTAACAACTTTCAGGGTAGGAATGTCATTCCCAATCAACAGTATGTCATCTACATACAATATCAGGAAGACAACAATGCTCCCACTGATTGGCTTGTAAGCACAAGGCTCATATTCATTCTTGATGAAACCAAACTCTTTGATTTTCTCATCAAAACGAAGATTCCAACTTCGAGAGGCCTGTTTCAGTCCATAGATGGACTTATTCAGCTTGCATATTTTAGTGGCTTCATATGGGGATACAAAACCCTCGGGTTGTGTCATATACACTTCCTCAAGGAGGTTTCCATTAAGGAAAGCCGTTTTGACATCCATCTGCCAGATCTCATAGTCATAATACGCAGCAATAGCAAGCAATATCCTAATGGACTTCACCATAGCAACAGGGGAAAAGGTCTCATCATAGTCAATACCATGAATTTGCTTGAAACCCTTAGCCACTAGTCGCCCTTTGAATGTCTGTACATTCCCATCCATGTCCGTCTTCTTCTTGAAGACCCACTTGCACCCTATGGGTCGTACCCCTTCAGGTGGTTCCACCAAGTTCCAAACTTGGTTTGCATACATGGAGTCCATTTCGGATTTCATAACCTCAAGCCATTTGTCAGAGTCCGATCCATTCATAGCCTCTTGGTAGGTTGCTGGCTCATCATCATGATCCATAAGCAACACATTACCTATTTGAGACACGAGAAATCCATATCTCTCAGGCTCAAACCTCGGTCTACCAGATCTACGTAGGACTTGTGTTCCCTGAGCAGGTTCTCTAGCTACAACATCTTGTAGTCCTGTCTCAAAATCCAATTCCGGTTCATTCACTACATGTGGTTCTTGAACTTCTTCAAGCTCTACCTTTTCAGTCTTTCTTGATAAGAACTCTTTCTCCAAGAAGACACCAGTCCTTGCGACAAACACTTTGCCCTCAGTTGGTAGGTAAAAGTAATACCCTTTCGTTTCCTTAGGATATCCCACCAGATAACATTTATCTGATTTGGGTTCCAGCTTGTCAGGCATTTGACGTCTCACGTATGCCTCACAGCCCCAAATTTTAATGAACGACATACTAGGACGCTTCCCAGTCCATATCTCATATGGTGTCTTCAGAACCGTTTTCGTTAGAGCGCGATTCAATGTCATTGCAGCAGTCTCTAAAGCAAAACCCCAAAAGGAAATAGGCAAGTCTGCATGACTCATCATCGAACGTACCATGTCTAACAGTGTACGATTTCTCCTCTCAGACACACCATTATGTTGTGGTGTTCTAGGTGGAGTGAGCAGTGATACAATACCACACACTTTCAGATGATCACGGAACTCATGACTCAGGTATTCGCCACCTCGATCAGATCGGAGTGCTTTAACCCTTTTACCCAACTGGTTTTCTACTTCATTCTTGAACTCTTTGAACTTTTCAAAGGTCTCGGATTTGCACTTCATAAGATACACATATCCGTATCTACTGAAATCATCAGTAAATGTAACAAAGTAGAAATACCCACCTCTAGCCATGGAACTCATGGGTCCGCATACATCACTATGTACAACACCCAAAAGATCCTCAGCCCTCTCAGTATAACCAGTGAAAGGAGCTTTAGTCATATTGCCTAACAAACAAGATTCGCATCGCTCAAATGATTCATAATCAAATGAGTCCAAAAGTCCATCTCTATGGAGCTTGGATATGCGCTTCTCGTTGATATGGCCCAAACGACAATGCCAGAGATACGTAGGGTTTGAGTCATTTGTTCTTAGTCTTTTATTATTATCTACATTACAGATCAGATGGTCCAAGTTCAAAACATAAAGACCATTAAACAAATGGGCTACAGCATAACAAACATCATTCTTAAATATAGAACAACAATTGTTCTTAATTATAAAAGAAAATCCAATCATGTCCAAACATGAAATAGATATAATGTTTTTAGTTATGGCCGGAACGAAATAACAATTATCAAGTTCTATTACAAGCCCACTGGCAAAGAAAGACGATAAACCCCTACGGCTACAGCAGCAACTCTTGCTCCATTGCCGACGCGGAGGTCCACCTCCCCTTTACTCAGCAACCTTCTCCTTCCCAGTTCCTGCACATTTGTACAAATGTGAGAACCACATCTGATATCCAATACCCAAGATGAAGGATCAGAAAGGTTTATCTCTATAACATAAATATTTGAAGCGGAAGTCATACCTCCCCTCAATTTCTACAGACCTTCAATGTACGAAGGACAGTTCCTCTTCCAATGACCAGCCTTGCCACAGTGGTGGCATTTCCCTTCCTTCACCGTGCTTTTCTTATTCATCAGTGCAGAAGACTTGGGCTCAAGAAATGACTTAGGTCCCACCTTCATCTTCTTGGAACCCTTGGCCTTGCCCTTGCCCTTATGCACCATCAGTATGGGGCTGGCAGGCTTGGCCTTCTTCATATTGATTTCGGCAGTTCTCAACATGCCTAGGAGTTCGGGCAGTGTCTTGTCTATTTCATTCATGTTATAGTTCAAGACAAATTGCTCATAACTATCAGGCAACGATTGCAGGATCAAATCCGTGGCCAACTCTTGACCAAGAGGAAAACCCAGCCTTTCAAGGTTCTCTATATACCCAATCATCTTGAGTACGTGAGTCCCTACTGAGTCTCGAACTCCCATCTTGCACTGAAACAACGCTTTTGTGATGTCGAACCTCTCTTGACGAGCCTGCCCTTGAAACATTTTCTTGAGATGCTCGTCAATCTCCTTGCACCCCATGTTCTCATGTTGCTTCTGAAGCTCAGAGTTCATAATGGCAAGCATAAGGCATTCGACATCTAAAGCATCGTCAGTATACTTCTTATAAGTATCTTTCTCAGCACGGGAAGAGTTCCCGGTCGACACCTCGGGGGCTTTTTCTTCCAAGACATAGAGCTTTCGCTCTTGCCTGAGAACAATTCTCAGGTTCCTATACCAGTCCATGTAATTTGTCCCACTGAGCTTATCCTTCTCAAGGATGGCTCTCAGAGACAACGTGGAGTGTGAAACACTTGTCATGGAATTCTACAAGAATTTATGCAGAATAAAATCAGTACCAAAATTTCAAATACAATTTATTTTAATTTGGACTTAAATTAAAATACTCCCACTATTTTATTCGAAATGATAGCCGTCACTAACAATTCAGAGAGTTCAAGCGAGCAACTCTCTTAGTGGACAAGATCTGTATTTCACCAACACTATGAGTCCGCTTTGGCGTTCCTCTCACGATGCGGTTATTTAGGTAGGCAACGCTTGCCAATTGCATCCTCATGCAATTCTTGTATGGTTGGTGAATAACTCCTTATTCGCATCCATCATATGGTGCATGCCAACCCTATGCCTCTAGGCACTCAACCTTTGAGGTCACCTAGTTAAGTATGACCCGATGTCGACAGTGGGATATCACAATTATCCGCTCGCACCCTTACCAAGATAGATTAATGCACCTTGCTTTGGCAAGCCCACACTTCATCGATCGAGGCAGGAAGAGTGTCATCCATCGGAAGGCATCCGAACACTTAATATTAGATGAAGGGATTTTGATTATAGGTTAACATTTAACCATGATCAACATTTGATCAATGTGCACATCCAAAGAAAAACAATTCTAAACCACATGCATCCCTTATGTGCACATCCTAACACCATCAACAATTGATAGAAGGAAGGGATAAATCTGAACATCCGGAAACTTCCAAATCCTCAGATTTACATGCATTGGACAAAGGCAAAGACAGCTCAACTTAAAGCAGTAGACAAGCTCATCTCTCTTTGTTGGATTCAAAATCCAAAACATACTCGAGGGATGGTTACTACTAAGGAGACAACAATTTCTAACACTTAGAAATTCCACGCAATTCCAGAGGTTCTTGGCGGGGAACCAAGACTAAATCTAGGCATTTAGAACACTTCTAAATCCATAGGTTTACACGCACTGGAATAACAAACTTCCAAAACAACGATCATGGCCGAACCTCGCTCTGATACCACTGTTGGGTTTCTCTCTAAGGATGGCACAACGCTTGTGCACGCAGCGGAAAAGAAAAACATCAAGAAAAACCCAAAGAGATGTGGATCGGGCTATGAACGTTGAATCAAGAAGTTAGCAAAAACTAGGCAAAATTACCTCGGTGGCGTTGAGTCACAACTCAACGGAGATGCTCCAAATTTCTTCTTCCTGCTAGCGGCGAGTTCTACGTGGAATAATGTCCATGTTTCTGCAGAAGTCCACACGATCGGGAGAACGCCGATCTATCTGTCGCACGGATTATCGGAAAGGAGAAGACCGCACCTTGCTTTCCCACGGACTGCTAGGTCCGCGCCAGGGATTGCAACGCCAGCGACGATCGCCGGAGAAGAGGGGGTCGACGGAGCGAACACGGCGGCGGAACTCTTCCGGCGGCGGGAATCGGGATCGGCGGATCGAACGAGCGGAACTCTTCCGTCGGGTTCGATTCGCTACAGGAGAAAATCGCGAGCACGTACCCGAAAACCCTAAGTGTTGTATTTATACCAAAGGTATAAATAAACCTAGGCTTATCTCTATCCGCAGACCACCCAAGAATAAGGTTCAGAATCGGCGAGTATCAATCGGCGAGAGTCGGCGAGAATCGGCGAGAATCGATCGGCGAGAATCGATCGGCGAGCATCATCATGGATCGGCGAGAATCAGAGTACAATACTCGACGATTCTCGCCGATCGTCGAGCTTCACTTGACGATACACGTCGAATCTGGTCGACCGTCGAGCCGCGGTCGACGATACATGTCGAAGTCGTCGATCGTCGAGAATCAACATATTGATTCACGACGATTCTCGTCGATCGACGAGAATCAAAGAGATGATTCTCGTCGATCGGCGGGAATCAGAAAGACGATTCGCGACGAATGCTATCGACCCTCAGACGACAATCTTACCAGCCCTCCAAGGCAACATTTGCCCAACCCGACGATCCTTTAAGGCAACACTTTGCCCACAACCCCATTCAGGTCGGTGATTGGCAACCTTTACCAACACAGTCAATTATCCAACTACTCCACATCTCTTATGTGCGACCCTGCAGGCTCATATCGCGTTGGCAGTGAGATCATATGTTTGATCACTTCCAGATCACAATGGTAACTCCAACAGCAACCCCCTCCGCACACTTCTCGGTCGCCAATCCCTCAAGGGTTGGGGAAATATATTGCAGCTCTTGAGGGGGAGCTCTTCTAGGGTCGGTCAGGTTCTTCTAGGACATCCACCAGTGCGGGCAACGTGCCGACTCCTGGTAAGCTCATACTTGTGCCTGTTTGGTCATCGCTCGTCCCCTCTGACTTTTTTCTTTGTAGGTTATAACGCGGTCTCTCCCGATGCTGAGATGAGCGAGGGTTATTCACCTCCTCCTGACATCGAGGGGATTTCAGAGTATCTGGGCGACCCAGCGAATACGGCGGGGATGAACAAACAAGTGACCCGGCTATTTCAGAAGCACACTCAGCTGCTACAGGAGATCTTTAACAGGTTTGACCGGGACAACGCTGCGACGGAGGCGTGGCTCATGGCTCTAGAGGGATCATGACGTCCAGCTGAAGGGGAGGAAGTTACTTCTCCTGCAGTGCATATTACGCGGGCCTAGGAGCGGCTTAGGAACGCTACGGAGCAAGTCGGCCTTGCCCAGCAGGAGCTGGTGGCGGTTTGCGATTATCACTACCCTCGTGTGCCGCCCCGAACCAGGACGCGGGGGTGGGGTAGATGGAAGTGGATCCAGTAATGATCCGCTTACCCCCTCCCCGCGGTCGGTCGCCGGGTCAGGACGCATCCCATGCTATTCTTTTAACCATGCGCACCGTCTCTAATAATTTTACTCTCTCGCCCGCCGATGGGCACGACGCTTTCCCCATTATTTCCTTGTGTTTGCCATCCGTTTTTCCTGATTGACTGTGGGTGAAACGCTTCTGCTCGCCTTCCGCTTCTATAGGCGGGCGCGAGGTAGTTGGGTCGGTTCCCTTAACCCGTTTATTTAATCTCAGCGAGAGCTGCCAGGGAGCTCGTCGATCGCTAGTCTATCCAGCTCGCCTATAGTTTCAGGCGGGTCCAAACCGCAGCTCGCTCGCCTCTCATGCGGGTGCGGGTGATGAGCCCGATTTATATTGGGTCTTTCGGACTCATCTGGGTTATTTTTCACGCGTTTGCACTTCACTTTTAGTTCTATATCGTTCATATTTGTTCTAGCTTTATTTCCACATGAAGTGCACATTTTGGCTCGTTGTGGTGTGCAATTGCGCACTATTCTATTGGGGGGTAAGCACATGGTGCTCCCCAAGTCTCTCTTTTAGTGTTTTCTTTCTGTTCTGTATGTTGGTGGCTTGTGCGCCCATTGTGAGGTTTGCTGTGCAGGTGGTCAGAAAGCCCAGCCTACAGATTGTCTCCTGTGTAAAACGCACGATCGTGCGTTTTCTTTGTGCACTATTTCAGTGTAATTATGCATTTTACTCGGTGGTTTCCTGGGATTTCTGATCTGCCCGTGCGTTTGGTTCCCGCACGGTTTGTTCCAAACCGTGCGAGAAGGAATCGCATGTCCTGCCTGTGTTGGCCTTGTTCTGGGTGCTTTGTGGTTACCCGTGTGTTTTGGCCTCGCACTGTTGATTCCAACCATGCGTGACCATTTTCGCACACTTTTATTACTTATTCATGATCCCACGGTCATGCGTTTCCTTCACGAATGTTTGGGGCCGGTCGTGCGCGATCATTTCACAAAATACTCAGTTCTATTTTTGCCCGTGCGTTTTTCTTCATGCACGGTCTGCGCCCATGCGTTTTGCCCGTGTGTTAAGAAAATTCTGCGCGATTTCTATTTAAACCGCTATTTTTCTGGGTTTCAGAGACCGGATTTTGCAACCGTTTTCTTCCGCCAGAAGGGGGTTTTGCCCCGTTCTTCATCCTCAAAGGTAGGGCTTTGCTCCCTATGAAGTTCCCTTGCATCCATAGCGTAAAAAAGTGAGTTTCCACTCTATGATCTCCGCAAAGTAAGGAAGAAGTGAAGGTTTGACGTGGACAACATAGACCAATGAGAAGATGGGTGCTTAGGAAGCGGTGACAGCCTTCCTCGACCCCGAACGCAACCAATGAGTGGCTCGCTAGACACGGATTGACAACCCGATGCTTCCTCCCACACCTACAGCAAAGACTCGTTCATTGTTTGTATCTCTACCTTTCTCTTCCACATTTTTAGGTTTTTGTATTAGATTTTCAGTATTATTTGATGCAAGAACTTTGATGAACCTTTGGCTTAATGTTATTTACTATTGTTCATACTTGTGAGCGATGCGGTGGTTTGTTGGCTTAAGTTACTTATGGTGTGAATTATTGTGTTTGCTACACTAGCAAGTGCTAGGTGTGAGCGTAGTGACGAGGTCCTCTCGGCCCTCATTTCGCAAGCCTACTTGTCAATCCGCCTAGCGATTCGGTGTATAGCGGCCCATGTAGTCTTCCATCCCGCCTGGCGAAGCATCGCATAGCGGCGTTGCATATGAGTAGTTGTTAGTGTTTTTGCATTATTTTATCGCAACCATCAAAACCCCCTTGGTTAACTCCAACCTAAGGACTTCAATCTCAAGTCCTCCTCCATATTAACTCCCCATTACTGTGTTCCTTGAAGAGATCGATACTTGGGAAAGCCACCCATTTTATATTACTTGTGCGACCGGTACACTTGCCATTCAACGCATCAAGTTTTTGGCGTCGTTACCAGGGAACACAGTCGTGTGAGTTTTTGGAGAGGGAGATAGGAGATAGAAGCCCTTTTCCATTTGTATATTTCATGTTTCTTCTTTACTTTAATTTTTAGAATCTGTTTCTTGTTTTTATTTGTTTCTCTTCTAGTTTTAATTTTTCTGTAGCAGGTTTTCCTATTCTTTTATCTGTGGTGTGTCGTTAATTGTTGCTTAGAAACTTTCTATTGGTGAATTATTCTTCTTGCACCATGTATTCTTATACAAATATCCGTTGTCGATGGTGCGGGGATTATAGGTATGGCAGTGATGAGTGCCCCACTGAAGATTGAGAGCATTATTCTCGTGGTTCTGTGTATGGCTCACCGTCTTCCTATGGTACTTCATACATCCAACCCAGGTCTTATGGTCACTCCTCTTCTACACATTCATCTTTTTCTTCTTCCTCTCCGGTCCCACCTGGATAGAGGAGTAAAGGAAAATGATGTTTGTGTTGTCATAGCACCGACCACGTGTTGAAAGATTGCGCAGAATTTCAGTGCCAGGTGGAGGAGGATGAAGAATCGGGTATCTGATTCACTCTATCACCCTCTCAAATGTCCGCCCCTTCTGATTCTGATGATATATTCGCAGCACCACCTTGTCTATGGGGGACTGTTGCAGATATGCCCATCAGACTTTCTGCTGATCGGTGTGACTACATTGTGGTGTTGTCTCTCCCCATGCACTCTTCCCCTCTTGTTGATTCACCCCGGGAGGAACCAGCACATATTTTCTCTGATGTTGTTGTTCCTCCGCTTTCTTTGCAAGAATTATCTATCCCTATTTTTAGTGAGTTCGTTGATGATGTTAGGCCGGATTTTGATTCTGAGCCTGAGGATGTGCCCATGTGTGACGAGGAGAACCGGGCAGAGGTGAGGGGAAGCAAATGAGAAAGAAAACGAGAAAGCAGGGAAGCTGCACGTGTAAAACTCCCCCTACCCGGATCCCAAAACACGGCACGAAGAGGGAGTCTTATGCCCGGAACAGCCGCCTTGCGGTAGCATTAGCACACGGGCTAACCTGTACCACAAGACGCCTATTCTGCCGGCTACAACAATATCAATATATCATGCCAACCCAACCAATTAAATAAACTACCAGAAGTCAAATTCACACTAAGTTATAATGTCCAAATACATCAATAAGGAGAAGCTAAAACATGCTTCTACAATATATCAGAGTACAGCTAAACATTGCCCAAACGGGCTACAACAGAGTAATAGAACTAACATCGGTGACCGACGGTATCGATGGCACCGTCCCTTCAGGCCCTGTCGTCCTGGCCTGGCTGTCCTGCGGCGTAGTCTGCGGCTGCTCTACCTGCGGCGTGACCTCCTAAAAAGGAAGACGTAGCAACCGTTAGTCGAAATGACTAAGTGGTTTCACATCCGCTCCCCCGGCGACTCCTCGGCACCGGGCGGAGAAAAGGAACAAGAGTATAGTATATAACAAGTATGCAAGTAAAGGAAGTACAAGCAGGTGTCAGTAGTGTAAGAGTAACAGTATCATAATCAGCATTTATGTAAGAGCTACACTAAACTAGCAAGTATAAGTAACAGCAGGAAAGTAACTTAACTTATAAGAATGCCCATACAAACTTATAAGTTAAGGATCGGGTTACATAAAAGTAACTCATCGTATAAGAGTGCCCATACAAACTTATACGATGAGGATCTTGTTGTGCAATGATATGAAATGCTATGAATGCTATGCAATGACTCACCCATGCACACCCATGCAATTACTATGTCGACACAGACTATAGTTCCCACTATTCGAGCAGGTAGCTAACCTCTCAGGCATCAGCCGTCATGGCCAGGCGGTGACAGTAGAACGGGCACTTCTACTACTAGGCGGGTATCACACTACTTCACCTAGGCCTCCGTACGCCTCAACGCTAAGAACACAACAGCGGAGCCCATGCGTACTATGGCCCAGCGGGGTCTTGGGTAGATGTGCACCAAGAACACAGCACGAACTGGCCTTGCGTGACCCGAAAGGGGCCTCGGAAGAAAGCACGAGGACACAGCCCAACCGTTCACATGGCCGGAGGGGCCTCGGGACGTGAACACCGAGGACACAGCCAAAACCGACCAAGTCTAACTGCCAACTCCCGTCGGTGTGACGACTGGCGGGCCCGTAGACCTGCCACACTATCCTTAACCCAGGATTACGACACCACGTGTCGACTCACACCACATGCAAATTCCACATCAACATATCATGGAAGGGGCCTCGGAGTGATCACGAGGTCACAGCCCAAACATCCATTCACACCTTACCTCAACACGACCAAAACTTAGTGGCGGTCAACACCGCACTTGCACAGTTACCATAAGATGCCAATAAGAGACAACCCACTATTGTTGGACTCCTAAATTCAATCCGATATATAACATATGCATGGCCATGGGTTACCCATCTATGTATCATCCCAAGTGATTTCAACATGATATAAACAAGATTTGCTCTTACGACAACTTACCGAAGTATTATCAAATCAATCCAATTAAACATAAGGAAATCATCAGGCCTCAAGCTATCTTGCGATAATAAATTGATTTCTAAAACAGTAAATACTATCATCCATAACACTTTGGTGGTTAACATAAATTATTTCACCAAAATCTCGAATTAATTGCGACATTGGACCCCCATTTCAAATCCACAATGTATGTAGAGACCCAGAATTTCAGCGCAGGATTAGCACTGGACAGCAACTTCGACCGGTGTTTCCTGAAGTTACAGGAATCCGGTGGAGGCGTGTAACCCCTCGTTGGAAAGGCCTTTTCATGATCTACAACTTTCATATTCGGGTCACAACCCAGATCTGACAATAACTTACTCGAAATCGGCTTCAAAGTTCGCTGCGCACAGAACACGATTTCTGTGTACAGGAATTGCCGGACAGCAAACTCGATTAGGTTTTCCCGGGGCCACAGACATCACCTGAAGTCGTACAACCACTCGTTGGAAAGGTATTTCCAAAGGCTACAACTTTCGTGTTTAGCCAAAAGCCCAGATCTGCCCATATCCTATACGAAAATGGCCTAGAAGATCGCTACGCGCAGAATACAGATTCTGCGCGCATCTTAAAGAAAAAATGAACGGCATCGGTCCGTCTTCCTCCTCAAGCGATCCTTCCTAAATTTTCCAGAAATGTCCTCCTCCCTTATTCAACCTCAAGGGCCAAAACTCCTCACGAAACCATTCACCCATCGTCGTATTGAAGAAAAGGGGAAGGGTTGAAGAGATCTAAAATCTAGGATTCAAATCCTAGCATGGCCAAACCTAGAAATCTTCTCCTCTCCATCAAGCTCTCTTGAGCCGATGTCTCTCCTAAATATCTAAGATCTAGCACCAAGGGAGAGGGTAGGAAACTCACATTGGCTCCAGCGGTACCACCATTTCTTGCCATGGATCGCGTAGTTCTCCTCGGCGGCATCTTCTCTGTCACGACGATGGCGAATCTCCTCCGGTAGAACTTGCTCCAGCGGTTTTCCTCTCACCAGGAGTTCTCACAGGAGATAGGGGGTGAAATGAGAGTGAAAACGGCTAGGGTTTCCTCTGCCCCTTATAAACAAAACATGACACGGGTAGGGACACGGCCGTGTCCGTACCCGTGTCCCGCTTCCGCGAAACGGCCGTGGCGGTTTCCATGTCGGTTCAATGTTTGACACGGGTAGGGACACGCCCGTGTCCCGACCCGTGTCCCCATGACACGGCCGTGTGCATGGCCGTGTCATTGGCCGTGTACTTCTCGGGTTGCATCTCGACACTTCTCGTCGAGCTCAACTCGACGCACACGGGTAGGGACACGCCCGTGTCACTACTCGTGTCCCCCGCTCGACTATCTCGACGCATCTCGACGATCTCGACACGCTTCGTCGAGATCATCTCGACGCACACGGGTAGGGACACGGCCGTGTCACTACCCGTGTCACCTGGTGTCGACACAGTTCGACGATCTCGACACGGCTCGTCGAGCTCAACTCGACGCACACGGGTAGGGACACGGCCGTGTCACTACCCGTGTCACTTGCTGTCGACACAGCTCGTCAGTCTCGACACGGCTCGTCGAGCTCAACTCGACGCACACGGGTAGGGACACGCCCGTGTCGCTACCCGTGTCGCTACCCATGTATTTTTACACTGATTTCTCCATGTCACCACAAGTGCAGTCCAATTCCCGGCACTTCTCAGGACTCGAGTCAACCCTCCTGACTCAAAACACACACACTAGGGGCCTAGAGCGATTCGGGACGTTACAAATCCTATAAACAAAATAAAAGATTTCGTCCCCGAAATCAGGCTTAGGTTGTGTGGAAAAAGCTTAACAGGAAATTTATCATACGTTTTTAAATAAGATTACCTTGAGCAAACAACTCCGGGTAGCGTTGCTGCATTAAATCCATTGGCTCCCATGTGTACTCCTCCTTCCCATGATTCAACCATAGCACCTTCACTAAGGGAACACTTTTGCGGCGTAATGTTCTTGTCTCGCTGTCAACAATCCGTACCGGCTCTAGTCGCACAGACCTAT
Source organism: Platanthera guangdongensis (assembly GCA_039583875.1). Classification (NCBI taxonomy): domain Eukaryota; kingdom Viridiplantae; phylum Streptophyta; class Magnoliopsida; order Asparagales; family Orchidaceae; genus Platanthera; species Platanthera guangdongensis. The sequence goes on from CM077149.1 coordinate 90,901,788, forward strand.
CTGACGCCACCGCACCATCAGTAGTGGGAATAAATTGGTCGGGCCGCAATAGTGCTTTTCGAAGCGACGATACATGGAACACGTCGTGAAGATTTTCTAGTTCCGGTGGTAACTCCAACCGATAGGCCAACGGGCCAATTCTTTCCAATATAGTATAAGGCCCAACATACCTTGGGCTGAGCTTTTTCACTCCCCGCACCCGCGACACTCCATGCATCGGCCGAATCTTAAGGAACACTTTTTCGCCCACTTGGAACTCCACCATCCGGTGCTTTTTATTGTAATATTTTGCCTGTCGACTTTAAGCCTCCAACATGCGGTCTCTTATCAATCTGACAGCCATATCAGTATCATCTATAAATTCATTTCCTAAAGCCTTCGGATCTTCATCCTACACCCAAGACAAGGGGGTCATGCACCTTCTTCCGTAAAGGGCTTCATGGGGCGCCATGCCGATGCTCGCCTGATGGCTATTATTATAGGAAAATTCCACTAGTGGCAAGAGCCTTTCCCATGGCTCTCCTCTGTCCAGCACACATAATCTCAACAAATCCTCCAGCGTTCTGATGGTCCGCTCTGACTGCCCGTCAGTCTGAGGATGAAATGCGGTACTAAAGGTTAGGCCTGAGCCCAAATACGCCTGTACCGCCTTCCACTCATTGGATGTAAACCGACCATCCCGATCCGAAACAATTGTCTTGGGCACGCCATGATACCGTACAAATTGCTCCACAAAAAGGCGTACCAAAACATCCATGTGTGCTTCCTTCTTCATTGGAATGAACCGGGCCACCTTTGTCAGTCGATCCACAATAACCCACACCGAATCATTCCCGGAGCGTGAGCGAGGTAGCCCATGGACAAAGTCCATGGAGATATCCTCAAACTTCCATTCGGGAATTGGCAAAGACTGCAACAAACCAACGGGACTCCTGCATTCAGCCTTCACCCTTTGACAAGCTTCGCAATGTGTAACATAGTAGCGAACATCCTTCTTCATTCCCGGCCAACACATGGTCTTCCGCAGTCCGGCGTACATCTTAGCAATACTCGGGTGTACTGAATATTGAGAGGAATGCGCCTCTCTCAATATATCCTCCCGAATTTTGCCGCCCTTGGGAATATAAAGTCGGCCTCGAAGATAAATGAGGCCGTCTTTTAGTGTGTACTCATCGGTGGCCCCATCTTCAATTTCCTTGATTGTCGGGGCCAAGGCCGCATCCATACCTTGCTCCACCCGAATCCGATCTCGGATATCACAAACTATGCTCATGTTTGCCAAATACTCTGCATACTCTGTCGAAGGAGCCTTGAATACTAGAGTAATTTCCATCTCCTCGATCATCCGAGCCAACTCCATACTCATCAACCGAGACTCTGGGCTAGAGCCTGGCGCTTTTCTACTCAAGGCATCGGCTACCGAGTTCGCTTTCCCGGGGTGGTAGTTCAGGGTGAACTCATAGTCGCATAGAAATTCCAACCACCATCGTTGTCTCATGTTCAACTCCTTCTGAGTGTGGACATACTTCAAGTTCTTGTGATCGGAAAAGATCTCGCAGTGTACGCCATATAGGTAATGCCTCCAGACCTTCAAAGCGAACACCACTGCTCCCAGCTCCAAATCATGAACCGGGTAATTAACTTCATGTTTCTTTAACTTCCTTGAAGCATAAGCGATTACATGCCCGTGCTGCATTAGCACCGCACCCATCCCTTGATATGATGCGTCCGTGTAAACCTGAAATCCTTCCTTCCCCGACGGAAGTGCAAGGATGGGGGCGGAGGTAAGCCTATCCTTCAACTCTTGAAATGCTGCTTCACATTGAGGTGTCCACTCAAATGGCACACCCTTCTTCGTCAAGGAGGTAAGAGGAAGGGCAATCTTGGAAAATCCTTTCACGAATTTGCGGTAGTAGCCAGCAAGCCCAAGAAAGCTTCGTACATCGGCCGCCGACTTCAAGGGCGACCACTCCTTCACGGCCTGCACCTTAGCTGGATCCATAGCTAATCCTGCTCCACTGATCACATGCCCCAAGAAGGCAACCTCCTTAAGCCAGAATTCACACTTGCTAAACTTGGCATACAAGGCGTGCTCCTTCAATTTCTTTAAAACCAAGATCAGGTGCTCGACATGCTCCTCCTCCGTCTTTGAGTAGACTAAGATGTCGTCGATGAAAATGATGACGAAGATGTCCAAGTATGGTTCAAACACCTTGTTCATCAGGCTCATAAAGGCCGAAGGTGCATTTGTGAGCCCAAACGGCATTACTGTGAACTCATACAAACCATATCTCGAACTGAAGGCTGTTTTCTGAATATCCCCCTCTTGTATCCTCAACTGATAGTATCCAGAGCGCAAGTCTAGTTTAGAGAACCAATGTGCTCCCACTAATTGATCGAACAACTCGTCGATCCGAGGTAGCGGATAAGTGTTCCGCACCGTTAATCGATTGAGTTCCCGATAATCTATGCACAATCGCAGGGTTCCATCCTTCTTCTTCACGAACAGCACAGGGGCACCCCATGGTGATGAACTGGGGCGAACGAACCCTGAATCTACTAGTTCTTGCAATTGAACTCTAAACTCCGCGAGTTCTTTCGGGGCCATTCTGTACGGAGCCTTGGACACAGGCTTGGCACCTGGTACTAGATTGATCTGGAAGTCAACCTCTCTATGCGGAGGTAATCCTGGTAGCTTCTCAGGAAATACCTCAGGAAAATCCCGCACAACCCGTACATCCTTTAATTCCAACGCTTCCTCCTTCAACTCGAACCAGATCATGAAGACCTCGTCCCCCTTCATATGAGCTTTTACAACCTGGACGGAAGATAACATCATGCGGGGCGCGAAACCAATACCTTGGAAGATGACGTCAGAGTCTCCATGTCTCAAATAGATCCGCTTCTCCGCGCAGTCGATCCTCGCGATGTGCCAATCCAGCCATACCATGCCCAAAATGATGTCAAACTCCGGCATTCTCAGAACCGTGGCCGGCGTATCAAAGGCCTTCCCATCAATAAATAACTCAAACTCGCACTTGGCGGCTGCGATCATCTCCGAGCCATCCGGAAGGCGTACACGTCGGGCTATGCCAGTGAAGTACTGTACATCCTCCACATCTTTTATGAAATCCTCGGACACAAAAGAGTGTGAGGCACCGGTATCGAACAGCGCATAGGCCGTCTTCCCGCCAATAATCACGGTGCTTAAGTGCCAATAACCAAAACTTATTGCTAGTGTCTAATAAGTTCTAATCAATTCATGTTAAACCATGCAAATATGTAAACTAATTAAATTATACCTGCAATCACCTCTTGGGGGTTCCGTTCCTGTGCCATGTCAAGTGCGTACACCTGATCCCTAGCAGGACCGGGGTTACCTCTTGGCGGCCCTCGTCCTCGACCACGCATATATCCCCGTCCTCGTGGAGCTGGTGGAGGGAGAGCAGGAGGGAGAGCAGGAGGGACGTTCCCATACAGCTGCGGGCAAAAACGTCGGATGTGGCCCGGCTGGTTGCATTCGAAGCACACCAGACCATGACGCCCTTCAGGTTGTTGAAATCGTTGAGGCTGTGGGGGTGGAGGCAACGCAGGCGGCTGCGGAACTGGATGCTCCACCCTATAGTTTCGGTGGACACTCCCTCCACCTCTTTGGTGTCCCCTTCCTCCTCTGAAGTCTCGCCTCCTTCTATTCCATGGGCCGGCTTCCATCACGTCCTCCGCGGGCCTCTTACTACATCCCATGTGGTCCGCCTCCAATCTTTTTGCCATATCAATGATCTCCGCCAAGCTACCATCCGCTATAAACAAAAGGGACTACCTTAGGGGATCTCGCAGCCCCTTGTAGAAGCGCTTGGCATAGCCTCTGTCATCCAACTCGTAAGAATCCGCAACCTTGCGAGATGCTGGAATTCCCGCTGGTATTCCGTAACCGTCTTTGATCCCTGCTTTAATAGAAGGAACCTCTGCTCAAGCTCATCTCGGGCCGACGTAGGGATAAAGTGCTCCAAGGAAACCTCCGAGAATTCACTCCAACTTATCTCTGTGTAGATCCGGCCTTGGAAGGTAGTTCCCATGAGGGACTTCCACCACCTCTTCGCATGGAAGTCCAAGACGGACACTGCCAATGTCACTGCCATGTTGGCCGGGCAACGGATACCAGCCAACAACTCCTGTATCGTCTCTAGCCATTCCTCTGTACGTACAGCCGACTCCGCCCCAAGGTAGACGGGAGGGGAGAGAGCCCGGAAGGTGCTCAGCCAGTTGGAGCTCGGGGCCTGTTGTTGCACCGGAGCCTGCTGTGCCTTAAAAGCATCAAGAATGGCGGTGAGTGTTTGCCCCAACTCAGACTGTTGGAACTGAGTGGGTATGGGAGGGGTAGGAGTACCCCCCATCGGCTCAACATGCAGTGGAACCTACACGTAGACGACAAATTTGTGGTCAGGTTGGCTAAACTCAAGGTCAAAGTTGGACAAACTCAATGTGAATTACATATGGGCACACCACTGCTTCCGCTAAGTCAGTTTGTCCACAAACCGACTAACCAAACGGGGGTGGCACCATTGTTGAATGACTTCCTTAGTTGAGGATCGTGGCAAACTGATACCAATTGTAAAACTCCCCCTACCCGGATCCCAAAACACGGCACGAAGAGGGAGTCTTATGCCCGGAACAGCCGCCTTGCGGTAGCATTAGCACACGGGCTAACCTGTACCACAAGACGCCTATTCCGCCGGCTACAACAATATCAATATATCATGCCAACCCAACCAATTAAATAAACTACCAGAAGTCAAATCCACACTAAGTTATAATGTCCAAATACATCAATAAGGAGAAGCTAAAACATGCTTCTACAATATATCAGAGTACAGCTAAACATTGCCCAAACGGGCTACAACAGAGTAATAGAACTAACATCGGTGACCGACGGTATCGATGGCACCGTCCCTTCAGGCCCTGTCATCCTGGCCTGGCTGTACTGCGGCGTAGTCTGCGGCTGCTCTACCTGCGGCGTGACCTCCTAAAAAGGAAGACGTAGCAACCGTTAGTCGAAACGACTAAGTGGTTTCACATCCGCTCCCCCGGCGACTCCTCGGCACCGGGCGGAGAAAAGGAACAAGAGTATAGTATATAACAAGTATGCAAGTAAAGGAAGTACAAGCAGGTGTCAGTAGTGTAAGAGTAACAGTATCATAATCAGCATTTATGTAAGAGCTACACTAAACTAGCAAGTATAAGTAACAGCAGGAAAGTAACTTAACTTATAAGAATGCCCATACAAACTTATAAGTTAAGGATCGGGTTACATAAAAGTAACTCATCGTATAAGAGTGTCCATACAAACTTATACGATGAGGATCTTGTTGTGCAATGATATGAAATGCTATGAATGCTATGCAATGACTCACCCATGCACACCCATGCAATTGCTATGTCGACACAGACTATAGTTCCCACTATTCGAGCAGGTAGCTAATCTCTCAGGCATCAGCCGCCGTGGCCAGGCGGTGACAGTAGAACGGGAACTTCTACTACTAGGCGGGTATCACACTACTTCACCTAGGCCTCCGTACGCCTCAACGCTAAGAACACAACAGCGGAGCCCATGCGTACTATGGCCCAGCGGGGTCTTGGGTAGATGTGCACCAAGAACACAGCCCGAACTGGCCTTGCATGACCCGGAAGGGGCCTCGGAAGAAAGCACGAGGACACAGCCCAACCGTTCACATGGCCGGAGGGGCCTCGGGACGTGAACACCGAGGACACAGCCCAAACCGACCAAGTCTAACTGCCAACTCCCGTCGGTGTGACGACTGGCGGGCCCGTAGACCTGCCACACTATCCTTAACTCAGGATTACGACACCGCGTGTCGACTCACACCACATGCAAATTCCACATCAACATATCATGGAAGGGGCCTCGGAGTGAGCACGAGGTCACAGCCCAACCATCCATTCACACCTTACCTCAACACGACCAAAACTTAGTGGCGGTCAACACCGCACTTGCACAGTTACCATAAGATGCCAATAAGAGACGACCCACTATTGTTGGACTCCTAAATTCAATCCGATATATAACATATGCATGGCCATGGGTTACCCATCTATGTATCATCCCAAGTGATTTCAACATGATATAAACAAGATTTGCTCTTACGACAACTTACCGAAGTATTATCAAATCAATCCAATTAAACATAAGGAAATCATCAGGCCTCAAGCTATCTTGCGATAATAAATTGATTTCTAAAACAGTAAATACTATCATCCATAACACTTTAGTGGTTAACATAAATTATTTCACCAAAATCTCGAATTAATTGCGACATTGGACCACCCATTTCAAATCCACAATGTATGTAGAGACCCAGAATTTCAGCGCAGGATTAGCACTGGACAGCAACTTCGACCGGTGTTTTCTGAAGTTACAGGAATCCGGTGGAGGCGTCTAACCCCTCGTTGGAAAGGCCTTTTCATGATATACAACTTTCATATTCGGGTCACAACCCAGATCTGACAATAACTTACTCGAAATCGGCTTCAAAGTTCGCTGCGCACAGAACACGATTTCTGTGTATAGGAATTGCCGGACAGCAAACTCGATTAGGTTTTCCTGGGGCCACAGACATCACCTGAAGTCGTGCAACCACTCGTTGGAAAGGTATTTCCAAAGGCTACAACTTTCGTGTTTAGCCAAAAGCCCAGATCTGCACATATCCTACACGAAAATGGCCTAGAAGATCGCTGCGCGCAGAATACAGATTCTGCGCGCATCTTAAAGAAAAAATGAACGGCATCGGTCCGTCTTCCTCCTCAAGCGATCCTTCCTAAATTTTCCAGAAATGTCCTCCTCCCTTATTCAACCTCAAGGGCCAAAACTCCTCACGAAACCATTCACCCATCGTCGTATTGAAGAAAAGGGGAAGGGTTGAAGAGATCTAAAATCTAGGATTCAAATCCTAGCATGGCCAAACCTAGAAATCTTCTCCTCTCCATCAAGCTCTCTTGAGCCGATGTCTCTCCTAAATATCTAAGATCTAGCACCAAGGGAGAGGGTAGGAAACTCACATTGGCTCCAGCGGTACCACCATTTCTTGCCATGGATCGCGTAGTTCTCCTCGGCGGCATCTTCTCTTTCACGGCGATGGCGAATCTCCTCCGGTAGAACTTGCTCCAGCGATTTTCCTCTCACCAGGAGTTCTCACAGGAGATAGGGGGTGAAATGAGAGTGAAAACGGCTAGGGTTTCCTCTGCCCCTTATAAACAAAACATGACACGTGTAGGGACACGGCCGTGTCCGTACCCGTGTCCCGCTTCCGCGAAACGGCCGTGGCGGTTTCCATGTCGGTTCAATGTTTGACACGGGTAGGGACACGCCCGTGTCCCGACCCGTGTCCCCATGACACGGCCGTGTGCATGGCCGTGTCATTGGCCGTGTACTTCTCGGGTTGCATCTCGACACTTCTCGTCGAGCTCAACTCGACGCACACGGGTAGGGACACGCCCGTGTCACTACCCGTGTCCCCCGCTCGACTATCTCGACGCATCTCGACGATCTCGACACGCTTCGTCGAGATCATCTCGACGCACACGGGTAGGGACACGGCCGTGTCACTACCCGTGTCACCTGGTGTCGACACAGTTCTACGATCTCGACACGGCTCGTCGAGCTCAACTCGACGCACACGGGTAGGGACACGGCCGTGTCACTACCCGTGTCACTTGGTGTCGACACAGCTCGTCAGTCTCGACACGGCTCGTCGAGCTCAACTCGACGCACACGGGTAGGGACACTCCCGTGTCGCTACCCGTGTCGCTACCCATATCTTTTTACACTGATTTCTCCATATCACCACAAGTGCAGTCCAATTCCCGGCACTTCTCAGGACTCGAGTCAACCCTCCTGACTCAAAACACACACACTAGGGGCCTAGAGCGATTCGGGACGTTACAGCACGGCTTGGCGGATTCCGTCTGGCGAGTTGACTGCTGGGTCCCGGGGCTTGCCGCTGAGCAGGGCTGGCGCTAGTGATGACCAGACGAGTTGATCTGGGACGCGACTAGCCGGTCAGGCCGCCATGTGGTGACCGCCCGAATTGGGAGGCCTGGCGGCTTGAAAGTTCAGGCCGCCCGGTCTGGAAAGCTGTGCGAGCAGGTCGCGGATTCCGGGCTTATCATAATCCCCACACATTTTTAAGTTTCCAAGAAACTTCGAAAATGTAGAACTAAGCCGGAGACCGCGACTGCCTCATCGTCGTCTATAAAATCCTCTGGCCCTTGTCATTCTTCATGATTTCTGCCAGACCACGGGTCGCTACTCGCCACTTGCGGTTAGTATTTTGCAAGCCGACACGACCTTTCACAAGATGGATGTTATGTCATCAATGTTAGCCCACAACAAGAAACCGTCAGAAAAGAAGCAAAGTCGGAGCGAGAAATCAGATGATTCTGCCCGACAGCCTGCCAAGAAGATTGGGAAGCCGGAGACTTCAGCGGCTTCTGGACCTGAAAAGAGGCCGACAGAGACCGTCGGCAGATCATCGCAAGCCGCAGTAGATCCCAAAGTGGTTTCGAAGACTGTTCCACCACAAACCGGAATTGCCAAATCCTTCGACATGACTTTCTCTCCATCAGGAGAACCCCTCCTAAAAATAGGTGGGACGGAGGAGAAAAGTGTCGAATCTGGGAAACCGTCCGAATTGCGGGACAAGGTCGACGTAATCGTTGTGGATGAAAACGAGCCGGAGAAGGCGCTGGAGACCAAACAGATTTTGGGCGAACAGCGCAAACAGACTGAAAAGGTGTTCGGTTCCTTGAAACGGTAGAAGGAAAGGAGCGAAACCCTTGAAGAAAGGATGAAGAGGAAGATGAGGAAGTTGCAGGCCAGAAACCGGAATATTTCTGCAAAGACCGGCGCGGACAGTCTTCAACTTAGGCCACACGAGAAGGAGGTACCCGAGAACCCGCCCACACCGGATTACAAGCTGAGCGAACTGGAGAGTACACCCGCGGTTAGCGAGTCGCTTAGTGAGCTCCTGAAGGGCATGGAGACCCTTCAGTAGCAAGATGCGCTATTGTCGACACCAGCGGCCTCTGAGGAGGTTGACCGCCCCGATATCCAGGTTATTGGGGAGAAGCCTGGCGAACCGGCTTCCGTGGCTTCTGAAGGAGCCGAGAAACTGAAGCTTCGAGAGAAGATGGAGGAGATGAAGAAACTGATCGCCGAGAAGCCGGTGGCGACCACACTTCCATTGCTGCAAGGTAAACACCGGGAAGTTAGGCGAATTATTAAATTCTACAAGTCGCGGTCAAGGAAGAAGGGGGAGAATATAATATTAAACCCGCTGGCCAGCTTTTTCCTGACCACAGCTCAACTGAAAAGCCGAGCTAAGGAAGCCGAGCGGCTATGGAAAGAAAAGCTAAAAAGGATAGATCCCGAACGGTTCAGGCGGCCAGTGTTTAGAATCCATATCGCGGCCTCTGGAGGACATAAACATCAAACTGACGGTCTTATCCTACCGATTCCCTTGCTAGAATGCCGCAATTATCTGACTGAACCTGACTGCGGTTTATCTTCTGCAGGTGTACCGGAGACCGCGATGAACCCGTGCGACTTGACATCATTCATGTCTATGCTTCCACCGCCTCCGCCAAGTGTCCGGGAGAAGGAGATGGCCGACTTCCAGAAGGAGGTCGGCACACTGCAGGCAGCTTTGAACGCGGCCACAGAAATCTTGCGGATTAAGGACGAAGAGAAGCGGGTTGCCCAGAAGGCCGCGGAAAAAAGGATCCAAGAGTTGCAAACCACACTAGAGTAAGAGACCACAAGGTTGCGAACTGCGCTTGAGCAGGAGACCATGAGGTTGAAGTCTGCGATGGAGCAAGAGACTGCCAGGCTCCAGACCGTGATGGAAGAAGAGACCGTAAGGCTACAGACCGCGATGGAAACCGCTGAGGCGAAGATTGCTGATATGCAGGTCGCCTTGGAGCAGGAAAAGGCAGAGAAGTATTTGCTGATGGCTGCGCGGCGAGAAGGAGACAGAGAAGAGATTCGACATCCTGAGGACGGCGAAGACCAAGGTCTGCCAGAGGAGACCGGCGGAGAACATCGGCCTGCACTACCAACTTCTGGAGAGTTGTCGGATACTGGCCGCCCGGCCTCTGGTGAGACTTCGAATCCACCGGAGGCTGCGGCGCCTAAACAGGCCACAGTTCCAAGCGGTCTCGGGGGTCAGGCGATCCCAATGATCCCATTTGCGAGAGTAGAACGCGATACTGCGCGGGTTCATCGGTCTCTGCATGCACTTCACAATCTGGTTAGCCAGGTGTACGTTGCGATTGTGCAGACCGGTGAACAGGTCGCGCACATAGGACGAGACAGGCCGGAAGGTGATAAGTAAGGCTGAGCGGTTTGAGCGATCTAAGCCGCGCGGACAATTGAATATTATGTTGTAATATATATTTTTTCTGCTGGCTGTTGGACAATTTGATTGTTGTAAACTGTTGTATCTTATTATGCCGCGAACTGTATGCGACTTATGCTGTTTGTATTTATAATCCACATGCCTGTTCCTTTGCTCTAGAAATATCTAAAGTATAGGATAGTAGCCGCCCGGTATGGCGAACAGAGCGCCGGCTTGAAAGTTTGATATCCACAGGATTTGCCATGGAATTATTCTAAGTGCAGGTGTATAGCCGTGCGGACTGACGGCTAAACAGCGGCGTGGACGCTAAGCTGATCTGTATTTCCTGTAGGTTTAGGTCGCGCGGCGTGATGAGTAGCCGCGATTTGACGTTGGGCACTGTACCTTCACAGATTTTCTATAAATAGAGCTGACCCCGGAGATTTCATCACAAATCAAAAACGATGTGGGCAAAGTCCAAGTCATTGCGGTCTGACAAGGCCACTGCGGTTAGGACTGACGCGGCCTCCGCTTTCCACTCTGCAGATCATAAAGAATGCAGGCTTACAAAAGCCGAGCTGGAGGATTTTGTAGAGAAACACATGCAGGGAAGTCCGCTGGTCGCGCGGCTTCCACTACAGGACGAGCTGATTAATTCTTCCCACGCAAATCAGATCGCGGTCCCCATCGACCACTTTGACTGCGGCTTTAGCATCCCGGTCATGATGGAGGCCGTAGCAGTCTTCGACCATTACGGAGTTGTGCCGGGACAACTACCCCCAAATTCGATAGCCGCGATATATAGCTTCATCTCCTACCTAAGGTCGGAAAGAGTCCGCTTCTCTATGAGGCTCTTCCGAGAATGCTTTTCGGTGCGGTCTATCCCGGACTCCGGGACAAAGATCTTCCGAGGGCACCTGTACTTCGGCTGTAGAGGGCTCAAGATAGTAAACTTGGCGAACAAGATCACCAACTGGTCCGAGCGGTTTCTCATCTTCGAAAGAAACCTGGGGTTGCTGCCAATCAACCCGCAAATCCGCGAAGAGGCCGCCTTCGGCAGCGGCGGCTTGGACAGCGTGGAGAAGAAGATCTACAACTTCTTCAAGGGCGAGCGGCTTGATGTAAACCACTACATCCCGCAGCTGCCGTCGTTAGTAGGAATAGAAGCGGAAGATAGTAAACTCCAAGCCGGCCGAACTGAATTCTTAGCCGCACGGCCTGAAATCTAACATTGCCTTTATCTTTGCAGCTGCTGTGGCGGTTTCGCTGAACAAGCCGCAGACTCCTAGCGGCCTGACTCTCACTCAAAGAGAGAAGAGAGCGAGGCGGGCCAAGCCGGCGCGAGTTGTGGAGGAGGAGGAGTCGGCCTCCTCTGGAGAGTTTATGCTGCAAGGAACGGGCAGCAGCCTGAAGGACGTCCACGGCGATCCGGCATTGCGGTGGAGTCCGGACGGCAAGTCAGTGACGATCTCCACCGCCCTCCCCTACTGGGGGTGAGAAGAAGTAAGCCGCCACGCGAGCGTGGTTGGCAGCGCGCTGTATGGCAAGCGCAACCTGAGGGCGATGCGCCGAGTTCCACCAGACGACCTGCCCCAGCTAGCCGCGCAAGTCAGGGAAAGGAGCTTCGTGGCAAGTCACTTCATGGGCCTTGCCTACAAGCAGCTTATGAAGGAGAATAGCGGCCTGAAGAGGCAGTTAGGGGAACAACAGGAAGAAAACAAGCGGCTAAAGGAAAGGGAGGCGGTGAGTCATTACCGATACTCGTGCGGTTAGCATTAGATAACTGCGCGGCCTTACCTCTACTTTTTTTGCAGGAAGTGTACAACCCGGCAAACCCCATCTTCCAGGACATCGTCATCCCGCAACTCGTCCAGGGGATTGATGGAGCGCTTAACCTCCTCCGGGACCTTGGCGGCTTGGCGACCGGCTTCACCGACTTCACTTGTGCCGACATCTACCCCACCCTGAAAGAGCAGGTGGCCGACGTCTACAGGTCGATCAAGGGCAAGGGCAAGGTCGGGGAAGAAGTCGGCGAGGAGGAGGAATACGTCGAGGAAGAGGGCGGCCAGGGAAGCCGGAGTGCACGCGCATCATCTGAGTTCGGCAGTCAAGAATCTGAGACCGCGCGGCTAGATTCGACAACTTCTGGCGGTTCAGGGAGCTCGGCGACTAGCAGCGGGTACTCTCAATCCTCCGTCGATGGCGGTGATGGCGGTGATTTAGATTCCCCTGCGGCTAAGAAACTTAAACCGGGCGATTAGAAACTCGTTAACTTGTTTTTTGTATTCTGAACTTTTTTGGAAATCGGCGGTATTATTTTTGTAACCGCGCGATTAATGCTTTGTAACACTTAATTAAATAGAAATTAAGGAAACTTTACCTTTCTCTTTACTACATCTCATTTTTCTTACTCGTTTAAGTCCGCCCGGTCTCAGTATAACTTCCGATTTTGTAGAATGTTAGCATATAAACCGGTCCGAGTCAATATTGCGGCTTCAACGAAGTTATCCGTAAGAGAGATAGATTTCCTTGCGGCTTATTTCGGAATATAACTCAATAATAAGCCGCGCGGTTAATAGTTTACACCGCCATTTGCTTAGTCGCCAAAAAACCATGACTTTGAACTATAAGATTGCGGCTAGGGATTCGAAACCGCGGCTTCTGATAATATAAGCCGACATAGGCACATGGAAGCCGAAAATTTTTGTGACGACAGGTCGATGATTATCTAATATAATTAATACCATAGAAGTCGGCAGATTAAAGCCAGGAATTAAGTGCCAGAAGCAGGTCGGCCGACTTCCTGTCCATGTGAATAAAAAACCGGCAATTGATATATGGAAGCCAAATAAGATAGACCAGGCCTAGACTTGTTGGCGGACGTAAGTCGGCCGAGTTCCTAAATATATGAATAATAATCCGGCAGGTAGGCACAAGGAAGTCAAATAACTTTAGCCGGAATATGTAACCGGGCGGCCTGTGTACTGAATTATAAAAATTGGCACAGGCCGCTTAATAAAACTGAGAAATAGCGGATAGGCTCGTGTTGTCCTGCAAGAATAGATGGAGATATGCAATTATGTGTCAATGTGGGCAGGTGCATGCAGTAGTACTTTCCACACAAAGAACACATAAGCGGGATTGAAATTCTTAATATCCACGACCGATGTTAAGCTGGACAAGTACGCAACGTCTGCGACTGAAGTCAAGCGGGACAAGTACGCAATGTCTGCGACGAAGGTCAAGCGGACAAGTACGTAATGTCTGCGACTGAAGTCAAGCGGGACAGGTACGTAATGTCTGCGACTGAAGGCCATGCGGAATTTCCACTACACATCTGCGACTAATGTCAAGCGGGATGTGGAGGGCTTAAGAATTCAAAAGGGGCTCTTGCCCCTACATGCATGCATATTGGCATTACAAGTAAAGCTAAGGAATAAGCTTCAAATGAAAAGATAACGTTTGTTCAATGTTAAGGATGTGGCAAAAAGATATATGTCTGAAGTTTTAGCATGCCCCATTAATACCAATTGCGAAGGGGACTTTATACACTATTCTGATCATAAGCATTTTTTATCATATAAAGAAAGAGGAAACCCTGCTTGGACCACTGAATAAGAAATGGAAGATTGCCTTAGAGAGTAACTGAATGACATATTCTTGCAACTTTCCAGCTCTTGCAAGTTGATTAGCTAATTCTCTGAGAGCTATGCAATCTTCTGCTAGATGACCAATATCTTTATGATACTTGCAAAAAAGCTCCTCGTGCCGATACTTGATTTTCGATTTAAAACGCCGAGGCTTCTTGAACTCAAGCATTCCTTGAATGATTATCAAAAGATCTTCCATAGGAATTTTGAACTTAACATAATTACCTGAACCTTTTTCGCACTTTGGTGTTTTATCCTGGAGAAAAGGAGGAGACTTGCAATATTCAACTTGCGAAACATCTTGGGAGGAAACAGATCGCTGGTGACCAGAAGTCCCTTGAGATTGTTTAGCCATTTGATTCAGAAACGAAACATAACCTTTATTTGCCTCTTCGCCTATTATGAACTTATTAACTATATCAATAAGATCTCCATAGCTTTTGGGATACTTTGTGGTGAGCTTGAATTTCAATGGGCCTTCTAGAAGTGCATTTATTAAAGCATGCAAGTAATAGTCTTGATGGACGCTACAAACATCCAGAACCTCCTTTTGAAACCGATCAACAAAATCTGGATTAGACTCGTCCATTTCTTGCTTGATTCGGAAGAGAGCTCCAACGTCCCATTTTCGCTTCCTATAAATAGTGAATCTTGAAATAAATTGACTTCGAAGATCTTTAAAGCTGGTTACCGATCGAGGTGGGAGACTATAAAACCATTCCCTTGCAATATTGCCAAAAGATATAACAAAGAGTTTGCATTTTACTCCATTTGACACGTTTCTCAGTGAAATAGCTGATTCAAAAGCTTGCAAGTGAGAAAATGGATCATCACATCCAGAATACTCTGGGAGACGCGGCACTCTGAAGTCATTGGAGACAGTATCCCACTGAATACGATTAATGAATGGAGAAGGGGCCTCTTCTTCTTCCTTATAAAGAGGTTCATTTGCAACAGATTCTAGTCCACGCTCAACACTGTTTGCAAAAATTTCTCTATGAGGGTCAACGGACTCATTATTAAAATACGAACAATCCTGCACTTCTGAGAGATCTGTAGCAACTGACATGTGGCTCAATTTATTCTGACCCTTTGCAGGATTCACCTTGAAAAGAGGGAAATAGCCGAACTTTTTCAAGAGACCGCAGAATAGCGGCGGCTTAAGCTGGCGGCTAGACGACAATGCAAACCGATAAGAAGACCGGCGGAAAAGTGAGCGGATAGAATGACAGGTTCTACTGTGCTGGAGGCGGGCTGAAAACCCTAGCCGGCGAAGTCGCGGCTTGCTCGACAGGGCGCCAAACTCTAGAGGCTAGAGCGGTCTGACTGCCTAGACCGCTGATTTCATCGACTAGTCGAGATCTGAAGGTCGCGTGTTAACTGTTGATGCACGAAAACGGACAAGGAGTCGGGCACCACCAGCTAACGGTTCGAACACCGGGGGAAAAAGGGAGACTGTCGACTAGATGGTTACTAGCGGTCGCAGCTAAAGGGAAGGAATAGAGGCCGCTGGCAGCGGCAACAACAGAGTTCACCCGTCGCGGCTTAAATGCCACTCTTGCGGAGGGCTTTCCTTTACTTAAAATGAGAAACAGTTACACGAAGGAGTAAAAGCGGAAGCCGACAGGACTTCAAACCGCAAAACACTAGACTTGAGACCACAGCTCTTAACAGGCGAGCTCCTGGATACAAGTCAGCGTGTCTTGGGGAGTGCACCCTCCCCCTATTTATAGGCTCGGGGGCCTACCCAAGCGGGCAGGGCTAAAGTTACCGGCTGCCCGGGGTACAGGAGAACCGGGCAGAGGTGAGGGGAAGCAAATGAGAAAGAAAACGAGAAAGCAGGGAAGGCGCACGGCTTGGCGGATTTCGTCTGGCGAGTTGACTGCTGGGTCCCGGGGCTTGCCGCTGAGCAGGGCTGGCGCTGGTGATGACCAGACGAGTTGATCTGGGATGCGACTAGCCGGTCAGGCCGCCATGTGGTGACCGCCCGAATTGGGAGGCCTGGCGGCTTGAAAGGTCAGGCCGCCCGGTCTGGAAAGCTGTGCGAGCAGGTCGCGGATTTCGTGCTTATCAGAGAGTATTACATCTTGGAACATGTGGACGCACTGAGGTGTGTTGATGAGGAGATTCTCTCTGATGAGGAAGTTCCCACTTCGTTGTTGGATGAGGAGGTCCAAACCACCACCGAGGACCTCCTGTTCTCAGATTCCCCTCGTCATGACTCAAATGACACTGACAGTGATCTATGTCTGTATCCTGCTGTGTATGAGACAAGGACCACTCCCCCTATTTATGATTATTTTAGTTCTTCTTCTCCTTTATTTCTTGATCCCCATTCTTTATCTGAGCCTGGGCGGGTTGAGTCTTCGCAGGTGCTTCAGGAGGACTTGGATATTTCAGCTCGAGTCTTGGATGAGAGCATCCTCTTTCGTGAGTTGGTTGATTCCTCGTCAGTTGTGGAAGCTCCATTCATTACTTTCTCCTCCTACTGTCTCCCTGTAGACAATGCCTCGTCAGGAAAGGATATTTTTTTTGGTGAGATGAGTGAGGACCAGCGCTCCTCCTCTTCTTACGTCCTATTTCCTCTACCTGGGTTGTACACGTATTATTATTTAGGTAGAGGGGTAACTGTTTTATCGCCGTATCGGTACCCGTTACCGCAACGGATAATGGAACAGTTACCTGTGCACTTTTCCTTTCATATTCCCATTAGCTAGAACTATATAGAATTTAATAAGTCGTGCTGGGATGACAATAATCCCAATACTTATCTTTCATTTTTTGTGCTTTTATTTTCATGTCTATTTTAGTTTTGGCATTTCTTTTTGTATATTTTTCTTTTGTTTTTGCGGAGCTCACCCCTGCAGGTATTCTTGACAAATTCGTATTGGCGGGGTTGTGATTCTTTGTATGGTGGAGCTGCTTCTGTGTTTTTCACTCGTCTTCTGGTATGCTCACTAGCTGAGCATTGGGTAACCTCTTCCCTTGTCTCTTTTTGATTTAAATTCTATATTATATGCTGTGTAGCTTAGTTTAAGTCTGTTGGAGAGCCAGTATTTGTTACCTTTTGCACGCACACATTTCATGTGCATACTAGAAGCTTTTATTGTTTTATTTTGATTAGTTCATCGCATCGTACACCACTGCACCCACATGAGTGCGTGATTAACTTTTTGCGTGCTGCGAGTTAAACTCGTTTCTTTGATAGATTCAGGAAAATTATGGTGTTGTCTTAGGATTGTGAGATGGAGTAAAATGTTGACCTTGTTGTGCTCCTAGTCAATTGGCCTCGTCTCGTGTAGAAATTTGAATAGAATTAATTTTTTTGTATGCTTATAGTTTTATATTTTTCTATGTGCGTAAAATACTTTTTATTCTAATCAAATGTTGGTGAATCCGGTGTGAATCAAAGGTAGTGTAGGGATGTGTGTAGCCGTCACTAGACTCGTTTTGCTCGAGTCAGGAGAAGGAATATCTTTCTTGGTGGCTAAGAACTTGCCCCAAGCTACTCTCGAAGCATTGGTGCATGGTTAGTCTAGCGTGAGTGTGATGTAGGCCATCATTTTGGCCCAGTTGAGCTTTGTACCGTTCCTAACGTCGTATCCTCGCTAAGCCCCGTTGTGCCTATCCATTCTTTTGATTCAGCTCCACCATTATTTCACCAAAGCCTCATAGTCGATCCTAGTCGCCTACCCAAGTCGAGCTTTAGTCTTTTATATTATCATTTTGGAGTGTTGATGTAGTGATATTACATGTGAATATGTGGATGTGCTCCGAGGTTTATATTTGTTGAAATTATAAAAATAAAGAGATAAAAAAAATATGTGAAAAAGAAAAGTGAAAAAGAAAAGTGAAAAGAAAAAGTTTAATTGAAAATCCTTTTGGAGGTGTGATTATATTTGAATTAGGCGGTGCATATTCCCATATGTTAAAAGTTAAGTCTGGGGGTGTGGTGTACCCACACGTATTTTGGATTAGCAGATGGATTCTCTTTTTTTGATAGCTCATTTGGGTTAGGTGCATAACCTTTCTGTTTATCTTTTTTTACCTCACCGTAACCCAAGCCCCATGATTATCCTAAATTCCTACGGATTCACGCTTCGGTTGAACTAGTGTCGCGGAGAGAGTGTGAACGGGCAAGCGTATGGTCCCCAACATTGGTGGATTCCTTTGGAGGTGATCCTGAGCCCTGGTCCTTGTCAAAGCTCACCTTAGTGGCCTACCTACTTTCTTCCTATGCGTGACCGGATGATTCACCGTGATTCCATTTTTGAGTAATAATAAAATTTTGATACGCATTCTGAAAAGTATAAACTATGTTGTATACTTAGAAATTTCTTTTATTATATTTGTATGCATATGAGCATTCGACTTCGCATGGTACTCCGTATCATAATTTCCTTGTTAGCTAATTCATTTTCCCTATCTGCATAGATTTTGTTTGCTCGGGACGCACAAACAGGTAAGTCTGGGGGTGTGATGAGTCTGATTCATATAGGGTTTTTCAGACTCATCTGGGTTATTTTTCAAGCGTTTGCACTTCACTTTTAGTTCTATATCGTTCATATTTCTTCTAGCTTTATTTCCACATGAAGTGCACATTTTGGCTCGTTGTGGTGTGCAATTGCACACTATTCTGTTGGGGGTAAGCACATGGTGCTCCCCAAGTCTCTCTTTTAGTTTTTTTTCTTTTTGTTATGTATGTTGGTGGCTTGCGCCCCCATTGTGAGGTTTTTTGTGCAGGTGGTCAGAAAGCCCAGCCTACAAATTATCTCCTATGTAAAATGCACGATCGTGCGTTTTCTTCGCGCACTATTTCACTGTAATCGTGTGTTTTACTCGGTGGTTTCCTGGGATTTCTGATCTGCCCGTACGTTTGGTTCCTGCACGGTTTGATCCAACCCGAAGGAATCGCACATCCTGCCTGTTTTGGCCTTGTTCTGGGTGCTGTGTGGTTACTCATGCGTTTTGGCCTCGCACAGTTGATTCCAACCATGCGTGGCCATTTTCGCACGCTTTTATTACTTTTTCCTGATCGCACGAACGTGCATTTCCTTCACGCACGTTTTGGGTCGGTCGTGCGCGATCATTTCACACAATACTCAGTTCTGTTTTATCCCGTACGTTTTTATTCACGCAGAGTCTGCGCCCGTGCGTTTTGCCCGTGTGTTAAGAAAATTTTGCGCGATTTCTATTTAAACCGCTGTTTTTCAGGGTTTCAGATATCGGATTTTGCAGCCATTTTCTTCCGTCGGATGGGGGTTTTGCCACGTTCTTCATCCTCAAAGCTAGGTCTTTGCTCCCTATGAAGTTCCCTTGCATCCATGGCGTAAAGAAGTGAGTTTCCACTCTACGATCTCTACAAAGGAAGAAGTGAAGGTTTAACGTGGACAACATAGACCAACGAGAATATGGGCGCTTAGGAAGCGATGACAGCCTTCCCCGACCCCGGACACAACCGATGAGTGGCTCGCTGGACACGGATTGACAACCCGGTGCTTCCTCCCATGTCTACGGCAAAGACTCATTCGTTGTTTGTATCTCTACCTTTCTCTTCCACATTTCTAGGTTTTTGTATTGGATTTTCATTATTATTTGATGCAAGAACTTTGATGAACCTTGGGCTTAATGTTATTTACTATTGTTCATGCTTGTGAGCGATGCGGTGGTTTGTTGGCTTAAGTTACTTGTGGTGTGAATTATTGTGTTTGCTACACTAGCAAGTGCTAGGTGTGAGCATAGTGACGAGGTGCTCTCGACCCTCATTTCGCAAGCCTACTCGTCCATCTGCCTAGCGATTCGGTGCATAGAGGCTCGTGTAGTCTTCCATCCTGCCCGGCGAAGCATCGCATAGCGGCGTTGCATAAGAGTAGCTGTTAGTGTTTTGCTTTATTTTATCGCAACCATCAAAACCCCCTTAGTTAACTCCGACCTAAGGACTTCAAGCTCAAGTCCTCCTCGATATTAACTCCCCCCTTACTGTGTTCCTTGAAGAGATTGATACTTGAGAAAGCCACCCATTTTATATTACTTGTGCGACCGGTACACTTGTCATTCAACGCATCAGCGGGTGAGCGCAATACGTTGCCGGACAGCCTTTGTGGCACGGTTGTGGGCCGGGAAGTCGAAACGTCATGGCTCGTTTTGCAATCCGCACTTTTCCCTGCAGCGGAAAGTTTTCCCACCAGCGGAAAGTTTTCTCGCCCTTTTTCTTCTTATAAATAGGCCTTGCCGGCTCTTTCTCATCCACCGCATTTAAAACTTCCCTTAGCCTTTGCTTCCTGGGAACCCCGACTCGCCCGCTACTTGCGTGGACTTCCTTACCCATTCGGCAAGCTCACTGCAAAATTAGGGGTGGCAGTGGCGACGCGGACGGCCGTGGCAAGGGTGCTTGGACCTTTTTCGAGCACGACTTTCCTCCCATCGTAATTTCCGAGGGTGAATTCTTTGACGCTATTGGCGACCACATCCCGCCCGGTTTCGTGGCGAGGTGACCCAGGGAGAGGAAGAATATAAACGACCTCTCGGGGGAGGAACTCGCCATCCCTTTGGCGCACTTCGAGGCAGGCCTATGGCTCCCTCTTTGGCCGAAGGTTCGCCAGATTCTGAAGTATTTTCGGGGTCGTCCTCGTCCAAATGACCCTGAATTCCATAGCAGTCATGGTCGGATTCGCCTGCTTCCTACGGGAAGAGCGGGTGGAGTTCAGCCTCGCGGTCTTCTACAAGCTATTCTCCTTCCGCGCGAACAAGGACGGGACCACCCATTTCTCTAGTGGTCACGTCAAGGTGCGGGAGACCGTGAATGAGAGCCATAATTGGCTGAAGAAATTCGTGTTTGTCAAGGTCGACTTCGGCAACGTCCCCTTCTCGCCAGTACCGCTCAACGAGGCGAGCTACCGCCCCCCAGCCTAGGGGAAATGAGGCGGATCTATGCGGGTTCTTCACCGGGAAGAACTTTGAGGTCGCCTTCCTGCGCCGGAACTTGGGCAACCTCGCCCTCGTCCCGCCTGGCGGAGGTAAAACACTCGCGCTTTTCCTTTTTATTTCGATTTGTTCGCTTTAACTTTCCCTTCTCGTAGACGAGAAAGACATACCCTTGCACTCTCCATACGAGAGTGACTGAATCGCTCCCTGCAAACTCGCCCGTGCCCAAGCCACAGCCGCCGCACAGTGCGAGATCCCGGCGTCTGCCATCCAGAAACGGCATAGCCGCGAACAACCTCCACCGCCACCTTCCAAGAAGGCGAAGGCTACAGGCGAGGCGTCCACTACGGGCCAAAGAAATGGCAAGGCCCCAGCGACCCAGTCGACTAAGGACCCCGCTCTTGCGATTGCTCCGGCCAGCGACGTCCCCATCGAGGCAGCTGACACCTCCGAGCCACGAGAAGTCACGCGGCCCGCGACGACGCTGGAGCCGAGAGGGCACCGCAACTTCGGCTACGGCAAGAAGTGCCCGGATGAGCTCGGTGTCCCGCTCCTGCTATAGGACAAGTAGTCAAATCGGGTTATTATCTCCACCCTGCTGCCGAGCTGGCTGGAGCAGGACACCATTAGCGGGGAGGCCTAAAACTTCTCCTTCGGCCTCTACTCGCGGGAGGATGCCGTCATTTATGATGAGGAGGCGATGCGGGAGCTGGTGCAGGAAAGTGCGCGGGCCCAGCTCCATAGCCTGAAGCTGGCCCACATGGTCGGCCGGCGCTACACTCAAGTGGAAAGGAACGTCCCCTCACTCAAGAAGTTGGTGGATGAGAATGAGGAGGCCCGGCATCTTGCCTAGGAGGAGGCGGCGCGACAGAGGGAGAGGGCGGATGCAGCCGATGCCGCCGTCGCTGCCTTGGAGAAAGAGAGGGAA
The DNA here is from genome assembly GCA_039583875.1 of Platanthera guangdongensis. Classification (NCBI taxonomy): domain Eukaryota; kingdom Viridiplantae; phylum Streptophyta; class Magnoliopsida; order Asparagales; family Orchidaceae; genus Platanthera; species Platanthera guangdongensis. The sequence continues at coordinate 90,923,699 of CM077149.1, forward strand.
GTGTTACGGGCACGGGTGCAGGAGCTGGAGGTCGTGGCGGCCGTCCCGCCGCCATCAAGCAGCGCCTGCCGGCTCATTCATTACACCGAGTACGAGCTAGAATAGATGATGTAGAAGAACGGTGTCAGCGCGGCCAAGTATACACTTCAGATGCTGCGGAGGGCTAACCTTATCAAAAGCGAGGGCGTGGGTCTCTCTACGAGCGAGGTAGCGCCGACGCTGTTCCTCCTGATGCCTGATCCGGTGGACAAGTCCTACCAGCACATCTAGGGTTTGTTCCCTGGGAGCTCGTGTCGCCCTTATGTATACATTATTTTTTTTTTCTTTTTGTTATAATGTAAGCGCGGGCCGCGTCCTGATTTTGTAATTTTGCTTTTCAGTGAACTATTCTCTACTTGCCTTATCCATACACACATTATTGTTGTTCTCCATGCTTGTGCGATGTAAATTTTTCTCTTTTGTATTCATGACTGGCCTTGATACTCCCGCTCGTAGTTCTTCATTTCGTGTTACGTCGGCGAGGTCGCGCGCCCTCTAAGGACATAGTTTGGGAGGCATAAGGGGCCTAGTTAGCTGGCCCACGAGCGGCGACCTGCCTCCATAGCCCAAGGCCTCTGTGTCGCCCGCGTGCTAGGAGAGGCGAGCCGGCTCGGCTCGCACTCGGGCCATCGGGTTCCGTGCGAGCTGACCTTCATGCGATGTAGCTTGGGCTCTCGCTGCCATATCCGTTATCTTGGGTGTTGGATGATCATGTTGGACTTATCTTGTTAGCCACACGACTCCTTTCTAGGTGATTTGGATGACTGGGGCCCCTCAACTTCCAATATTGTTTCGTTCGTTTTGACCCATCTTTTTGGCTAGTTGGGGAGTTGGATTAGACTCCTACGAGTGACATCCAACCCTATCGGCTAGGTGAGAGCCTAACAGCGGGATCTGCTCGGGGTCTGGGTAGACTCCCTTGAGTGACATCTATCCCTGCCAGCTAGGTGAGAGTCTGGCAGCGGGATCTGCTCGTGGTCTGGGTTGACACCATTGAGTGACATCCAACCCTGCCAGCTAGGTGAGAGCCTGGCAGCAGGATTTGCTCAGGGGCTGGGTAGACTCTCTCGAGTGACATCCAGTCCTGCCAGCTAGGTGAGAGCCTGGCAGCGGGATCTTCTTAGGGTCTGAGTAGACTCCCTCGAGTGACATCCAGCCATGCCAGCTAGGTGAGAGCCTGGCAGCGGGATCTTCTCGGGGTTTGGGTTGACTCTCTCGAGTGACATCCAGCCCTGCCAGCTAGGTGAGAGCCTGGCAGCGGGATCTGCTTGGGGTCTGGGTAGACTCCCTTAAGTGACATCCATCCCTATCAGCTAGGTGAGAGCCTAACAGCGGGATCTGCTCAGGGTCTGAGTAGACTCTCTCGAGTGACATCCAGCCCTGCCAGCTAGGTGAGAGCCTGGTGGCGTTATCTGCTCGGGGTCTGGGTTGGCACCATCGAGTGACATCCAGCCCTGCCAGCTAGGTGAGAGCCTGGCAGCAGGATCTACTCGGGGTCTGGATAGACTCCCTCGAGTGACATCCAGCCCTTCCAGCTAGGTGAGAGCCTGGTAGCGTTATCTGCTCGGGGTCTGGGTTGACACCATCGAGTGACATCCAGGCCTGCCAGCTAGGTGAGAGCCTGGCAGCAGGATCTGCTCGGGGTTCGTGTTGACACCATCGAGTGACATTCATCCCTGCCAGCTAGGTGAGAGCCTGGCAGGGTGATCTGCTCGGGGTCTGGGTAGACTCTCTCGAGTGACATCCAACCCTGCCAGCTAGGTGAGAGCCTAGCAGCAGGATCTGCTCGGGGTCTAGGTTGACTCCCTCTGGTAACATCCAGCCCTGCCTGCTAGGTGAGAGCCTGGAAGAGGGATCTGCTAGGGGTCTGGGTTGACACCATCGAGTGACATCCAGCACTGCCAGCTAGGTGAGAGCCTGGCAGCGAGATCTGCTCGGGGTCTGGGTTGACACCATCGAGTGACATCCATCCATGCCAGCTAGGTGAGAGCCTGGCAGCGGGATCTGCTCGGGGTCTGGGTAGAATCTCTCTAGTGACATCCAGCCCTGCCAGCTAGGTGAGAGCCTGGCAGCGGGATCTGCTCGGGGTTTGAGTAGACTCCCTCGAGTGACATCCAGCCCTGCCAACTAGTTGAGAGCCTGACAGCGGGATCTGCTCGGGGTCTGGGTTGACACCATCAAGTGACATCCAGCCCTCCCAGCTAGGTGAGAGCCTGGCAGCTGGATTTGCTCAGGTCTAGGTAGCGCTCGGGGTACTGAGTTTCGACTTTTTCCAAACTTTTTCCGAACCCTTTTCCTCACCCCCCCCCCCCAGGTGTGCCTTCAGCCCTGCCCAGATAATGAGAGCCTGGATAGCGTGAAAGTTATTCAGTTGTCTACCTAAATCACCTAGAGGGGGTGAATAGGTGAGTTGTTTGTCTTTTTGTGGAATAAAAATTATCGATCTGTGCACACAAAAATCTACCTAGCAATCACAGAAGACAATGAGATTTATAGTGGTTCCCCAACCTTGGATACATCCACTTTCCACTCACCGATCTAGCAAAGCACTAGACTCGGCTACTCCACTATCTCGGATTGAAAACCAATCATATGCCTCGAAACAAAGTTCCTACAACTCGATCCACAACACGGATCTACACTCGGAAGATAAAAACTTCCTACAACTCGGAGACAAAAGCTCCTACACTCGGATAGGAATATCCTACAAGAATAATTGGAGAAAATGAAATACAAATAATAATCTTTCTCAGATCTGGAAAATCTCGACCAAGGTCTTCTTCCTTTGAACTTGCGGCTTTATCAGTTATTGTTGAAGAAGATGCTCGGCTAGATCTGGATCTGAAATTTCTTTGACTCACACAATCTGATAGATTATGAGGAGTTGAAGAGCAATCTCGATCTGTAAGTCAACCTTTCTGAATTGTCTTAAATCGAAAGCCCTAGGCAATTTGCACGATGAAGAGGGCTTCCGTTTTTAGAAAGAGAAAATGATTCAGAGATCTTAGAATAATTCTTTTCAGCGCTTATTAGGGTTAATCAAAATTACGAGACCTTATATAAGATCTCCCTAATGGTCATAATTAGCATTAATGAGGTATACGTGGAGCAATCACGTCAATTCATTTGAAAATCCCGTCAGATCTGGACTTAGCAAGAATTTCTGAAAAATTCTCTGAACTACTCGAGTAGAAAAAGAAGTACTCGAGTAGAAGAAAGCTTACTCGAGAGGACGAAGTTAGAATACTTGAGAGAAAATCCTTCAGAAAATTCATAATAGAATTTATGAATACTCGAGTACTTGAAAGTCACTCGAGAGGTGGAGAAGAACTACTTGAGAGAAAAGACTTAGAAAAATTCTATATGATAAAAACTGACTACTCGAGTAAATGAACTAAACTACTCGAGTGGGATAGATACTACTCGAGTGGGATAGGTTCTACTTGAGTACTTGACTTCTGTCACTCGAGTTGAGGAGCTCAACTATTCGAGTGGGAAACTTGACTACTCGAGTATAGTACTTAGAATAATTTCTAAGAGGAAAAACGGTTAACTCGAGAATAAGAGAAAGTCTACTCGAGTAATGGAGTTGGTTACTCGAGAGCTATGTTCAGACTGCTCGAGAGCCATTTCTCTTACTCGAGTTCAGACAGACTTACTCGAGTATTTACTAAGTGTTCAACTCGAGTACTTAAGCTTCTGCTCGAGTGAAATACTTAGAATATTCTCCTTCATGAGAATTTTTCATTCTTCAATAAAATCAGCAACACTTCTTTCTACAATCAATCCTAGTGCTTGAAAAATAAAGTGTATTCCAATAGAGAGGCTACACATGAGTCAACACCGTGGATCACATAATGAGGGAATACATTGTATGGTCCTGTGTTTGGTGACCCATTGTAGACTGACATTGGTCTACACTTGGCAATTTAGTCCTGCAAACACATAACTCAAACAAGACATAAAATACAACTTAATTCATCTTAGTTCAAGGGTGACTTCATCAAATCTGGGTTATTGTGGACACAATACCCAACACAGCGAGTCTACATGGGGCTGAGTAGCAATCGGGGTATCCCTCCCCCCGGAGAGCTCACGGACCTGCCAGCTAATGAGAGCTTGGAAGCAGGTCTACCTGGGGCCGAGCATCACTCGAGGTCCTGCTGGGTAGGTTTTCTCTAGTGACACCCAGCCCTGCCGGCTGGGTGAGAGCTAGGTAGCGGGATCTGCTCGAGGTCTACCGAATGCACGCTGCACCCATTCACATAAACTATTGCAGGAGGATTAACACATCAAGAAGCTTTATTAAAAACAATGCAACACTTACATGTCTCAGGTATAAAAGCGTTTCAAGTCATCACCGCTCCAAGTGAGACTTAGGGTCTCGCCCCCCACATTCTGGAGGTGATACCCTCCTGACTTTAATGCCTCTTTTACAATATACGGACCCTCCCAGTTGGGATTAAGCTTCCTCACGGCTACGGATCTTCACACTGCATCTACTTTCTTCAAGACCAAGTCCCCTTCCGCAAATTGTTTGACCCTGACGTGCTTGTCAAAGTACTTATCCATTCTCCACATTACCTCTTCCTGTCGGATGGCGGAGAGGTCGCACAGCTCCTCCACCATGTCAATGGAGAGCCGTAGCTCCTCATTTTCAGCCGGCCATTCCTTCCTGCCTTCTTACGCCGCGACCACCCGAGGTGTCTGGACCTCGAATTCTATGGGGAGTACCGCTTCGCATCCGCGGGAGAGCTTGAAGGGGGCCTCCACCATTGCTATATTGGGGGTCGTCCTCAGGGCCTAGAGGACCGAGGGAAGCTGCTCCACCCAGCTCCCCTTCAGTTTTTGCACTTTCTTCTATAGAAGATTCACGATAACCTTATTTGCCGCCTCCACCTGCCCGTTGCTCCAGGTGTGGTGGACCGAGGCAAACCTGAGGTCAATCCCGAGCTGCTCGCAGAAGCTGGTAAATTCCGCGCTGGCAAACTGAGGTCCATTATCTGTGACGATGGCCTTGGGTAGACAATGGCGGCAAATGATCTCCCCCTAAACGAAATTTCTAATAACTTGGGAGGTCACCTTGGCCAGCGCCTTCACCTCCAACCACTTGGAGATATAGTCGATCATTACTAGCAGGAACCTCCTCTGCCTACTGGCCTGGGGGAATGGTCCAACCAAATCCATCCCCCAAATTACAAAGGGCCTTAGGGTCATTGTAATACCCCCTATCCGTCGCATAGCATATATCAGTAGTGTTGGGTACATTGGAAAATGTGTACCAGATTTGAAGAAGCCTCACCCTACTCAATGATATACATCAAGGTGTATTTGATGTGTTTTGAGTTTATATGTGCAGGTTAAGTAATTGCAGGAAATGCAGAAAATTTCTAAGTATATGTGTCGACATCTAGAGAAGCAGTGTCGACGCTTATGAAGGCTTGTGTCGACACTGGAGAAAAACTGTGTCGACATTTGGAGTAAATTGTGTCGACACCAGGAAAGGCAGAGTCGACACCAGAAGAAATGTGTTGACACATACAGGCAGTGTTGACACACTGAAGAATTGTCAACATAAATTGTGTCGACACTTAGAGGCAGTGTCGACACCCAGAGAAGCTTGTCGACATCAAATGTGTCGACACCAGGAGGCTATGTCGACACTCAGCAAGCTTCAACAAAGTTAAAGTAAAAGAAGTATTTGTATCGACACAAAGGAGATGTGTCGACACTCAGCAAGTATCAACAACAAAAGAAGTTGTGTCGACACAAAGGAGATGTGTCGACACACAACAGAATTCAACTAAGTGCTAAAGAAGAAGTATTTGTGTCGACACACAGAATCAGTGTCGACACATTCAACAGAAGGCTTGTGTTGACTCACAGAATCAGCGTCGATACATTCAGAAGAAGCAGTGTCGAGAAGCTGTTACAATAACACAAGGAGTTATGTCGACACCACCAAGGCTAGTGTCGACACATAGTCCACTTGTGTCGACACTTAGTCTATTTGTGTCGACACATAATGAAGATCAGTCTCGGCACTTTCAGACAGAGACAGTGATTTCAAGAAGTGACTGGATGACTTGACAGCTGCCATTTCAATCGGTCTACTGCTACTGTCAAAGCTGTCAAAAGGTTGTTAGAAACCGAATCAGCCGGTTACCATGGAGGAAGATTATATAAAGGCTTTCTCCTTCAACAGAAAGTGATGATCAATCACAACCAACTAATAACAACTAAGAGAGAAGTAATTATACAGAAGATTTTCGACAGAAGATCTAGAAGAAGTTGGAGAGAGAGAGCTCCATCTAAGTAGAGCAGTTGCTGAACCAGGCTGCAAAGAAAGATTCAGATTGATATCTGGATCTTAAGTCAGAAGGTGATTGAAGATCAACTTCACAGAAGATTCAACCCTACTGAGTTCATATTCAAGAAGCTTTGAATAAAGCTAAGGGAGGTTGATCTCTGCAAAGTTCTTCCAAGAACTCATCAAGAAGCCAGCCAACCCTTCTCTCTCTATCTGGGTTGTGGTTAATTACTTTGTAAACATTGTTTTCTATAGGATCCTAAGGTATCTGAGTTGTAAGCCTAAACTTATAAAGGCTGAGGTAGGGCTTTTGAGCCTGAGTGTAGGAGAATCTATTCTCTGAGTGTAGGTCTTGTTGAAGACTGAGTGGTAGGGCTTTGTGTCTGAGTTGTAGGAGACTGTGTTCTCTGAGTGTAGGCCTTGGTGAAGGCTGAGGTAGAGCAGCTTGCCTGAGTTGTAGGAGTGTGGACACTCTGAGTTGTAGGAACCTATTTGGGGTTCTGAGCTGTAAGATCTAAGGATCTGAGGAGAAGTGCAGAAGTTAGGCTGAATCTAGTACACTACTAGATAGGCGAAGGGGGAAAGTGTAACGCCCCGAATTTTTGATTACGTCCGCATGATGGGCGTTACGTTGGTTTTGACTGTAGTTTGAGCATGGTTTTTTTCCGCGGGCTTGCGCGTGGCTGTTTTGTTTGCCGAGTTGCACGATTCCCCAGCAAACCGGAGTCCATATGAGGGACTCGGTGAGGCCTCTTAGGGAATGCTTGCACTTTTTCGCGCCCGGGGAATGTAGCTCAAAATAAGTTGCTGGTTCAGGAAACAAAAAAGGGAAAAAAGTGCTTGAGGCAAAAATGGTCTTAGGGTACAAATACAGTTTTCTAAATGTCGTAAACAAAGAGGAGTTCTTATAATAGTATCACTCTAGACTGCATATAGGAGCTCATCATAAATACACAAAGTATTTCTGCCGCGTACAAATACAGTTTTACTATCTAAGGCCGAGCGATACGGCCATTTAATCCAAAAGTTTTCTTTCATTCCACGGTTGAATTTCAACTTATAAAGTGAACGTCAAGAGTTGCCTGAGCGTGTGCAGTTATCCCCTGCATGACGTGGCATCATAACCCGTAGTTCCTCTTGCTCTGATACGATGTACTCGTTGAGGAAATGTGGGTTGTGACAGAAAGTGGATGTACCCAGACCTTGGGGAACCACTATAAAATCTGTGTGCACTCTGTGAATGTTTATTTCTGTGATTGATGTGCTGATAGCTGTAGAATTTGTAATTGCTGTTTAAATTTTAGAACAGATTGTCTGCCTTTAAAGCAAAAGAAAAAATACACTTATTCACCCCATCTAGGTGGTTAGGCATTATTTCTTTCAAGTGGTACCAGAGGGAGGTTACTCAAGAAAGGACTTAATAGTCAGAGTGAGATCCTTTAGGCAGATTTAAGAATCAAGAAAGAATCAAGAAAATGGGTTCTAGTGAGAATCACAAAGAGTTTGGGTCAATGAAATTGCCAATATATAGAAAAGAGATATTTGGCATATGGAAAGAGAGGGTCAGACTCTTTATGGAAACTTCTGACCCAAGGATATATATTACAGTCAAAGAAGGCCCATATGTGCTAATGAAGATATCCATTCTGGATGCAAATCAGAAAACTCCCAATGACTTTTCTGAAATGACTAAAGATGAAATCATCCTAGCCACTATGGACAAGAGAGCCCAGAATATAATTGTTAGTGTCATTGATGATTCAACATTTCAGAACTTAATTCATTGTAAAACCTCTAAAGAAATGTGGGACACATTATTAGTCTATATGGAGGGATCAGAGGAAGTAAGACAAGATAGGAAGTCAATGTTAAATCAGGAATATGAAAGCTTCAGACAAGGAAAGTCTGATAGCATTACAGAATATTACAAGAAGTTCTATAGGATTGTTAATGAGTTGATGTCCTATGGAAGAGACTTCAGCAACTATGAGCTGAATTACAAGTTCTTAAGATCCCTGACTAAGGACTGGGACACCAAGATTTGTGTCATTAGGGAAGTGGCCAAACTTGTTGATATACCTCCTCCAACTTTGTTTGGTAAACTGCTATCTTATGAGATGCAGTTAATGGTTAGAAAGGAGGAAGAGAAGAATACTAGAGTGGAGCACAAGGAAAAGTCTGTGGCCTTCAAGACTGAAGCCACTAAGAAGTATAGAAGCAAGTCTCCATCTCCACCTAAAATAATTGCTGCGGCTGTCACAGATAATTCAGATAGCAAGAGTTCTGATTGCAGTGAAAGTGATGAATACTTTGCTGCTTTTACTATGCACTTTCAAAGTTTTCTAAAGAAAAAGCAGTGGAGGTCTAAGCCTTCCACTTCTCAGCCAAAAGATGACTACTATCAGAAGAGAAAGTCATCCAGGAATGACAGAAGCAGGTCCAAGCCAAGCAAAGATACATCTTCAAAGATTGTGTGCTACTGCTGCAATAGACAGGGACATGTAGTGGTTGACTGTCCTGAAAAGAGGAAGGAGTCAGCTGACAAAAAGAAGACTCAGTTTAAGAGCAAAAAGGAAAAGTCCTTTGTTGCTAAGAAAGACAAGAGTCTGACAGACCATTCATCTTCAGAAACAGAATCAGAAGCTGAAACCTACATTGGATTATTTGCTGAAGAGGAAGAAGATGAGTTCATGCAGCTAATGAAATCAATTTATGAGCATGAAGACCATCAGTGCAAGGGACTGATGGCTATATCTGAAAGAGACAAGAGCCAGGATCAGCCTGGACCAAGTAAGGTACAAAGTTGTTCTTCTAGTTCAATTTATAGTACTGAGTCAGATACATCTGCATCAAGAGATGTGGGTGGGTCTGAATCTGAAGGAGATATTCATCAGTTAATTGATGAATATATAAACTTGTTGGAGGCCTTGAAAAAAAGCAAAACCTTGGCCAAAACTCAGGCAAAGGAGATTGCTAATCGTAAGTTGACTGCAGTAGATTCAGAGAAGTTGTTAGATCAAAAACTGAATGAGATTGCCAGATTGAAAAACATAACTGTTATTCAAATGGGCACAATCACATTCAAGAATGATCAGATTAGAAATCTGGAGGTTAGACTTCAGAAAGAGAAAGAGATTGTGGCTAGCTTTTCTAAACCTAAATCTGTTTTACCCTTGATAGATGAGTTTGTACCTCAAAAGGGTAAGGCTGGATTAGGGTTTAAAAAACCTGTCTGGACTGCTAGGTCCAAATCTAAAGGAAAAGCCCCAGCACAAAACAAGAAGCCTGCTGTAAATAATTCAGCTAGGGATGTACCTAAACAAAGGTACAATAGGTTTGAGTGCTGGTGTTGTGGCAAGGTAGGCCACTTTGCCATAGATTGTTGGCACAATTCTAGTGTCAAGGAGAATAACAGTCTGCCTGTGAGAAGACCTACTGGCAGATTTGTTAGATTTCAGGCTAACTTGAACCAAGGACCCAAAACTCATTTGGGTTCTAAGGTTAACTAGTCTTTATTGCAGGTAAGTCCAAGTGGCCATGCCACAATATGGTACTTGGACAGTGGATGTTCCAGGGACATGACTGGAATAAGAGGGTTGCTGAAGGACTACACACCTATCATGGATGGCCCTAAAGTTACCTTTGGTGGTTCAGAAAAAGGAATCATCAAAGGCTTTGGTAACATTTCTAGTAACCAGATTACTATCACTCAAGTGGCCTATGTGAAGGGTTTGAAACATAACCTCATTAGCATAAGTCAGCTGAGTGATTTAGGATATGATATCTCATTTGTCAAGAATGGTTGTCATATCAAAAGGTCAAATGATCAAAAGATCATTTTGACAGGATATAGGAAGAGGTACAACATTAATGAAGAGGCTGGAGGTGTTCAACCTGAAGATAGACTACCTCCAGTAAATAGACACTTAAAGGATCATCCAACCAATCAGATAATTGGTGATCCAAGACAAGGAGTGCAAATAAGAAGCGGGAATCTGAGTACAGTTCTTTACTCCAATTTCCTATCACAAGTAGAACCAAAGAAATTTGAAGAAGCAGTTCTAGACCCTCATTGGATTGATGCTATGCAAGAGGAGCTGAATCAGTTCAAAAGATGCAAGGTCTGGAAGCTAGTTCCTAAACCCAAGAACCACAACATCATTGGTACTAAGTGAATCTTTAAGAACAAATTGGATGAGAATGGAATTATTGTAAAGAATAAAGCAAGACTTGTTGTAAAAGGATATAGGCAGGAAGAAGGTATTGATTTTGATCAAACTTTTGCCCCAGTAGCAAAACTGGAAGCTATCAGAATGTTCCTTGCTTATGCAACATATCAAGGGTTCAAGGTATTTCAAATGGATGTAAAGTCAGCTTTCCTAAATGGAAATCTAAAGGAAGAAGTCTATGTAGAGCAGCCCTCAGGTTTTGTTGATCCTCTTAAACCTGATTATGTTTATAGACTTAGGAAAGCATTGTATGGGTTAAAATAAGCCCCAGGGGCTTGGTATGAAACCATGTCTAGTTTTCTCATTGAGAACAAATTCTCAAGGAGAAAAATAGACAAGACTCTATTCCTTAGGGAATCTAAAGGAAAGATTATCCTAGTCCAAATATATGTAGATGACATAATATTTGGGTCTACTGAAAGTAATCTTTGCAGAAAGTTTGCAAAACTTATGCAAGGAAAATTTGAAATGAGCAGTATGGGGGAACTTAAGTTTTATTGGGACTCCAAGTAAGACAGACTGAAGATGGCCTGTCCATATGACAGTCTAAGCTCACCCTAGAGTTAATAAAGAAGTATGGTATGGAATCATCCACTATCATGAAAACTTCTATGGGATCAAGTATGTCTCTAAGCAAAGATGATGCAGGGAAACCTGTAGATGAAACTTTGTATAGAGGGATAGTTGGCTCCCTTCTATATTTGACTGCTAGTAGACCAGATATCATGTATGCTACATGTGTCTGTGCTAGGTACCAAGCATGCCCTAAAGAATCTCATATGACTGCAGTAAAAAGGATTTTGAGATATATTAAGGGCACACCTTATCTAGGCCTTTGGTACTCTAGGAATCGAGATTTTGTACTGACAGGTTATTCAGATGCAGATTTTGCAGGTTGCAAGGAAGATAGAAAAAGTACTACAGGCACCTGTCAATTTCTAGGTGGAAGACTAGTGTCTTGGAGCAGTAAGAAGCAGACCAGTGTGGCAATCTCCACAGCTGAGTCAGAATATGTTGCTGCAGGAAGCTGCTGTGCACAACTTTTGTGGATTCAACATCAGCTAGTAGACTATGGTATTCAAGTAAGTAGAACACCTTTACTTTGTGATTCTACAAGTGCAATTTCTATAGTTAATAATCCTGTCTCACATAGTAGGACTAAGCGCATAGAAATTAGATACCATTTTCTTAGAGAACATGTAGAAAAAGAGGTCATTTCCCTAGAATATGTTAAAACAGATAATCAGATAGGGTATATGTTTACTAATCCCCTTGATGAAACTAAATTCAATAAGTTCAAAATTGAATTAGGAATGTTGAACTTAGAATAGTTTGATAAAAATTGGCTAAGTAAAATAGTGTCGACACAAGGAGTTGTCTGTGTCGATACATAGAAGTGGTGTCGACATTTTAGAGAAATGGTGTCGACACATCTAGAAAGTCTGTGTCGACACTTCAGAGAAATAAGTGTCGACACATCCAGAGTAGGTGTCGACACATCCAGGGTGGTGTCGACACTTAGATTTAACACTGTTTTCGTCGAGTGAAGTTTCGACTAATCGTCGAATGCAGATGTATAAGTGTCGACACATCATAATTGGTGTTGACACATAAAAATCAACACTGTTGTCGAGACTTAAGTGGTCTGTGTCGACACTTTTCAACAGTGTCAACACATTTCGAGTATTTTGTCGCGCCTTTTCACCTTCGTTTTTAGAAAGGTATAAATAGGTCTTCAACATTGTTTGTCGACACGCTTTCCATTGTTTCGTGACCAAGACTTTGTGTCGACATCTCTCTCATCTAAATTCAAGATTTCTCTAAACCCTAATGGCACCCAAGCTAGAAGAGAACATCAATGAAGATTATGAGCTAGTACAACATGCCTTTGACGATGCGGAACCAGAAATTCAAGGTGTTGTAACCCTAGTAGCTGAGACTGGGTTGGAGTTTTTAGTTTCTGAGCCAATCAAGATTTGGAAGAAGGAAGTACTCGAATTCTTTAGTGCAGCAATCCTAGATCACACTGGACTAAAAATTCGATCCACAGTCCATGGAGCCAAGGTGAAAGTCACCCAGAAAAGTCTAAGAAAAGTTCTACATCTACCTAGAACTAAAGAAGAGGAAGATGTACCTGCATCAAAGATAAGGGAAGCACTGCAATGGTGTGGACTAGATTCAAACATGAAGATTGGATCAGTTTTTAACAGGAAAGGCATGAACATGCAAGGAAAGTTTTTATGTGAAGTAGTTGTGAAGGTGATTCTGAGCAAGCCAGGTGGGCATGATAGAATATCAGCTCACATGTTCAACCTAATGACAAGAATCATTTTTAAACTAAAAACTGATTGGTCAGCTATGATGTTTGAAAAGATAAAGGAAAGTCTCAAGAAGCCCAATCTGGGTAGGATTATGAGTTTGTACTTAGCTGGAACTATTCCAGAAGTGATGAACCAAGCTGCAGGTTCTAAGATAAATCATATGAGGAGAATGGATGTTAGGATCATCTCAAGGTGGGATAGGGTGCTAACAAAGGACATGCCTACTCCAGAAAAGGAAGTTCCTCCACAGAAGAAGAAGAAAGCCATAGTGGCTCCTGAATCCTCCAGTAGTTCAGAGGAGCAAGTAGTCTTCAGTTCAAATGAGGAAGAAGGTGACAATACTGGAAGGTCCCCAGTAAGAAATGAAGATGCACAGAGGCAGGGGAGCAACCATCTGCTAGCCCTATTCACCTGGATCCACTCCAGGGGGAGCCTCAACATGTGAAAGAGCCAACTCACCTCGACAGTGAAATGGCTACTCAGACAATCCTTGAGGTAATACATGAAGTTAATCAGTCAATTTTCCATATAGAGGATGAATTATTAACTCAGTCTTTACTTGATGTTAATCAGCAAAATCAGTTAAACAGTCGACCACAAGATGTTGTCATAGAAGACACATCAGTTGCTGATAATGCTCCTGAGATAAGAAACTCTCTAGTCCCTACTCAACAGGAGTTTACTCTAGAAGAGCTATTCCCTGATTTGGTACAGACTGATATTGAGGGGGAGCAGGCAGCTTTTGTAGGAGAGAAAGCAGTATTTGAGGGGGAGAAGGTAGATCTTGAGGGGGAGCATGTAAGATCTCAGGAGGAGACTGCAAGGAATGATGAGGAGCTACCAAGGACTGAGAAGGAATTGCCTCCTAGTCCTAAAGATAGAGTAGACATTGCCAGTACTTCTGCTTCTGAAGATGAAGAAGCTGCTAGAGCCAAGAAAAGAAAACTTATGGTCTTCAAAAGGAGACAAAGCTACAAGAAATCTTTACAAACTGTTGCTCCACAGCCTGCTCCAACAATTGATTATAGTTCTTTGTTAGTATCCATGCAAGTGAAGTTGGATGAACAAAGAGTAGCAATGGAGAAGTATATAGATGAAACTCACAAAGATCTCCAATTCTCCTTGGCCACAGACATAAAATCTATAAGATTAGAGATGAATCAAAATAAGAAAGAAATGACTGATTGCTTCCACAAGGGTGGCAATGCTGTTGTTTACCTGGCTACTCATCAGGAAAAGATAAAGACTCAAGTGGATGATATGGCTGTAAAACAAGGATATGTTCTTGAGAATCAGATTAGAATGAATGCAAATCTAACTGAATCACATAATGTGATAGTAACTGAAATGAAGACTATTGCAGCTGCTCATACTGAAGCAAGGACTGCTGCCAAGGCTGAGTTTGACAAGCAATTACAAGAAGAAATAGCTGCTGTAAAAACTACTATTACAGATTCCCAAAAGACAATTTCTGGACAGCTACTGAAATTAAAAGCATTCTACAAAGATGGAGTCAATTTTATGGATGGACAAGTAAGATTCCAAAAGGATGATCTCAGAGATCACATAGCTAGAGAAGTCATAAAGGGGGAGAGGGTTTTAGTCAAAGCTGGATCTGACCATGCTAAATGGATTTCAACTAGCATGAGAGCCACACTTGGCTATCCTCCCCTATGTGATGATGATAATGTGGTTGAATCTGGCATTCACCCTGCTATTTTTGGAGGAGAGCCTGCTGAAGTTGCTCAAGTCATTTATCCTCCTGCAGATTTTGAAAAGATTCATCAAGAAGTCCAATCTATGTACAGCCCTCCTGAGGGTAATAAGAATATTATTTTTGAGAAAGTAGATAAGTCTGTGCCTGAGGAAGTTTTGAAAGAGCAAGAAGCTCAATTATCTAAGAAGAGATTCAGAGAACAGGCAGAGTTAAGACCTGATTTTGAACAATGGAGCCCAACTTCTAGAAATATTATACTGACTGCTTGGAATGCTGCAAAGGACAATATTCTAGAGAGGGGTAAATGGTATTCTGAACAAGAGTGGAGAAAACATGAAGCCAGACAAGTGGCTATAGTTCAGTACAGAAGAAAGGCTAAACTTAGGAAGCTACCTCCTAATGCACGGGAGCCTAGCAAGTACTTCCCTAAGCCTTATCATTATTTTGAAAGACAAAAGATAAGGGTTGAAGAGCTGAAAAAGAAAGATCAAAAGGGCAAGAAGCCAGTTGATGACATTGATGCTCCAGTTCAGGCCAAAATTCAATCTGGCAAGGGCATTGTCATTAAAGAGCTAGAGCAGTCTTAGTTTAGATTTTCTTAAGTTTACAACTTTGTAATCATTTGTGTTAAAATTCATGTAAACTTTCGATTAATGAAACTATTGGAAGTTGTAACAAAATAATGTTTGATGTTCATTCTGTTACATTATTATTCTGTGAAGATTGTTTATACATGTTTTGTTTATTATTTACTCTGTCATATAATTGTTATACATCAAAATGTGTATTTGTTATGTATGGTGTATATCATTGACTAAGGGTTATGACTTCTCCAAATAGGGGGAGATTGTTGGGTACATTGGAAAATGTGTACCAAATTTGACAAGCCTCACCCTACTCAATTATAAACACTAAGGTGTATTTGATGTGTTTTGAGTTTATATGTGCAGGTTAAGTAATTGCAGGAAATACAGAAAATTTCTAAGTCCATGTATCAACACCTAGAGAAGCAGTGTCGACACTTATGAAGGCTTGTGTCGACACTAGATAAAAGCTGTGTCGACACTTGGAGTAAATTGTGTCGACACCAGGAAAGGCAGAGTCGACACCAGAAGAAATGTGTCGACGCATACAGGCAGTGTCGACACACTGAAGAATTGTCAACATAAATTGTGTCGACACTTAGAGGTAGTGTCGACACCCAGAGTAGCTTGTCGACATCAAATGTGTCGACACTAGGAGGCTGTGTCGACACTCAGCAAGCTTCAACAAAGTTAAAGTAAAAGAAGTATTTGTATCGACACAAAGGAGATGTGTCGACACTCAGCAAGTATCAACAACAAAAGAGATTATGTCAACACAAAGGAGATGTGTCGACACACAACAGAATTCAACCAAGTGTTAAAGAAGATGTATTTGTGTCGACACACAGAATCAGTGTCGACACATTCAACAGAAGGCTTGTGTCGACTCACAGAATCAGTGTCGACACATTCAGAAGAAGCAGTGTCGAGAAGCTGTTACAATAACACAAGGAGTTGTGTCGACACCACCAAGGCTAGTGTCGACACATAGTCCACTTGTGTCGACACTTAGTCTATTTGTGTCGACACATAATGAAGATCAGTCTCGGCACTTTCAGACAGAGACAGTGATTTCAAGAAGTGACTGGATGACTTGACAGCTGCCATTTCAATCGGTCTACTGCTACTGTCAAAGCTGTCAGAAGGTTGTCAGAAACCGGATCAGCCGGTTACCATGGAGGAAGATTATATAAAGGCTTTCTCCTTCAACAGAAAGTGATGATCAATCATAACCAACTAATAACAACTAAGAGAGAAGTAATTATACAGAAGATTTTCGACAGAAGATCTAGAAGAAGTTGGAGAGAGAGCTCCATCTAAGAAGAGAAGTTGCTGAACCAGGCTGCAAAGAAAGATTCAGATTGATATCTGGATCTTAAGTCAGAAGGTGATTGAAGATCAACTTCACAGAAGATTTAATCCTACTGAGTTCAGATTCAAGAAGCTTTGAAGAAAGCTAAGGGAGGTTGATCTCTGCAAAGTTCTTCCAAGAACTCATCAAGAAGCCAGCCAACCCTTCTCTCTCTACCTGGGTTGTGGTTAATTACTTTGTAAACAATATTTTCTGTAGGATCTTAAGGGATCTGAGTTGTAAGCCTAAACTTATAAATGCTGAGGTAGGGCTGTTGAGCCTGAGTGTAGGAGAATTTATTCTCTGAGTGCCGGTCTTATTGAAGACTGAGTGGTAGGGCTTTGTACCTGAGTTGTGGGAGACTGTGTTCTCTGAGTGTAGGCCTTGGTGAAGGCTGAGGTAGGGCAGCTTGCCTGAGTTGTAGGAGTGGGGACACTCTGAGTTGTAGGAACTATTTGGGGTTCTGAGCTGTATGATCTGAGGAGAAGTGCAGAAGTTAGGCCGAATCTAGTACACTACTAGATAGGCGAAGGGGGAAAGTGGATGTACCCAGACCTTGGGGAACCACTATAAAATCTATGTGCACTCTGTGAATGTTTATTTCTGTGATTCCTGTGCTGATAGCTGTAGAATTTGCAATTGTTGTTTAAATTTTAGAACAGATTGTCTGCCTTTAAAGCAAAAGAAAAAATACACCTATTCACCCCCCTCTAGGTGGTTAGGCACTATTTATTTCAAGTAGGTCCGGCTGGGGCTCGACGTCATATACCACAGACAGACCGGGTGGTTACTCAATAGAATATCATCCAACTAATAAGCAACATCCTACACAGAGTCATTCTAGTGGATGCAATTATTAAAAGTTGCAAATTAAAGAATCCAGCCACAAAGCATGAATGTCCACCACAAAACCCCATATGAATGAAGTACAATACACAAGTACAATGGCCTTAAGTTCTTACATTTGTTTACTCAAAATTACATGTTTTGCAAACCTCGGCACGTAGACCGGTCACACATGAATAAAACAAGTAAACACTCAATATTTAGGCCTTTGAGGGTCGGCTCAGCAACATGGGCTTTAGCCCGCTATTTATCGCTTGGTCCTGCAGCACCTGCAAGCAACAACCCACTGCAATGGTGGCAAATAAAGGAAACGATCAGCTATGATAACCAAGTTTTAACGATTCCGCCCCCAAAATCGGGGCGGCGATGCTCCCTCCCTGCACTTTATTAGCATAACCAAAAATTATAGAGTAATAACACTACATCACAGGCGTAGGCACGCACGGCCACACACCCCGTGCTCTCAGTGCACATTCTCGGTGAACCCAGTCAAAACCGCGGTCTCACCACCGCCACATGGACGACACATCTCGTGAGCATTTGAATCTTTCAGGAAGAAGTCATGTCACTTGAAAACATCGACACCCTAAGACCCTACCTCTATGCCATCGGTAGGCCTCTAACACCGAACCACGTAGAGCAGGAATGGTTCCAATCAACCCATTGCTCACCTCGCCATGACACTTAAAGTTATCGGCGCGGGTCAAGCTTCCCAAAAGCCCGTGAATCGAACACACAATATTACATAACCCAGTTATGTATAAGTTAGCTCCCAGGCCACCAAGACGGCAGAATCACGCATCTGCCCAGTTTTCCGGGTGCACCTCGAGGTTAGTCCTCAAGGCTCCCTGTTGAAATCTACCGCGTAGAAAACCCGAAAAACAAACATTTGCGCGGAGTCTTCTCCGGCCATTCATGCAATGCAACATCACCGATCTAGACCAACTTGTTCGGGTAGGCTTCACACATCATGCCTATATCTGTTCTCAATTACGGACTCTACATGTACACAATGAGGACTATTCATGTCTACCCGAAGGAACGCCTCAACACACCGCAAATTGCAAGAGCGGGCTTCCTATGCATAAGAAAAGAGGACTTCACATATCCTAGGATGAGAATCGTTACCCTAGCATTTTTCCTTGGCACCATGGAAATGTATGCGAATGAAAAGCACCGCAATCTCCTCGCCTCTGTAGATCCGAAGTTGGCTTGCGATTTGGAGCCCCGAAGCTCCGCCGGTGACCGGATCTAATCTCCTTTCTTCCTCATTGCTCTCCCCTCTCTCTAAACTTTAAAAAGAGAATAACCCAAGTGAAATGGGGTTTTCAAAGCCCTAAACCCGGGTATATCTCAGCAGGGACAACCCCTAGCCGTCGGATCCCAAAATAAGTAAATGAACGGCCACGATTCTCCATTGAAATCCAAACTCTGGGCCGAACACGGCCTGTGACACGCCCGTTTCTAGGGCCGTGTTCCCCATTCGCCGTCAAAACCGACGCGTCCCGAAAAGAGCACGAGCACCCAACACACTCGTGTCAAACTTGACAGGCCCGTGTCATACAGAACACGGTCGTGTACTGTGCCGTGTTACTCCATCGACATAGGACCAACACCAACCCGAGAAGAACACGGGTCTTGGACACGCCCGTGTCCCATTTGATAGGCCCGTGTCTACCTGACACAGGCCGTGTGCCCATATAACACCCCCTCCACGGCCCGACTTTAACCCGAGAAGGACACGGCCTAGGACACGCCCGTGTCTCAGGCCGTATTCGTTGCTCGACGATCGTTGACTCCAAAATTCGTCGACCTCTCGGCCAGATCATCGCCCCGAGCATGACACGCCCCTGGGACACGCCCGTGTTCCAGGCCGTGTTCCCCCTGCCAAATTCCAAACTTGTCTCAAAATGCCTCTCGTCTCTCTTTTGGGTTTTGGGGCATTACAACTCTCTCCCTCTTAAAAGAATTTTGTCCCCGAAATTATATAAAGGAAAGATAAACACAAAACGTAAATGGTAACTGAGTGGAATAACTCTGGATACTCCTCAAGCATGGTCTGCTCTCACTCCCAAGATAGCTCCTCCCGACCGCAATTGTTCCAACGGACCTTGACCATCCCGATCTCTTTGTTGCATAGCCGCTTGACTTCCGAGTCCTCAATTCGAACGGGCTTGACCTTCATCGTCAACCCAATATCCACAGGCACTTGATCCACTGCGATCACATGCGAAGGCTCTTGCACCGCCTTCCATAGTACCGATATATAGAATACATCGTGTAGACCACTAAGCTCCACTGATAGCTTCAACTGATACGCTGCTTCGCAAATCCGCTCCAGAACCTCAAATGGTCCAAGTTACCTCGGGCTTAACTTCTTCAAGCGCCACACCTGCGAGACACCCTTGAACTGCTTGATCTTCAAGTATACCCAGTCACCAACAATGAACTCCACGTTCCTGTGCTTGGCATTATAGTACTTAGCCTGGAGGTCCTGAGCGATTAGCAACCTTTCCCGAACGGTTCGCACCAACGAAGTAGCATCTTCTACCTCTTGTCGCTTGTATAACTTTGACTCGCCCGTTTCCAACCAAGATAACGGCGTGCGACATATTCTACCATAAAGGGCCTCGAAGGGCGCCATTTTTATGCTCGCCTGGTAGCTATTGTTGTACGCGAACTCCACCAAGTATAGGTGGTATTCCCACTGCTTCCCAAAGTCCAGGACGCACATGCGAAGCATGTCTTCCATTGTCATATTGACTCTCTCGGTCTGACCATCCGTCTGCGGATGAAATGTCGTACTGAAACTCAGCTTTGTTCCCAACATCTATTGCACCGGTCTGCAATCATTGGACATGAACTGCCCATCTCGGTCACTCACGATGCTGCGGGGCACACCATGAAGCCGCATAATATTGTCCACATACAGCTTTGCCAATTTCTCAACTGGATCATCCTTCGTATGCGGAATGAAGTGTGACAACTTCGTTAAACAATCTACGACCACCCAAATGGCATCATTCCCCTTTTGCGACCTTGGCAACCCGTGCACAAAGTTCATAGTAATGGCGTCGAACTTCCACTCCGGAATAGGCAAGGACTTCAAGAATCCTCCCGGCTTTTGGCACTCCACCTTCACTAAGGCGCATGTTTGACACTTTGCCGCATACAATGCCACATCCTTCTTCATTCCTGGCCACCAGAACAATTTCTTCACATCGCGGTACATCTTCGTGCTCCCCGGGTGAATCGTGTACTTGGAATGATGCGCTTCGTTCAATAATTCCACCCGCAAAGTGCCCACATTTGGGACGCACAAACGACCTTCTTTCTAAAGCAATCCATCCACGACCTCATATTTGGAATTTGACCCATCCAAAGCCTCTATCATAAGTTGCTTCATATTGTTATCCACATCCAAAGCCTACCAAATCCGATCAGCTAGGTCATACTGAACTTCCGTCCAGTTCAATAGCGATTCAGCACTTGACTGCTTGCCTATGCAAGAGATCTCCAACGCCTCCAACTCCTGAACCAACCACTCGTCATGGACCGACAACTAATTGGCTTGAGCTGGGGCCCTGTTGCTCAATTCGTCTGCAACCGCATTGCCTTTACCAGGCACAAAATGTATCTTGAACGTGTAGTCCCCCAGGAACTTCATCCATCTCCTCTGTCGCATGTTTTGATCCTTTTGATCAAACAAATATTTCAGGCTTTTGTGGTCGGTATAGATATCGACCTTCACCCCATACAAGTAGTTCCTCCACGGCTTCAAGGCAAAAATCACGGCCTCTAACTCAAGTCATGGTCCGGATTATTCCTTTCGTGCACTTTCAGCTGTCTCGAGCTATATGCTATCACACTTCCGTTTTGTTGTAGCACACAACCCAAACCACTGCCCGAAGAATCGCTATAGATTTCAAAGCCTTCGGTCCCACTCGGTGAACACAGGCACCGTGGTCAACCGAAACTTCAACTCCTCAAAAACCCGCGAGCACTCCGGAGTCCAAACGAACTTCTGCTCTTTCCTCGTCAAAGTCGTGAGGTGTAACGCTATTCGCGAGAAGTTCTCCACGAAGCGCCTGTAATAGCCGGCAAGCCCTAGAAAACTACGGACTTCCACTACCGTAGACAGCACAGTCCACTCTCATATCACAACAATCTTCGCCGGATCCACCGCAATGCCCTCTCCACTTACTATATCACCAAGGAAGGCCACTGAGGATAACCAAAACTCGCATTTGGAGAACTTGGCATACAATTGATTCCTCCTCAGCATCTTCAGCACCAAATGTAGATGCTTAAAGTGATCCTCCACACTCTTCGAGTACACGAATATGTCGTCGATGAAGACGATCACAAAGTGGTCTAAGTACTCGCTGAACGTCTTGTTCATCAAATCCATGAACACCAACGGCGCATTCGTCAGCCCAAAAGACATGACCGTAAACTCGTAATGCCCGTATCTCGTACCAAAAGCTGTTTTGGGGATATCACTCTCTCTTATCCTCATCTGATAATATCCAGATTTGAGATGCAACTTTGAGTACACTGTTGACCTGATTAACTGCTCGAATAGATCATCAATCCTCGGTATCGGGTACTTGTTCTTCTCCGTTAGCTTGTTCAACTCCCGATAATCAATACAAAGTCTCAAGCTTCTGTTCTTTTTCTTAACAAAGAGGACCGGTGCGCTCCAAGGTGAAGAACTCGGACGCACATAACCTTGCTCCAACAACTCTTGAAGTTGCACCTTCAGCTCTGCCATTTCCTTAGGCGCTAGCCGATACAGAGAGCATGACACAGGTTTTACAACTAGCACTAGCTCAATCGTGAAATCTATCTCCCGTTGAGGCAGGGCTCCAGGAAGATCGGCAGGGAAAACATCAGGGTACTTAGCTACCACTGAAATACTATCCAACGTAGGCTTAGGCTTTGCAAACTCCACAAGCGTGAAAAACAGCTCTGCTCCAGCACGAACAGCCTTCACCACCTGAAGAGCAGACATCAAAGTCTTGCTCGATGCTTTCAAGCCCGTGAAAGTCATCTCACTACATGTTCCCAACTTGACTTCCTTGCGACCGCAATCAATATAAGCTTGCTACTCCGAGAGCCATTCCATGCCAAATATCATGTCAAACTCCACCAGCGGTAGTAACGATGCTTGCAAATGGAACTCTTGACTCCCGATACGAATCTTAAAGCCACAAATTCTATCCGCCCGCATCGAACACCCATTAGGCAACAACACATCCAGTTTGACCTTCGCCAACGAAGAAGGTACTCCGATGCACGATATGAATCCTTCGGACAAAAAGGAGTGCAAAGCTCCCGTATCAAAAAGTGCTCTCGCCGGATTCTCACAAATCAAAACAAATCTTATAAAAGCAGTGGTAAGGTAACACACGCATAACAAGTATTTAAAAATTAACTTGTTATAAATTTAAACCGTACATGTCACCACATCTGCTTGCTTAATGACCTCATGTTGGCCAAG
Source organism: Platanthera guangdongensis (assembly GCA_039583875.1). Taxonomy (NCBI): domain Eukaryota; kingdom Viridiplantae; phylum Streptophyta; class Magnoliopsida; order Asparagales; family Orchidaceae; genus Platanthera; species Platanthera guangdongensis. The sequence goes on from CM077149.1 coordinate 90,946,599, forward strand.
ATTGTAAACTCTAGGTTGAGCATAATGGGATGCGGTTAACTCCACCGCCTTGCCCTTTTCCTTATATGTTGCTCCTGGCTTCAACTCAGACTTTGGACGTCCACCCCGGCACTCACAGGCATAATGCCCCGGCTTCCCACAGTTATAACGTGCGCCTAGGGTCCGACCCGTAGTCGCCCCAGAAGCACCAGCAGAGGGGGCTGGACCCGAAGTCCTAGCTTTCTTATTCCACTTCCGAAACACATACTTTGAGGAGTTCGGTACTTTGAACTCCGACCTCTTATCACCAGAGCTTTTCTTAGCTTGCACGTTCTTCATATCCTTCTCCAAAGACCGTGTTGGGACCCTAGTTCTGATTTGGGCAGGGATCACCATTAGGATTGTTTAGATTGACCCAAACTGTTAGTCATGGGTCATAGGTTTATCTCCAGATTTACTCAGAAGAATTCCAAGTAATGCAGCAGTCAGAATATCAGCTCGACGATAGTCGAACTGAGTTAGACGAATGTCGAACTCAGGTCGACAAATTCTCAGTTCATTCCCTGAACTCAGGTCGACGAACTCCGGGCTCAAGCAAGACGGTCAGCTTGACGAAATCCATCTAAGTTCGACGAATGTCGAACTCAGGTCAACGATCGGTGAACTCAAGCCAGTTATCAGCTCGAAGAACTTCAGACAGAAAAGGCAAAGGTTTAGAAGCCAATACAGCTCTGTTATCAGATCGACGATCTTGGAACTCAGCTCGACGAACAGAAGTTATCTGGTCAACGAAGACAGAAGCTAAGCTCGACGAACTGCAGCCTCCGGTAGACAAATTCTGTGTTGAGTTTCCAGGCGGATTAATTACAGCTGGTGGAATTAATTAAGGCTTAATTAAAGCAGATAATTCCCATCAGAAATAATGTCATATATTCGTCTGAATATAGTCATTTGGAGGCTGCATTAATTAAGAAGAAAATCAGGAATTATTGCTGATTGATTCCCAAAGCAATTACCATTCTCGGGAATAAATTAGTCATGACCGTCAAGATAAATCAATTCAAATATTTTTGAATCAGATAAGATACAGAAGCAATAGTGCACGAAAAGAACAAGAACAGTAGAACGACATTAAAGGCTTTCTACAGAATGAGGAACTCTGCATCATCAAAGAAGATAATCATCAGAGTTCATCTGCTCCAAGCTTTCATCAGACAACTAATCAATTTCAGTCTAAAAGCTTACTGGAGATCATCATCACTGTGAAGGCCTATTACTCTACAGCAAAGCTTCCTGCAAACCTGAACCATTCAACATCTCAGGGGGAGCTTTTGCTACCATCAATAATCCACAAGTCTTCTCTCTGACTGTTGACAGAGAAGACATAATCAACTCTCTCACCCCCACTATGTAAAGGGTTGTCATCTCCCTTAAAAAGTGATTCCTGCTTACAAGTCACCTGATCAAAAGACTTGAGGATTTAGTTTTTGAGCACCTGATCAAAAGCTCATTGGTGTCAGGAACTTGATCAAAAATCTGAGTGGATTCCTACCAGGGTGGTAGAAGAGTGGATGTACCCAGGTTGGGGAACCACTATAAAATCCTTGTGTCTCTTCTATGTTGCTTGACTACTTTATTTATTTACTTTGTGCTGTGATATATTTACATATAACTCTAATTAGTTAAGTTAAGATCTATCCCCCTAACAGCCAACACAGCCAGAATGGCTAGGTTCCAGGAACGGGTAGACCTCTCTATGATCAACAAGGCAAAGGCTGAAGGGAAGGATATTTCTGAATACACTACAATGTCAAAGTACAGGAGAGAAGAGCTGAAAAGGTTTGAAAAGTCTAACAAAATTTTTAATGTTGATGATTATATGAAATTGCATCCTGAAGTAGTGGTCCCTAGAGCTACATCTCTAAAGATTATAGGGACTGCAGACATGACAATGACTATGAAACAAGCCTTAAATCCAAACAGGGAAATAGTCTTTACCAAGCCAGGAGATAAGGGCAAGGATGCAAAGCATCAGGAGAAGAAGCAGAAGAAGTGAAATATGAACCATTTTATTTCTGTTTTTTTATCTTAAACTGTTTCATATTGTCTGAACAAAGATGTTGTGTAAATATATCTGCTGCATGTGTTAGTTATCTCTGCCAGATATAACTTTTTCCTGCTATGTTTACTTTATGTTTTTATTTTGAGTCTATTAGTGACCTCACCCAAATAGGGGGAGATTGTTGGATCCCTAGTTTGATTTGGGCTAGGTTCACTAACTTAGGATGATGTGACCCAACATGTATAGCCCGGGGTCAAAGTTGTGTCCTAGAGTCTAGGCCAAGTCCTCAGTAACAACATCACATGGACAAGCTATCATCAGACTGCTAGAGACTCAAGACATAGAGTTTTCCTAACAATTCAGAGACTTCTCAAGAGACTAAGTAAAATGAGTTCGACGTTCGTCGAACTAAGGTCGACGATAGTCATTCTCAGCTCGACGATCTTAAAGAAATATTCTCAGAGCTGAGCTCGACGAACTTTAGTCTAAGATCGACGATCCTTGGATTCCACCTTCAGAATTCTAAGTCCAGACTGTTCTTTAGACTCAGGTCGATGAACCTAGTTCTCATGTCGACGAACTTCATTCTTTGTTCGACGATCTCTGGACTTCCACTTCAACTCTATTGCCAGAGGTTCATCAATTTTTCTCAAAGTCAAGAATTATTATCAGCTCGACGAATTCAAGGTTCTCCAGACTTAGCTCGACGAACACCATTCTTCGGTCGACGAATCTTTGGACTATCACAACATTCTGTCGAGACTATGTTCTTCAGTCTCAAGTCGACGAACCCAGTTCTCTGCCCGACGAATTCTGTAACCAGAAGACTTATGTCGACACTCAGAGTATATGTTGAAATCAACTAAGTCGACACTATAAGAATTTGTGTCGACATCCAGATCATCAATCGACATTATGGAAAGGCTATGTCGACACCACACATAAGACTTGTGTCGACACACAGGAGTAATTGTGTCGACATAGAACATTTGACAATTCTAGAATAATTGCTGAACTCCAGTCGACGAACACATTTACCAGCTCGACGAATAGGCAAAGATCAAAAGAGACAGCAGTTCAGTTTCCAGCTCGATGATCATGGAACTCAGCTTGACGAACAAAAGCCGTCTGGTCGACGAATACAACATCTCAGCTCGACGAACTATGAACTCTGTTCGACGAATTCTGATATCTGTTCGATGATTCCAGACTTAGTTATTTCCGGCCTTCTGCCCCACTCTAATGCGATAATTCCTGAGTAATTAATGCTCTAACATTCTCTGAATGTATCCGTTAGAAGGGGCATTAATTATGGTCTTCTCCAGGATTATTGCTTGCCGTTTTTCCAAAGTATAATTGGGGAAATAAATCAATGCTGATTATTCTCAAGGCTGTCAGCATTAATTGCAGATGCATTCAAATTTTCAAAAGACAGAGAAGAAGATAATAATGCACACACAGGGACATACAGACTTACAGAATAGAATCAAGTACAATTGAGAAAGCTTCACACAGAACACAACATACTGAGAAGTACATAGAGATTATAGAAAAACATTCAATCTTGAATAATCTGCTATGTCAAAGAAGAAGCATTCTCTGATACACAGAAGTTCTTGACCAGAAGCTCATCAGCACTTGAAGAAGAAGAACAACAATACCTATATCAAGAGTCTTCCTTCTTCAAGAACTCCAGGACACTTCAAAAGGACAACTTCAGTTCAATCTGTCAAAGAAGATCCTGAATACTATTGCTGGTCAAGGATTTAGTTTGAAGACCTATCACCCTAAAGCTTGGCTCTTAGTTTTCTCTGATCCATTCTACATCTCAGGGGGAGCCTTAAGCTATAATCAATCCACAGTCTTCTCAGTTGTATATTGAGAAAGGCAAGACAAAATCATCTCTCACCCCCACCTCTATAAAGGATTATCATCTCACTTCAAAAGTGATTCCTTGGTTGCAATTCTCCTGATCAAAAGACTTGGGTTGGTTTTTGAGCACCTGAACAAAAGCTCATTGGTGTCAGGCACCTGATCAAAAATCTGAGTGGATTCCTACCAGGGGTGGTAGAAGAGTGGATGTACCCAGGTTGGGGAACCACTATAAAATTCTTCTATCGTCTGGTTTCCCCCTTTTTCTTTTGTTCTTGTTGTGCTTGTGATTTAGGTTTATTGTTTGCTAGTTTATTAATTTCTACACTTATTAATTTACAGCAAAAGTTGTAATAGCAGTTAAGAAATATTTAAGAATACTCAATTCACCCCCCCCCCCTCTAGAGTATTTTTGATCGAACTCTCACTTTCAATTGGTATCAGAGCAAGTCATAGGTTCAAGACCGGGGGGGCGCTATTAAATCCTGATTTTTCCCTTCTACCTGTGTGGGTCCGGCAGGTCAGGAAAACGTGGACATGTGGTAACCCCACCTCTGAGCCGTGTGGGCCATGTGGTAACCCCACCTCTGAGACATGTGGGCCATGTGGTAACTACACCTCTGAGCCGACGGGTTGTGTTGGATGACGGGGGGGGGGGGGGGGGGAGGGGGGGGATTGTTGGGTCCGGCATTCCTTCACTTGTCCCGTGACGCTCTTCTACTTATTTAAGAAATTAAGCAGCACCCTTTCCAACAGTCCAGGCTTTTGTAACAGTTGGTTATGCGCTTGATCCTTCAGACTGGGCCATGTTTACCAGGGTCAAGAAGCCCTGCGTCATAGGCCCCGAAAGTGGTAGCCTCAAGTCATCTCTCAGACCTTCGTAGAAACGGTTGGTATTACGCTCCTCATCCACGAATGTAGAGCTAGCATACCGACCCAATCGATTAAACTTGTGGAGATACTGATCCACGCTACTCTCTCCTTGCACCAATTTTAGGAACTCATTCTCCAAAGCTATCATCTGCGCCGAAGGGAGGTACCTTGTCAAGAACAGTCTCGAGAACTCTTCCATCGAGACGTCTGTAAGTTGCCTTCCTCTCAAGAGATGCAACTCCAAACCTTCCCAACACAGCCTAGCGTCTCCATTCAATAGGAACGTAGCTATAGTGGTCATCTGCCACTCCTCCGTCTCCGTCGCTGTCAAGACTCTCTTCACTCGGGAGAGCCAATCTTCAGCTTGGGATGGGGTTCCCAACCCCAAGAACATAGGAGGATTGAATCCCATAACATGTTTGAGCTGTCTATCGGTTGCTCTCCTAGGCACCAAAGGTTCCACCACTACCTGCTCCACTCTTATTGGTTCATCCCTTTGAAGCGGTACCTGCTCTAACGTAGGAGCGGGTTGCTGCATTTGCCTTGCAGGCTGCGCATTGATCATGGCAAACACTGCTTCGGCAACCAATCGTATGGTTTCAGCCGAGGGAGGTGTTGCAGGAGCATCATTTGGTGCACTACTAGCCTCAGAAAATGTGCTTACTGATGGCCCTGCACCACTTCTAGTCACCTATAGTTGTACAAAACACCGTTAAACGACCAAACAAAATTACAAAATCAATTATAGGAACACGCAGGTTCCTCAAACACATGTATTTTTATTCCTAAGGGGACATTCATGGGTTCTTTTGATGTTATAACGATGACGCACACACATATGCTCACCACCCCTTAAAAAGAATTCGCACACGAATTCATTTTAAGTCTGACCGAAATCAGTAGTCTGATATCAAATTGTAACACCCCCTATCCGTCGCATAGCATATAGTAGTAGGTCTGATCGTGGACCGACACCATATACCACAGACAGACCGGGTGGTTACTCAATGGAATACCATCCAACTAATAACCAATGTCCTACACAAAGTCATTCTAGCGGAAGCAATTATTAAAAGTTGCAAATTAAAGAACTCAGCCACAAGCATGAATGTCCACTACAAAACCTTATAGGAATGAAGTACAATACACAAGTACAATGGCCTTAAGGGCTTACATTTGTTTACTCAAAATTACATATTTTGCAAACCTCGGTACGCAGGCCGGTCACACATGAATAGAGTAAGTAATCACTCAATATTTAGGCCTTCGAGGGCCGGCTCAGCAACATCGGCTTTAGCCCGCTATTTACCGCTTGGTCCTGCAGCACGTGCAAGCAATAACCCACCGCAACGGTGGCAAACAAAGGCAACGGTCAGCTTTGCTGACCAAATTATAACGATCCCGTCCCCAAACTCAGGGCAGCGATGTTCCTTCCCTGCACTTTATTATCATAACCAAGCATTATAGAGTAATAACACTACATCACAGGCATAGGCACGCACGACCACACACCTCGTGCTCTCAGGGCACATTCTCGGTGAACCCGGTCAAAACCGCCGTCAGTGTGTGTGTGTCAGTGTGTGTGTGTTTATGTATGTGTGTGAATTTGAGTTTGTGAATGTGTATGAGTGTGGATGTGTGTGTGTGTGAATTTGAGTTTGTTTATGTGTGTGTGTGTGTTTCTTTTTTTTGTGTATGTGTGGTGTGTGTGAGATTTTTTTTTGTGTTTGGTTTTTTTGGTTCAATTTTGTGTATATAACCTTTGGGTTAGGATTTTGATTAGTAATTATTATTTTAATTTTATTAGTTTATAGCATAATGGTAAAACCAAAGGAAGTAGGAATTGTAGCGAGTTGGGAGTCAGTCGAAGTGATGTTATTTTGTGATCTCAACATAAAAGAGATTGGTTTGGGGAATCGGCCCACCACCCACTTTAGCAGAGAAGGGTGGAAAAATTTGATTGCGGGGTTTAAAGAACGAAATGAGAAAAGCTACGATCGATTGCAAATGAAAAATAAATGGGATCATTTGAAGAAGGATTGGAAACAATAGTGTACTTAGACTCTATTTTATATTTCCAGGGAAACAGCTGGAAACTTCTCCCCTTCCCTGGGGAATTGAATTCAACCATTAAATGTGGACTTTGGCCTCCCCTTGGCCGAACCGTTTCCTTCCCTCTTCTTCCTCATTTCTCTCTCCTCCATTATCATGGAAATGGAGCTCACTGTGACACGTGGTACACGCCCGTGTCGGCCAAGACACGCCCGTGTTGGCCAAGACACGCCCGTGACGCAGGGCGTGTAACCCACCCAACACCCAGTCGAGAGAAAATCGTCGACCTCTCAACACAGACGAACACACCCTGTGACACGCCCGTGTCACAGGCCGTGTACCTCATGCTCGACGATCGACACTCGACGATCGACGATCGAAACCCGACGATTGACGATCGACACTCAACCTGTAGTATTCAAAAATTTGAGACAACGACCAGATTCAGTCTAAGTACATTACAGAATCAAGAAAATCAAGAACCATGGGTTCCACTGAGAATCATAAGGAATTGGGATACATGAAGCTACCCATATGTAGAAAAGAGATCTTTGGTATCTAGAAGGAAAGGGTGAGACTGTTTATGGAAGCCTCAGACCCTAGAATATACATCAAAGTGAAAGAAGGGTCATATGTGCCCATGAAGGTTTCAGTCTTAGATGCTAATCAAAGAACACCTAAAGATTTCTCTGAAATGACAAAGGATGAGATAGTTCTAGCCATAATGGACAAGAGGGCTCAGAATATTATAGTGAGTGCTATAGATGATGCTACTTTTCAGAATTTGATACACTGCAAGACATCCAAGGACATGTGGGATACTCTTATTGTGTACATGGAGGGTTCTGAAGAAGTGAGGCAAGACAGAAAATCCTTATTAAACCAAGAATATGAAAGCTTCAGACAAGGTAGGGTTGATAGCATAACTGAATGCTATAAGAAGTTCTACAGGATTGTGAATGAGCTCATGTCCTATGGCAGAGAGTTCAGTAATTATGAACTTAATGATAAGTTTCTAAGGTCCCTAACAAAAGATTGGGACACCAAAATCTGTGCCATTAGGGAAATGACAAAGTTAGCAGAAATTCCTCCACCAACACTGTTTGGAAAACTGCTGTCCTATGAAATACAGTTGATGGTGAGAAAAGAAGAGGAGAAATCTACAAGAAGTGAACATAAAGAAAGGACAGTGGTATTTAAAACAGAAGCCCCCAGAAATTACAGAAGTAAGTCACCAACTCCACCACCAAAAGTTGCTGAAACCTCGATTTTAAGGAAGTAGCATGTACATGAAATTCCAGAGGCCCCATCCTCATTTAACAAAATATTTGGTGGAAAAATTTGCATTCAAGATGGCATCGATAAAAGGAAGAGATATTGACCATAAAAAGGAGAAGGGCAAAGGGAAAACTTCAGTGAGTTCTAATTTCTATAATTTATACTATTTACTTTTAAATTCATACATACGCTCGTGTGTGTCCAACCCAGCCGGTGGTCCGGCTCCTGACGCCCCCACCTGGGTTGTTGCTGCTGCTGCAGTTGCCGTTGTTCCCTCTGTCGGGGTTCATCTCTCCTTTCCTCCTGACCTCTGCCACCCCTTCGCTCCTTCTCTAGGAGTTTGCTCTAGGAGTTTGCTAACCTATCCTAACTAGTCTTCAACTGCACCAATGAATTTGGTGTTTTTGAAGGCAGGTGGATGAAAATCCATAAAACACTTCAAAGCAGTGGCACGTGCCACTGATGTGGTGACAGTTCCGCAAGTGTGGGTGTTACGGGTTATTGGTATAAAGGAAGTCTTTGAAGCCTGGGAAACAATATCCTCTTCCTGAAAAGGTATAGTAGGGGCTGAAAGTCCACCTAGTGTCGGCTATGTGTACCTATGGGGGGGGAATAGGTAACGTGTGGTTCTTTTGCGGAATTTACAGATGTACCTGCACAATAAAAACAACAAACACAGCACACAGAATACACAGCAAATTTATAGTGGTTCCCCGACTTGGGTACATCCACTTTCCCCCTTCGACCTATCTCCCCAACAAGGGACGACTCGGTCACTTCACCAACGGGATTGAAATCCAATCCCTTCACTAACGGAAGGAGCCCTTCCACACGTGAGAGTCAACACTCCCACAAATCGGGTTGCACCCAACCCTTACACCACGGAACAAAAGTTCCTTTACAATAAAATAAAAGTAGAATGTACACGTGATACAAACTTCTCTTGGAGACTCCGGTGTTTCTCTTTGTTCGACGACGTGTTCTTGAAGTCGATGAAGAGTCTACGACCTTGGTCTCTCTTGGAGAGGATTTCCCCGGAACCGGCGGCAACACACGAGCGGCGGCTAGCTTCGGGATCGGCGGCTACGATGAAGAGCAGCTGCTGAACTTGGAGATCCAAACTTCGTTGCGAAGCAAGCTCGGTCTACCAACGGTCACACGAGGATCGGTCGTCTCGATCGATTCGGATGGGAAGTGTTTCCGATCAACAAATCGAGAGACAAGGGATCTCTGGATAGACGCGTGAGACACAAGCCTTGCTAGGCTACTGTCGCCGGAGATCAGGAAGAAGATCTATCAGTGGCGGCGACGGACTTGCGCGAGCGGCGACGGAGGCGGCGGAAGGATTTCGCGATCTTAGGGTTTCCGTGAGCTCGGCGTATTTTTCTGTGTCCCTTTCGTTCAAAAATACCCGAGTATAAATACTGTAGCTACCCCCAATAAGACCGCTTGTGGGACCCACAGAAGTAGCCCCCAAGTCCCGGTCCAGATATTAAGCAGTGGCAGAATCCGGTTCAGGAAATTAGCTGAGACAGAATCCGGTTCAGGAAATTAACTGAGAAAACGCCAAGGAAAAATCGGCGAGAATCGCAGACGATTCTCGATGAATCGGCGAGAATCACAAGTGATTCTCGACGATTCGTCGAGAATCGATTGTGATTCTCGTCGAATTACTTGTCGATTCTCAACGAATTCAACTTGTATTCATGGGCTGCATGACCACTGGTTCGGCGGGAATTACAAGTGATTCTCGTCGAATCTTACTTGGCACCATATTGAGATGGCCAGAAGGAGTCGGCGAGAATCACTGATGATTCTCGTCGATTCGGCGAGAATCACCAAGTGATTCTCGCCGATTCGGCGAGAATCACTTGGTGATTCTCGTCGAATTTGCCTTGGACGATTTTTCGTCTTCCACCTAGGAGCTGCTCCTTGATCCTCCATGCTCCTTGTTTTCTCTTGCATATGAGCGGCCCTGTACTTGAAAGTAAGTGCACTCCAATAGAGAGAGTACACATAGGCCAACACACTGATCTGCTCAACGAGGGATTACGTCGAGCAGATCCGTGTATATTGACCTACTGCACCCTGACATTGGTGTGCACTTAGCGTGGAGAAACTGCAAGTACAACTTGAAAAAGTTTATCAAATACATAGTCTATTGACCTTAGCTTGTCCAGGGGCTTCTTCAAATCAGGTACATTGTGGATACAATACCCAACAATCTCCCCCTATTTGAAGAAGCCTAAACCCTACAAGCTAAGGTGAATAGAGCAAATGAAAAGGAAAGCAGCTGAAGACCATAAACTTAACATCATTAAGTGGAGACATCCCTTACCAATACCGAGTGCTTGGGAGCAAGCTGGAGCCACCTTAGCCTTGACCCCGAGAGGGTTATCTCCCCCTTTTCGGCTTCGGCAAATCGGGGTCAGGAACCTTTGGCCCTTAGCTCCCCCTCAGTTCTTGCATCTGTACTCACGCTGGAGTTCCCGGCTCCCCCTCAGATTATGCACGAGTTGGGAGCCTCTGTAGTCTTCATTCTTCATAATTGAGCATCCCCAATTCTGTCTTGAAAAGATTGAACTTTGCCTCGTCTAGGGCTTTGTGAATATATCAGCAATCTGCTTGTCCGTGGGGACATAACAGAGAGAGATATCCTTGTTCTCCACGTGCTCCCTAATGAAGTGGTAGCGTACTTCAATATGCTTCGTTCTGCTGTGCGACACCGGATTGTTGGCAATGGCAATTGCACTGGAGGAGTCGCAGTACATTGGAACTTCCTTGAACTGAAGGTTGTAGTCGGCCAACTGATTTTTGATCCAAAGGAGTTGTGCGCAACAGCTTCCTGCCGAGATATACTCGGACTCTGCTGTGGAGGTTGCAACACAATTTTGTTTCTTGCTGTTCCATGAGATAAGCCTCCTGCCGAGGAATTGACACGTCCCGGAGGTGCTTTTCCTGTCATCCCTGCTCCCTGCAAAATCAGCATCTGAAAAGCCTATTAGCTCGACATCATTGTTCCTCGGGTACCACAAGCCAAGATTAGGAGTACCTTTAAGGTATCTTAGAATTCGCTTTGCAGCGACATAGTGAGATTCCTTAGTGTTCACCTGATATCGGGCACATACACATGTGGAGAACATAATATCCGGTCTACTGGCAGTAAGGTAGAGCAGGGATCCAATGATGCTTCTGTATTTGGTTTCATCGAAAGGTTTACCTTTCTCATCCTTATCCAGAGACATGGTGGATCCCATTGGAGTCCTCATAGAGGTTGCACTCTCCATACCGAATTTCTTAAGGAGTTCATTTGTAAACTTTGTCTGAGAGATGAAGATTCCATCCTCAGACTGTTTCACTTGAAGGCCTAAGAAATACTTGAGCTCTCCCATACTGCTCATTTCAAACTTTCCTTGCATAAGTTTGGAAAACTTTTTGCAAAGATTGTTGTCCGTTGAGCCGAATATTATGTCATCGACATAGATTTGCACCAGCAAAATCTTGCCTTTGACTTCCCGGAGAAACAATGTTTTATCTATTTTACCTCTGGAGAACTTGTTCTCAAGAAGAAAACTAGATAAAGTCTCATACCAAGCTCGGGGAGCTTGTTTCAACCCATATAAGGCCTTATTAAGAAAATAAACGTGATTGGGATAAGTAGGGTCGACAAAACCTGGGGGTTGAGCGACGTATACTTCCTCTTTCAGGTCTCCGTTCAGGAATGCCGATTTCACATCCATTTGGTAGACAGTGAATCCTTTGTGTGAAGCATATGCCAGGAACAACCGGATTGCCTCGAGCCTTGCGACTGGTGCGAAGGTTTGGTCGAAGTCAATCCCTTCCTCCTGTCTGTAACCTTGAGCCACCAGCCCGGCCTTGTTCTTTATGATGACACCATGTTCATCCAGCTTGTTTCTGAAAATCCACTTCGTGCCAATGACATTCTGCTTGTATGGTCTGGGAACCAGCGTCCAAACCTTGCAACGTTCGAATTGATGTAGTTCCTCTTGCATGGCCAGAATCCATGCCGCATCCTTGTTCGCCTCATCGAACTTCTTTGGCTCAACCTGAGACAGGAAGCTGAGATGCAATACTTCGTTAGTTGTACCTCTTCGAGTTCTGACGCCTACACGAGGATCTCCGATGATCTGTTCTCTAGGATGATCCCTCACGTGACGGAGCTCTAGAAGTCTGGCGTCTGGAGCTTCAGCTACTTCTTGTGCTTCTCGTTCTTCTAAAAGATTTGTTCCATCTTGATCTTCAACATTTTCAGATGACGTGGAGGTGGAAACTTTGACGTACTTGGGTGCGTCATCTTTAGGGGTCTCATCCAGATTCAGCTGGTCAAGTCTAGCACCTGCATCTTCAAGAATACAACTGGAAGAATTGCTGTTAAGCAAGCTTCCTTCATCAAATACAACATTTATTGATTCTTCTACCACTAAGGTTTTCTTATTGAAGACCCTATATGCCCGACTATGGGAACTATATCCCATAAATATGCCTTCGAAGCATTTTTCACCGAATTTAGTACGCGGATACTTCCCATTATTTAGTACATAGCATCTGCAACCAAAGATCCTTAAGTAGGACATGGTTGGTTTCCTGCCTTTCAGTAGCTCGTAGGGCGTCTTACGATGATGTTTGTTGATCAAAGCTCGGTTTTGTACATGACATGCCGTATTGACACCCTCTTCCCAGAAGTATTCCGGGAGAGAAGCATCTTTCAACATGGTCGTGCAGGCTTCAATGAGAGTTCTATTTCTCCTCTCCGCAACTCCATTTTGCTGAGGAGTGCGCGGGGAGGAAAACTCATGAAAGATACCTTGTTCTTCACAAAATTCTATCATAGCACCAGATTCGAATTCTGTTCCATGGTCACTTCGGATTTTGACCACGGAGCAGTTAAATTCGTTCTGAACTTGCTTGACAAAATTAGTGACGATGTCAAAAGTATCTGACTTTCGTTTCAAAAAGAACACCCATGTAAACCGTGAGTGATCATCAACTATCACTAGCGTATATGACTTGCCTCCCAAACTATGAACTTGCATTGGGCCAAACAAGTCCATATGTAGCAGGTAAAGACATCGGGAAGAGTCTTTGTCTGCAATGCTCTTAAAGGTAGCCCGTGTCTGTTTGCCCATCTGGCAAGCATGACAGGGGCTATCCTTGATGCACTTGATACTGGGAGCATCTCTTACTAAATTCTTAGAAAATAGCATACTAATTGTCTTATAATTAATATGTGCCAATCTCTTGTGCCATTGTTCACAAAGAGAAGCACTGCCTGTTGCCACAAGGCATACGGGGGTAGATGAATCTATACTAAGAAAATCTAAGCAGAAGATATTTCTGCTCCTAATGCCTGATAATACCGTCTCAGAGGAGGTACGTGAAATTATCAGACATTTATCCTTGCAGAACTTAACGTCATAACCTTTATCACATAACTGACTTACACTGATCAGGTTATGGTTTAACCCTTCAACATAAGCCACGTCGGTGATAGAGATTATACCGTTGGAAATCATACCATAACCTCTGGTGACTCCTCGATCTGACCCTCCAAAGATGACTTTGGGTCCATTCTCGACTGGAGTGTAATCACGCAGCAGGCTTCTTGTCCCGGTCATATGCCGGGAGCATCCACTGTCCAAATACCAGATTGGCGTTTTGGTGGCCTTTGGACATTCCTGCAAAACAAAATTAATTTGCCTTAGGAACCCAATCGAACTTGGGTCCTAGATTCCTGGTTAGCACACTCCCCCTCGGTCGGTTAACCCTACGAGTGGTCGGTCTCGCATTGTTAACATGGGGAGTCTCGTAGTTCCTTGGATTAAACCAACAATCCACGGCAAAGTGACCGACTTTGCCACAGCACCAACAGTCGAACCTGTTGTATCTCTTCCGAGGCTCCTGCCTTACCCTGGGAACAACGGGTACAGCTGGGGCCTTGGATCTGGAGGTGGAGGCCTCATGGTGACGGCAGTCACATGACTTTGTCACCTTCTGAATAACAGGCTTGACTTTTGGCGCCAGCTTTCCATTATGGCCGCTAGAGAACGGACCATAATTTCCTATGTGGATCTCCTCATAAGGTGCCTTGAAGGCACTCTCACCAAAGTTCCGGGGGAAGTTCCAACCGTCATACCGGCTCTTAGGCTTTGCAACCGAGGGCCGGAAATGATGCCCAAATGTTGACTCAAAGTCATGTTGGTTGCAAGGAAAGCCAGGCTTTCTGAACGCAACAGGACTAATAGGAGCCTTCCCCTTTTCATCAGCAGAGGCCTTCTTGGCGGCCTTATTCTTCCTCTGGTTCTTGTTCCTCCTAGATGAAGAACCAGATGCCCCAATATGCCCCAAGCCAGCTCCTTTGGCCTGAGCAGAGAAGGTGTCAACGACTGGAAGCACTGTTTTTGGCATAGAGAAGCTCTGTACGATCTTCCTTTCTGCCGCAAGTAGTTCTTCCAATTTGTTGACTTCCTCCTGCTTGAGATCAAGGAGCTGCAAAGACTCTGAGTGCTTTGAAGTCAGGTCAAGGTGTTCCTGCCGGAGAGATATCAAACTAGTGACCTCTTCCCTTAGGGATACACACTCACCCTTAAGGAATTTTACTTCCTTCTTCTCAGCCCTCAGTCTCTTACGGCACTCGTCGAAAGTGTTGAGCAGAAGCTCATACTTCTCGAGGAGTTCAGCTTCGCGGGCCGAAGGGCCATCCTCAGGTTCATCATCCTGAGACTCAGGATCAGAGTCGGAGTCGGAGAGAGGGGTGTGAGCTTTTACCTTCCCAGTAAATGGGGGACATTCTCCTTCTGAGTCTGAGCGACCCACCAGCCCGAAGTAGGCTTCCTCATCATCACTGGAGTCTGAGGAATCAGACTCACTTAGTGTCTTTGGTCTTCTTGCGATGTAGCTCCGCTCCTTCTTATCTCTGGAGGATTTGAGCTCCTCTCCTTTCCCTTTATCTCTTTTGCTTTGATGGCAGTCGGCCACGACGTGACCTGGCTTATTGCATCCAAAGCAAATAATATCAGAAGAACGATGTTTGTTAGGTTTAGATGCATACCTGTCAAAAGAGTAGTTTTTCTTCTGATGTCTGGATGAGGAGCCGTCTCTCTTCCTTTGATTCCTCATCTTGAGGAATTTCTTGAACTCTCGAGTGATGAGGGAGAAATCCTCTTCCGACAGATCTGAGCTGGAGGAGCATGGATCGGAGTCCTCCTCTTCTTCCTTATTCCTGGCACGGTACGACACCGCACCCTTCCCTTTTCTGGAGTGACTGGCTTTTAGGGCCACAGTCTTTTCTTTTGCAGCAGCCTTCTCTGCTTCTTCCTCTGCCTTCCTGGTGTTCAGCTGAAGTTCATAGGACATCAGCTTCCCGAACAGGATTTGTGGATCAGTTTCTGCTAGTCTGCCAAATTCTCTGATAGCGCAGATCTTTGTGTCCCATTCCTTAGTAAGGGACCTAAGGAATTTGTCATTGAGTTCACCATTGGTGAACACTCTTCCATAGCCCTTGAGGGCGTTGACAATCTTCAGGAAGTTCTCGTATGTGACTCCGATCTCTTCCTTAGGCCCTTGCCGGAAGGCCTCATACTTCTGGTTCAGGAGGGATCTCCGATCATCCCTCACTTCATCCGTGCCCTCCATTAGGATGATTAGGCACTGCCAAATCTCCTGAGCTGTCCTGCAGTTGCTGAAGTTTTGCATCATAGAGTCGTCAACCGCGCTGACCAGGATGTTTCTTGCCTTCATGTCAAGGCCCACTAGGACCATCTCATCCTTGTCCATTTCAGAGAGTGTCTTTGGCACTTTCTTGGTGGGATCAATGGTGGAGGCCTTAGTGGGTACATAAGGTCCCTCCAGCACGATCATGAACAGTCGAGGGTCCACTGCTTCCATATAGAACCTGATCCTTTCCTTCCAGATAGGAAAGTTGAGTCTGTTGCACACTGGGATCTTGCCGGAGTACTTGAGCCCGTCCATGGTAGCTGTATGTCTCCTTGTTGACACTAGAGGCAGGATTCACCTCAAGGTGTTAGCCTTTTTGTTGAGGAACCTCCCTCTGATACCACTTGAAAGTCCACCTAGTGTCAGCTATGTGTACCTATGGGGGGGGGGAATAGGTAACGTGTGGTTCTTTTGCGGAATTTACAGATGTACCTGCACAATAAAAACAACAAACACAGCACACAGAATACACAGCAAATTTATAGTGGTTCCCCGACTTGGGTACATCCACTTTCCCCCTTCGACCTATCTCCCCAACAAGGGACGACTCGGTCACTTCACCAACGGGATTGAAATCCAATCCCTTCACTAACGGAAGGAGCCCTTCCACACGTGAGAGTCAACACTCCCACAAATCGGGTTGCACCCAACCCTTACACCACGGAACAAAAGTTCCTTTACAATAAAATAAAAGTAGAATGTGCACGTGATACAAACTTCTCTTGGAGACTCCGGTGTTTCTCTTTGTTCGACGACGTGTTCTTGAAGTCGATGAAGAGTCTACGACCTTGGTCTCTCTTGGAGAGGATTTCCCCGGAACCGGCGGCGACACACGAGCGGCGGCTAGCTTCGGGATCGGCGGCTACGATGAAGAGCAGCTGCTGAACTTGGAGATCCAAACTTCGTTGCGAAGCAAGCTCGGTCTACCAACGGTCACACGAGGATCGGTCGTCTCGATCGATTCGGATGGGAAGTGTTTCCGATCAACAAATCGAGAGACAAGGGATCTCTGGATAGACGCGTGAGACACAAGCCTTGCTAGGCTACTGTCGCCGGAGATCGGGAAGAAGATCTATCAGTGGCGGCGACGGACTTGCGCGAGCGGCGACGGAGGCGGCGGAAGGATTTCGCGATCTTAGGGTTTCCGTGAGCTCGGCGTATTTTTCTGTGTCCCTTTCGTTCAAAAATACCCGAGTATAAATACTGTAGCTACCCCCAATAAGACCGTTTGTGGGACCCACAGAAGTAGCCCCCAAGTCCCGGTCCAGATATTAAGCAGTGGCAGAATCCGGTTCAGGAAATTAGCTGAGACAGAATCCGGTTCAGGAAATTAACTGAGAAAACGCCAAGGAAAAATCGGCGAGAATCGCAGACGATTCTCGACGAATCGGCGAGAAT
Source organism: Platanthera guangdongensis (assembly GCA_039583875.1). NCBI lineage: Eukaryota > Viridiplantae > Streptophyta > Magnoliopsida > Asparagales > Orchidaceae > Platanthera > Platanthera guangdongensis. Next base: position 90,963,847 of record CM077149.1, read on the forward strand.
CACAAGTGATTCTCGACGATTCGTCGAGAATCGATTGTGATTCTCGTCGAATTACTTGTCGATTCTCAACGAATTCAACTTGTATTCATGGGCTGCATGACCACTGGTTCGGCGGGAATTACAAGTGATTCTCGCCGAATCTTACTTGGCACCATATTGAGATGGCCAGAAGGAGTCGGCGAGAATCACTGATGATTCTCGTCGATTCGGCGAGAATCACCAAGTGATTCTCGCCGATTCGGCGAGAATCACTTGGTGATTCTCGTCGAATTTGCCTTGGACGATTTTTCGTCTTCCACCTAGGAGCTGCTCCTTGATCCTCCATGCTCCTTGTTTTCTCTTGCATATGAGCGGCCTTGTACTTGAAAGTAAGTGCACTCCAATAGAGAGAGTACACATAGGCCAACACACTGATCTGCTCAACGAGGGATTACGTCGAGCAGATCCGTGTATATTGACCTACTGCACCCTGACATTGGTGTGCACTTAGCGTGGAGAAACTGCAAGTACAACTTGAAAAAGTTTATCAAATACATAGTCTATTGACCTTAGCTTGTCCAGGGGCTTCTTCAAATCAGGTACATTGTGGATACAATACCCAACAGGGGCTACTGTGTTGGAGGAGCCATATAGTAGGGGAAACAGTGTCGGACGATCCATATAGTAGGGCAACAGTGTTGGAGGAGTCATATAGTAAGAGCTACAGTGTTGGAGGATCCATATGTGCCACCTACACTGTTTGATGTATAAATGAGCTACCACTAAGGATTCACCATCATCGTACAGAAGTTAGTGGACGTCATGTTGAGAACTCCAAGAGCCCTACTGCTGCTTCCACTAACATCTTTGGGGGGTTGGGACATTTCACCTAGATGATTCTCACTTAATGCCTTGAGAATGAGTTGAAAGTATCATAATATCAAATAGAAGGTATTACTCGACAACTCGAATGACTGGAGTTTCTACCCTATAGCTTGTTATCCATTCTAACGCGGTTTCTATAGTCTATAAACCTATCTATGATACTAATTTGTATTACCATAAACCAACTACATACTATGATATATACGAGACCGATACTCACACCATAAAAAGCAGTTAAATCAAAGCATAAAAAGAGTAAACGAGTTTAATTTGCATTATTTTTGAAAATAATAATAACAACATAAATCATTAAACCCATAACGCGGTTCCTAGAATCTATAAACCTATATATGATACTAACTTGTATTACCATAAATCTACTACATACTATGATATGGACCCGACCGATACCCACACCATCAAAAGCAGTTAAATCAAAGCACAAAAAAGAGAAGAATACAACAACACTCAAGCCTTTATCCCACTATAGTGAGGTCGACTATATGGATCCTTTGTCTCCATTGTGCCATCTCTTTTGTCATAATCTCACTAATGCCTAAGTACATCATATCTTTCCTTATAGTTTAATTCCAAGTGTTTATTGGTCTACCCCTCCCTCGTTTAACATGCCTAGCGACTAGACTCTCACAACGCCTAACATGTGCCTCTAATGGTCTCTTTTGTACGTGTCCAAACCATCTTAGTCGAGATTCTCGCATCTTCTCTGCAATTGGTGCTACTCCTGTCTTATCCCTGATACATTCATTCCTAATTTTATTCAGTCTCGTGTGTCCACACATCCACCTAAGCATTCTCATCTCCGCAACTCCCATTTTTTGCTCATGTACACAATTCACTGCCCAACACTCAGAAGCATAAAGCATCGCGGGTCTAATTGCAGTACGGTAAAACTTGCCCTTATGTTTTAGTGATACTTTGCAATCACATAAGATCCCTGATGCGCCTCTCCACTTCAACCAACCCGCTTGGATTCCGTGTCACATCTTTATCAATACCTCTGTCTTTTTGAACTATTGATCTAAGATATTTAAAACACTCACTACGAGAAATATTTTGATCACCCAATTTAATAACAAAGTCATCTGTCTTTCTTGTACTGCTAAATTTAAGCTCCATGTACTCCGTCTTTGCCCCGCTCAACCTAAAACTCTTCTTTTCTAAGACTCTCCATAAGATTTTCTTGATTATGTATATGAGAACACTTGTGCACTGGGAATACAAAAAAAACAAAAGGATCAAATGAAGAACAAAAATTGAAGATATAATAAAATGTGTAGTAGTAAAATAATAGCAAAAGATTAATTAAACTTCAATTAATTAAAAGGACATGCCTTGTTTTCTTTATCTACCGCATAGTCTTTTAATTTGAAAGTATCTCTTCACCACTTCTGTAATGTGGTGAGTAGCACCAGAGCCATCTAGAACCCCTGTTGCAAGGTTAGAGGCCATAAGAATATTCCTTGCCTATGCAGCTCACAGGAGATTCAAAGTTTACCAAATGGATGTCAAGAGTGCATTCTTGAATGGAGTGCTTCAAGAAGAGGTTTATGTGGAACAACCTTCAGGTTTTATCTCTAGCTCAACCCTCTTTTGTATTTAATTTGCATAAAGCTCTCTATGGTTTAAAGCAAGCTCCAAGAGCTTGGTATGAGACCTTAGCAAGCTTTCTTTTAGAGCATAAATTTACAAGAGGAACCATAGATAAAACTCTTTTCACTAGACATCATAAGGACCAAATTTTGTTAGTACAAATATATGTGGATGACATCATCTTTGGGTCTACTGATCCCAAATTATGCAAGAGGTTTGCTGACCTTATGCATTCCAAATTTGAGATGAGTAGCATGGGTGAGCTTTCCTACTTCCTTGGTCTCCAAGTGAAGCAGCTCCATGATGGTATCTTCCTCTCCCAAGCTAAGTACGCTAAAGAGCTTATCATAGTTGTACATGAAATTACAGAAGCAGCATCTAAATTGGCACATCTATATTGGACTTCATTCTCGGCCTCCCAATCACATTTCGACGTCACGACTCTATCTTAGTTGTTGTAGATCGATTCTCTAAAATGGCTTATTTTATCGCGTGCAATAAAACCAACGACGCGTCACACGTCGCACAATTATATTTTAAAGAGGCCAACGGGCTCGCCCTTCACGCCAAGTTCGATGCTCTCCAACCGGCTGTCGCCTCGTCCGCTAGCTGATCCGGATGCTGGGTTTAGGAAAACCTTCCTCGTCCGAATCGATCGAGATGATTGATCCTAGTGTGACCATTGGAAGACCTAGCTAGCTTCGCTACGAAGTTTGGATCTCCAAAGTACAGCAGCCGCACATCGTTATCGCCGCCAATCCCGTGAACCAAGCCGCCGCCCATCTAGCCGCCGCCGGTTCCGGGGAGATTCTCTCCAAGAGAGATCTAGGGTTTCCTCGTCGCATCAGAGTCTATTACAGCATTTGTAGCCATAAGTGTTTTCTTTGCTGAGGCATCAGCCATCCCAAACTTTTTGATAAGCTCTTTTGCATATTTAGCTTGTGAGATGAAGATGTCATCAGGGAGCTGCTTCACTTGGAGACCAAGGAAGTAGGAAAGCCACACCTGTCACCCAGAAATTACAGAAGTAAATTTTTTGAACTTGAAAAGTTTGGGTTGGACTGCTGTAGCCATCGGGCCCAATGTAAGGCGGAGCCGTCGAGTCCCACGACGGCGGTGGAGACCTTGTCTTGCTCGGGACTGTGGTGGAGGTCTAAGTACTGCTCCGCCTTTGCGATTCACCCAATCGGGTTCACACCGGCGACGGTGGGGAGGTCCAAGGCAAGAGCTAGGCGGCCAAAGGAAAATGGGGGTGCAGACTCCCCGTTGTGCGGGAGAGGTGGCTCCCCGAGGATGGGCGCGTCGTTGGCCGGGCATCCGGATCAGCTAGCGGACGAGGCGACAGCCGGTTGGAGAGCATCGAACTTGGCGTGAAGGGCGAGCCCGTTGGCCTCTTTAAAATATAATTGTGCGACGTGTGACGCGTCGTTGGTTTTATTGCACGCGATAAAATAAGCCATTTTAGAGAATCGATCTACAACAACTAAGATAGAGTCGTGACGTCGAAATGTGATTGGGAGGCCGAGAATGAAGTCCATGCTAACATCTTCCCAAGGAATAGATGGAATCGGAAGAGGGGTATAAAGCCCCGCGTTAGTTTTGTTCCCCTTAGCCAGTTGGCACGCTCGGCAACTACCCACGATCTTACTAACCATGGCCTTAAGACCGGGCCAATAAAACTTGTCTTCAACTAACGTGATCGTCTTGTCACGACCAAAGTGTCCCCCTAACCCTCCACCATGCAATTCCCACACTATGAAGTGGCGTAGGGAGGAACGGGGGATGCAAAGCTTCGAATGGTTAAATAAGTAGCCGTCCCGGATGTAAAAAGAAGTAATGGTTGTCGGCGAGTCATCTTGGGTGGCGAAATAGATATCCTTAAAATCTGGGCAGTGGATGTACTCGTCCTTAATCCTATCGAAGCCAATCACCTTTACTTCTAGCGTGGAGAGCAATAACGAAACACGACTAAGGGCGTCGGCTACGCGGTTGAGAGTCCCCTTGAGGTGTTTGATAATGAAAGTATACTCCTGTAGATAGGAGACCCATTTGGCATGTCTAGGACTAACCTTAGTTTGAGAGTTAAGAAACCTTAGCGCTTCATGATCGGATAAGATGACAAACTCCTTAGGAAGTAAATAATGCCGCCAATGTTGGAGGCAACGAATAACCGCGTAAAACTCCCGATCATAATTGGAATAATTTAATTTTGGACCTGCTAGTTTCTCACTGAAATACCCCACAGGGTGGCCTTCCTGACTCAACACTCCACCAATTCCCACTCCAGACGCATCACATGACAACTCGAAAACCTTGGTAAAATCCGGTAGTCGCAAAAGGGGGGCTTCCGACATGCGCGATTTAATTAATTGGAACGCCGCAGCGGCTGAGTTCGTCCATGTAAATTCGCTTTTTTTCATGCACTCGGTAATAGGGGCCATAATGCTACTAAAATTCTTAATAAATCGCCGATAAAATGTAGCGAGCCCGTGAAAACTCCTAACATCCCGAATGTTGGCGGGCTCGGGCCAATCTCTAATGGCTTGCACTTTCCTGGGGTCTACGTGGATCCCCTCCGAACTCACAATATAACCGAGGAACTCAACCGATGTCACATGGAAGGTACACTTCTTAATGTTCACGAATAATTTTTCCAATCTCAGCGTGGTAATGATGGTTCTTAAATGTGACTCATGATCAATCGTGGAGGTGCTAAATACCAAGATATCGTCAAAATATACCACGATGAATTTTCCCATATAGGGTTGGAAGACGTGGGTCATCATCCTCGAAAACGTGCTCGGCGCATTGGAAAGTCCAAACGGCATAACTAACCACTCGTAGAGCCCTTCCTTAGACTTAAAGGCGGTTTTCCACTCGTCACCTTCCCTAATTCGGATCTGATGGTAGCCACTCTTAAGATCCAATTTCGAAAAAATCGTGGCACCGGCTAACATGTCCAATAAATCATCCAAGCGAGGGATGGGAAAGCGATATTTAATAGAGATTTTATTAATAGCTCTACTATCCACACACATCCTCCAAGAGCCGTCCTTCTTGGGGGCAAGTAAGACGGGCACGGCACACGGGCTCTTGCTGTGGCGGATAAAACCCTTTTGCAATAAATCTGAGATCTGGGTTTGCAACTCTAAGTGCGCGGAGAGGTTTAGCCGATAATGCGGGAGGTTGGGCAATGAAGAGCCCGGAATGAAATCAATGGCATGTTGGATTTCCCGCAACGGGGGTAATTCAGCCGGTAGCTCTTCCGGGTACACATCCACAAACTCTTCTAGGAGTTTTCTCAACGCTGACGGCAAGTCCTCAAAAGGGGCTGCGTCTTCCTTAACTTGTAGGCACACTAAGGCATAGAGGACCCCATCTACAAGGGTAGTACGCTTCAATTCTTTCCTCCCTATCAGGCTCAACGTCTTCTTCTCGACCGGGACGACCGTATCCTTCGAGGGGGCCGAAGGATCTTTCGGTGGGGCGGGTTTTAAGAGGATGGTTCGGCCATTAAATTTAAACTCGTAAGTGTTGGCCCGACCAAAGTGGGTGACGTCATGATCGTACAACTAAGGGCGACCCAACAAGACGTGGCACGCATCCATAGGGATGACGTCACACCAAATCTGCTCAGAATAAGCTTTGATGGTAAGGGGTACCAAGCATCGCTTCGTCACAGGGAGGGACGACTTGTCTACCCATGCCACTTTATAAGGGTGAGGGTGTGGCTCGGCAACAAGAGACATTCGTCTCACCGCGGCTTCAGAAATTACGTTCATGCAACTACCGCTATCGATGATCAACCTACACCATTTTTCACCACTCTTAAAATTCAACGTGAAAATGCTCGTCCTATTCCAATCGTCTAACGCTCGAGGGGTCGCCAGGATACACCTCATAACCATCATATGGGGGTCATCCTCCATATCACTAGGCACTCCGTCCGACTCGCTCTCTTCGCCCGCCTCGTAAGTTATGTCGTCGGCCCCACCGGCGGAATCTAACCGGGCTAATGGTCTGGGTGTAGTAGGACAATCACTAGCATAGTGCCCTTGGACCCCGCAAGCGTAACAGGTGACATTTGTTCTGTTGACCCGACCCACCGGGACTCTCTCACCAGAGGGGTTTCTATCATTCCTAGTCGTAACGACTATGGAGGTCAAGTCGGGGGACTGATACTTTCCTTTAGCCTTATAGGTGGCGGTGGGAGGCGGCCCTAAAATGGACTTTCCCTTTTGGAACGAGCGAGACTTGCCCTTAAGCGCGTTGTGCTGCTCAATATCTAAGGCAGCGTTGAAAGTGGTGTGCAAATCGGTGTGACCATGACGCAGAAGCTTTCCTTGGATGTCGGGGTTTAGTCCCTTATGGAACCTGGAGAGGGTGACCTCAGGCATCTCTCTCACGTCACACCTAACCATTATGTCCTTCAGCAAACTCATATACTCAGACACCGACCTAGTCCCTTGCTTAAGGGTGGCTAAATCATCGAACATTTGTGTCCGATGGTAAGTAGGGACGTACTGTTCCGTTAGCCTAGCCTTCATTGCATCCCAGCCTATGGGCAACGCTCCGTTCTCGACACTCATACGCCGCTCCTCATTCAGCCAAAATATCTTAGCGCGCCCTAGCAACTTCATTCTCGCTACTCGCACCTTATCCGCGTCGTTCAGAGTATACCACTCGAAATAACATTCGATCTCCATGATCCAGTCCTGGAAGACTTGGGGATCTCCTAAACCATCGTAGGATGGTGGCTTGACTCGGACAGCCCGAGTAAGGTCAAACTCGTACGGTGCTCGTGGGGCGTTCTCATTAGGAGGGTGGGGGTAAGGGTTGTGATGCTCTCCCACCCGTGGGTGAGCGGGTTGATTACGAGGTGCCCCGTGTGGTAACCCCAATCCGTGAAGTGCTTCCCTAATGGCCGTCAACTGCTCCGTGAAATCCTGACGGAGCTCCTCAATCTCTGTGAGGGGACGACCCTCACCCCGGTCATCATCCATATTAGACGACGAAGGAGGATATTCCGTACCGTGCCTAGTACGCATGCAAATGGAAGACAACAGGTTCAGACAGACCAAAAAAGGAATTAATCCCGCTTAATGCCTATAGGAAAATAAAATGTTTTTTGATTTTCTTGCAGAAAATAAAAAGAGGATTATTAAAAAATTTATTTTGATTTTTTTGGCTGAAAATTAAGAAAACTACGCCGCTATTGGCAGACCAAAGATAATTTTTTTTTTTGAGATTTTTTTGTGACAACTAACGCGCAAACACAAGTGCAGGTTAACGTGCTAAAAGAGGGGAGGGTGCCAATTAAAAAATTGACAAGAACCTCGCTTTGATACCAAAAATTGATGTAGGCCACTACCGCGGACACTAGACGGGTTAAGGGAAAGAAACGAACGCCACGCTCAACCCACAATCTCTCACGCACTAGATTCAATCGCAGCGCACTCGCAAGCGTGTTATCACAGTTCACCAATGTACGGTAGCCACTCCGCGGGAAGGTCGAGCGAACGGCGATAGGCCGACGTTCTCCCAAGCTAAAAGGACCAATATTGGGTCCGACCGAGCGAAGGTTGTACCAAAAGAGATCTACCCAAAGTGCGATCGAAAAATGGTAGATCTCTCCCAACAAAAAAATACGGGGTTCGCCAAACCCTTTTCGGAAATAACGCGGTTAAGATCGATGCAAAATCCAAAGGAAAACCCATGAAGAATCTAACGATTCAAATCCAACGCAAAAATTATTCCGTCCACTAGAACATCTAAAGGGAAGCACACGTGAGTGGAGAGGATCGTTACCCAAGTCGGAATAGATGATTCCGACTACCTTTGAAGGGCCGCTCTTCCGCGGATCCACCGGAGTCGCGCCGGATGGAGAGATAGATCGTCCGCCTTGGCCGCGTCACGCCAAAGTTCAGATTTTTCGCCGTAGAAGGAAGCCGTTCCGGTCAAGCTTCACGTGGAGGGGGCTGCCGGCTATGGAAGGAGGGGGCCGGGTTGATGTGGGTGTGTGGTGGTGGTGGTTTGGATGAGGAAGATGGGGGTGCTGGCCGAAGTTTCTAGAGGGAGAGTGGAAGAGGAAGGTGGCGGCTTGTGGAAGAAGGGAAGCAAAGAGTGCTGGCCGAAATTTTAGAGAGAGAGAGAGGGGGAGTGGGGGTGGCGGCTAGGAGTTGTAGAGAGAGAGGGAGAGGGATTTAGATAGGAAAGATTTAGGGTTTTCTTTTATCATTCAACTTAAGTTAAAACAAAGCATACATGCCTATATATAGGCTTACCAACAAGTCTTGGCTATATGTAGCTCAAAATAAAATAAAAATAACACACAATATGGCTACATGCAGCCCACAATAAAATATCCCAAATAGCATACTAATAATAAGATAAAGTTAACTATATATTTGTCTTGCGCCGAGGGCGGAAATTGTAGCGCCGCTCCATACGAACACCACGACGACGCGAGTCCTTTGTTGGAGACGAAGGAGGGTCTTCCGTTAGCGTGCCGTCATCAACAACTTGGGGGCCGCCGTCCACTTGGGGGCCGTCGTCGCCACCAGGGGGTCGAACAACTGGCATTTGTGGCACATCCTCATGAATTATGCGGCGTCATGGCCCAAGGTAGGCAAGAAGTACCCTTGCCAGACGATACTCTCTTCCAGGGTCTGACTCCCAGAGTGGTTCCACACTTCCCGGAGTGGACTTCTTCCAGGATCCTCTGCACTTCCCTCTCGGCCACGCAACGGGCCAACATCCCCAAGAGAGTATTCCGATATAACTGACCATCCCGGAGGAGGTAGTATTCCTACATGTACCTGAACATCTTCTTATTCATCCCCTCAGAGTACTCCCCTATGGAAAGGAAGGTTGTGAATGGATCCATCAACGAGGGGTGTTTGTCCACCTCCATCAGCTCTCCCTCTTCGATGGAAGGGAGGAATATGTCAGTGACGGTACCCCCTACCCGAGGACCATGCTTTGCCAGCTGATCGACCTGCTCATTCTCCTCCTGGGGCACGTGTCAGATGGAAAAAGTTTGGAATGTGCCGATGACCCTTTACATTAGCTAAGTATAGCCGGAGGGTAGGCTCTCTTTCCTCGAACTCCCCGTTGATCTGGAAATCCACCACCATGGAGTCAGTGAGGACCTCCACATCGAGCACCCCCATCTCCTTGGCTAAGCATAGCCCAGCTATTACGGCCTCGTACTCGGCCTGGTTGTTGGTGATGGGGAAGTGCACCACCACCATTTGCTCAATCCTTGTCCCTTGGGGGCTCTCGAAGACTACCCCTACCCCCAAGGAATGTCTTCCTGAAGCTCCATCTACCTTTACCTTCCACGAAGTCGGATGAGTGAGCTCTTCCTCCGCCACCTAGATCACGTAGTCGGCCAAAAATTCGGTCATTGCTTGGTCCTTGATCGAGAGGCGGGGGACGAAGGAGATGTCAAACTCACTCAGCTCCACCGACCACTTAGCCAGCCTGCCCGAATGCTACACCCCCTTAAAGATGTTGCAGAGGGGGTGGTCAGTGACCAATCGGATGGAGTGTGCTTGGAAGTATGGTCGGAGCCTCTGGGCTGAGATGATTAGAGTGAAGGCCAGCTTTTCCAAGATGGGTTACCGAAGCTCGGCCTTCCTCAGGACTCGGCTCACATAATATACGGGGAGTTGCTTCTTCCCTTCTTCTCGAACAAGGACGGAGCTCAAGGCCTCTGCTCCGAACCCGAGGTACAAAAATAGGTCCTCCCCCTCCTTCGGCCCTAGAAGCAGCGGAGCCTCCTGAGTCAACTGCTTCTTCAGGGCCCAGAATGCCTCCTCACACTCGTTTATCCACTCGAACTGTTGTCCCCCCTTAGTGTGTTGAAGAAGGGGGAGCACTTCTCCCCTGCCTGGGAGAGTAACAGACTCAATCTTGCTAGCTTCCCCGTCAACCGCTGCACCTCTTTAGCATTCCGAGGTGACCCCAGCTCCATGATGGCTTTGACCTTGTCAGGATTTGGCTCCACCTCGGCGGGGGTGACGAGATGTCCCAAGAACTTTCCCCTACTGGCCCCGAAGACAGACTTCAGGGGGTTCAGCCGCATCTTATATTTGCACAGGGTGGCGAAGGTTTCCTCCATGTCCTGGAGGTGTGAGTCCACGTACCGACTCTTGATCATGAGGTCATCTACGTACACCTCTAGGTTCCTCCCCTTCTGTTATCGGAAGACCCTGTCCATCATCTTCTGGTAGGTCATCCCTACATTCTTCTGCCCAAAGGGCATCATCTTGTAGTAGTAGCACCCATCTCCCGTAATAAATTAGACATCCTTGATGTTCGGGGGGTGCATCCTGATCTGGTGATAACCTGCAAATGCATCTAAGAAACTCATTACAGGAAAGCCGACGGCTGAGTCAACCAGTGTATCGATCCGAGGCAAGGGATAACAGTCCTTAGGGCAAGATTTATTAAGTAAGGAAAAATCAACACACATACGCCACTGACAATCTCCTTTTTAACCATAACAACATTAGAGACCCAGCAGGGGTACTGTATTTCGGATACAAAGCTATCCTTGAGGAGTTTGGCCACCTCCTCGCTGATAGGCTCGGCCAACTTGTCCGCGGTTGATCTCTTCTCCTGCTGGATGGGGCGAGCTCCCGGATCCAAGTTGAGGCGATGGCAGGACATGTTGACATCAATCCTTGGCATCTCTGTTGTGCTCCATGCGAAGATATCCACGTCTTCTTCTTTGTTGTGTTGTTTTTTAATTCATTGATTATATTTTCTGTCGAAGGAGAAACGTCTTTAAATAGTCTTCCTCCAAGGTAACCGACTGATCCGGTTTCTAACAACCTTCTGACAGCTCTGACAGTTGCAGTTGACTGGTTGAAATGGCAGCTGTCAAGTCATCCAGTCACTTCTTGAAATCTCTGTCACTGTCTGAAAGTGTCGAGACAGATAGTCATTATGTGTCGACACAAATAGACTAAGTGTCGACACAAGTAGACTAAGTGTCGACACTTGCCTTGATGGTGTCGACACAATTCCTTGTGTTGTTGTAACAGCTTCTTGACACTGCTTCTTCAGAATGTGTCGACACTGATTCTGTGTGTCGACACAAGCCTTCTGTAGAATGTGTCGACACTGATTGAGTGTGTCGACACAAGTACTTCTTCTTCAATACTTAGTTGATTTATGATGTATGTCAACACAACTCCTTTGTGTCGACACAACTCCTTGTGTTGAGACTTGCTGAGTGTCGACACATCTCCTTTGTGTCGACACATGCCTTCATGTGTTGAAATTTTGCTGAGTGTCGACACATCTCCTTTGTGTCGACACATGCCTTCATGTGTTGAAACTTTGCTGAGTGTCGACACATCTCCTTTGTGTCGACACATGCCTTCATGTGTTGAAACTTTGCTGAGTGCCGACACATCTCCTTTGTGTCGACACATATACTTAAACTTTGTTGAAGTTCGCTGAGTGTCGACATAGCATCCTGGTGTCGACACTTTTGATGTCGACAAAGTTTCTCTGTGTGTCGACACTGCTTTTAAGTGTTGACACTGATTATGTAGACAATTCTTCACTGTGTGTCGACACTGTCTGTATGTGTCGACACTTTTCTTCTGGTGTCGACTCTGCCTTCCTGGTGTCGACACATTTACTACAAGTGTCGACACAGTTTCTCTAGGTGTCGACACAAGCCTTCTAAAGTGTTGACACTTTTCTTCTAGGTGTCGACACATGGACTTAGAAACTTTTCCTGCAATCCTGCAGTTACTTAACCTGCACAAATAAACTCAAAGCACATCAAATACACCTTGATGTATATCATTGAGTAGGGTGAGGCTTCTTCAAATCTGGTACATATATTCTAATGTACCCAACAATCTCCCCCTATTTGGAGAATTCATAACCCTTAGTCTATGATATACACCATACATAACAAATACTCAATGTGATGTATAACAATATTAAATGACAGGGAAAATACTAAACATGTATAAACAGAACATGTATAAACAATTATCTCAGAACAATAATGTAATAGATTGAACATATAACATTGTTCTTACAACTTCAAACATTTACATTAATCAAAAGTTTACACAGAGTTTAATGTAAATGATTACAAATTGTAAACTTAAGAAAATTCTATCATATGGCTGCTCTGGTTCCTTGATAACAATGCCCTTTCCAGATTGAATCTTTGCTTGAACAGAAGCATCATTGTCATCAGCAGGCTTCTTCCCTTTAAGATCTTTCTTTTTCTGTTCTTCAGCCCTTATCTTCTGTCTTTCAAAATAGTGATAAGGCTTAGGGAAATACTTGCTAGGCTCCTGTGCATTAGGAGGTAGCTTCCCTAATTTAGCCTTCCTGTATTGTACTATGGCATCTTGCCTAGCCTCATGTTTCTTCCATTCCTGGTCAGAATACCATTTGCCTCTCTCTAGGAAATTATCCTTAGCAGCCTTCCAAGCAGTTAATATGATATTCCTAGAGGTTGGGCTTCATTGCTCAAAGTCTGGCCTTAATTCAGCTTGCTCTCTGAACCTTTTCTTAGATAATTGGGCTTCTTGTTCTTTTAGAACTGCCTCTGGCACAGGCTGTACAACTTTCTCAAGAATAGCATTCTGATTACCCTCAGGAGGACTATACATAGATTGTACCTCCTGATGTATCATGTCAAAATCAGCAGGAGGATATATCACTTGAGCCACTTCAGCTTGCTCTCCTCCAAAATATGCAGGATTTATGACAGACTCTGTAACATTATCATCATCACATAAAGGTGGATATCCAAGGGTGGCTCTGATGGAGTTTGAAATCCACTTTGCATGATCAGAGTCGGCTTTGACTAACACCCTCTCCCCCTTTATGACTTCTCTTTCTATATGATCTCTAAGATCATCCTTTTGGAATCTTATCTGAGCATTCAAATAGTTAACTCCATCTTTATAAAAAGATTTTAACCTTTAGAGCTTTTCAATAATAGCCTTTTGAGAATCTGCAATGGCAGTTTTAACAGCAGTTAGGCTTTTCTGTAATTGCTTATCAAATTCAGCCTTGGCAGCAGTCCTTACTATAGTTTGAGCAGCAGCTAGATTCTGCATTTCAGTGACTATCACATTATGTGATTCAGTTAAATTGTCATTCATTCTAATTTGGTTTTCCAGGACATATCCTTGTTTCACTGCCAAGTCATCAATCTGTTTCTTTATATTCTCTTGATGAGTAGCCAGATAGACCACTGCATTCCCTCCTTTATGGAAACAATCGGTCATTTCCTTCTTGTTTTGATTAACTTTAAATCTAATAGATTTGATGTCTTGAGCTAAGGACAATTGTAATTCCTTATGATGCTCATCCATATAAGTTTCTAAATCTTTTCTTTGCTCATCCATCTTGATTTGCAATGCCACCAACAGAGAACTATAATCAGTTGTTGGAGCTTGTTGTGGAGCAACTGTTTGTAAAGCTTTCTTGTAGCTTTGACTCCTTCTCTTGAAGACTTGTAATTTTCTTTTCTTGGCTCTAGCAGCCCCGTCATCTTCAGAAGCAGAAGTACTAGCAATATCTACTCTGTCCTTAGGGCTAGGAGGTAAATCCTTCTTAGTTCTTGGTAGCTCCTCAGCATGCCTTTGCTCCTCAGTCTCTTGTCTAGCAGGCTCCTCTACAGGCTCCTCTTCAAGATTTACCTTCTCCCCCTCAGCAGCTGCTTTCTCTCCCTCAAGGTCTGTCTGTACAAGATCAGGGAACAGCTCTTCTAATGTAAACTCATGTTAAGGTTGTACAGGAGAATCTCTTATCTCTAGAGCAGCTGAGTCAACTTTATCAGCAACCGATGTGTCCTCCATGATAACATCTTGTGGTTCACTATGTAACTGTGTTTGCTGATCAACATCAAGTAATGATTCAGTCAAAACTTCATGCTCAATAGGGAAATTTAATTGATTAACTTCATTAATTACCTCTAGAATGGTTTGGGTAGCCCTTTCACTCTCTAATTGAGTTGGCTCATCCACATGTAGAGGCTCCCCCTGGAGTGGATCCATGTGAATAGGGCTAGCTGATGGTAGTTCCCCCTGCCTTTGAGCATCTTCCTGTCTTGCTGGTGACTGTCCAGCATTTCTTCACTCTTCATCATCAGAACTAAAAATCACTTGCTCCTCTGAGCTACTTGAGGATTCTAGAGTCACAAGGGCTGTCTTCTTCTTCTTCTGAGGTGTTTCCTTTTCTGGAGTTGGCAGTTCCTTTGTCAGCACTCTATCCCACCTTGAGAAAATTCTTACATCCATTCTCCTCATGTGGTTTATCTTTGAACCTACAGCTTGGTTCAACACTTCAGGAATACTTCCAGCTAAGTATAGACTCAGAATTCTACTCAGATTGGGTTTCTTCAAACTCTCTTTTATCTTATCAAACATGACTGCAGACCAATCAGTATTAAGTTTGAAAATTATCCTTGTCATCAAACTGAACATGTGAGCTGAAATTCTATCATGCCCACCAAGCTTGCTCAGTATGACCTTGCCCACAATTTCAGATAAGAACTTGCACTGCATGTTCATGCCTTTCCTGTTGAAAACTGATCCTATTTTCAGGCTTGAATCAAGTCCACACCATGCCAGTTCCTCCCTTGTCTTTGAAGCAGATACATCTTCCTCTTCTTTAGTTCTAGGGAGATGTAGAACTTTTCTTAGAGTCTTATGGGAGACCTTCACCTTTGCCCCATGAACTTTGGACTTAATCTTGAGTCCAGATTCATCAAGAGTAGCTGCACTCAAGAATTCAAGGACCTCCTTCTTCCAGATTTTGATTGGTTCTGATACAAGATACTCTAATCCAGTCTCAGCAATTAGGGTTACCACACCTTTGATTTCTGGTTCCGCGTCATCAAAGGCGTGTCGCACGAGCTCATATCCTTCATTAATGTTCTCTTCTAGCTTAGGCGCCATTAGGGTTTGATGAAATTTTGAATTTTGAGAAGAGAGATGTCGACACACAAGTTTGGTCTCGAAACTATGGTGAGTGTGTCGACAAACAATGGCGAAAACCTATTTATACCTTTCTAAAATTGAAGGTGAAAAGGCGCGTCAAAATACTTGAAATGTGTCGACACTGTTGAAAAGTGTCGACACTTACTACTAATGTCTCGACAACTATATGTCGACACAAATATAGTCGACAGAATATATGTATCGACACTTATATATCTCAGCTCGACTCTTAGTCGAGACTCTATTATACTAATTCTGTATAAATCCTAAGTGTCGACACTACCCTGGATGTGTCGACACCTACACTGCATGTGTCGACACTAATTATCTGAAGTGTCAACACAGACTTCCTAGATGTGTCGACACCATTTCTCTGAAATGTCGACACCACTTCTATGTGTCGACACAGACAACTCTGTGTGTTGACACTATTTTACTTAGCCAATTTTTTGTAAACTATTCTAAGTTTATCATTCCTAATTTAATTTTAAACTTATTGAATTTGGTTTCATCTAAGGGCTTAGTAAACATATCAGCTAACTGATTATCTGTCTTAACATACTCTAGGGAAATGTCTTCTTTTTCCACATGTTCTCTTAGAAAATGGTATTTAATTTCTATGTACTTAGTCCTACTATGGGAGACAGGATTATTTGCAATAGAAATGGCACTAGTAGAATCCCAAAACAAAGGTGTCCTACTTACTTGAATACCATAATCTTCTAGCTGATGTTGAATCCATAGAAGTTGAGCACAGCAACTTCCTGCAGCCACATGCTCTGACTCTACTGTGGAGATAGCCACACTGGTTTGCTTCTTGCTACTCCATGACACCAGCCTTCCACCGAGAAATTGACAGGTTCCTGTAGTACTCTTCCTATCATCCTCGCAGCCTGCAAAATCTGCATCTGAATAACCTGTCAGTTCAAAATCTCCATTCCTAGGGTACCAAAGGCCTAGATAAGGTGTTCCCTTAAGATATCTCAAAATTCTTTTGATTGCTGTCAAATGAGATTCTTTAGGGCAAGCTTGGTACCTAGCACAGACACATGTAGCATACATGATATCTGGTCTACTGCAGTCAAATATAGTAGGGAGCCAACTATCCCTCTATACAAAGTTTCATCTACAGGTTTCCCTGCATCATCTTTGCTTAGAGACATGCTTGACCCCATAGGAGTTTTCATGGTAGTGGATGATTCCATACCATACTTCCTTATCAATTCTAGGGTGAACTTAGACTGGCATATGGATAAACCATCCTCAGTCTGTCTAACTTGGAGACCCAAGAAGAACTTAAGTTCCCACATACTGCTCATTTCAAATTGTCCTTGCATGAGTTTTACAAATTTTCTGCAAAGACTACTTTCTGTAGACCCAAATATTATGTCATCTACATATATTTGGACTAAGATAATCTTGCCTCTGGATTCCCTAAGGAATATAGTCTTGTCTATTTTCCCCCTTGAGAATTTGTTCTCAATGAGGAAACTAGACAGGGTTTCATACCAAGCCCTTGGGGCTTGTTTTAACCCATACAAAGCCTTCCTAAGTCTATATACAAAATCAGGTTTAAGAGAATCAACAAAACCTGATGGTTGTTCTACATAGACTTCTTCCTTTAGATTTCCAATCAGAAAAGCTGACTTAACATCCATTTGATATACCTTAAATCCTTGATATGTTGCATAGGCAAGGAACATCCTTATTGCTTCCAGTCTTGCTACTGGAGCAAAGGTTTGATCAAAATCAATACTTTCTTCCTGCCTATATCCCTTTGAAACAAGTCTAGCTTTATTCTTTATGATGATTCCATTCTCATCCAACTTGTTCCTAAAGATCCACTTAGTTCCAATAATGTTGTGGTCCTTGGGTTTAGGAACTAGCTCCCAAACCTTGTATCTTTTGAATTGATTCAACTCCTCTTGCATGGCTTCAATCCAATGAGGGTCTAGGATTGCTTCTTCAAACTTCTTTGGCTCTACTTGGGATAGAAAACTGGAGTAAAGAACTGTACTTAGATTCCTGCTCCTTGTTTGCACCCCTTGTCTGGGATCTCCAATTATTTGATTGGTTGGATGATCCCTTAAGTGCCTATTTGTTGGAGGCAGACCTGTCTTCAGGTTGTACACCTTCAGTCTCTTCATTCAACTGCACCTCTTGATCTTCTTCAGCATCAGGTGTATCTTGTACTCCCCCTGGATAGCAGCCACCATCTTCCACTTGCTGACTTGCAGAAGAACCTTCTGTTAAGGAAAGCTTATCCATCTTCTCAATTACACCCGTAGAGCTGCAAACACTTCTTGGCAATTCATTGTTAATGAGTCTAGCTTCATCAAAAACTACATGAACAGACTCTTCTACAACTTGAGTAATCAAGTTGTAGACCCTATAAGCCTTACTATTATTGTTGTACCCAACAAAGATCCCCTCTTGGGATTTGGCAGCAAACTTGGTTAGATAAGACTTACCATTGTTAAGGATATAGCACTTGCAACCAAAGATCCTGAAATAGGATAAATTTGGTTTTCTGCCCTTCACAATCTCATAGGGGGTCTTCTTGTGGCTCTTGGTGATAGTAGCCCTATTGATCACATGACAAGCAGTGTTTACTGCCTCAGCCCAGAAATATTCTGGGAGAGATGTGTCACTCAATAGGGTTCTACCAGCCTCTATCAAAGTTCTATTTTTCCTTTCAGCAATATCATTTTGCTGAGGTGTTCTTGGTGAGGAAAATTCCTGAAAAATTCCAAATTCTTCACACAGTTTTGTCATACTGTGAGACTGAAATTCAGTACCATGGTCACTTCTGATTTTGACCACTGTACTGTTCAATTCATTCTGAATTTGTTTAACAAAACTATATAAGATACTTGGGGTTTCAGATTTTTGTCTAAGGAAGAACACCCAGGAAAACCTTGAATAGTCATCTACAACCACAAATGTGTAGACCTTCCTACCTAGGTTGTGAACTGGCATAGGACAAAAAAGATCCATATACAAGAGGTATAGACACCTCACAGCATCTTTGTTCTCAAGTCTATGAAAGGTGGATTTGGTCTGCTTGCCTTTTTGACAAGCTGAGCATATCCCATCCTTTATACACTTAACCTGAGGACCATTCCTCACTAACTCTTTGCTAAAGAGTTGGCCAATTGTCTTATAGTTAAGATGAGCCAGCCTCTTGTGCCATTTAACACAATGTGAGACTTTCTCATCAGCTACAAGACAAATAGGAGAAACAATGTTCTCACACATAATGTCTAGACAATAGACATTTCTCTTCCTATATCCTGTCAGAATGATCTTTTGATCACTTGAACTTTTGATATGATAACCATCCTTGACAAATGAGATGTCATATCCTAAATCACTCAGCTGACTTATGCTAATGAGATTATGTTTCAAACCCTTTACATAAGCCACTTGAGTAATTGTAATTTGGTTACTAGAAATGTTACTAAAGCCTTTGATGATTCCTTTTTATGAACCACCAAAGGTAACTTTAGAGTCATCCTTGATTGGTGTATAGTCCTTCAGTAACCCCCTAGTTCCAGTCATGTGCCTCGAACATCCACTATCCAAGTACCATATAGGGGCATGGCCACTTGGACTCACCTGCAAAACAGATTACTTAACCTTAGAACCCAAATAACTCTTGGGTCCTTGGTGCAGGTTAGTTTGACTTTTAACAAAACTACTTGTAGCACTTCTAGCAGGTAGTTTGCTACTCTCCTTGACACTAGAATTGTGCCAACAATCTATGGCAAAGTGGCATATCTTACCACAACACCAGCACTCAAACTTGTTGTACCTTTGTTTGGGTATAACCCTGGCTGGATTATCTACTGCAGCCTTCTTGTTTAGTGCTGGGGCTTTGCCCTTAGATTTGGACTTAACTGTCCAGGCAAGTTTTGTAAACCCCAATCCAGTTTTACCCTTATGAGGTACAAACTCATCTATCAAAGGTAAAACAGATTTGGGTTTAGAAAAACTTGCTACAATCTCTCTCTCCTTCTGAAGTCTAGCTTCCAGATTTCTAATTTGATCATTCTTAAATGTAATAGTACCCATCTAAATAACAGTAATGTTCTTCAGCCTGGCTATTTCATTCAGTTTCTGATCAAACAACTTGTCTGAATCAGCAGCAGCCAATTTAAGACTAGCAATCTCCTTTGCCTGAGTTTTGGCCAAGGTTTTGCTTTTCTTCAAGGCTTGCAACAAGTCCCTATATTCATCAATTAACTGATGAATATCTCCTTCAGATTCAGACCCACCCACATCACTTGATGTAGATGTATCTAATTCTGACTCAGTACTAAAAATTGAACTAGAAGAACAACTTTGTACCTTACTTGGTCCAGGCTGATCCTGGATTTTGTCTCCTTCAGATAAGGCCATCAGCCCTTTGCACTGATTGTCCTCATGCTCATAAATTGAATTCACCAACTGCATGAACTCATCTTCTTCCTCTTCAGCAAATAAACCAATATAGGCTTCAGCTTCTGAATCTGTTTCTGAAGATGACTGATCAGTCAAACTTTTGTCTTTCTTGGCAACAAAGGACTTTACCTTTTTGCCCTTAAACTGTGTCTTCTTTCTGTCAGTTGACTCCTTCCCCTTTTCAGGACAGTCAGCAACTACATGTCCTTATCTATTACAACAATAGCATACAATCTTTGAGGATGTAGTTTTACTTGGCTTGGACTTTCTTCTGTCATTCCTTGATGACTTCCTTTTCTGATAGTAGTCATCTTTTGTCTGTGAAGTGGATGGCTTAGACATCCACTGCTTCTTCTTCAGAAACTTTTGAAAATGTCTTGTAAAAGCAGCAAAGTCTTCATCACTTTCACTGCTATCTGAATTCTTGCTTTTTGAATTATCTGTCTCAGCCTCAGCAACTATTTGAGGTGGAGATGGAGACTTGCTTCTATATTTCCTAGTGGCTTCAGTCTTGAAGGCCACAGATCTTTCCTTGTGCTCCACTCTAGTAGTCTTCTCTTCCTCCTTTCTAACCATTAACTGCATCTCATAAGATAACAGTTTTCCAAACAAAGTTGGAGGAGGTATATCAGCTAATTTGGTCATTTCCCTAATGGCACAAATCTTGGTATCTCAATCCTTAGTCAGGGATCTTAAGAACTTGTCATTCAGCTCATAGTTGTTGAATTCTCTTACATAGGACATCAATTCATTTACTATCCTATAGAACTTCTTGTAGCATTCAGTAATGCTATCAGACTTTCCTTATCTGAATCTTTCATATTCCTGATTTAACAAAGACTTCCTGTCTTGTTTTACTTCTTCTGATCCCTCCATATAGACTATTAATATGTCCCACATTTCTTTAAAAGTTTTACAGTGAATTAAATTCTGAAATGTTGCATCATCAATGGCACTAACAATAATATTCTGGGTCCTCTTGTCCATAGTGTCCAGAATAATTTCATCTTTAGTCATTTCTGAATAGTCTTTGGGAGTTCTCTGATTTGAATCCAGAATAGATACTTTCATTGGCACATATGACCCTTCTTTGACTGTAATGTATATTCTTGGGTCAGAGGCTTCCATAAAAAGTCTAACCCTCTCTTTCCATATGCCAAAAATCTCTTTTCTACAGATTGGCAATTTCATGGACCCCAGCTCTTTGTGATTTGAAAGATATTGTACCTACTCACCTAGAGGGGGGTGAATAGGTGACTTAAATCTTTTTAACTTTTTAGGCAGAATTCAGAGTTTATCACAGAATTATAACACAGCAATTAACCAACAATCATAGCAATCAATCCAGCACACAGTGAACACCCAAATTTATAGTGGTTCCCCAAGATTTGGGTACATCCACTTTCCCCTTCGCCTATCTAGCAGTGTACTAGATTCGGCCAAACTCCTCCACTATCTCAGATCCTCAGATCTTACACTCAGAACCCCAAAACAGGTTCCTACAGCTCAGGCCCAAGGCCCTACAACTCAGCTTCTTCACAAAGCCTACACTCAGCTTCTTCACAAAGCCTACACTCAGCCACCAAGGACTACACTAAGCCACCAAGGCCTACACTCAGCCACAACAGGCCTACACTCAGAGATACAAATCTCCTACACTCAGGCACATAGGCCCTACACTCAGCCTTTATAATTACAGGCTTACAAACTCAGATCCCTAAGGATCCTACAAGATAATATGAATACAAAATGTAAACCCAACAACTCAGAGAAAAGAGAGAAGAGTTATGAGTTTATTGATGAGTTCTTGGAAGAACTCAGCTGAATTCAACCTAACTTGGCTTTCTTCAAAGCTTCTTGAATGTAGAACACAATAAGATTGATCTCCTCTGCAGTTGATCCTTGATCTCTGCTACTTAAGATTCAGAACAAAATCTGAACCATTCTTCTCAGCCTGGTTCCAACGGCTGACTTCTTGGATGGAGCTCTCTCTCCAACTTCTTAGATCTTCACTAGATTCTTCAATGAATAGCTAGATCTTCTTTGTATATTGATCACTTGAACATCAATTAATCATCTGTTTATGTAGACAGTATAAGCCTATTTATAGTCCTTCTTCAAGGTAACCGGCTGGTCCGGTTCATAACTGATTTCTGACAACTCTGACAGGTGCAGTAGACCGGTTGGAATGGCAGCGGTCAAGTCATCCAGTCAGTTCTTGAAAAATCTTTAACTGTCTGAAAGTGTCGAGACTGTCTGTCTTTAAGTGTCGACACTTATAGACTAAGTGTCGACACAAGTTGACTAAGTGTCGACACTAGCCTATAAGGTGTCGACATAACTCCTTGTGTTGTAGATTTTTTATCTCGACACTGCTTCTTCTTCATGTGTCGACACTGATAATGTGTGTCGACACAAGTCTTTGTTCTTCAGTACTTTGTTGAATTCTTGTAAGTGTCGACACAACTCCTTTGTGTCGACACATCTTCATGTGTTGAACTTGTTCAGTGTCGACACTTCTTCTTGGTGTCGTCACATCTTCTGTGTTGATACTTGCTGAGTGTCGACACTGCTCCTTGTGTTGACACATTCTTCTTCTGTTGAGACTCTGGCTGAGTGTCGACACATCTCCTTTGTGTCGACACTTGTACTTAGAATATTCTTGAACTTTAATAAGTGTTGAGTCATCAGCTGAGTGTCGACACATTCTTTCTTGTGTCGACACTTTCTTCAAGTGTTGACTCTTCTGCCATGGGTCGACACATTGTTCTGGGTGTCGACACTTATACTTAGACTCTGCTGACTTTTGCTGAGTGTCGACACAACCTCCAAGTGTCGACACTTTCTGATGTAGACACAGTTTCTCTGGGTGTCGACATAACTGCTAAGTGTCAACACTACTTCACTGAGCTTCTCTTCACTGAGTGTCGACACAGCTCCTTGTGTCGACACTTTCTGTCTGGTGTCGACTCTGCATCCCTGGTGTCGACACAAATACTCCAAGTGTCGACACTGCTTGCCTGGGTGTCGACACAAGTCTTCTTAAGTGTCGACACTTTCCCTCTGGGTGTCGACACATGGACTTAGAAACTTTTTCATCTTTCCTGCAAATACTTAACCTGCACAAGTAAACTCAACATACATCAAATACATTTTGATGTATATCATTGAGTAAGGTGAGGCTTCTTCAAATCAGGTACATTTAAACCAATGTACCCAACAATCTCGCCCTATTTGGAGAAGTCATAACCCTTAGTCAATGATATACACCATACAGAATAAAATCATAGTATGATGTAAAGCAGGATTATATATCAGGGCAAACATAAACATGTATCAATCAAACATGTATACATAGACATTATCTCAGAACAATTATGAAATAAATTTATCACACAGCAAATTTATCACACAGCACATTGTTCTAACAGCTTTGTCATATTCATTTTTCAAAAGTTTACAAGGTGTTTAAAATCAAAAGATTACAATTGTAAACTGAAGAAAATTCTATTCTATTTTTGTTCAGCCTCCTTGATCACTATTCCTTTTCCAGATTGTACTTTGGCTTGTACAGGGGCTTCAGTAACTTCAGTATCAGCAGGCTTCATGCCTTTCAGATCCTTTTTCTTTTGCTCTTCAGCTTTAATCTTTTGCCTCTCAAAGTAGTGATAAGGCTTGGGAAAGTACTTGCTAGGCTCCTGAGTAGTAGGAGGTAGCTTTCCCATCTTTGTCTTTCTCCTGTATTGCACTATGGCTTCTTGCCTTGTCTCATGCTTTCTCCATTCCAATTCAGAAAACCACTTGTTTATGTCTTGTATATTATCTTTTGCAGCTTTCCATGCAGTTAAGATAATGTTTCTTGAAGTGGGGCTCCACTGCTCAAAGTCTGGTCTTTGTTCAGCTTGCTCTCTGAACCTCTTTTTAGACAATCTAGCTTCTTGTTCAGCTTGTTCCTTCAGTATAGCTTCCTGTAAAGCCGCAGATACTGGCTGAACCACCTTCTCTATGATGACATTTTGCTGACCCTCAGGTGGGCTATACATAGACTGTATATCAGCTTGGACCATATCAAAATCTGGAGGAGGGTAGATTACTTGAGCCACTTCTGGTTGCTCCCCTCCTAGATATGCAGGATGTATCCCAGATTCTGCAACATTGTCATCATCACATAAAGGAGGATAGCCAAGAGTAGCTCTGATAGAATTAGAAATCCACTTGGCATGATCAGAGCTGGCTTTGACTAACACCCTCTCCCCCTTTATGACTTCTCTTTCCATGTGATCTCTTAGATCATCCTTTTGAAATCTGATTTGTGCATTAAGATAATTGACTCCATCCTTGTAGAAAGGTTTTAACCTTTGGAGTTTTTCAGTGATGAGCTTCTGAGAGTCTTGTATAGCAGTTGTAACAGCAGTTAAGCTCTCTTGCAAGTGCTTATCAAAAGTTGCTTTGGCTGTAGCACTTTCTGCAGACTGTGCTGTGGCTATATTCTTTATCTCAGTTACAATATCATTGTGAGAGGCTGTCAAGTTATCATTCATTCTAATTTGATTCTCTAGAACATAACCTTGCTTGACTTCAAGTTCATCTACTTGAGCTTTTATCTTCTCTTGATGTGTAGCCAAGTACACCACTGCATTCCCACCCTTGTGGAAGCAGTCAGTCATCTCCTTCTTATTTAGATTCATTTCAAATCTAATAGACTTTATATCTTGGGCTAGATCAAACTGTAGAGATTTTTTCCCTTCATCTACATACTTTTCAAGAGCTTGCCTTTGTTCATCAAGCTTTATTTGCATAGCAACCAGCAGAGAACTATAATATATAGATGGTGCTGGCTGAGATATAGGCTGTGGAGCAATAGTTTGTAGAGCCTTTTTGTAATTCTGACTCCTCCTCTTGAATACTTGGAACTTCCTTTTCTTAGCTCTTGCTGCCTCCTCATCTTCAGAAGCTGAGGTGCTGGCTATGTTCACCCTCTCCCTTGGGAGCTCCTCAACTTCCTTTGGCTTTTCAGGCTCTTACCTTGCAGGTTCTTCAACAAGTACTACTTGCTCCCCCTCAACTGGAGCATTCTCCCTCTCAGCAGCAGCACTGTCCTTCTTAAGGTCTGCTTGATCCAGATTAAGAAAGAGATCTTCCATAGTAAATTCTTGTGGAGAATGGGCTGGAGAAACTCTTGGCTCATCTACCACTGGATCAGATACTACTTGAACTGTGACAGATGTGTCCTCCATGACAACATCTGGAAGTTGGCTATCAATCTGAGTTTGCTGATTAACATTATTTAAGGAATCAGACAAAACATTATCCTCTATAAGGAAATCTAAAGCATTAAGCTCAGAGATTACCTCAAGGATGATGTGGGTGGCTCTTTCACTTTCAAGAGGAGTTGGCGCTTCTATAACTAGAGGCTCCCCCTGGATTTGATCCTGGTGTATGGGGCTAGCTGATGGTAGCTCCCCCTGCCTCTCTGCAGCATCTTGTTGAGCTGGAGACTTCCCAGCATTTTCTTCTACATCCTCTTCTGGAGTAAAGACAACTTGCTCTTCACTACCAGAGCTACTAGATGAAACCTGAGCCACTGGGGCAGTTTTCTTCTTCTTCTTTAGGAGTGTTACTTTCTCAGGAGTTATTTTCTCAGGGGTTGGCATCTCCTTAAACAAAACCCTGTCCCATCTAGAGAATATCCTCATGTCCATCTTTCTCATATGGTTGATCTTAGTGCCTGCAGCTTGACTCATAACTTCTGGTATACTACCAGCCAAGTATAAACTTAAGATCGTACCCAAATTGAGTTTCTTCAGACTTTCTTTAATCTTATCAAAGACTATAACAGACCAATCTGTTTTCAATGTGAAGATTATCCTTGTCATAATGCTGAACATATGGGTTGATACCCTATCATGCCCTCCAGGCTTACTTAAGATTACCTTGCCAACAATTTCAGAAAGAAATTTCCCTTGGATGTTCATCCCCTTTCTATTGAATACTGATCCAATTTTCAACTTGGAATCCAGTCCACACCAAGCTAAAGCTTCTCTGGTCTTAAAAGCAGTAACCTCATCCTCTTCTTTTGTCCTTAGCAGGTTTAGAACCTTTCTCAAACTTTTTGGAGAGACCTTCACTTTTTCTCCATGGACCCTGGACTTGATCTTGAATCCAGATTCGTCTACTTTAGCTCCATTCAGGAATTCCAGTACTTCTTTCTTCCAGATCTTAGTCAGCTCAGAAACAAGAAATTCTAACCCTGAGTTTGCAACTAGGGTTACTACATCCTTGATTTCATGTTCTGCTTCGTCAAACGCTTGTCGCACCAGTTCGTAGCCTTCATTGACGTTCTCCTCGAGCTTTGGCGCCATTAGGGTTTGAGAAATTTAAATGGAGAGAAGAGATGTGTCGACACACAAGTTTTGTCTCGAAACTTTGGTGAGCGTGTCGACAGACAATGGAGAAATTCTATTTATACCTTTCTAGGTTTGAAGATGAAAAGGCGGGTTAACTAACTTAAATTGTGTCGACACTGTTGATATGTGTCGACACAGACTTATAATGTCTCGACACCTATGTGTCGACACAAGTTTAGTCAACATATATATGTGTCGACACTTGTTTATGTGTCGACACCACTCAACTCGACATTTAGTCGAGACTTTACTTAGATAATTCTGAGTAAAGCCTAAGTGTCGACACCACCTTGGATGTGTCGACACCTACTTATCATGAGTCGACACTAATTTTCTGAAGTGTCGACACCAACTTCCTAGATGTGTCGACACCTTTTCCCTGAAGTGTCGACACCACTTTTCTGTGTCGACACAGATATCTCTGTGTGTCGACACCTTTTTACTTAGCCATTTCTATAAACTTATTCTAAGTTTATCATACCTAGTTCAATTTTAAACCTATTGAACTTAGTTTCTTCTAAGGGCTTAGTATTCATATCAGCTAGTTGATTATCTGTTCTAACATATTCTAGTAAAATATCTTCTTTTTCTACATGTTCCCTAAGAAAATGATATTTTATTTAAATATGTTTAGTTCTACTATGGGAAACAGGATTGTTTGCAATTGATATAGCACTAGTAGAATCACAAAATAGTGGAGTTCTACTTACCTAAATTTCATAATCCTCAAGCTGATGTTGTATCCATAGAAGTTGAGCATAGCAACTTCCTGCAGCCACATACTCTGATTCTGCAGTGGAGATAGCCACACTTGTTTGCTTCTTGCTACTCCATGAAATCAGTCTTCCACCTAGGAATTGACAGGTTCCAGTTGTGCTTTTTCTGTCTTCTTTGCATCCTGCAAAGTCTGCATCTGAATAACCTGTTAGTTCAAAATCTCCATTCCTAGGGTACTAGAGGCCTAGATAAGGAGTGCCCTTTAGATATCTCAGTATCCTTTTGACTGCTGTCAAATGAGACTCCTTAGGGCATGCTTGATACCTAGCACAGACACATGTAGCATACATGATATCTTGTCTACTTGCAGTCAAATAGAGTAGGGAGCCAACTATCCCTCTATACAAAGTCTCATCTACAGGTTTCCCTGCATCATCTTTGCTAAGAGACATACATGACCCCATAGGAGTCTTCATGGTACTAGATGAATCCATACCATACTTCCTTATGAGTTCTAGGGTGAACTTAGACTGGAATATGGATAAACCATTCTCAGTCTGTCTAACTTGGAGACCCAAGAAGAGCTTACGTTCCCCCATACTACTCATCTCAAATTGTCCTTGTATTAGTTTTGCAAACTTTTTACAAAGACTACTTTCAGTAGATCCAAATATTATGTCATCTACATATATTTGGACTAGTATTACTTTGCCTCTGGATTCCCTAAGGAATAGAGTCTTGTCTATTTTCCCCCTTGTGAACTTATTCTCAATGAGGAAACTAGACAGGGTTTCATACCAAGCCCTAGGGGCTTGCTTTAACCCATACAATGCTTTCCTAAGTTTATAGACATGATTAGGTTGAGTTGAATCAACAAAACCTGATGGCTGTTCCACATAGACTTTCTCTTTTAGATTACCATTAAGAAAGGCTGACTTAACATCCATTTGGTAAACTTTAAATCCTTGATAGGTTGCATAGGCCAGGAACATCCTTATGGCTTCCAGTCTGGCTACTGGAGCAAAGGTTTGATCAAAGTCAATACCTTCTTCCTGCCTATATCCTTTAGCAACCAATCTAGCTTTGTTCTTAATGATGACTCCATGTTCATTCATCTTGTTCCTAAAGATCTACTTGGTCCCAATTATGTTGTGGTCTTTAGGTTTAGGAACAAGTTCCCAGACCTTACACCTCTTGAACTGATTCAGCTCTTCTTGCATTGCCTCAATCCAATGAGGGTCTAGGATGGCTTCTTCAAACTTCTTTGGCTCAACTTGGGATAGAAAACTGGAGTAGAGTGCTGCACTCAGATTTATGCTCCTTATTTGTACCCTTTGTCTTGGATCACCAATGATTTGATCTGCTGGATGATCTCTAAGATGCCTATTGGCTGGAGGCATCCTGGCTTCAGGTTGAACTTCTTCAATTTCTTCATCTTGCTGCACTCCTTGAACTTCTTCTACATTAGGTACATGTAGTACTCCCCCTGGACAACAGCCACTATCTTCTACCTGCTGTCTTGCAGTAGGTCCTTCTTCTATAGTGAGCTTGTCCATCTTCTTAGTTATACCTGTGGAGCTGCATATACTACTAGACAACTCATTGTTAATAAGTCTAGTTTCATCAAATACTACATGTACAGACTCTTCTACAACTTGAGTAGACAAGTTGTAGACTCTATAAGCCTTACTATTATTGTTGTACCCAACAAAGATCCCTTCTTGGGACTTGGCAGCAAACTTAGTCAAGTAAGACTTTCCATTGTTAAGTATAAAGCACTTACAACCAAAGATCCTGAAGTAGGATAGGTTTGGTTTTCTGCCTTTCACAACCTCATAGGGGGTCTTGTTGTGGCTTTTAGTAATGGTAGCCCTATTAATAACATGGCATGCAGTATTAACTGCCTCAGCCCAGAAATATTCTGGTAGTGATGTATCACTTAATAGGGTTCTACCATCCTCAATCAAGGTTCTATTCTTCCTCTCAGCAATGCCATTTTGCTGAGGTGTCCTTGGTGAAGAAAACTCTTGAAATATCCCAAATTCTTCACATAGTTTTGCCATACTATCAGACTGAAATTCAGTACCATGGTCACTTCTTATTTTGACCACTGTACTATCTAGTTCATTCTGAATTTGTTTGACAAAGCTATAGAAGACACTAGATGTTTCAGATTTCTGTCTAAGGAAGAACACCCAGGAAAACCTTGAGTAGTCATCTACAACTACAAAGGTATAGACCTTCCTACCTAGGCTGTGAACTGGCATTGGACCAAAGAGATCCATATGCAAGAGGTATAAACACCTCACAGCATCTTTGTTTTCAATGCTCCTAAAGGTGGATCTAGTCTGCTTGCCCTTTTGACAAGCTGAGCATATTCCATCTTTAATACACTTAACTTGAGGACCATTCCTCACTAACTCTTTACTAAAGAGTTGCCCAATTGTCTTGTAATTTAGATGGGCTAGCCTCTTGTGCCATTTGACACAATGAGAGACTGTCTCATCAGCTACAAGACACACTGGAGAACCATTGTTCTCAACCATAATGTCTAAGCAATAGACATTCCTTTTTTTATAACCAGTCAAAATGATCTCTTGATCATTTGACCTCCTGATATGATAACCATCTTTGATAAATGAGATGTCATATCCTACATCACTCAATTGACTTATACTAATAAGGTTATGTTTCAAACCTTTGGCATAAGCCACTTGAGTAATAGTTATATGGGAGCTAGAAATGTTACCAAAACCCTTGATGATTCCTTTTTCAGAACCACCAAAGGTGACTTTTGGACCATCCTTGATAGGTGTGTAGTCCTTTAGCAATCCCCTTGTTCCAGTCATGTGTCTGGAACATCCACTGTCCAAGTACCATATTGGGGCATGGCCACTTGGACTTACCTGCAAAACAGATTAATGAACCTTAGAACCCAAAGAATTCTTGGGTCCTTGGTACTGGTTAGTTTGCTTCCTAACAAAGCTACCTGCAGGTTTTCCAACAGGCAGTTTGCAACTCACTTTGGCACTAGCATTGTGCCAACAGTCCATGGCAAAGTGGCCTACCTTGCCACAGCACCAACACTCAAACCTATTATACCTTTGCTTAGGTACATTCTTAGCTGTTTTATCTAAAGCTGGCTTATTGAGAGCTGGGGCTTTGCCCTTGGACTTGGACTGAATAGTCCTAGCTGGTTTAGTAAACCCCAGTCCAGCTTTACCTTTTTGATGAACAAATTCATCAATTAAGGGTAGAACTGACTTTGGTTTAGAAAACCTAGCAACTAAATCTCTCTCCTTCTGAAGACTAATCTCCAGACTTTTGATTTGATCATTCTTAAATGATATAGTCTCCATCTGAATCACAGTTATGTGCTTCAGTTTGACTATCTCATTAAGTTTTTGATCAAACAACTTCTCATAATCAGTGGCAGCCACTTTGAGACTTGCAATCTCCTTAGCTTGACTCTTGGCCAAGGATTTGCATTTCTTAAATGCTTGCAATAGAACTTTATATTCATCTATCAATTGATGAATATCCTCTTCAGACTCAGATGCACTCTCATCACTTGATGATGATGAATCTGATTCTGAACTAGCACAAGAAATTGAACTGAAAGAACAATTTTGTACCTTACTAGGTCCAGGCTGCTCCTGGATTTTGTCACTTTCTGTCAATGCCATCAGTCTTTGACACTGACTGTCCTCTTGTTCATATATAGAGTTCATGATCTGGATGAACTCTTCTTCTTCTTCCTCAGCAAACAGTCATATATATGCTTCAGCATCTGACTCAGTTTCTGATGAAGAAATGTCTGACAGGCTCTTATCCTTTTTGGCAACAAAAGATCTTTCCTTATTGCCCTTGAATTGAGTCTTTTTCTTATCATTAGACTCCTTCCTTTTCTCTGGACAGTCTGCAACAACATGTCCTTGTCTATTACAGCAATAGCATACAATTTTTGAAAGAGTAGCTTTGCTAGACTTGGTCATTTTCCTGTCTTTCTTTGATGACTTTTTGTTCTGATAATAGTCATCTTTACCCTGTGAAGTAGATGGCTTTGTCCTCCACTGTTTCTTCTTTAAGAACTTCTGAAAGTGTCTTGTGAAGGCAGCAAAGTCCTCATCACTTTCACTGCTTTCAGACTTTCTGCTTGCTGACTCATCTGACTCAGTTTTAGCTACTTTTGGTGGTGGTGTTTGTGACTTACTTATGTACTTTCTGGGGGCTTCTGTTTTAAATGTCATTGTCCTTTCTTTATGTTCACTTCTTGTAGATTTCTCCTCTTCTTTCCTCACCATCAACTGCATTTCATAGGACAGCAGTTTTCCAAACAGTGTTGGTGGAGGAATTTCTGCTAACTTTGCCATTTCCCTAATGGCACAGATCTTGGTGTCCCAATCTTTTGTTAGGGACCTTAGAAACTTATCATTAAGCTCATAATTACTGAACTCTCTGCCATAGGACATAAGCCCATTCATAATCCTATAGAACTTCTTATAGCATTCAGTTATGCTACCAGATCTACCTTGCCTAAAGCTTTCATATTCTTGGTTTAATAAGGATTTTCTATCCTGTCTCACTTCTTCAGAACCCTCCATGTACACAATAAGAGTATCCCACATCTCCTTGGATGTCTTGTAGTGTATCAAATTCTGAAAGGTAGCATCATCTATAGCACTCACTATTATATTCTGAGCCCTCTTGTCCATTGTGGCTAGAATTATCTCATCCTTTGTCATTTCAGAGAAATCCTTAAGTGTTCTCTGATTTGCATCTAAGACTGAAACCTTCATGGGAACATATGGCCCTTCTTTCACTGTGATATATATCCTAGGGTCTGAGGCTTCCATAAATAGTCTCACCCTTTTCTTCCAGATGCCAAAGATTTCTTTTCTGCAAATGGGTAGCTTCATGGATCCCAATTCCTTATGATTCTCAGTGGAACCCATGGTTCTTGATTTTCTTGATTCTGTAATTTACTTAGACTGAATCTGCCAACAGGATCTACTCAGACAGTTATGTCCCTTTTTGAGTAACCTCCCTCTGATACCACTTGAAAGATATTGTACCTACTCACCTAGAGGGGGGGTGAATAGGTGACTTAAATCTTTTTAACTTTTTAGGCAGAATTCAGAGTTTATCACAGAATTATAACACAACAATTAACCAGCAATCACAGCAATCAATCCAGCACACAGTGAACACCCAAATTTATAGTGGTTCCCCAAGATTTGGGTACATCCACTTTCCCCCTTCGCCTATCTAGCAGTGTACTAGATTCGGCCAAACTCCTCCACTATCTCAGATCCTCAGATCTTACACTCAGAACCCCAAAACAGGTTCCTACAGCTCAGGTCCAAGGCCCTACAACTCAGCTTCTTCACAAAGCCTACACTCAGCTTCTTCACAAAGCCTACACTCAGCCACCAAGGCCTACACTCAGCCACCAAGGCCTACACTCAGCCACAACAGGCCTACACTCAGAGATACAAATCTCTTAAACTCAGGCACACAGGCCCTACACTCAGCCTTTATAATTACAGGCTTACAAACTCAGATCCCTAAGGATCCTACAAGATAATATGAATACAAAATATAAACCCAACAACTCAGAGAAAAGAGAGAAGAGTTGTGAGTTTCTTGATGAGTTCTTGGAAGAACTCAGCTGAAATCAACCTCACTTGGCTTTCTTCAAAGCTTCTTGAATGTAGAACACAATAAGATTGATCTCCTCTGCAGTTGATCCTTGATCTCTGCTACTTAAGATTCAGAACAAAATCTGAACCCTTATTCTCAGCCTGGTTCCAACGGCTGACTTCTTGGATGGAGCTCTCTCTCCAACTTCTTAGATCTTCACTAGATTCTTCAATGAATAGCTAGATCTTCTTTGTATATTGATCACTTGAACATCAATTAATCATCTGTTTCTGTAGACAGTATAAGCCTATTTATAGGCCTTCTTCAAGGTAACCGGCTGGTCCGGTTCATAACTGATTTCTGACAACTCTGACAGGTGCAGTAGACCGGTTGGAATGGCAGCGGTCAAGTCATCCAGTCAAGTTCTTGAAAAATCTGTAACTGTCTGAAAGTGTCGAGACTGTCTGTATTTAAGTGTCGACACTTATAGACTAAGTGTCGACACAAGTTGACTAAGTGTCGACACTAGCCTACAAGGTGTCGACACAACTCCTTGTGTTGTAGATTTTTTATCTCGACACTGCTTCTTCTTCATGTGTCGACACTGATAATGTGTGTCGACACAAGTCTTTGTTCTTCAGTACTTTGTTGAATTCTTGTAAGTGTCGACACAACTCCTTTGTGTCGACACATCTTCATGTGTTGAACTTGTTCAATGTCGACACTTCTTCTTGGTGTCGACACATCTTCTTTGTTGATACTTGCTGAGTGTCGACACTGCTCCTTGTGTCGACACATTCTTCTTCTGTTGAGACTCTGGCTGAGTGTTGACACATCTCCTTTGTGTCGACACTTATACTTAGAATATTCTTGAACTTTGCTAAGTGTTGAGTCATCAGCTGAGTGTCGACACATTCTTTCTTGTGTCGACACTTTCTTCAAGTGTTGACTCTTCTGCCATGTGTCGACACATTGTTCTGGGTGTCGACACTTATACTTAGACTCTGCTGACTTTTGCTGAGTGTCGACACAGCCTCCAAGTGTCGACACTTTCTGATGTAGACACAGTTTCTCTGGGTGTCGACACAACTGCTAAGTGTCGACACTGCTTCACTGGGCTTTTCTTCACTGAGTGTCGACACAGCTCCTTGTGTCGACACTTTCTGTCTGGTGTCGACTCTGCATCCCTGGTGTCGACACAAATACTCCAAGTGTCGACACTGCTTGTCTGGGTGTCGACACAAGTCTTCTTAAGTGTCGACACTTTCCCTCTGGGTGTCGACACATGGACTTAGAAACTTTTTCATCTTTCCTGCAAATACTTAACCTGTACAAGTAAACTCAACATACATCAAATACATTTTGATGTATATCATTGACTAAGGTGAGGCTTCTTTAAATCAGGTACATTTAAACCAATGTACCCAACATGATTCTCACTAGAACCCATTTTCTTGATTCTTGTTTATTCTGATTCTGCCTACAGGATCTTACTCAGACTGTTATGTCCTTTTTGAGTAACCTCCCTCTGATACCACTTGAAAGAACTAGTGTCTAATCACCTAGAGGGGGGTGAATAGGTGACCTTTATCTTTTTAACTTTAAAGGCAGAAATACTATACAGTAAATGCAATTCTACAATTATCACAACACAGCAACCATACAATCAAACATACACAGAGTGCACACAGGATTTATAGTGGTTCCCCAAGGTCTGGGTACATCCACTTTCCCCCTTCACCTATCTAGTAGTGTACTAGATTCGGCCTAACTTCTCCACTTCTTCTCAGATCCTCAGATCTTACAACTCAGAACCCCAAACAGGTTCCTACAACTCAGAGTGTCCC
This sequence comes from Platanthera guangdongensis, assembly GCA_039583875.1. NCBI lineage: Eukaryota > Viridiplantae > Streptophyta > Magnoliopsida > Asparagales > Orchidaceae > Platanthera > Platanthera guangdongensis. The sequence goes on from CM077149.1 coordinate 90,998,374, forward strand.
CACTCCTATAACTCAGGCACAGAGCCTTAGCACTCAATCTTCACCAAGACCTACACTCAGGCTAAACAGCCCTACCTCAGCCTACAATCAAGGCCTATACTCAGAGAATAAAATCTCCTACACTCAAGCACAATAGCCCTACCTCAGCCTTTATAAAATAGGCTTACAGCTCAGATCCCTTAGGATCCTACAGAAAATAAAGTTTACAAAGTGTTTAACCACAACTCTGAAAGAGAGAGATGAGTTGACTGGCTTCTTGATGAGTTCTTAGAAGAACTAGGCAGAGATCAACCACTCTTGGCTTTCTTCAAAGCTTCTTGAATTAGAACACAGTAGGGTTGAGTCTCCTCTGAAGATGATCTTCTATCAACTTTTGTCTTGAGAATCAGATCTCAATCTGAATCTTACTTTTCAGCCTGGTTCAACAGCTGTTCTTCTTAGCAGGAGCTCTCTCTCTCCAACTTCTTAGATCTTCTCTTGAAGGTCTTCTTCTTTGTTGTGTTGTTTTTCAATTCATTGATTATATTTTCTGTCGAAGGATAAAGGTCTTTAAATAGTCTTCCTTCAAGGTAACCGGCTGATCCGGTTTCTAACAACCTTCTGACAGCTCTGACAGTTGCAGTTGACCGGTTGAAATGGCAGCTGTCAAGTCATCCAGTCACTTCTTGAAATCTCTGTCACTGTCTGAAAGTGTCGAGACAGATAGTCATTATGAGTCGACGCAAATAGACTAAGTGTCGACATAAGTAGACTAAGTGTCGACACTTGCCTTGATGGTGTCGACATAATTCCTTGTGTTGTTGTAACAGCTTCTCGACACTGCTTCTTCAGAATGTGTCGATACTGATTCTGTGTGTCGACACAATCCTTCTGTAGAATGTGTCGACACTGATTGAGTGTGTCGACACAAGTACTTCTTCTTCAATACTTAGTTGATTTCTGTTGTGTGTCAACACAACTCCTTTGTGTCGACACAACTCCTTGGGTTGAGACTTGCTGAGTGTCGACAGATCTCCTTTGTGTCGACACATGCCTTCATGTGTTGAAATTTTGCTGAGTGTCGACACATCTCCTTTGTGTCGACACATGCCTTCATGTGTTGAAACTTTGCTGAGTGTCGACACATCTCCTTTGTGTAGACACATGCCTTCATGTGTTAAAACTTTGCTGAGTGTCGACACATCTCCTTTGTGTCGACACATGTACTTAAACTTTGTTGAAGTTCGCTGAGTGTCGACATAGCCTTCTGGTGTCGATACTTTTGATGTCGACAAAGTTTCTCTGGGTGTCGACACTGCTTCTAAGTGTTGACACTGATTATGTAGACAATTCTTTACTGTGTGTCGACACTGCCTGTATGTGTCGACACTTTTCTTCTGGTGTCGACTCTGCCTTCCTGGTGTCGACACATTTACTCCAAGTGTCGACACAGTTTCTCTAGGTGTCGACACAAGCCTTCTTAAGTGTTGACACTTTTCTTCTAGGTGTCGACACATGGACTTAGAAACTTTTCCTGCAATCCTGCAGTTACTTAACCTGCACAAATAAACTCAAAGCACATCAAATACACCTCGATGTATATCATTGAGTAGGGTGAGGCTTATTCAAATCTGGTACATATATTCCAATGTACCCAACAGATGTGAATATAAGTTGTGAGCACATGTTGGTTGTGATAGCTAGTTGTGCGCCTTTTTAAATAACTGATGTTTATGTTTACTTTCTAATTACTTTATGTTGCACTCTTTCAGATATTTTCTCCTAACTTAAGAAATGATGATGCAGTATATTGAAATGTTGTTATTAACTCTCTTGTGCTTCAGCTATTTACTTATTGTTGGATCTGTAGGCACGTCCCTAGAATATGGATCCAGGGAGGAGATGTGTTTCCACTTAGCTCTGTGACTAACGGTTTTTTTGATAACCATTCACAGGAGACGAAAAACCATGAAGCCCAGCTACTGTAGGACGGTACGTCAGCTAACATGACTACTAAAGTAGAGGCACCATCATTGTCTCCAGACTTCCGAGACATGAGTTTCTACCACGCTGGCTTGAGAAAGAGAGAGAGAGTGTGTGTGTGTTAGTATTAGACTTTTGAAGCTTATGAGCTCGTTTGTATAAACAGTGGCTACAACATGCTAACTCTGATAAATTTATATATATATATTGTTATATATATATGACTTTCTGTTATTATTTTCGCAAATCTGTTATGTTATGTGAATGTTGTGATTCAAGCCAAGCAAGACAACAAACTATTATTTGGTAGAGTGGGTCGTTTCCACTTTGCAAGTACTGGGTGGACGTCTTGGGTAGTAAAGCCCATATCCGACCCGACCCGGGCAAGGAGTGGGGGAGAGGGATTTACAACTATCCCTTCCGCCCTGCACTGATTAGCTAGAGGAAGGAGATCCTACTATTATTTGAGTTAATTTTTGCGATTGATCTTAAGATTATACAGTAGCAAATCCACTTATTGAAGTTCTCTTCTAAATCTATCCTTTGCATCATACTATCCATTTTTTGTTATTTCAAACTCATTTTCGCTTTTTGTTCCCCCTATCAAATAAGATAATGTCGTGTGTGGCCTACTAAATCATGCATCTTTCAAGATCAATTGCATCCCACTATGCATGCATAGTCTAGGAGTTAAATGTGTGATGTATTCACTTTTCATAGTGGGATATTGTTGGGTTTGAGAGCGCACAAACCTGACCCGAGCACTTGCAAATTAATTTAGTGAGAGCACATGCGTAATCGTTTTAGCGGATACAAATACACAAACATAAAATAGAGACCACACACATAATTTTTAACGTGGAAACCCAGTTGGGTGAAAACCACGGGACAATCAAAGTCCAACTTGGAAAACCTATACTAGAATGTATATAAAATATGCAAAAAATTACAGGATTTCCCTCCTCGATCCATAAAGGATCTCTTCCACTTTCCTACGCAATGATTAATAAATGAAAGTTACCACAGTAATTATCGAGATGGATCTGCACAATCCTCTATGAAGTATTTTGCATGTAACTGGCGCTTCACCAAAATATCTTTAGCAAAGCTGCCCCTTGACCTAAACAGAGTCCTCGTTCACGGTACTTCTTCTCGTGGCCAACAAGGGCTGATAGTACCAACTTCAGCGTTGGCGACGCTTCTCCACCGATGTCGCAAACCCCGGCGCTCTTTTGTCGCAACTTCGACATAACTTGAACGTCACAACCTTGGCGAAATAGAGAGGTGAGATCTTTACGTCAAAGCTCTCGTACTCGCATTCCTTTAATGGGCTATTTGCTGCTGATCGCTTATCATGGATCGAATACAGTTTTCTTCCTTTTAAAAGGAAAATGGTTTGCTTAGCTTAGCTTCCTACAACACCCTTTTATATATTTTATTATTCCATGTGGGCTGCATGGGATGATCCATTTTTAATTCCTTCACGTGGGTTGCTAAAGCCATCACTCTATCGCGCTCACTTTGACTTAGATGATAGGATAGTATAGAATCATATATATGTTCCCAGTGGCAAGTTGGTGGTGTTTGCTTCATGTAGATGGCGAAGCTCGCGTCTTCTTTCAGCACGTGCTTCAAGCTGGGTGGTCGTTGGCATCTAGATTTGGCGGACATGCAGTTGTGATTACAATCAACATGGATTAAACACAAATCATGTAAAAATAAACAACTTCTTTGAGATTGAAGGGGTATATAAATTTAACAAATTTCTTGTTAGAGCAAAACAAAAGTGTTTCAGTTAATATTTCTTGATGTAGGAAATAGGTTCGGTGACATAATGGCTTTCCCTTTGTCGGGCATTAACTTCATCGCGTCATTATTGAGGTGATGTGTAAATTGATGGTCTTCCTCTTGGTCGAGACGGTCGCGGGGCTGCATAGGTTGTTCTTTGGTTTGCTTCGGTTATGGTGTAGCTTTCATTTGTCATGACATGTATTGGATGATGTTGATGTTCACTTGCGTTGACCACATTTTGTTGGTTTGTGGTTGACATCTTAAGTTGATTAAAATAAGAGAGAAAGTGATAGAAATATTCCAAAAATGCAACTCTTAAATCCAAATATAGCTAAACGCCTATTTTTGAAACCAAGTATTAAAGCTAATAAAATTTTCTCATCAGAATAAAATCTTCTACTCTGATGCAAGGAAAGTAATAACTAAAAGACGAGATAAACAAAAACTCTATAATTGAATAAAGAAAAAGGCAAAGGAAGTTAGCATCGAGTGTAACATATTGCAATAAGTAAACATTGAATTTCATCGTACCTGAAATGATTGGATGAAAAGGATGTACTCTCAAATCTGTTGCCGAATTCTTATCACCAATAACAATGCGAGCGTGTTGAACGTATTAGTATAGTACTGCATTAGCATAAAAATGGTTGATGAGAGGAATTCATTAAATGAAATTTAACCTGAGAAAAGAAATGAAATCAAATCCAAAATAACTTGTCAAGTACAGTTATAGGCCAAATAGTCAGTGAGATTGGAAAATGAGTCAAAGTTAGAGGAGGTTGAGTTGTCTCGCCCTGTGCAAAGGAAGAAAGCGGCGTGTTATTATACTCACAGACCTTAAGCAAATGTTTTAAAATGAAATCTGAAATAGTGTTTATTTTTAAGCAGATGTTTGGGCTGCAAAAAATCTCGTCAAGCATTGAGATGTGTGGTGTAGAACTTTGCAAGTAAGTGTGTGCTATAGTTCTTTTTAATATTATCAAAGTAACACAAAATTAACCTTTCTAGTGAATGCATTCTAAATAGAGATAGTCTTTGCTGTAAATGGAAATTTACATTTTCTTTGTGATTGAATGATATCCTGCAAATGTCAAAGAGAGATGGAAATCTGCCCAATTCAAATTATTGTGTTTTTAGGTTTTCGATCAAAAGCAAATTCCTTTCTGGTAGATGCATTGTAAGTAAAGATAGTCTCTACAGTGAAGCGGATGCCCAAAAATATACTTAATAAGATGAACTCCATTACTTTTGAAGAAATGATAATGCACGCTAAATAATTTCCTAAGCAGATAATGTGAGTAAGAAAACCCCCTCTATGCTAGAGAACAAAACTCTCCCAAGGCCATCCTTAATGCCCTAAACATCGTAGAGAAAATTGCTGGAGTAATATATTTTCATGATTTGCACAGCTGAGGTAATATCAGGTAATTGGTGTCAAAATAACCAAGAGTAGCATGGTTGTGCAAATCATGAAAACAGATTACTCCAGCGATTTCCTCTACTATGTTTAGGGCATTAAGGATGGCCTTGGGAGAGTTTTGTTCTCTAGCATAGAGGCAGTTTTCTTGCTCACATTATCTGCTTAGGATATATGGATTCTTTTTTTCATCATTAGTAAGAACACATCAGTGGATAAAAAGACTTAAAGAAGTAAATCGCATATGCAGGAAGGTGAAATAAGAAATGATAGGTGTAAATGAGATAAGAAAACTAAAAGAATAACATATCAGCGGGTTAGAAAAAAAAGAACCAAATCTCATGAAATGGTGAACGTGAAGGAGGAATAAGAATTTTTTTGTGGAAATATAAGGAAGAAAATGAGATTACCTTGTTGAAGATCTCTGAGAGACGACGTCCTCTGAGGAGGAATCAGAAAATGTGGTAATGATGAGTAGATCTGCATTTGTCGTAGATGGAGGAATGAGAAATGCGATGAAAAAGAAGATGCAGAAGATATGTGAAGAAGGTTTGTTAGTGTACCACAATGGAGAATGGGTATGAGGTGCGGTAGTGGTTGTCGAGTTACCTGATGGGCATAATACGTCTTCGGTGGGTGCAGAAGAAGCTGCGGAAGAAGCTGCGGCAGTGGCAGCGAAAGCGGCAGCGGAAACTGGAGCAGAAGCGGCAACGAAAAACGGAGCAGAAGTGGCAGCGGATGCGAACAACGAAGGTAGAAGCGGCAGCGGATTCGGGCAACGGAGGCAGAAACGGCAACAGAAGCAGCAACGAAAGGTGGGAGCAGAGTCTGTCGACAGCGGATGCAGAGGAAGTCATTTTTGGCGCTGCGTGAATTTATTTTGTGGGTAGGAGTTGCAGTGGAAGTAGGGTTATGGGTTATTAATATCGGAGCGCCCCCTTTTTTGATGAACGGTGGATGTTAATTCAGGAATTTTGATCGTACAGTTCATGGTTTTTTAGGGTTTATAGGCTAATTTATTTTGGTATTCATCTTCTTCCTTTTGATCCGACGGCTGTGATGGATTTCATGTCTAATTTATGTAGGCATATAAAAGAGTTTGATAGTTCTTTTTAATATAATTTATATATATACACACACACGAGTGCCCGACACGGGTCTCCGCCCCTATGGCCACGGGCGATAGTACCCGACCGGCGATGACGGGTTTCATCTGCCCCATCAAGACGGATTTCGCCCGCAACATATACATATGAGTACTCAAAATGACTGTAAAAAAATATACATAAATATTATAATTTTTATTTTGTAAAACAATATATGTTTTGACCTAAAAATATTAATTTTGACTTTAATAAAGTTGATTGATTTAATGTCATCAACTCTAAAATACCACCGATATGCCTAATGACAACCTTCCTTGAATAAACCGTCGACATCCTAATGACAACCTACCATAGTAGGTGTAGGAGCTCTATTAAAAAACGTTTTGAATTTAAATAGATTTTTATCATTACTTCTAATTTTTTGATAGTGTAATTACTTGAATGGACATTGTATTTTAATTTCTTTGAAATATATTATAATATATGTCAAGTCATTAAAATATAAAAATGTGGGCATAATTGGTTTTTTTTAATGTTTCACCAAAGACAACTTTTCCCTTGTAATAGTGAAAGATATATTATATAATATATAATATATAGAAATATTAAAGTAAGTTTTATTCGCCGTCGTCTTGTTGATTTATTCATCCTCATGATCACCTTCTCCTTTTTATTTAGCATGTGGGAAAATCTATAATAAGATTTCTTAAGAATTAATTAACAAGCACGCGACGAGCGAGCCTGATGGTTTTCTCTGCATCAGATGTGAACCACATCCAAATAATCTCCCCCTTTCACAATGATGAGGAGAAAACCGTCATCTCGTTGATCCTCAGGCAGTGTTCAAACTTCCATATCGACGTCAACTTCATGAGCATATCTACTCAGTTGTCATTTGTAAGCATTTTCTGCAAGTCGAGCTTCTTTTGCTAAAAAAACATTTCATATCTAATGATACCGTATATCAATAAGTGAAAGGTGGGGTTCTTCCCCAAATAAATTATGCTCTGACTATCGCATAGGAGTGTGTAGCGCTCTTGAATAATACTTAACTCCTTGATGGAACGCTTCATACAAAAAACTCCTTTCCTGCCTTAGTAACCACAATAAACTCGGCCTCGATAGTAGACAATATGACACACTTCTGTAATCTCGATTGCAGCGAAACAGCTCCTCCTTCAAATAAGATCAAATACCGAGAAGTTGATCTTATAGAGTCTAAATATCCAGCCAAATCAACATCAGTGTAGCCCAGAAGCTCTGGCTCACAGTCTTCAAATTTTAACATCAAGTCTGATGTCCCCTATAGGTACCTCAAAATCCATCTCACTATATTTCATTGCACTCTCCCAGGATTGGAGAGAAATCTACTCACAGTACCAACGACGCATGATATATTAGGGCGGGTGTACACCATTGCGTACATAAAACTGATAACTGCAGAAGTATATAGGACCTTATACATCTCCTTTTCCCCCCAAGTGTGCTCTGGCACTGGTCAATGGTAAGTCTGAAGTGAGCTGCAAGCGGCGTGCTCACCTTCTTCACTTGATCCATACTGAATCGTTGTAGCATCTTCCTGATGTATCTCTTCTGAGATACCTATATTAACTTGGAGTCTCTATCTCGCTAAATATGCATCCTATGGATGGTCTTTGCCACTCCCAAGTCCTTCATTTCGAATTTCGAGCTTAACTACCGCTTTAGTTCAGCAATGCGCAGTGCTCCTCCCTACTATCAGCATGTCGTCAACAAATAGGAGTAGAATAAGAGAATCATCTGGAGCATACTGCTTCATAAATACTCAGTGGTCAAGGGTGGTCCTCCAGAAGTCAATCTCTCTCATAAAGGCATCAAGCTTCTTATACCACTATCGTGGGGCCTATTTCATGTCATATAAGCTCTTCTTCAGGCGACAGACTAAGCTCTCCTACTCTTTCACCCAAAAACCCTCAGGATACTCCATATATAGTTCCTTCTCAAGATCGTCATGCAGAAATACGGTCTTGACATTAATCTGCTTGATCTCCAAGTCTAGCCTTGCAGCAATGCCAAGAATAACCCGGATATACGACATCTTCACAATAGGAGAAAAGATCTCGTCAAAATCAACTCCCAATTTTTGATTAAATCCCTTCACCAATAATTTGACCTTGCTTTATTCTAAAAGTTCACTGTTTCTTTAGATCTTTCTTTCCCTTAGGCAATTTTACCAAATCATAAGTATGGTTTTTATACAGAGACTACATCCCCTCCTATATAGCAACCATCCATTTTTTTCTCCAAGCTCTCCATTGCCTCATCAAAGCACTCTGCCTCCCCTGCATTAGTCAACAGAATATACTCAGAAGCAGAATATCTCAAAGATGAGTGTTTGACTCGATCAAACCTCCACAGAGTGAGCTCATCTGCAGGTGTAGGCTCATCATCAGTGATCTTCTCTATAGGCTCACCATCTATAGTGTCCTCATGATCTTGAGGTGGATCAGTGCCCTATATATGATAAGGCTCGGTGGCCTCCATGGTTTCATCACCCTCAATTGTAGGAGATTATACATTAGTGCGAAAGTCAGGCTCATCAATCATCTTAGGATCAACTATAGTCTGGTCCTCAGTAATATAACATCATGACTGCATACAAGTTTCTTCTCAACCGGATCGAAGAACCTGTAGACAAATTCGACGCTACGTCTATTTCCCAAGAAGATGCACTACCGGGTCTTAGAATCCAATTTTGATCTTTCATTCCTCGGGACATGCACAAAGACTTTGCAACCAAAGACCCTCAAGTTACTATATGAAGGGTCCTTTTCATACCAGATCCTAACAGGAATATCCTCCTGTAATGCAAAATTGGGTGAGAGATTGATGATGTGTGCAGTTGTATGCAAATCTTCACCCCAAAACATGTCAGGTAGCTTTGCCTCAGACAATATGCACCTAAATCTCTCCATCAGTGTTTTATTCATTCTTTATGCTACGCTATTTAGTTGCGGCGTCTTGGACAAAGTATTTTCATGCTTGATCCCTGCAGTACTCATCAAAAGGACATATATATTCACCCCCGTTATCATACCTGATGCACTCTATCTTCTTCTCAGACTGTCTCTCCATATCGGCATGAAATATTCGAAAAATGTCGAGAACCTCATCTTTAGTCTTAATAGCATAGAACCAAAGCTTCCTCGAAAAATCATCAATGAACGTCACAAAATAGGATGCTCCTCCTCTTGTCTGGATCTTTACTGGTCCACAAACATCAGTATGTATGAGTTCTAGTGGCTTGGATCTTTTGGTGAAAGTATGGCTCTAGAATGAAACTCTATTTTGCTTCTCAGCCATACAGTGATCACACCTCTCCAACTGATTCTGCTGATAGATCAGTGATCATCTTTTTCTTAGAGAGACAAACTAGTACCTTCTAGCTGATATAGCATAATCTCATGTTCCATAAGGAGGTGGATGCACCATCCCTAACAGTATCAACTTGAGTAGCTTCAAGCATTCCCTCTATATAATATAAGTTAGTATCTCTTCAACCCCCAGCGCTTACGAACGATCCTTTAATAAGCTTCCAAAAATCTCTACAAAAGACACTGAAGTGTCCCTCATCACCTAGCTTTACAACTGAAACTAAGTTAAAGCAAATGCAGGGTACGTGCCACACATTCCGCAGAATCAGCAAACCTCCTATGCTGGTCTTCAGTTGCATGTCGCCCCTTCCAATGACCTTAGACGTGTCATCATTACCAATTCTAAGAACTCCACAATCGTGAGTCGTGTAAATGGAGAACAACTCTCTGTTATTGGGGACATATGCATAAACACTTAAATCCATAATCCATCTCCTATCATCGTACGAGCGTGCATTAGTGACATCATCTCCTATAATGATGACATTGTCCTCATATGTAGAGGCGGTTGCTGCCGTATGCGTGTCTGTCTTCTTATTTGAGGACTCTCTCTTCTTCTTCTAATAATTCTTCAGAGTGTAACAACACTTTTGAATATGACCCTTTTATGCTAGTAGTGACACTCCACATTCTAATAGCGAGTCTTAGATTTCCTTCTACTTTGGCACCTCTCGCTCTTCCTTCCTCCACTTTTACTCCTGCCTATCCCCTGGGCTCAGTGTAAAGGACATCAGCTCGTAAAGAATAGCCTGAATGTTCTTGTGATTTTCTTTACACCTCCTTATTTAGGATGTCACTCTTGGCAATCCCCATAGTAATAATGGAACTAGGAGAGGAGTTGATCAGAGAAACTCTAACCATCTCCCAAGATTCTAGAAGTGACTTCAACAACTACAACGCATTGTCTTCGTCCTCGAAGGTCACCTTCATAGTAGTGAGGCGGTCAATAATTCCTTGAAATTCATTCACATGATCTAGAGAATAGGTGATCCCTCTCTGTATCTAAACTCGCCCAACTTCTTTAGCAAAAACAATTTGTTAATGCCAATATTCTCGGCATGCAACATATCCAAAGTCTTCTAAAGGATTTTTGCATCAATAATACTCGCGACGTGATTGCAGGCGTTCGATTACACAAACCGTCTGATGAATCCACTTAATTTTTGGTGCTCCACCTTTCATTTATTTGGGTTTGTCTTTAGACATCCCCTTAAAGATAGAAACTAACCCTTGACGCAGATGAGATCCTCTTTCAGTAAATGTCACTGGTGGTAGTTCGCGTCATTCAATTTCACCATTTGCTTGGAGCCTGAACTTGAGGTGGACTCCATCATGCTATATCACTAATCAGAATGACCTCAGTTCTCTGAGTCGACTATTTAAAAGAAAGGAATCAAAGAGGATAGGGAACAACCAATTTTATTCGCGTACCACACCCAATCACTAACCTGAAATATCTGATCGATTTGTCTTGAATCTCAGATAGGTCAACCCGATAATTGCTCTGTTAATGAACCTCCCTCTGATACTACTTACTAGGTTTGAGATCACGCAAACCCAACCTGGACACATGCAAATTAATTTAGCCAGAGCACTTGTGTCATCGTTTTAACGGACACAAATACACAAACATAAAATAAAGACAACACACACAAATTTTATAACGTGGAAACCTAGTTGGGTGAAAACTACGGGACGATCGGAGTCCAACCCAAAAAGCCTCCACTAGAACATGTATAAAAGCACGCAGAAAAATTACATGCTTTCCCTCCTCGATTGACAAAGGATCTCTTCCACTTTGCCACACAATGATTAATTAATACAAGTTACCACAGTAATTATTGAGATGGATCATCACAATCCTCTCCGAAGTATTTTCCGCGTAACTTGCGCTTCTCCAAAATACCTGTAGCAAAGCTTCCCCTTGACCTGTACAGAGTCGTCGTTCTCGGTCCTTCTTCTCGCGGCCGACAAAGGGAGATAGTACCAATGTCGGTGTTGGCGGCGCTTCTCCACTGATGTGGCAAACCTCTGCACTCTTCCGTCGCAACTTCTACACAACTTGCACGTCACAAGCTTGGCGAAATAAAAAGGTGAGATCTTCAATGTCAAGCTCACCTTCAATTGGCTATCTGTTGTTTATCATGGATCGAATACAATTTCCTTCTTAATTATCCCATGTGGCTGCATGGTGTTGAATTTTCTTAAGATGATCAACGAGATAGTCTGATGTCAAATTAATATTCTCAGAATTATCAAGATCACACCTTGATCAAGCGGAAACAGGAAAGCAAGCTCAACCACCAGAAGCAATCAGAAGAGACAAGCAGATCAAACTTTTATTATCTTCTTTACAGGGTGAGGTATACATGGCGAGAAATGATTTCGCCAGTACACAAGGGAAAACAGAAAAAATTATAACACAATTCGAGCGGACAGAAACGGAGACCGCCGAGACCGCCTAGTCCGTCGAAGTCGTCGAGATCGCCCGAACTCTAGCTATGCTGAATTGAACTACAGAGTCCGCCTAGACCACAAGGTCGCGCGGACACACCGTTATTCGCTGAGCAAGAACTGAACGGACGAATAGGCCACTGAGATCGGCAGACACCGTTATTGAACAGAAGTTGGAGAAGATCGATTAGCCGCAGATGCGACCTGCTGAGACCGCTGATTGAAACCTCAAGCTAAGCAGAATCCTGACTGAAGTCAACACCAGAAACCTGGCTTCTCTGAGCTAGCCGCACAACCTGCAACAGCAACAACCGATTAAACTTCTCATACTGCGCGGACTGACAAAACTGAGGCCACAGTTTTTAATCTGCGCTCAACTTACTATTCACTCAGTTACAAATGAAGTGTCGGGGGTCCTATTATAGGCAGGGTGAGTCGTGTGGTCATCGCCCTATGCGATAGGCTAACCTCCCCTTGATCGTAGCTAGCACAGCCAGTCCGCCGAGTCCACATTGTCCGTATCAACAATGCCAGACTCGTGAACAATCCGCTAAACATCAAGCGCAAGACAGCAAGATCACCGCCATAGCAGACTTGCTAGCCAGATGACAGTTTGCACAAGACAGTCTGCCCAGTCCTCAAGGATAAGGCTGGACTTCAACCAAAATCGCCAAGCACCAAGGCAAGAAGCCAGTCCGCACTGAATAGTGGACACCGCACCAGTCCACAAGCACAAGTCCCCGACCAACAGGCAGACTGCCCGGTTATAGCGGACCTTGCGGACTCTGCGAACACTGAAGCGTCCCGCAACATGTCCACGACCAACAGGCACTCCGCCCGGTCAACAACGGACAATATGGATACTGCGGATACCCTGGACTTGTCAGTGTGTGACCATGTCTAACCCACCAAACATATTGCAAGAGCTTGGCAGACACGAAGTTAGATCACCAGCTCCAAGAACAGTCCGCCACCAAGAATGCGGCTCACCCACCGTAACTCCAGAGATCAAAGGCAAGGACCATTGTCGAGCTCGCGGACTCCAAAACTCATTCCGCGCAATCTGCAGACTCCAACCTGCACAGCAGCCGACAGCAACAAACTGCCGGACTCACAACCAGTTCGTACAGTCCGTGGATTTCAACCCGCACAGCAGCCTCCAGAATACTTCACAGGTCGCCAACACCAGACTGCCAGACTGTTCCATCAATCCGCGCAGTCAGTCCGCCTAGGCCGCCAGAACTGCCTGATCACCCACTTCCACTTCACAAATTTCAACACTCCCCCTTGAAGTGAGAAGCGCTGATCAAGCCCAGTAGACCTCGTAGCAGCTGGAATGGCCCCTTCGACAGCGGTTTCATAAAGATGTCAGCAAGGTTGTCTTCACTCCGAACATGCCCGACCATAAGAGATCCCTCCAACACCTTCTCCCTTATGAAGTGGTGCTCGATCTCAATATGCTTGGTCCTTGCATGACAAACTGGATTGTTCACCAGTTTGAGAGCACTCTCATTGTCTCCTTAGAGCAAAGTAGGACCTTACACATCCTCATGGATGTCCTCTACTATCCTTCTCAGCCAGATGGCTTCTCGAGCAGCCAAGGGCGAAGCCTTATACTCTGCTTCCGTAGTAGAGATGGACACCGAGTACTGCTTCTTGCTACACCACGAGATGCTAGCTTATCCACAAGTGAACACATAACCAGAAGTTGATCTTCGATCATCCGAGTCACCACCATAATCAGCATCCGTGTATCCTAGCAAAGAAAAGCCTGAGTCCCTCCTATTTAAAGGATTCCCATATCAGAAGTCGCCTTGACATACTTCAAGATATTCTTTGCCGCCACCAGGTGAGACTTCCTTGGCTCTACCATAAACCGACTTACTCGACCAACAGCGTAAGCAATGTCTGGTCTTGTAATCGTCAGTTAGATCAAGCTCCCTACTAGAGCTCTGAACACCAAAGGATCAGGAAGAATCCTTCCTTCATCTCACAGAAGCTTCAGCCCTTGATCCAGAGGAGTAGAGCAAACTTTCCCTTCACTCATGCCAAATCGGTTCACAATGCGATCTGCATATCCTTTCTGGAAAATGAGAATCCCGCTTTCCTTCCTATTTACTTCAAGACCAAGAAAGTGATGAAGCTCTCCCATGTCTTTAATCTCGAAGTGAATAGCTACCTTAGCTCTAAGCCTAGCCACCTCCTCCTCAGAATTCCCTGTGATGATCATGTCATCAACATACAGCATGACCAAGACTTGAACCTCCCCCTTCTTCTTGATGAACAAGCTTTAATCTGAGTTAGAAGCAAGATATCCGCAGAATTGGAGGTATTATGTTATCTTCCCATACCATGCTCTTGCAGCCTGCTTCAACCCGTAGAGAGCCTTCCTGAGTTTGCAGACGTAATCCGGATGAACTTCAGAGACAAATCCAATTGGTTGATCCATGAAGATGTCCTTATCAATCTACCCATAAAGAAATGTGTTCTTTACATCAAGCTGCTACATCCTCCATCCTTGGAAAGCAGCCAACGCGATCACCACCCAAACCAAAGTCATCTTTGCAACTGGACTAAACGTCTCCTCATAGTCCTCTCCATACTGCTGTAAGAATCCTTGAGCAACAAGACGAGCCTTGTATCTTTCAATGCCCCCATCAGCCTTTTTCTTCAAATTGTACACCCACTTACAAGTCATTGGAGTAACGCCATCAACCTTGGTCATAAGGTCCCAGGTTTCATTCTTCTTAAGAGCAGTCATCTCCTCTTCCATGACATTTTCCCACTCCTTGACTCCAGTGGCCTTATTGAAGTTTGAAGGTTCTCGCTCATCAAGAGGACCTGCAAATAAACAGGAGACAAAGCTCATTGCATTCCCTTCACAGTACCGAGCTGGTGGCTTAACAGTCCTCTTTGATATCTGAAGGGTCTGCTCCTTGCTCACCACCTCCGTTGCTTCTTCAGGCTCAGCTCCAATCCCGGACAAACTTTGACCAATGCTCCCCTGTTTCCCGAACCAGAGGCCTCCGCCCCAGAGCTTGAAGCAACAGGAGCTACTGGTGATACAACAACCTCCTCTTGAAGAACTTCAACAGCCACCTTCTGTTCTTCATCAACCTTACTCTCTGGTAGCTCAACCGAGCCTCCTCCATACGACGTCAGTTTATCAAAGACCACGTTTCTTGAAACAATAGACTTCTTCGTTGCAGGATCTATGCACCTCCATTCTTTCTTTCGCTCATCATAGCTTACAAAGAGAAGATTCATTGCCTTTGCATCAAGCTTTGTGTAACATCCAAACCTTTCAGCAAGAAATATTTTTGGGTGACATGGCCTGGGACACGGGCGTGTCCCAGGGCGTGTCTCCTTGCGGTCGACGAACTCAATTCGATGAAGTTAACTGGGCCATGTCTGCCGCCGTGTAGGGGAAACACGCCAGACGATACGGGCGTGATGGGGGGCGTGTCCCCTCGGTTCGACGATCGTCGAGTGTCGATCGTCGATCGTCGAGTGGCGATCGTCGGTGAGGTGTACACGGCCTGGGACACGGGCGTATCCCTGGGCGTGTCCCGCTGTGTCAAGCTGCGTTCGACGATTTGGATCTCCGTTCAACGATTTAGATCTGCGTTCGACGATTGTCCCTAGCAGCTGCGTTCGACGATTTGGATCTTCGTTCGACGATTTAGATCAGCGTTCGACGATTGTCCCCAGCAAGCTGCATTCGACGATTTGGATCTCCGTTTGACGATTTAGACATGCGTTTGACGATCGACGAAATTGCCCGTTCGACGATCGTCGAGTGGTATTTCTCGAGCAAATTCTGGCTTGATGCAGCAGGCGAATTAAGAGGCAGAGGCCACTTGGCCTTGGTTTCTTCTGCCCAAAAATTGTGCTGCTTGGCTTCCTCAGAGAATGTCTAGAGGAATTTGGAGCATGGTGGACACTTGGCACCATGGGTGGAGCAACCAAAGCTCAACTCGAGCCCCTTGGGCTTATCTTTCCATATACCCCCTCCCAGCCAGAAATAGTGACTCCATTAGCTTCAAATGGCAAAAGAGAGTAGAACTCGATAGCTTGAGTGAAGGAAATGTTGCAGGAACCATGAATCCGAAAGGTGTCGCCGGAGCAAGGTCGGGAATGTCCACCCTCCTCCATCCTCGCCGCCAACCACCAACTCAGGTCTGTTTCACCGTTCCTCTACCCGTACTAGAATCCTAGATCAACTAGGAGAGATATCGGGCTCAATTGAGACCTATGCCATGGGAGAAATGGAGAGTTTCTAAGCTTTTTTCTTACCGGTCGGGATCGCCATCGTCGCCATCTCCTACCGCCTCATCACCGGCAAAAGATAGCCACCACCACTGTGAAGGTGATGGCACCGTTGGCCGGGAGTGGCGCCGCCTCAGGTGGCCGGAAACGGCCCTGCAATATTCCCCCAGGTCGGCTCGATCTCAGCCATTGAACACTTGGGGAAGGTGATAGGATGCCGTCCAATCTAGCTTTAAGATTCGCGTGGTATTTGTATTAAAATAAATTTATTACTGTTATTATTTTAATGAAATAAAATTTCATTTCTATCACTTTAATTCAGTCACCTTTCATGTCAATCATAGGGCTCTTAGATCCCTTTTCAGAGGATTACACGAACATGATAAATGTAGCCCTTTGTGTTAACTTTAATTTGTCGCCCTTAACATGAGAATTAATCCAGTGGTCTGACTTGTAGGACCATTTTTCTAAGGTTGGTCCTTAGCTAGGGCAGAACTTCAAAATGATGCCCAAGTCAAACCAGTCATCCATACGGCCCCAACTTTTGTGTGCATGCATGTTTAGGGATTAGTTAATCTCTGTACAAAAAAGAGAATTTTTGGGAAAACTTTGTCTATAGTTTTTACTAAAATACCCAAAATGAAATAAATGAACTATTTGGAGTTGTGGGACTCCAAATGGCCCCAAATTTTGGTGACATGTCCTTAGGGACATTATAAGTGTAGGTTTTAAATTTCAACCAATTTAGACTAATGAATGTTGGGTAAACCCACTTGCATGTGTTGGTTTGTTATAGGCTTGGTGTGCATTTAGCCTAAAATGAAATATTGAGTATTCAGCCAACTTTGAACATTTAAAAATCATGAATTTCATTATGGAGACACATGAGGGTGTAATACACCTCTCATAGCAATGGTGGGATTTTTGGGAACAAAAATCCCATTATTTTGAATTTCTAAAAATTTGATCCTTTTGAGGAAATAAATTTAACAATAGGCTTACCCTTATCATAAAATGTTCAATTTCTGTTGAGGACTAAGGAGTGACATAATAAACACTAGAAATAATTTATATCTCTGTTGAATGAAGTTTAGGTAGTTTGAGCAAAATGACCATTTTACCCTTATGGAATTTTGTGTAGAAATGATGGGTATATTCCTTTGAAAAATCTGAGAAATTTCATATTGCTGTAATTGTATGTTTTATACTTTGTGCAATTAATTCAGAATTTTTGTAGTGACAAATAATGTACTTAGGCCCCATAATGGCATTTTGGTAAATAACTCAAATTGATCATGGATAGGCCATTTCAACCTAGATGTAAATGAAAATCTGGACATAGCATTATTTCATTATTATCAAGGCTTTGTAATTTAATTAGAAGTTTGGAGATAATATTTTATGTACTTTATTTGGAAAATGCTAGATTTGTGGATATGTTATTAAATAAGAATTAATTATAAATCTGAATTGAAAAGGCATAAAATTTTGGTAGGCCCCATTAATTGTCATATTATATACCTGGAAGAATCCCTAGGGCAGTAGGTTTAATATTGACAATACTTCATGTGCAAAATGACTAGTGATTTCATTTAAAGAAATTAATTTAATGGTGTAAGTAATTGGAAAATTATGGAAATTCATCCTAGTCATCATATAGGTCCATACCATCCTAAGATAAATAATTTGAGGCATATGTCCAGAGGAAATTGAAGGTCACATTTGTGGGTGGTATCGGGACATGGGTAAGGGTCTAGCACCGATGTTCGTAATAGTAGGGCCACCAGGGGAGGAATTTGAATAACTAGTAAAGTGAGGATCTTAGTGGAGGAATTAACCCTGATTGGTCTCCTAGAGGATTCCTTAACCATGTGTGGAAGAGTGCAAGTCCCGTAACAGCAACAATAACGGGGACCGGCGGAAGACCGCCGCGCTCCTAATAACACCTTAAGTCTTTAGGGTCGTTCTAAAGTAATACGAGAGTTGGGGTATAAATCCTGGGTAGACACCAATAAAAGTAATTATCCTTGAGAAAGGGAACTTTGGGCGTAATCCCATCGTAGTTCCTAGTGCCCCCGAGAGCCCTTCACCGGGTATACCCTGGGCAGTCCTGGGATTAACCTTAAACCGCTAAGTATAATAACTCGTAGACAAGAGTAGTCTATTAGGTTAGGACATTGTGATTCATTCTCACCCGTGATGGGTTTGAGGGAGTTGGAATAAAGGCACTAATGTACGTTCTCACCCGTGTAGGGTTGGAGGATTGTGATAAATGCTCACCCGTGTAGGGTTGGAGGGATTGTGATAAATGCTCACCTGTGTAGGGTTGGAGGGATTGTGATAAATGCTCACCCGTGTAGGGTTGGAGGGATTATGATAAATGCTCACCCGTGTAGGGTTTGAGGGATTCAGGACGGGTTGGTCCTGCGAGCTGGAGGCTCGGAATGAAATACTTGCATGTGCATAAATTTAGTGGCGGGGCATGCGGTACTGGTCGTTTGTCACACCGATGGCAGTACGGTGCACCAGGCGGGTGTGAGGGTTAGAGGGGCTAGTGGGTTGTTTTTACACTACGGTCTGGAGGACAACCCCCGATAACGCACACCCGACCCAACAAGACTGACGGCTTGTCAGTAAAGTACGTACGCAGAGACTCTAGAGTGCACCTTGGACGTGTACAGAGGCGTATGAGAGGGGTCTAAGGTTTGGTAGTGTGCATATCGGCCTAGAAGTGGAGACGCCCGCTCCGCTGCTGCCGTAGCCACAGCGGTGGTACCCGAGGGTGATGCTAACTCTAAAAAAGTGGCGAACTAAAGTCTGTGATCACAGAGTCATTGTGTGTGAGTTGCACTTACCTATGCATAAATTGCATCATAACATTCATTCATATTAGGTCATACGCTTCATAGATCCTTATCGTATAAATTAGTATGGGCACTTTTATATGATAAGTTAAATTTCCTGGAAACCTTAACTTATAAATTTGTGTGGGCATTTTTATAAGTTAAGGTACTTTTGTGATGGTAGATAGCTTTACCTTTCAGCTTTACTTTACTTTTCTGCTCTTACTTTTTGTTCTTTACTTCTTTTACTAGTACTGCACTTTACTTACTTGTACAATATACTTAGAACGGCTAGACTAGAATAATAATATCCATTACAACTGCTAGTTAGTTCATGTCACCTGCTTCCACTTTTTCTACCCCATATTGTCCTCCGCTTCGTCCTTCCGGTCGGTGCCTAGGAGCTGCGGGGCGAGGTGCGGAGGAAACGACTTAGTCTTTTTGACTAATGGTCGGTGACCATACTATTTTAGGAGCTCGTGGAGATGGAGCACCAGCACGACGAGGAGACAGGACTTGAGCAGCAGATACCGCTACCGCAGGCTACTACTACTACTGCGTCCTCAGGTGGGACGAGATTTGATGTATTAGATTAGCTTCCGCTTTGATTTGAGAGAGAGAGTTGATATGGTGTACTGGGTATAAGATCTTATTACTCTTTCATTTGTACTCATTGTGGACTATGTTTCTGTACTCTTCATTTATATATATGATATATACTCTGTGACTTGTAGACTAGTGAATTTGATATACTACTATACTTCTTTTTCTCATATTGGCCTACAGGTTATATGATCGTAATAGCCGGCAGAATCGGCGTGTTGTGGTGTCGACTAACCCGTGCGTTAGTGCCACCATAAGATGGCGGTTCTGGGCATAAGACTCGGGAGCCCTCCTTGGTAAGGGGGAGGGGGTGTCTTACAAACTGGTATCACTTGAACAAGAACAATCATATAAGAAAGAAGTCCACAACACTGGACCACCCCGCGCGAGCATTATTTTGCGGACAAACTATGCAGCGAAGCAGTGGTGTGCCCATGTGTAAAAGTCACATAAAACAGTCCACTAAGTACAATGAGTTTGGCCAATTTTGACATTTACCTTACCTTTATGCAACCTCCACAGGTCGTCGCGCCGCAAAATGTGGCACCTCCCCCTCCAGCTGCCACTCCATTTCTACAGACGGAGATGGGGCAGACTTTGATGGCGATTCTGGATGCCTTCAAAGCCCATCAAGTCCCGGCTCCGCAGCCAAATCCGGGGTCAAGCTGGCTGAGTGCCTTCAAGAGCATGTCCCCACCGATGTACCGTGGGACAGAGGATGCGGTAAAGACAGATGAATGGCTGGAAGCCATACACGAGATTTTGGCATGCATCAGCTGCCCGGTCGGCGAGGCAGTACCTCTAGCCACATCTGCACTAGAGGCTCATGCGAAGAGATGGTGGAAATCAGTGCGGGAGTCTACATATACCGACTGGGAGCTGTCAGACATATCATGGGAGGAGTTTGGCGATGTATTTTTGGATCACTTCGTCTCTACTACGGACAAAGATGCTTTGGAGGAGAGGTTTTTGAACCTCCGGCAGGGGAGCCGATCAGTGATTGAGTACCAGAGGGAGTTCTCCCACCTTGCCAGGTTTGCAGGGATACAGGATACTGATGATAGGAGGTATGCCAAGAGGTTATATCGGGGCCTCAGGGACGATTTGAGGCAGGCTTTGTTGTTCATTTCTCACGGCACGACCACCCAGATTATCAAGATGGCAAAGAAGCTGTAGGCTGACCAGCTGATGGTGCAAGGCAGAGGGAAGAGACCGTATGATGGGTCGACATCAGGAGAGAGCAGTAGTGTTGAAACCGAAAAATCGGTCTCACGTGGAGTTCGACCCTTGGGGAAGGGGTGGTCTCGCACCTACTTCGCTCCTGCAAGAAAAACAACGGAAGAGACAAGAAAGAACAGACCCAAGGGCTCGGCAGGGAGGTCCCACCACAAACCCGGAAGATCTCTGAGCGCTTCCCCTCCTTAGCCAAGAGCCGAGCTAAGGTACCCTCAGAGAACACTTGAAAATGAGGGCAAGGAGGCACTGAAAGCGTGCCCTCTGAGGTACCCCTTGGGTCTTATTTATAGATTTTCAGAATCTGAACTGCCAATAACCAAAAGAACTGACCTGGAAATACCAAAAAGGCCCCTGGTTGGGTCTGCCAACAGCCAAACTCCGCTGTTCTGAATAGCTATGCGCAGTCCAACCTGGTCTGCCAACAGCCAGGCTCCGCTGTTCTGAATAGCTATTCGCACCCATGGGGAGTCAGCTCGCCTCCGATTCCGTCCGAGGGGGGGCGGGCGCGACCTGGCTCTGGGGCTCACCTACCCTCACTGGGCGAGTGCGAGCCGATATGGGCGAGCTGCCAGCCTTTTGTCGGGCGGATCGGCGGTCAGGTCGCATGCAGGGGGGATCAGCCGGCGGGCCGCCATCCTTGGGTCCAGCTCGCTCGCCGCGGGTTGCCAGCCCGCTCGCCGCGGGTTGCCAGCCCGCTCGCCGCGGGTTGCCAGCCCGCTCGCCTGAGGTGGGCGGGAGCGGGTCAGGCCTTCTGCCGCATAGCCTGTCTCGCCGCCCGGGTGCGGGTCGCGGGTCCAGGCCCGCTCAACCTCCCTGGCTGGGCCCGCTCGCCGGACACAGGGTTGTACACAATCCCCGCTCTTTTCGAGCTTGAATCAAGCTCGGAAAGAATCATCCAACCCGCGTGTTCGGCGAGCACTGTGCTGAGCTGGCAGGGAATCTTTTGGTGGGCCCCCACTATCCGGCTATAAATACATACCGCTGACCCCTGTAGGAGGCTCCCCAGATCCCCTTTATTTTCTCTGAGCAGACTTCTGTTTCTCGATGCCGGTTAGCGAAGAGGTGCGAGCTCGCCTGGCGGCAGCGGTCCTGCAGACTCAGGAGGAGGCCCTCGAGGCCGCCCCATGGCTAGTACGCGGATCTTCCGGCCCTCTCTTCAGGCCGGCGAAGGGAAAGATTGTTAAGCGTTCTCTGGCGGGTGACTGCCCGGCCTCCAGCTCGGCGGCGGGTGCTGAGGTCGTCCCCGGGGTACGTGGCCTTCCGCTGATTATCGCTATTCCCCTGACTCCCTGTTTTGCAGGTAATTCCCTGTGAGGAGGTGGAGAACCGGGGAGAGGATCGTCCCCCGCCTCCGTCGCCTGAGAAGATCGCGAGTTCCCCAGGTCTGGATCGCCCACCTCTGGAAACTCCCCGTCCGGCGGTCTCCCATGGGCTGGGGAAATCTCTTGAGACCCTCGAGGGAGGGAACTTTCAGGGTCGGCCGGGCTCTTCTCGCCCATCTGTCGGTGCGGGCGATGTGCCAACCCCTGGTGAGCTGGTTTTTATCGTTGGGCTTCGTCTCTTGCTCGCTCCCTCTGACTCGCCTCGCTTGCAGGCTTTCACTGGGCCTCCCCTGAGACCAAGATGAGCGAAGGGTACTCGCCTCCGCCTGACGTGGACAGCGTTTCTGACTACCTGGGCGACCCGACCGACGCAGTCGGGATGAAGGGGCAGGTGACACGGCTGTTCCAGAAACACACACTGATGTTGAAGGAGATCATGAGGAGGGTTGATGAAGACAAGGCCGAGACTGAGGCCCAGCTCGATGTCCTGGAGGGCCCTCGGCGTGAAGCGGAAGACGACGACGTTACCTCGCCGGGCGTGCATATAACGCGGGCCGAGGGACATCTTAGGAGCGCCACAGAGCAGGTCAGCATGGCTCAGCGGGAACTGGTGGCGGTTCGCGACTACCACGATCCTCGCGTGCCGCCGCGAGCGGGAACGAAGAGGCGGCATAGGTGGAAGTGGGTCGAGTACTGACCCAGTTGTTTGCCCCTCGCTCGCGGGATACCGCGGGGTTACCGTCATTTCGCAGTTATCTTGTAATTATAATTGCTCGCGACTCTTTTAGCCCGCCTAGGGGCCTAACTATTTTGTTGCTGAGATGTATTGAAATTATCGCGCTGCTTTTCTTTTGATTTCTGTGTGCGGGTTAAAGGGAAGGGTCCATTCTTCCTTTCGCGCTGATCGGGGCGAGGGCAAGCCGAGGAGCTCGCTAGACGGGAATCTCCCGTCTCGCGCGGCACGGCGTGCGGGTGCGGGTTGGGGTTGGTTCGCCCGCGCCGGTCTCCCGCGGTTGCAGCCGGGCGAGGACCGTGCCGGATCGACCTTTGAGGCGCGGTCGCGCGCGGGAAGTCGAACCGTCGGGCTGTTTTTTGGCTATCCGCACCCCGCCTTTCGGCGGGAAGTTTCCCGCCCTTTTCTTTCCCTATAAATAGGCCTTGCAGGCCCTTATTTCTCCGCCGATTCCAAAACATCTTCTCGCTTCCCTTTTCCCGCGAAGTATCGTCTGTGTTCGCCTTCTGGCTTTCTCTCGCGTGTTCGGCTGCGACTCGACGGGAATGGGCGGAGGCGGCGGCGACGCGGACGGCCGAAGCAAATGCGCTTGGACTTTCTCCGAGCATGATTTCCCTCGCGCCGTCATCACAGAGCGCGAATACTTGGAAGCTTTAGGCGACCACATCCCAGCCGGGTTCTCTGCGAGGCGACCCGAAGAGGGGGAGAAGATCAACGACCTGTTTAGGGATGAGCTTGCCATCCCTCTCGCTCACTTCGAGGTAGGCCTGCGACTCCCCCTATGGCCCGAGGTGCGCCAGGTGCTAAAATACTTCGGGGTCGTCCTGGGCCAGATGACCCCGAACTCCATCGCCGTCATGATGGGGTTCGCCTGCTTCCTGCGAGAGGAGCGGGTGGAGTTCAGCCTCGCAGTATTCCAGAAGCTGTTCACCTTCAGGGCGAACCGAGACGGGACGGCCTACTTCTCCAGCGCCCACCTCAAGGTGCGGGAGACCGTCAACAAGAGCCACAACTGGCTGAAGAAGTTCCTGTTCGTCAAAGGGGACTTCAGCAACGTGCCCTTCTCGCCGGTGCAGCTCAACGAGGCGAGCTACCGGCCACCCAACCTAGGCGGCCATGAAGCCGACCTGTTCGCGTTCTTCGTCGGGAAGAACTTCGAGGTCGCGTTCCTGCGCCGCCACCTCGACGATCTCGCGGCTGTCCCGCCGGGGGGAGGTTTGCCACTCGTCTCCATTAGTCCTTACTTCCCACTCTTCTTTCATCTCACCTTCCCTCCTTCGCAGGTGAACGCGACATACCTCTTCACCCCCCTTATGAGAGCGCTCGGATTCCCCCCGGGGTTCTCGCCCGCGCCCAGGCTGCGGATGCCGCCCAGCGCGACATCTCATCGATCCCGGCCAAGAAGCGACCGGGCGGCGGACAGTCAGCGCCTCCGCCGAAGTCGGCGAAGACCGCGGATCAGCAACCCTCCGCGAGCCAAAGAAAGGGCAAGGCCCCCGCGGTCTTGCCGACTGAGGCCCCCTCGCCCCCGCTGGTTGTTTCGACCAGCGACTCCCGGTCGGGGCGGCGGGCACCTCCGCGCCGCAGGGCGGGTCTGAAGCCGCCGCGGAGCTGGTGAGAGAGGGCATCGGAACTTCGGCTACGGCGAGAAGTACTTGGACGAGCTTGGCGTCCCGCTCCTGGCGTGGGACAAGGAGTCGAACCGCGCGACGATCTCGACCCTGCTGCCGAGCTGGATGGAGCAGGATACCATCGGCGGGGAGGCGTACAGCCTATCCTTTGGTCTGTACTCGCGTGAAGACGCCGCCATTTATGACAAGGAGGCGACGCGAGTGCTGATTCATGAGAGCTCGCGGGCCCAGCTGCGCGGTCTGGAGCTGGCTCACATGGTGGGGAGGCGCTGCACCCAGGTGGAGCGGAACGCCGCGTCCATCCAAAAGATGGCGGATGAGAAGGAAGAGGCCCGGAAGCTCGCCCAGGCGGACGCGGACACTCACAGGAGGCGAGCCGACGCGGCCGAGGAGACCCTCGCGCGGTACCTGGGCGGGGTGGTGCGTGCTCAACCTGAATCGTACTCCCTCCTTTTCGTGCACACAGCTCACGATTATTCTTATTCATTTTTCCCCAGGACGCGGCGACGGCGAGCCGGATGGGTGCCGAGATCGCCTCCCTTGGCCAAGAAAAGGCGGCGCTGGAGGCGCGGGTACGCGAGCTGGAGGCCGCCGCCGCTGTCCCTCCTCCAGACAGCAGGGTCTGCCCGCGCGAGCATCTCTCCGACTACGACCTGGAGGTGTTAATGCAAAAGAACGCGGCCAGCGCAGCGAGATACACGATGCAAACGCTGCGGCGCGCGGATCTGCTTACAAGCGAGGCAGCGGGACTCTCGGCGAAGGACGTGGTGCCGGCGCTGTTTCTTCCCGTGCCGGAGCCTGGCGACAAGGCCTTCCAGCCGCTTTAGGGTTTCTAGATCTCGCGTTTCCCCCCCCCCCCCTTTTTGTAATTTACTTTGTAGATGAACATTATGTATAACAATCTGGTCTGAGATGTATGCGCGAGTTGCGCTTATACTTTATATTTCTATCTATTGTTCCTTTCAGCTATTGTTCCTTTTTTATTTCTCGTCTGCCTTGTTTTTCCAACGATGTCATTGCCGGACGGCGCGACCCCCCCCCCCTGCGGTCCGGTTCTGACGAGGTGGTTGCCCGTCCGCCGAGCGAGGCGAGCTGCCCGTCCTCCGAGCGAGGCGAGCTGGCTCGTCCGCCGAGCGAGGCGAGCTGGCTCGTCCGCCGAGCGAGGCGAGCTGGCTCGTCCCTCGGCCGCATGCTTAATTCCCTGTGGACTCTCGCCAGGCCTTTGCGTTTACTCGACCACCTTTCCTGGGGTCTGAGGATGGGGCCATGCTAGGCCCTTTCCCTCTTTTTGACTTATTCTTGTGATTCCGTCTTGCTACGCACGCTTTTCGAGTAGTTCCCGGCCTTGCCGGCTAGGTGGGAGTCCGACAACGCAATTTGTTCTGGGTCGCAGGTCGTTGCTTTCTGAGTCGTTCCATCGAGTGACTTCCGGTCCTGCCAGCTAGGTGAGAGCCTGGCAGCGGGATCTTCTTGAGGCTAGGGATGACACCGAGTGACTTCCGGCCCTGCCAGCTAGGTGAGAGCCTGGCAGCGGGATCTCCTCGGGGTCCAAACTCATTCTCCATCGAGTGACTTCCGGCCCTGCCAGCTAGGTGAGAGCCTGGCAGCGGGATCTTCTCGAGGCTAGGGATGACACCGAGTGACTTCCGGCCCTGCCAGCTAGGTGAGAGCCTGGCAGCGGGATCTTCTCGGGGTACAAACTCGTTCTCCATCGAGTGACTTCCGGCCCTGCCAGCTAGGTGAGAGCCTGGCAGCGGGATCTTCTCGAGGCTAGGGATGACACCGAGTGACTTTCGGCCCTGCCAGCTAGGTGGGAGCCTGGCAGCGGGATCTTCTCGGGGTCCAAATTCATTCCATCGAGTGACTTCCGGCCCTGCCAGCTAGGTGAGAGCCTGGCAGCGGGATTTTCTCGAGGCTAGGGATGACACCGAGTGATTTCCGGCCCTGCCAGCTAGGTGAGAGTCTGGCAGCGGGATCTTCTCGGGGTCCAAACTCATTCTCCATCGAGTGACTTCCGGTCCTGCCAGCTAGGTGAGAGCCTGGCAGCGGGATCTTCTCGAGGCTAGGGATGACACCGAGTGACTTCCGGCCCTGCCAGCTAGGTGAGAGCCTGGCAGCGGGATCTTCTCGGGGTCCAAACTCATTCTCCATCGAGTGACTTCCGGCCCTGCCAGCTAGGTGAGAGCCTGGCAGCGGGATCTTCTCGAGGCTAGGGATGACACCGAGTGACTTCCGGCCCTGCCAGCTAGGTGAGAGCCTGGCAGCGGGATCTTCTCGGGGTCCAAACTCATTCTCCATCGAGTGACTTCCGGCCCTGCCAGCTAGGTGAGAGCCTGGCAGCGGGATCTTCTCGAGGCTAGGGATGACACCGAGTGACTTCCGGCCCTGCCAGCTAGGTGAGAGCCTGGCAGCGGGATCTTCTCGGGGTCCAAACTCATTCTCCATCGAGTGACTTCCGGCCCTGCCAGCTAGGTGAGAGCCTGGCAGAGGGATCTTCTCGAGGCTAGGGATGACACCGAGTGACTTCCGGCCCTGCCAGCTAGGTGAGAGCCTGGCAGCGGGATCTTCTCGGGGTCCAAACTCGTTCTCCATCGAGTGACTTCCGGCCCTGCCAGCTAGGTGAGAGTCTGGCAGCGGGATCTTCTCGAGGCTAGGGATGACACCGAGTGACTTCCGGCCCTGCCAGCTAGGTGGGAGCCTGGCAGCGGGATCTTCTCGGGGTCCAAATTCATTCCATCGAGTGACTTCCGGCCCTGCCAGCTAGGTGAGAGCCTGGCAGCGGGATCTTCTCGAGGCTAGGGATGACACCGAGTGACTTCCGGCCCTGCCAGCTAGGTGGAGAGCCTGGCAGCGGGATCTTCTCGGGGTCCAAACTCATTCTCCATCGAGTGACTTCCGGCCCTGCCAGCTAGGTGAGAGCCTGGCAGCGGGATCTTCTCGAGGCTAGGGATGACACCGAGTGACTTCCGGCCCTGCCAGCTAGGTGAGAGCCTGGCAGCGGGATCTTCTCGGGGTCCAAACTCATTCTCCATCGAGTGACTTCCGGCCCTGCCAGCTAGGTGAGAGCCTGGCAGCGGGATCTTCTCGAGGCTAGGGATGACACCGAGTGACTTCCGGCCCTGCCAGCTAGGTGAGAGCCTGGCAGCGGGATCTTCTCGGGGTCCAAACTCATTCTCCATCGAGTGACTTCCGGCCCTGCCAGCTAGGTGAGAGCCTGGCAGCGGGATCTTCTCGAGGCTAGGGATGACACCGAGTGACTTCCGGCCCTGCCAGCTAGGTGAGAGCCTGGCAGCGGGATCTTCTCGGGGTCCAAATTCATTCCCACTCTCTGAGCAAGCCTAGGTATGACAATCCTGGGGGGAGGGAAAAGAAAAGCTTCATTATAATGAATCGTGTTGCTTACAGGAAATTAGGGAAAAAATCTCTTCAAGTCGTCTCCACTCCAGGTGAGACTCAGGGCCTCGCCCTCTACATTTTGGAGCCGATAGCCCCCCGACTTCAAAGCTTCCTTCACAATGAATGGCCCCTCCCAGCTGGGGTTGAGTTTCCCTACGGACGCTGACCGCCCTGCCGCGTCCACCTTCTTCAGTACCAGGTCCCCTTCAGCGAACTGCTTGACCCTGACATGCTTGTCGAAGTATTTTGCCATCCTCCTTTTGACCTCCTCCTGCCGGATGGCCGAAAGGTCCCTCAACTCTTCCACCATGTCGAGGGAGAGCTCAGTTCCTTCCCATTCTCGGCTTGCCATTCCTCTCGGCCTTCTTGGCCGTCCCGACTCGCGGTGTTTGGACTTCAAATTCTATGGGGAGCACCGCCTCGCACCCATGGGAGAGCTTGAAGGGGGTCTCCCCCGTGGCCGTGTTAGGGGTGGTTCTAAGGGCCCAAAGGACGGCGGGGAGCTGCTCCACCCAGCTCCCCCTCAAGTTTTCCACCTCTTTTTGAGGAGATTGACGATGATTTTGTTCGCCGCCTCCACCTGCCCGTTGCTCCTGGGGTGGTGGACCGAGGCGAATCTGAGGTCGATCCCAAGCTGCTCGCAAAAACTGGTGAACTCGGCGCTGGCGAACTGAGGCCCGTTGTCTGTGACGATGGCCTGGGGCAGCCCATGGCGACAGATGATCTCCCCCCAAACGAAGTTCCTGATTACCTGGGAGGTCACCTTTGCCAACGCCTTCACCTCCATCCACTTTGAGAAGTAGTCGATCATCACAGGAGGAACCTTCTCTGGCCGCTAGCCTGGGGGAACGGCCCAACCAAATCCATTCCCCAAATTGCAAAGGGCCAGGGGGCCGTGATGCTCTTGAGTTGCTGGGCCGGCTATAGCTGGAGGGGGGCAAATAGCTGGCACTTATGACATCTTCTTGCGAACTCCGCGGCGTCCCGGCCCAGGGTGGGCCAGAAATACCCCTGCCGGACTATCCTCCCCTCCAAGGTCCGACTCCCGGAATGACTCCCGCACTCCCCGGAGTGGACTTCTTCCAAGATCCTCTGCGCCTCGCCCTCGGACACGCAGCGATCCAGCATCCCGGAAAGGGTCTTTCTGTATAGTTGCCCGTCTTTGAGGAGGTAGTAGGCGGACTTGTGCCTCAGCTTCTTCTTGTCTACTCCCTCCGGATACTCTCCCGTGGAGAGGAAAACTACTACTGGGTCCATCCACGAGGGCTGCTGATCGATCTCCATGAGCTCCCCCTCTTCGATGGAGGGGCGGAACAGGTCGGTGATGGTGCCCCCCATCCGGGGGCCATGCTTCGCCAGTTGGTCGGCCTGTTCATTCTCCCCCCTTGGCACGTGTCGGATGGAGAAGGTCTGGAAGGTCCCTATGACCCCCTTCACTTTGGCCAAGTATAACTTCAAAGCGGGCTCCCTTGCTTCGAACTCCCCATTGATCTGGGAAGCCACCACCATGGAGTCGGTCAGAACTTCCACATCCAGCACCCCCAACTCTCTGGCCAGGCGTAGTCCCGCTATCACTGCTTCGTACTCAGCCTGGTTGTTGGTAATGGGAAAATGCACCACCACCGTCTGTTCGATCCGAGTCCCTTGAGGGTTTTCCAGAACCACTCCTACTCCGAGAGAATGCCTTCCTGAGGCTCCGTCCACCCTCACCTTCCAAGGAGTCGGGCGGGTGAGCTCCTCCTCCGCTACTTCCACCACGTAGTCGGCCAAGAAGTCGGTCATCGCCTGAGCTTTGATCGAGAGTCGCGGAACGAAGGAGACGTCGAACTCGCTCAGCTCCACCGACCACTTGGCCAGCCGGCCTGAATGCTCCACCCCCTCGAAGACGTTGCGGAGGGGATGGTCGGTCACCACTCGGATTGAGTGTGCCTGGAAGTATGGTCGTAGCCTCCGAGCCGAGATGATCAGTGCGAACGCAAGCTTCTCCAAGATTGGATATCGGAGCTCGGCCTTCCTCAGGACCCGGCTGACATAATAAATGGGGAGCTGCCTCTTCCCCTCTTCTCGCACCAAGACGGAGCTTAAGGCCTCTGTCCCGACCCCGAGGTATAAGAACAAATCTTCACCCTCTTTCGGCCCCTGGAGCAGCGGGGCCTGTGTCAGCTGCGCCTTGAGGGCCTGGAATGCCTCCTCGCATTCCTTAGTCCACTCGAACCTCTGGCCCCCCCTCAGCGTTTTGAAGAAGGGGGAGCATTTCTCCCCTGCCCGAGAGAGGAAGCGGCTCAGTCCTGCTAGCTTCCCTGTCAACCGTTGGACCTCCTTCGCATTCCGCGGGGACCCCAACTCCAAGATTGCCTTGACCTTGTCCGGGTTCGGCTCGACCCCCGCGGGGGTGAGGAGGTGCCCCAAGAACTTCCCTCGGCCAGCCCCAAAAACGCACTTAAGGGGATTCAGCCGCATCTTGTATCTGCGCAGGGTGGCGAACGTCTCCTCTAGGTCCCGAAGGTGGGAGTCCACGTCCCGGCTCTTTATCATGAGGTCGTCCACGTACACCTCCAAGTTCCTCCCCTCTGTTCCTTGAAGACCCTATCCATCATCTTTTGGTAGGTGGCCCCGGCGTTCTTCAACCCGAACGGCATCATCTTGTAGCAGTAGCAACCGTCCCCTGTGATGAATGAGACATCCTTTATGTCTGGGGGGTGCATCCTGATCTGATGGTAACCTGAAAATGCATCTAAAAAACTCATTACAGAAAAACCGACGGCTGAGTCAACCAGCGCGTCGATCCGAGGCAAGGGGTAACAATCCTTAGGACAAGCTTTATTAAGAAGGGAGAAATCGATACATAAGCGCCAGCGGCCGTCTCCCTTTTTGACCATCACAACGTTCGAGACCCAGCCGGGGTATTGAATTTCGGACACGAAGCCCGCTTTGAGAAGTTTTGCCACCTCCTCCCTGATGGGTTCCGCTAGCTTGTCCGCCGTGGATCTCTTCTTCTGCTGGACGGGGCGTGTTCCCGGGTCCAGGTTGAGGCGGTGGCAAGCCACATCCGCGTCAACCCCCGGCATCTCCGCGGCGCTCCAGGCGAAGATGTCCACGTTCTTCTGGATGCACTCCAGCATCCTGCCCTGGTCCTCCGGGGTCAGCCCCCGCTGACGCGGATCCTCTCCATCCTGCCTCCGCGGGTGAGCACTTCCAGCTCCACCACCTCCTCTGCGGCCTCCAGCCTGGACTGCTCCCCCCATCCCTCGGCATCCCCTTCCTCCTGAGCGGGGACCTCTACCTCCATCTCCTCTGCCACGGCCCTTACCTCGACCACTTCCTCCGGACCCCCTCCTTCCGCCTTCTCTGCGCAGCCCTTCACCTCCAGCTCCACCTCTCTGGCTTCCTGCTCGCCCTCCTCCATCCTCCGCCCCATCTCCTCGGCCCCTTCCTGCCAAGATATGGTGTTCACCGCGGTGACGTAGCATTCCCGTGCCACCTTAGGGTCTCCCCTAACCCTGACCTGCGCCCCCTCAGCGTTGAACTTCAAGCACTGATGGAAAGATGAGGGGACGCAGCGGAAGGCGCTGATCAGGGGCCTCCCGAAGATTGCGCTGTAGCTGCTGGGGGCGTCCACTATAACGAACTTGCAGTTTCGGGACTGCCCCCCCCAGGGTGACATGGAGGCCGACTCCTCCCTCTACCTCCTTCCTTTCTCCCGAGAACCCGAACAAGGGCCCGTCCGAGGCCAGCACCCTCTTAGCTTCTACCTGCATCGCGTCAAACGCCTTCTTGAAGATGACGTTCACGGAACTCCCATTGTCCACTAGGATCCGAGAGACAGTGAAGTTCTCGATGGCGGCCTTGATGACCAGCGCATCACAGAACGGATCCTCGTGGTCCGGCATATCACTTCTGGAGAAAGTGATCCTTTCCTCTGGCGGCGGGGTTTGGGACGTAGAGGCGACGCTCCGCCGATACATGGTGTGGAGACTTGCCTTGCGGGAAGCCTCGATCCCCACTCCCCCATGGATCACTCCGATCATTCCTCGGGTCCCCACATCCACCCGGTCTTCACAGCGATCCTCCTCCGTCCGAGGCAGGACCTCCTCGATCCTCACTTCCTGCCGCACCTCCTCCTGCTGCTGCTGCCGCCCCCTGTTCTCTCTCATCTCAAGAATTCCGGGCACGTGGCCGTTGCGTGCCCCTCTTCCTGATGGAAGTCGCAGTAGGGCAGTTCCACCCTGAACTCCTTCTCCTCCTTCTCATGACCCCTCTCCTTGCTCCCAGAGCTATGGCCATGGCCTCCTCCTGATCGGGGAGCCGCGGCCTCTGACCCTGCCTCCAGCCTGGGGGGTGGAACTGGTCCTGCCTCCCCTGATAGTGACCTCTCCCGTAGTATCCCCTCTGTGGCCCCTGCCCCTGCCACTCTGGTCTCCAGCCCAGCCTACGGTCGGGCTCCTGACGCCCCCATCCCGGCTGCTGTCCTTGGAGCTGCCTCTGCTCCCTCTGCTCCCTCTGCCTGGGCTCCTCCCTCCTCTCTTCCTGTCTTCTTCCTCCCTTCGACTCCTTCTCCTCCTCAGTTGCCCACCTGGCCAACTTCCTCGTAAATTCTGGGTTCGACGCCTCCCCGTCGACCTCTCTCGCCGCCCTCTCCATCAGCTCCTCGTAGGAGAGGGGGAATCCTTTTCAGCTCCATGCGGAAGAAACCCTGCTGCAGGCCTAGTGTGAAGGCCATCATCAGACTGTGGCCCGGCATCTCCTGGACTTGGGTAACCTCCTCCTGGAACCGATCGACGTAGCTTCCCAACGTCTCGTTCACCCCCTGCTTTATGTGGAACAGGGACTCAGACTCCTTCTTCTCTTCTTTGAGGTAGTGAACCTCAACATGAACCCTCGGCGCAGGTCCTCGAAGCAATAGATGGAACTGGCCGGCAGCTGGTGGAACCACTCCCTTGCCTTCTCTCGGAGGGTGATGGCGAAGAGACGGCACTTGAATCCGTCCGACATCTGACGGATGGAGACCACGTCCTCGAACCACTGGACGTGCTGAACCGGATCTCCCTTCCCGGTGTAGTAGGACATCTCGGGCTCCCTGAACCCTTCTGGTACTGGTGCTGAGGAGACCAGCTCGCTGAATGGGCTGCTTCCAACCGCCGGGCGAGCCGGCGAGTCCCGCGAGCCCAACTCGCCGAATCGACCTCGGCCTGCCGAGCCGGGGAAGAGCTCGCGCCCCGAGAGCTCGCTCCCCCGACCTTCCTCAGCCACTTCCTTCCCGGCTCGCCTGCCAGGAGCGTCTTCGCCTAAAGAGGGGGCGGCCGCGATCTGGGCTGCCGGAGTCGAGCACTCGGCCCGCACGCCGAGTGCGATCTTGACGAGGTCCAGCACCTCGTTCCTGAAGTCTTCAAACATTCCCACTATCGCGAGAGGCGGAGGGGGCGGCGAGTTCTGCCTGTCGGATCCTTGACCTCCCGTCATTGAGCTCGCCGAAGCTTTTCTGCACTGACCACTGTCCACGCTCACCGCACCAAAATGTTGAAACCGAAAAATCGGTCTCACGTGGAGTTCGACCCTTGGGGAAGGGGTGGTCTCGCACCTACTTCGCTCCTGCAAGAAAAACAACAGAAGAGACAAGAAAGAACAGACCCAAGGGCTCGGCAGGGAGGTCCCACCACAAACCCGGAAGATCTCTGAGCGCTTCCCCTCCTTAGCCAAGAGCCGAGCTAAGGTACCCTCAGAGAACACTTGAAAATGAGGGCAAGGAGGCACTGAAAGCGTGCCCTCTGAGGTACCCCTTGGGTCTTATTTATAGATTTTCAGAATCTGAACTGCCAATAACCAAAAGAACTGACCTGGAAATACCAAAAAGGCCCCTGGTTGGGTCTGCCAACAGCCAAACTCCGCTGTTCTGAATAGCTATGCGCAGTCCAACCTGGTCTGCCAACAGCCAGGCTCCGCTGTTCTGAATAGCTATTCGCACCCATGGGGAGTCAGCTCGCCTCCGATTCCGTCCGAGGGGGGGCGGGCGCGACCTGGCTCTGGGGCTCACCTACCCTCACTGGGCGAGTGCGAGCCGATATGGGCGAGCTGCCAGCCTTTTGCCGGGCGGATCGGCGGTCAGGTCGCATGCAGGGGGGATCAGCCGGCGGGCCGCCATCCTTGGGTCCAGCTCGCTCGCCGCGGGTTGCCAGCCCGCTCGCCGCGGGATGCCAGCCCGCTCGCCGCGGGTTGCCAGCCCGCTCGCCTGAGGTGGGCGGGAGCGGGTCAGGCCTTCTGCCGCATAGCCTGTCTCGCCGCCCGGGTGCGGGTCGCGGGTCCAGGCCCGCTCAACCTCCCTGGCTGGGCCCGCTCGCCGGACACAGGGTTGTACAAGTAGGGGCTCTCAGAGAGGCAGTACTATTGGATACAAGAGGGGTAGGGGATGTCGTCGCCCCAACTACAGGCAGGAGCAGGGACCTCCTCCGGCATTAGCTCCCCCACCTCTATAGGTACATGACCCGAGGAGACAGGATTACCATGGACACCGGCAGGTAGTTAGTTACGGATGCCGCCAGCCCGGGCACATTAGATCGGAGTGTCTGCATCGATTCCATCCCCCTCCACCTCCAGTGGCCCTAGTACAGCAGGGTCGAGGCTGAGGCCGAGGCCGAGGACGAGGCCGAGGCTGGGGATATCACGGCAGGGGACGCAATCAGGAGCAGATATACGCTTTGGACCTCACGGAGCAGAGGAACCCCAAGGAGGTGATTACAGGTACTTAAATTGTTTTAATTTAGAAATTTCAACCTTAGTAGTGCCTTGAAAACCATAGAAATAACCTCCATCATACCTCAAATAAATCTCAGGCATTGTTATGATCAGCGGCAAGCCCGCACATACCCTCTTCGACACGGGTGCTTCGCACTCGTTCGTATCTGAGGCCTTCATAGACGGACTTGAAGGCATGGAAAGATTTCTGGGACTAGAGATGAGGGTGCGTCTACCCGATGGGTCAAAACTGCGGACCACTGCCCATTGCAATATGGAGGCCGAGATTGGCGGCAAGGCATTTGAGGTGCCAGCAACTATTCTGAAGCTGCAGGATTCGATTTGATTTTGGGCATGACATGGTTACATCGGAACCATGCCCAGATAGATTGCCCATCACGGAGGATCACACTAAGGCATGGCGACTCCCATGTCATCATCGAAGGTATTAGACCCATCTCCCACCTATTACTATCTTTTGTATAGGCTGTGAAGGCCCACGAGCAGGGAGAGGAGGTTTACCTTATCTTCTTTGAGATGGTGGGAGCAGATACTTCTATTTCAGATATTCCGGTGGTCCGGGATTTCTCCGACGGGTTCCCGGAGAAATTGCCCGGGCTACCACCAGTCAGGGACTTGGATTTCAGGATTCAGCTAGTACCGGGAGCGAGGCCAGTGTCCCGGGCACCTTACAGGATGGCACCCAGAGAGTTGGCAGAGTTCAGGACTCAACTTCAGGAGCTAGTTGAGTCGGGATTTGTACGGCCTAGTTCATCATCGTGGGGAGCGCCAGTTCTTTTTGTGAAGAAGAAGGACGGGTCGTTACGACTCTGCATAGATTACCGGGAGCTGAACCGGTTAACGGTCTGCAATACCTATACACTGCCTCGGATAGACGAGCTATTTGATCAGCTGCAGGGAGCCTTCTGGTTCTCAAAGCTAGATTTTCGATCTGGTTACTAAAAGCTCCGCATCCGGGAAGAAGACATACCGAAGAAGGCATTCAGTTCATGATATGGGTTATACAAGTTCACGGTGATGCCTTTTGGGCTAACGAATGCCCCTGCCGCATTCATGAGTCTAATGAGTCGTGTATTCGAGCTCTTCTTGGACCGCTTCGTGATTGTGTTCATTGACGACATTTTGATCTATTCCCAGACTCGGGATGAGCATACAGAGTATTTGACACAGGTCTTGCAGAGGCTGAGGGAGTCCCAGATGTATGCAAAGTTTTCAAAGTGCCAGTTTTTGTTACAGGAGGTGGCCTTCTTAGGGCACACGATCAGTGGAGCTGGATTAGCAGTGGATCCAGCCAAGATATAGAAGTGAGGGATTGGCCACGGCCGAAGATAGAATCCGACATTCACAGTTTCTTGGGGTTAGCAGGTTATTATCGCAAGTTCATGGAGGGATTCTCGAGGATAGCCCTCCCCCTCACGTCCTTGATGAAGAAGGATGTAGATTTTGTTTGGTCCGAGCAGTGCGAGTCAGCTTTTCAGGAGCTGAAGGACCGACTCACCTCATCCCCTATTCTTGCGCTCCCATCTGGGAGTGAAGGATTTCAGATCTACACACATGCCTCTTACCAGGGGATGGGTGCTATCCTGATGCAGCATGGACATGTTATTGCTTATGCTTCGAGACAGTTGAAGAAGCATGAGCATAACTATCCAGTACATGACTTAGAGCTCGTGGATGTGGTATTCCCCCTAAAGATGTGGATACATTATTTATACGGGATTCATTGTGATATCTATTCAGATCACAAGAATCTTAAATATATCGATACGCAGAAGGACTTGAACCTGCGACAGAGGAGATGGCTGGAGTTCCTCTGTGACTATGATTACCAGATCCACTATCATCCGGGGAAAGCAAACACAGTAGCAGATGCTTTGAGTAGGAGAGCCGACACATCTGGACTGGAGCCTCGGTTGATGTCTATAGAGTTGATACGGATGATGGAATACATGCATATTACCATGGTATCTGAGTCCGAACCAGTGGTATATCGAGAGTACTTGAGCTCAGTGATCAGTGGTGATGATATACAGGAGCGCATCCGAACACATCAAAGGTTGGATGCTGCATTAGAGTCGATTTTCAGTGCCCTGGAAAGGGGCAAGGTCGAGGACTACACGCTGCAGGATGAGCTCCTTCGATTCTGTGGACGCATTTACATACCAGCAGGGGGCAGTATCCGGGATGACATACTCAGAGAGGCTCATTGTTCCAGATATTCAGTGCATCCTGGCATCACCAAGATGTGGGCAGATTTACGGAGGACCATGTACTGGCCTGGGATGAAGAGGGAGATCACCTATTTTGTGACACATTGCGAGAATTGTCAGTGCGTGAAGGCGGAATGTAAGAGCCCAGGAGGTTTGCTACAGCCACTGCCAGTCCCAGAGTGGAAGTTCGAGGACATTGCTATGGATTTTGTGCACGGACTATCTCGCTCCCACTCTGGGCATGATTCTATGTGGGTCATAGTAGACAGACTGGCCAAGGTATCGCGCTTTATTCCAGTCCGGAAGGATACTCCAGTTGTAATTTTGGTGAGACTATTCGTGGAGCAGTTTGTCAGATACCATGGCATTCCCAGGACGATTGTTCCGGACCATGATGGTCGGTTCACTTCGAGCGAGTGGAGGGCCGTGCATGCTTACTTGGGCTCTTGGCTTACCTTTAGTACCGCCTTCCACCCACAGACCGACGGACAGACCGAGCAGACCATCCGGACCACGGAGGATCTACTCTGTCTGTGCATATTGGATACGGGGAAGCCTTGGGAGAGGCTACTAACACTGATCAAGTTCTCCTACAATAACAGCCATCAGGCTAGCATCAGGATGGCTCATTACGATGCACTTTATGGGAGGAAATGCCGGACACCGCTGTCATGGGTTTAGGATATGGATATCAAGGCTCTTGGTTCTGATTATGTGAAGGATACGGAGGCTCAGGTACATTTGATCAGGGATCGGCTGCTAGAGGCCCAGAGCAGACAGGCGAAGTATTATGATGCTCGGCACCGGAAGGTGGAGTTCCATGTTGGAGATAGGGTTTTCTTGAAGATACGTCTGGTACATGGTGTCTCTCGGGTGCGGAGGCACAAGAAGCTCAGTCCTCGATACATGGGGACATACTTGATCCTGGAGCGGATCAGCCCCTTAGCTTACCGACTGCAGCTGCCACCAGAGTTGGGTGCCCTACACGACGTTTTCCATGTCTCTTCCTTACGAAGAGCTCTCCTACAACCGGAGCAGCATGTTACTACTACAGCCGGTCCGATAGCGCAAGACAGATCCATCAGATTGGAGCAGATCTGGATTGATGATACAAGTGTACGTGTGTTGCAGAAGAAGAAGGTCCCTCTTGTGAAGGTGTTGTGGTCCAACCATGGACGGGAGGAACACACCTGGGAGCCGAGGGATCTAATGCTGGAGCGACACCCGGAGTTGTTCACTTCAGGTATACTTTAGTTTATACGTTCAAAAATTTCTTATAACTCTTGCAAGTAGAATCCCCGTAGACCCAAACTTGAATTTCGGGGACGAAATTGTTTTCTTGTTTATTGGGAATTGTAACATCCCAACCTTTCAATAGGAAAAAATTTTGGGTGACATGGCCTGGGACACTGGCGTGTCCCAGGGCGTGTCTCCTTGTGGTCGATGAGCTCAGTTCGACGAAGTTAACTGGGGCGTGTCTGCCGCCGTGTAGGGGAAACACGCCAGACGACACAGGCGTGACGGGGGGCGTATCCCCTCGGTTCAACGATCGTCGAGTGTCGATCATCGATCGTCGAGTGGCGATCGTCGATTAGGTTTACACGGCCTGGGACACGGGCGTGTCCCACTGTGTCAAGCTGCGTTCGACGATTTGGATCTCCGTTCGACGATTTAGATCTGCGTTCGACGATTGTCCCTAGAAGCTGCGTTCGACGATTTGGATCTCCGTTCGACGATTTAGATCTGCGTTCGACGATTGTCCCCATCAAGCTGCGTTCGACGATTTGGATCTCCGTTCGACGATTTAGATCAGCATTCGACGATTGTCCCGAGCAAGCTGCGTTCGACGATTTGGATCTCCATTCGACGATTTAGACCTGCGTTTGACGATCGACGAAATTGCCCGTTCGACGATCGTCGAGTGGTCTTTCTCGGGCAAATTCTGGCTTGATGCAGCAGGCGAATTAAGAGGAAGAGGCCACTTGGCCTTGGTTTCTTCTGCCCAAATATTATGCTGGCTGGCTTCCTCAGAGAATGTCCAGAGGAATTTGGAGCATGGTGGCCACTTGGCACCATGGGTGGAGCAACCAAAGCTCAACCCGAGCCCCTTGGGCTTATCTTTCCATATACCCCCTCCCAGCCAGAAACAGTGACTCCATTAGCTTCAGAGGGCAAAATAGAGTAGAACCCGATAGCTTGAGTGAAGGAAACGGTGCAGGAACCATGAATCTGAAAGGTGTCGCCGGAGCAAGGTCGGGAATGGCCACCCGCCTCCATCCTCGCCGCCAACCACCAACTCAGGTCCGTTTCACCGTACCTCTACCCGTACTAGAATCCTAGATCAACTAGGAGAGATATCGGGCTCAATTGAGCCCGGTGCCATGGGAGTAATGGAGAGTTTCCAAGCTTTTTTCTTACCGGTCTGGATCACCGTCGCCGCCGTCTCCCGCCGCCTCATCACCGGCAAAAGATAGCTGCCACCACCGTGAAGGTGATGGCACCGTTGGCAGGGAGTGGTGCCGCCTCAGGTGACCGGAAACGGCCCCGCAATATTCCCCTGGGTCGGCTCGATCTCAGCCGTTGAACACTTGGTGAAGATGAGAGGATGTCGTCCAATCTAGCTTTAAGATTCGCGCTGCATTTGTATTAAAATAAATTTATTGTTGTTATTATTTTAATGAAATAAAATTTCATTTCTGTCACTTTAATTCAGTCACCTTGCATGTCAATTATACGGCTCTTAGATCCATTTCCAGAGGATGACACGAACATGATAAATGTAGCCCTTTGTGTTAACTTTAATTTTCCACCCTTAACGTGAGATTTGGTCGAGTGGTATGACATGTAGGACCATTTTGCTAAGGTTGGTCCTTAGCTAGGGCAGAACTTCAAAATGATGTCCAAGTCAAACCATTCCTCCATATGGCCCCAAATTTTGGGTGCATGCATGTTTAGGGATTAGTTAACCCCTGTACAAAAATGAGAATTGTTGGGAAAACTTTGTCTATAGGTTTTACCAAAATACCCAAAATGAAATAAATGAAATATTTGGAGTTGTCGGACTCCCAATGGCCCCAAATTTTGGTCGAATGTCCTTAGGGATATTATAAGTGTAAGTTTTAAATTTTCAGCCAATTTGGACCACTGCATGTTGGGTAAACCCACTTGCATGTGTTGGCTTGTTATAGGCTTTGTGTGCATTTAGCCTAAAATGAAATATTGAGTATTCAGCCAACTTTGAACATTTAAAAATCATGAATTTCATTATGGAGACACATGAGGGTGTAATACACCTCTCATAGCAATGGTGGGAGTTTTGGGAACAAAAAATCCCATTATTTTGAAATTCTAAAAATTTGATCCTTTTGAGGAAATAAATTTAAAAATAGGCTTACCCTTATCATAAAATATTCAATTTCTGTTGATGACTAAGGAGTGACATAATAAACACTAGAAATAATTTATATCTCTGTTGGATGAAGTTTAGGTAGTTTAAGGAGAAAAATGACCATTTTACCCTTATGGGATTTTGTGTATAAATGATGGGTATATTCCTTTGAAAAATATGAGAAATTTCATATTACTGTAATTGTATGTTTTATACTTTGTGCAATTAATTTAGAATTTTTGGAGTGACAAATAATGTACTTAGGCCCCATAATGGCATTTTGGTAAATAACTCAAACTGATCATGGATAGGCCATTTCAACCTAGATGTAAATGAAAATTTGGACATAGCATTATTTCATTATTATCAAGGCTCTGTAATTTAATTAGAAATTTTGAGATAATATTTTATGTACTTCATTTGGAAAATGCTAGATTTGTGGATATGTTATTAAATAGAAATTAATTATAAATCTGAATTGAAAAGGCATAAAATTTGGTAGGCCCCATTAATTGTCATATTATATACCTGGAAGAATCCCTAGGGCAGTAGGTTTAATATTGACAATACTTCATGTGCAAAATGACTAGGGATTTTATTTAAGGAAATTAATTTAATGGTGTAAGTAATTGGAAAATTATGGAAATTCATCCTAGTCATCATATAGGTCCATACCATCCTAGGATAAATAATTTAAGGCATATGGCCAGAGGAAATTGAAGGTCACATTTGTGGGTGGTATCGGGACATGGGTAAGGGTCTAGCACCGATGTTCGTAATAGTAGGGCCACCATGGGAGGAATTTGAATAACTAGTAAAGTGAGGATCTTAGTGGAGGAATTAACCCTGGTTGCTCTCCTAGAGGATTCCTTAACCATGTGTGGAAGAGTGCAAGTCCCGTAACAGCAACAATAACGGGGACCGGCGGAAGACCGCCGCGCTCCTAATAACACCTTAAGTCTTTAGGGTCGTTCTAAAGTAATACGGGAGTTGGGGTATAAATCCTAGGTAGACACCAATAAAAGTAATTATCTTTGAGAAAGGGAACTTTGGGCGTAATCTCATCGTAGTTCCTAGATCCCCCGAGAGCCCTTCACCGGTTATACCCTGGGCAGTCCTGGGATTAACCTTAAACCGCTAAGTATAATAACTCGTAGACAAGAGTAGTCTATTAGGTTAGGACATTGTGATTCATTCTCACCCGTAATGGGTTTGAGGGAGTTGGAATAAAGGCACTAATGTGCGTTCTCACCCGTGTAGGGTTGGAGGATTGTGATAAATGCTCACCCGTGTAGGGTTGGAGGGATTGTGATAAATGCTCACCCATGTAGGGTTGGATGGATTGTGATAAATGCTCACCCGTGTAGGGTTGGAGGGATTGTGATAAATGCTCACCCGTGTAGGGTTTGAGGGATTCAGGACGGGTTGGTCCTGCGAGTTGGAGGCTCGGAATGAAATACTTGCATGTGCATAAATTTAGTGGCGGGGCATGCGGTACTGGTCGTTCGTCACACTGATGGCAGTACGGTGCACCAGGCGGGTGTGAGGGTTAGAGGGGCTAGTGGGTTGTTTTTACACTGCGATCTGGAGGACGACCCCCGATAACGCACACCCGACCCAAAAAGACTGACGGGTTGTCAGCAAACTACGTACGCAGAAACTCTAGAGTGCACCTTGGACGTGTACAGAGGCGTATTAGAGGGGTCTAAGGTTTGGTAATGTGCATACCGGCCTAGAAGTGGAGTCGCCTGCTCCGCTGCTGCCGTAGCCACAGCGGTGGTACCCGAGGGTGATGCTAGCTCTCAAAAAGTGGGAACTAAAGGTCTGTGATCACAGAGTCGTTGTGTGTGAGTTGCACTTGTCTGTGCATAAATTGCATCATAACATTCATTCATATTAGGTCATACGCTTCATAGATCCTTATCATATAAATTAGTATGGGCTCTTTTATATGATAAGTTAAATTTCCTGGAAACCTTAACTTATATATTTGTATGGGCATTTTTATAAGTTAAGGTACTTTTGTGATGGTAGATAGCTTTACCTTTCAGCTTTACTTTACTTTTCTGCTCTTACTTTCTGTTCTTTACTTCTTTTACTAGTACTGCACTTTACTTGTACAATATACTTAGAACTGCTAGAGTGGAATAATAATATCCATTACAACTGCTAGTTAGTTCATGTCACATGCTTCTACTTTTGCTACCCCTTGTTGTCCTCCGCTTCGTCCTTCCGCTCGGTGCCTAGGAGCTGCGGGGCGAGGTGCGGAGGAAACGACTTAGTCTTTTTTACTAATGGTCGGTGACCATACTATTTTAGGAGCTCGTGGAGATGGAGCACCAGCATGACGAGGAGACAGGACTTGAGGAGCAGATACCGCTACCATAAGCTACTACTACAACTGCGCATCCTCAGGTGGGACGAGATTTGATGTATTAGATTAGCTTCTGCTTTGATTTGAGAGAGAAAGTTGATATGATGTACTGGGCATAAGCCATTATTACTCTTTCATTTATACTCGTTGTGGACTATGTTTTTGTACTCTTCATTTATATATATGATATGTACTCTGTGACTTGTAGACTAGTGGATTTGATATACTACTATACTTCTTTTTCTCATATTGTCCTATAGGTTATATGATCGTAATAGCCGACATAATCGGCGTGTTACGGTGTCAACTAACCCGTGCGTTAGTGCCACCGTAAGACGTCGGTTCTGGGCATAAGACCCGGGCGCCCTCCTTGGTAAGGGGGAGGGGGGGTCTTACAAACTGGTATCACTTGAACAAAACAATCATATGAGAAAGAAGTCCACAACACTGGACCACCCCGCGCGAGCATTAGTTTGCGGACAAACTATGTAGCGAAGCAGTAGTGTGCCCATGTGTAAAAGTCACATAAAACAGTCCACTAAGTACAATGAGTTAGGCCAATTTTGACGTTTACCTTACCTTTATGCAACCTCCACAGGTCGATGCGCCGCAAAATGTGGCTCCTCCCCCTCCAGCTTCCACTCCATTTCTACAGACGGAGATCGGGCAGACTTTGATGGCGATTTTGGATTCCTTCAAAGCCCAGCAAGTCCCGGCACCGCAGCCAAATCCGGGGTCAAGCTGGCTGAGTGCCTTCAAGAGCCTGTCCCCACCGATGTACCATGGGACAGAGGATGCGGTAAAGACAGAGGAATGGCTGGAGGCCATACACGAGATTTTGGCAGGCATCAGCTGCCCGGTCGATGAGGCAGTACCTCTAGCCACCTCTGCACTAGAGGCTCATGCGAAGAGATGGTGGAAATCAGTGCGGGAGTCTACAAATGCGAACTGTGAGTTGTCAGACATATCGTGGGAGGAGTTTGGCGATGTATTTTTCGATCACTTCGTCTCTACTACGGACAAAGATGCTTTGGAGGAGAGGTTTTTGAACCTCTGGCAGGGGAGCCGATCAGTGATTGAGTACTAGAGGGAGTTCTCCC
Organism: Platanthera guangdongensis; assembly: GCA_039583875.1. NCBI lineage: Eukaryota > Viridiplantae > Streptophyta > Magnoliopsida > Asparagales > Orchidaceae > Platanthera > Platanthera guangdongensis. The sequence goes on from CM077149.1 coordinate 91,042,372, forward strand.
ACCTTGCCAGGTTCGCAGGGATACAAGATACTGATGATAGGAGGTATGCCAAGAGGTTCTATCGGGGCCTCAGGGACGATTTGAGGCAGCTTTGTTGTTCATTTCTCACGGCACGACCACCCAGATTATCAAGATGGCGAAGAAGCTGGAGGCTGACCAGCTGATGGTGCAAGGCAGAGGGAAGAGACCGTATGATGGGTCGACATCAGGAGAGAGCAGTAGGGGCTCTCAGAGAGGCAGGACTATTGGATATAAGAGGGGTGGGGGATGTCGTCGCCCCAACTACAGGCAGGAGCTGGGACCTCCTCCAGCATTAGCTCCCCCACCTCTACAGGTACATGACCCGAGGAGGCAGGATGACCATGGACACCGGCAGGTAGTTTGTTACGGATGCCGCCAGCCCGGGCACATTAGATCAGAGTGTCCGCATCGATTCCATCCTCCTCCTCCTCCACCTCCAGTGGCCCCAGTACAGCAGGGGCAAGGTCGAGGCCGAGGGACGAGGCCGAGGCTGGGGATATCACGGCAGGGGACGCAATCAGGAGCAGGTATACGCTTTGGACCTCACGGAGCAGAGGAACCCCGAGGAGGTGATTACAGGTACTTAAATTATTTTAATTTAGAAATTTAAACCTTAGTAGTGCCTTGAAAACCATTGAAATAACCTCCATCATACCTCAAATAAATATCAGTCATAGTTATGATCAGCGGCAAGCCCGCACATACCCTCTTCGACACGGGTGCTTCGCACTCGTTCGTATCTGAGGCCTTCATAGACGGACTTGAAGGCGTTGAAAGATTTCCGGGACTAGAGATGAGGGTGCGTCTACCCGATGGGTCAGAACTGCGGACCACTGCCCATTGCAATATGGAGGCCGAGATTGGCGGCAAGGCATTTGAGGCGCCAGCAACTATTCTGAAGCTGCGGGACTTCGATTTGATTTTGGGCATGACATGGTTACATCGGAACCATGCCTAGATAGATTGCCCATCAAGGAGGATCACACTAAGGCATGGCAACTCCCATGTCATCATCGAAGGTATTAGACTCATCTCCCACCTATTACTATCTTCTGTACAGGTTGTGAAGGCCCACGAGCAGGGAGAGGAGGTTTACCTTATCTGCTTTGAGATGGTGGGAGTAGAGACTTCTATTTCAGATATTTCGGTGGTCCGGGATTTCTCCGACGTGTTCCCAGAGAAATTGTCCGGGCTACCACCAGCCAGGGACTTGGATTTCAGGATTCAGCTAGTACCGGGAGTGAGGCCAGTGTCCCGGGCACCTTATATCATGGCTCCCAGAGAGTTCGCAGAGTTCAGGACTCAACTTCAGGAGCTAGTTGAGTCGAGATTTGTACGGCTTAGTTCATCGTCGTGGGGAGCGCCAGTTCTTTTTGTGAAGAAGAAGGATGGGTCGTTACGACTATGCATAGATTACCAGGAGTTGAACCGGTTAACGGTCTGCAATACCTATCCACTGCCTCGGATAGACGAGCTATTTGATCAGCTGCATGGAGCGTTCTGGTTCTCAAAGCTAGATTTGCAATCCGGTTACTACCAGCTCCGCATCCAGGAAGAGGACATACCGAAGACTGCATTCAGTTCACGATATGGGTTATACGAGTTCACGGTGATGCCTTTTGGGCTCACGAATTCCCCTGCTGCATTCATGAGTCTAATGAACTGTGTATTCGAGCTCTTCTTGGACCGCTTCGTGATTGTGTTCATCGATGACATTTTGATCTATTCCCAGACTCGGGAGGAGCATACAAAGCATTTGACACAGGTCTTGCAGAGGCTGAGGGAGTCCCAGATGTATGCAAAGTTTTCAAAGTGCCAGTTTTGGTTACAGGAGGTGGCCTTCTTGGGGCACACGATCAGTGGAGCTGGATTAGCAGTGGATCCAGCCAAGATAGAGAAGTGAGGGATTGGCCACGGCCGAAGACAGCATCCGACATTCGTAGTTTCTTGGGGTTAGCAGGTTATTATCGCAAGTTCATGGAGGGATTCTCGAGGATAGCCCTCCCCCTCACGTCCTTGATGAAGAAGGATGCAGATTTTATTTGGTCAGAGCAGTGCGAGTCAGCTTTTCAGGAGCTGAAGGACCGACTCACCTCATCCCCTATTCTTGCGCTCCCATCCGGGAGTGAAGGATTTCAAATCTGCACAGATGCCTCTTACCAGGGGATGGGTGCTGTCCTGATGCAGCATGGACATGTTATTGCTTATGCTTCGAGACAGTTGAAGAAGCATGAGCATAACTATCCAGTACATGACTTAGAGCTCGGGGGCTGTGGTATTCGCCCTAAAGATGTGGAGACATTATTTATACGGGATTCATTGTGATATCTATTCAGATCACAAGAATCTTAAATATATCGATACATAGAAGGACTTGAACCTGTGATAGAGGAGATGGCTGGAGTTCCTCTGTGACTATGATTACCAGATCCACTATCATCCGGGGAAAGCAAACACAGTAGCAGATGCTTTGAGTAGGAGAGCCGACACTTCTAGACCGGAGCCTAGGTTGATGTCTATAGAGTTGATACGGATGATGGAAGACATGCATATTACCATGGTATCTGAGTCCGAACCAGTGGTATATCGAGAGTACTTGAGCTCAGTGATCAATGGTGGTGATATATGGGAGTGCATCCGAACACATCAGAGGCTGGATGCTGCATTAGAGTCGATTTTCAGTGCCCTGGAAAGGGGCAAGGTCGAGGACTACACGCTGCAGGATGATCTTCTTCGATTCTGTGGACGCATTTACATAACAGCAGGGGGCAGTATCCGGGATGACATACTCAGAGAGGCTCATTGTTCTAGATATTCAGTGCATCCCGGCATCACCAAGATGTGGTCAGATTTACGGAGGACCATGTACTGGCCTGGGATGAAGAGGGAGATCACCTATTTTGTGACACATTGCGAGACTTGTCAGCACGTGAAGGCGGAATGTAAGAACCCAGGAGGTTTGCTACAGCCACTGCCAGTCCCAGAGTGGAAGTTCGAGGACATTACTATGGATTTTGTGCACGGACTATCTCTCTCCCACTCTGGGCATGATTCTATATGGGTCATAGTAGACAGACTGATCAAGGCAGCACGCTTTATTCCAATCAGGAAGGATAATCTGGTTGCAGTTTTGGTGAGACTATTCGTGGAGCAGTTTGTTAGATACCATGGCATTCCTAGGACGATTGTTTCGGACTGTGATGGTCGGTTCACTTCGAGCGAGTGGAGGGCCGTGCATGCTTACTTGGGCTCTCGGCTTACCTTTAGTACCGCCTTCCACCCGCAGAACGATAGACAGACCGAGCGGACCATCCGGACCATGGAGAATCTACTCCGCCTGTGCATATTGGATACGGGGAAGCCTTGGGAGAGGCTACTACCACTGATCAAGTTCTCCTATGTAAAAAGTAGCGAACATGCAAGTACAAACGGATAGACTTTTGAATAATTGAAATTTTATTATCCAAAAAAGATATCATTTACAAAGGTATGACCTCCCTTATATAGAATGGAGGAGATATGAGAGAGTATAAACAAACAATGTGGGACTAAACATGTACAGGTCAGAGCGGCTAGAAATAAAGGAGACCGCACAGACCGCGCGGTTAGACAGATGGGATAACCGCACGGCAACTCCAGCAGGATAAGAACAAGCCGCGATGTGAGCCCGATAGACCGCCCGGTCTCCAAGCACCAGAGGAGACCGCCAGACCGCCCGGTCTCCAACCGCCAGACAAGATCGCAAGGCCGCCCGGTCTAATACTTCAACACTCCCCCTCAAGCTGGAGCATAGATATCAATCATGCCCAGCTTGTCACAAATGTGGAAGAAGGAAGTAGAGACCGGCTTGGTGAAGATATCTGACAATTCCTTGTCAGAGGTGACAAACGGAGTACAAATCTGTTTCTTCAAAATCTCTTCCTGAATGAAGTGACAGTCAACCTCTATATGCTTTGTTCTCTCATGGAAGACCGGATTCCTGGATATGTATATAGCGGCTTTGTTGTCACAGAACATAGGGAGAGGATAGTCATATACCTCGCCCAGGTCAAGCATGAGAGCCCGCAACCACTTTAACTCACACGTGGTTGACTCCATACTCCGGTATTTGGCTTCTGCACTGGATCTGGAGACAACGGACTGTTTCTTGCTCTTCCAACTCACAAGATTACCTCCAACAAAGGTATAAAAACCTGATGTGGATTTACGATCGCCTTTGTCATCCGCGTAACTGGAATCCGAGTAGGACTCAACCCTCAGATGACCATTCTTCTGAAAGATTAACCCTTTGCCTGGTGCTGCTTTGATATACTCTAAAATCTTCAAGGCAGACTGAAGATGGCACTCCCTGGGAGCTTGCATAAACTGACTAACCTTGCCTACAGCATAGGCGATGTCGGGTCTAGTCACCGTGAGATAGATGAGTTTGCCTACCAAACGTCTGTACCTTGTGACATCAGATAGAAGAGGCGAGTCATCCGTCCACATTTTGTCTTCCCCAATAGCCATGGGAAACCGAGCCGGTTTGGCACCTGTCAATCCTGCTTCTTGTAGAAGATCAAGGGCATACTTCCGTTGGGAGAGAACCAACGAGTCAAGTTTCCGAGAGATTTTTATCCCCAAAACGTATTTCGGGGAGCTCATATCCTTCGTGACCAAGTGTTGACGGAGGTGCTTCTTCGTCAAGTCCACCCCATCTCGGTCATCGCCAGTAAGAAGAATATCATCCACATATACTGCCAAAACCACCAGTCCCGAGGCCGTGTTGCGAATGAATAAGGAGTGATCAGCCGAACTCCTTCTAAAGCCGATGGTAGCCACAATGCCACTGAATTTGTCGAACCACGCCTGAGGGCTATGCTTTAGGCCATAAATGGCCTTCTTCAAATGACATACGCGTGTCTCCCCCTGAGCAACATACCCAGGAGGTTGCTCCATATAGACGTCCTCCTGAAGATCGCCATAGAGAAAGGCATTCTTCACATCAAGCTGGGAAATAGCCCAATCCCGGTTAACAGCCACAGAAAGAAGAAACCGGATGGTGCTGAGGCGAGAAACCGGAGAGAAGGTATCAAAGTAATCAATGTCGTAAGTCTGAGTGAAGCCCTTGGCCACCAGCCGGGCCTTGTAGCGATCCACAGTGCCGTCGGGGCGAAATTTCACAACGAAGACCCAGCGACAGCCAACCACATCAGTGCCCACGGGAGGAGGAACAAGGGTCCAGGTACCCCGTTCAGTAAGAGTAGCCATCTCCTCATCCATGGCAGACTTCCAATGAGGGAGAGCAAGAGCCTCATGGTAGGTGCGAGGAGTAGAAGTAGCGGAGATAGCCAAGGCAAAACACCTGCGAGAAGGAGAAAGCCGATCATAGGAAACAACTGCCGCAAGCGGGTGTTGAGTACACGCCCGCACACCTTTGCGAAGAGCAATGGGAAGATCCAGGTCGACGGGTGCGTCAGCGACCGGAGCGTCCGTGGAGGAGAAGGCTGGCCCGGGACTAGAGAGAGACGGCGGCGGATAGGAGGGTGGAGGGGTGGGTGGGGAGACGGACTGGGAAGGAGACGGTGGAGGAGGAGACGGAGGTGGGAAGACGTCGAGAGGCATGGAGGGAACGGAGAGATCAGAAGGAATAGAAGAGGTAGGAGAGAAATAGGAAGCATTCTCGAAAAAAGTCACATCCGCAGAGACAAACTGCTTGCGGAGAAGGGGGTCAAAACAGCAATAGCCTTTTTGAGTGGTAGAGTACCCCAAAAAGACACACTTGGTGGAACGGGGGGAAAGCTTGTCGCGGGTAGCGGAGGGAGCGTGAACAAAGGTCGTACAGCCAAAGACACGGAGAGGGAGAGGAAAAGGTTCCTTGTGGGGGTAGAGAATGGAGAAGGGAGTCTGGCCGTGGAGAACTGTGGAGGGAAGGCGATTGATGAGATGGCAGGCGAGGAGCACAGCGTAGCCCCAGTAGGAGCGAGGGACGTGCATCTGCGTCATGAGAGTACGAGTAACATCAAGCAGGTGACGGTTTTTTTCGTTCCGCCACCCCATTTTGCTGGGAGGTGTAAACACAAGTCGTTTGATGAAGCAGGCCATGTTAGTGAAAGAAAGAGGCAAACTCATGACTAAGATATTCTTTGGCATTATCAGAACGTAAAACTTTAATAGAAAGTGCAAATTGAGTCTGAATCATACAATAAAATGATTGCCAAATAGAAAAGAGTTCAGAGCGATCTTTTAATAGATACACCCAGGTACATCGTGAAAAATCATCTATAAAAGTGACAAAATAGGAACTACCCCGACCAACAGTGAGGGTAGGTGCCGGACCCCAGACATCAGAATGAATAAGATCAAACGGGCGAGAGGAGCCACGGCCTTGCTTCGGTGGGAAGGAGGAGCGATGATGTTTGCCAAGCTGACATGCATCACAGTTGAGCGGAGAACTGGTAGGGGGCAAGTGGGGCAGAAGCTGTCGAAGAATTCGAGGAGGAGGATGGCCAAGGCGAAGATGCCACTGAAGGAGATCTGTAAAAGAGGAGTAGGCGGACAGAGCAAAAACATCGTCGAGGAAGTAGAGGTTGCCGCTCTCAGTCCCAGTAGCAATCGTCTGCTGGATTCTCGGGTCCTGAAAAGAACAAGTAGTTGGAGTGAATAAGACGGAGCACTGAAGTTGCCGGCATAAAGTAGTAACTGATAATAAATTGCACGGGAACTTCAGGACATAGAGAGTGTCCTCCAAGCAAAGTGATGGGGTGAGTTGAACCATGCCCGTACCATGAACCGGGGACGGTGAACCATCCGCCACACGAACCGGGGGTAAGCGGTCATGTGTCTCAAGACAGGAGAAGCAATGAGGGTTGCCAGTCATATGATTTGTAGCACCGGAGTCAATCAGCCATTTACCTTGGGTAACGACGTGGGCACTACCTGGCATCGTGGCCACAGAGGCAGACGGCCGAGAAGAGGCGGAGGTCGAAGAAGGAGCATCACCGGAAGGGCGAAGATGAGGATGTTTCTGCCAGCAGCGGTCAACAGAATGGCCGGTACGACCACAGTGAGAGCAGAGGAACCGGGATGAACCCCGTCCGCCAGAGTGGCCGCGGCCACTAGCCCCCCCCCCCCCCCCCCCCCTCTGAGCTTGGTGAGCAAAGGAGTCCTGGGAAGGGGGCGAGGCCAACAGAGGTCGCTGGAGCAGCGAAGTAACAGCGGCAATGCGAGCGGCGGTGGCATCCAAAGTAGGAGATTCCGCCTCACCCAGAATCTGCTGGCGGATCAGATCATAGGAATCGGGAAGACGGAGAAGATAACAAACAACCAGGAGTTCCTGGAAGTGTTTGTGCTGTTCGGCCAAGTCTGCGGAGAAGGGGCGATTTTGGAGGATTTCAGCACCAAGAGCCTGAACCTGCTGATAAGCCGCAGCAGGAGACATGGAAGGGCGGGCGAAGAGGTCCGCATAGAGAGTATAAATGCGGGACATCTGGCCCCCCTTCGAATAGAGAGCAGCGAGGTGAAGCCATGCGGCCTTGACCGTCTCATCATGGCGAATGACGGGAAGGCACTCATCAGAAAGGTTGTTGGCCAGCCAGGTGCGGACAAGAGCATCACTCGCATCCCAGTCATCAAACTCAGGAGAGTTACGAGGAGGAGGGTCATCGGTGAGGTGATGACGCTTGCGCTGAGAGCGAAGGAGAAAAGTGAAAGAAACGCTCCAATCGGAATAGTTGGAGCCAACAAGCTTAGAAAGGGTGTCAAGGTTGCCCGAAGGAGGAGGAGCGGCAGGAGTGGTGGAGATAACGGGGGTGGTGAGACCGGAAGTAGACATAGAACACAGCAAGAAACCGCAGCGGATAAAAGGAATAAGCCGTACGAACACGAGCGGCTAGAAAGTAGTCAAAGGCACAGAGGGGCAGAGGTCGCGCGGACTGAAAATGCCGAGCGAACAGAAGAGAAGCTGGAGCAAGAGGCAGCGACAACAACAAGTCGCAACCCGGCCGAACGAACAGAAGAGAAGCCGGAGCAAGAGGCAGCGACAACAACAAGTCGCAAACCGGGCGAACAGAAACAGGCCGCAACGACTAGGAAGTCGGAGAGGCAAGAAGGAACCAGGGGCGCGGCGACAACAGAACAGATCGCGGTGACGAATATGAGCAGGAGACAGAAACAAGCCGCGCGAACAGGGCAGCGGACAGAAACAAGCCGTGCGAACAGGGCAGCGGACAGAAGAGAAGGCAAGCCGCGAAAACAGGTCGCGGAGAGCAGAGAACAAGTCGCGAGAATCAGAGAGCGCACACAATCAGGAGGAAAAGACCGTGTGCTTTGATACCATGTAAAAAGTAGCGAACATGCAAGTACAAACGGATAGACTTTTGAATAATTGAAATTTTATTATCCAAAAAAGATATCATTTACAAAGGTATGACCTCCCTTTATATAGAATGGAGGAGATATGAGAGAGTATAAACAAACAATGTGGGACTAAACATGTATAGGGCAGAGCGGCTAGAAATAAAGGAGACCGCACAGACCGCGCGGTTAGACAGATGGGATAACCGCATGGCAACTCCAGCAGGATAAGAACAAGCCGTGATGTGAGCCCGATAGACCGCCCGGTCTCCAAGCACCAGAGGAGACCGCCCGGTCTCCTACCGCCAGACAAGACCGCAAGGCCGCCCGGTCTAATACTTCAACATCCTACAATAACAACCAACAGGCTAGCATCAGGATGGCTCCTTACGAGGCACTTTATGGGAGGAAATGCCGGACACCGTTGTCATGGGTTCAGGATGTGGATACCAAGGCTCTTGGTTCTGATTATGTGAAGGATACAGAGGCTGAGGTACATTTGATCAGGGATCGGCTGCTAGAGGCCCAGAGCAGACAGGCGAAGTATTATGATGTTCGGCACCGGAAGGTGGAGTTCCAGGTTGGAGATAGGGTTTTCTTGAAGATATGTTCGGTACATGGTGTCTCTCGGGTGCGGAGGCACAAGAAGCTCAGTCCTCGATACATGGGGCCATACTTGATCCTAGAGCGGATCGGCCCCTTAGCTTACCGACTGCAGCTGCCACCGGAGTTGGGTGCCCTACACGACGTTTTCCATGTCTCTTCCTTGCGAAGAGCTCTCCTACGGCCGGAGCAGCATGTTACTACTACAGCCGGTCTTATTGCGCTAGACGGATCCATTAGATTGGAGCCGATCCGGATTGATGATACAGATGTCCGTGTGTTGCAGAAGAAGAAGGTCCCTCTTGTGAAGGTGATGTGGTCCAACCATGGACGGGAGGAACACACCTGGGAGCCGAGGGATCTAATGCTGGAGCGACACCCGGAGCTGTTCACTTCAGGTATACTTTAGTTTATAAGTTCAAAAATTTCTTATAACTCCTGCAAGTAGAATCCTCGTAGACCCAAACTTAAATTTTGGGGACGAAATTGTTTTCTTGTTTATTTGGAATTGTAACATCCCAACATTTCAGTAGGAAAAATGTTTGGGTGACACGGCCTGGGACACGGCCGTGTCCCAGGGGGTGTCTCCTTGTGGTCGACGAACTCAGTTCGACGAAGTTAACTGGGGCGTGTTTGCCACCGTGTAGGGGAAACACGCCAGACGACACGGGCATGACGGGGGGCGTGTCCCCTCGGTTCGACGATCGTCGAGTGTCGATCGTCGATCGTCGAGTGGCGATCGTCGGTTAGGTGTACACGGCCTGGGACACGGGCGTGTAACAGGGCGTGTCCCGCTGTGTCAAGCTGCGTTCAACGATTTGGATCTCCGTTCGACGATTTAGATCTGCGTTCGATAATTGTCCCCAGTAGTTGCGTTCGACGATTTGGATCTCTGTTCGACGATTTAGATTTGTGTTCGACGATTGTCCCCAGCAAGCTACGTTCGACGATTTGGATCTCTGTTCGACAATTTAGATCTGCGTTCGATGATTGTCCCCAACAAGCTGTGTTCGACGATTTGGATCTCCGTTCGACGATTTAGACTTGCGTTCGACGATAGATGAAATTGCCCGTTCGACGATCATCGAGTGGTCTTTCTCAGGCAAATTCTGGCTTGATGCAGCAGGCGAATTAAGAGGCAGAGGCCACTTGGCCTTGGTTTCTTCTGCCTAAAAATTGTGTTGGCTGGCTTCCTCAAAGAATGTCCAGAGGAATTTGGAGCATGGTGGTCACTTGGCACCATGGGTGGAGCAACCAAAGCTCAACCCGAGCCCCTTGGGCTTATCTTTCCATATACCCCCTCCCAGCCAGAAACAGTGACTCCATTAGCTTCAGAGGGCAAAAGAGAGTAGAACCCGATAGCTTGAGTGAAGGAAACGGTGCAGGAACCATGAATCTGAAAGGTGCCGTCGGAGCAAGGTCGGGAATGGCCACCCGCCTCCATCCTCGCCGCCAACCACCAACTCAAGTCTGTTTCACCGTACCTCTACCCGTACTAGAATCCTAGATCAACTAGGAGAGATATCGGGCTCAATTGAGCCCGATGCCATGGGAGAAATGGAGAGTTTCCAAGCTTTTTTCTTATCGGTCGGGATCGCCGTCGCCGCCGTCTCCCGTCGCCTCATCATCGGCAAAAGATAGCCACCACCACCGTGAAGGTGAAGGCAATGTTGGCCGGGAGTGGCGCCGCCTCAGGTGACCGGAAACGTCCCCGCAATATTCCCCCGAGTCGGCTCGATCTCAGTCGTTGAACACTTGGGGAAGATGAGAGGATGCCGTCCAATCTAGCTTTAAGATTCGCGCTGCATTTGTATTAAAATAAATTTATTGCTGTTATTATTTTAATGAAATAAAATTTCATTTCTGTCACTTTAATTCAGTCACCATGCATGTCAATTATAGGGCTCTTAGAGCCATTTCCAGAGGATAACATGAACATAATAAATGTATTCCTTTGTGTTAACTTTAATTTGCCACCTTAACATGAGAATTGGTCCAGTGGTCTGACCTGTAGGACCATTTTGCTAAGGTTTGTCATTAGCTAGGGCAGTACTTCAAAATGATGCCCAAGTCAAACCATTCATCCATACGGCCCCAAATTTTGGGTGCATGCAGGTTTAGGGATTAGTTAACCCCTGTACAAAAATGAGAATTTTTGGGAAAACTTTGTCTATAGTTTTTACTAAAATACCCAAAATGAAATAAATGAAATATTTGGAGTTTTGGGGCTCCAAATGGCCCCAAATTTTGGTGGCATGTCATTAGGGACATTATAAGTGTAGGTTTTAAATTTCAGCCAATTTGGACCAATGCATGTTGGGTAAACCCACTTGCATGTGTTGGCTTGTTATAGGCTTGGTGTACATTTAGCCTAAAATGAAATATTGAGTATTCGGACAACTCTGAAAATTTAAAAATCATGAATTTCATTATGGAGACACATGAGGGTGTAATACACCTCTCATAGCAATGGTGGGATTTTTGGGAACAAAAAATCCCATTATTTTGAATTTCTAAAAATTTGGTCCTTTTGAGGAAATAAATTTAAAAATAGGCTTACCCTTATCATAAAATGTTCAATTTATGTTGAGAACTAAGGAGTGACATAATAAACAATAGAAATAATTTATATCTCTGTTGGATGAATTTTAGGTAGTTTAAGGAGCAAAATGACCATTTTACCCTTATCGAATTTTGTGTAGAAATGATGGGTATATTCCTTTGAAAACTATGAGAAATTTCATATTACTGTAATTGTATGTTTTATACTTTGTGCAATAAATTGAGAATTTTTGGAGTGACAAATAATGTACTTAGGCCCCATAATGGCATTTTGGTAAATAACTCAAATTGATCATGGATAGGTCATTTCACCCTAGATGTAAATGAATATTTGAACATAGCATTATTTCATTATTATCAAGGTTCTGTAATTTAATTAGAATTTTTGAGATAATATTTTATGTACTTCATATGGAAAATGCTAGATTTGTGGATATGTTATTAAATAGGAATTAATTATAAATCTGAATTGAAAAGGCATAAAATTTTGGTAGGCCCCATTAATTGTCATATTATATACCTGGAAGAATTCCTAGGGTAGTAGGTTTAATATTGACAATACTTCATGTGCAAAATGACTAGGGATTTCATTTAAAGAAATTAATTTAATGGTGTAAGTAATTGGAAAATTATGGAAATTCATCATAATCATCATATAGGTCCATACCATACTAGGATAAATAATTTGAGGCATATGGACAGAGGAAATTGAAGGTCACATTTGTGGGTGGTATCGGGACATGGGTAAGGGTCTAGCACCGATGTTCGTAATAGTAGGGCCACCAGGGTAGGAATTTGAATAACTAGTAAAGTGAGGATCTTAGTGGAGGAATTAACCCTGGTTGGTCTCCTATAGGATTCCTTAACCATGTGTGGAAGAGTGCAAGTCTCGTGACAGCAACAATAACGGGGACCAGCGGAAGACCGCTGCGCTCCTAATAACACCTTAAGTCTTTAGGCTCGTTCTAAAGTAATACGAGAGTTGGGGTATAAATCCTGGGTAGACACCAATAAAAGTAATTATCCTTGAGAAAGAGAACTTTGGGCGTAATCCCATCGTAGTTCCTAGTTCCCCCGAGAGCCCTTCACCGGGTATACCCTGGGCAGTCCTGGGATTAACCTTAAAACGCTAAGTATAATAACTCATAGACAAGAGTAGTCTATTAGGTTAGGACATTGTGATTCATTCTTACCCTTGACGGGTTTGAGGGCGTTGGAATAAAGGCACTAATATGCGTTCTCACCCGTGTAGGGTTGGAGGGATTGTGATAAATGCTCACCCGTGTAGGGTTGGAGGGCTTGTGATAAATGCTCACCCGTGTAGGGTTTGAGGGATTCAGGATGGGTTAGTCCTGCGAGCTGGAGGCTCGGAATGAAATACTTGCATGTGCATAAATTTAGTGGTGGGGCATGCGGTACTGGCCGTTCGTCACACCGATGGCAGTACGGTGCACCAGGCGGGTGTGAGGGTTAGAGGGGCCAGTGGGTTGTTTTTACACTGTGGTCTGGAGGACGACCCCCGATAACACACACCTGACCCAACTAGACTGACGGGTTGTCAGCAAAGTACGTACGCAGAGACTCTAGAGTGCACCTTGGACGTGTACAGAGGCGTATGAGAGGGGTCTAAGGTTTGGTAGTGTGCATACCGGCCTAGAAGTGGAGACGCCCGCTCTGCTGCTGCCGTAGCCACAGCGGTGGTACCCGAAGGTGATGCTAGCTCTCAAAAAGTGGGAACTAAAGGTCTGTGATCATAGAGTCATTGTGTGTGAGTTGCACTTGCCTGTGCATAAATTACATCATAACATTCATTCATATTAGGTCATACGCTTCATAGATCCTTATCATATAAATTAGTATGGGCTCTTTTATATGATAAGTTAAATTTCTTGTAAACCGTAACTTATAAATTTGTATAGACATTTTTATAAGTTAAGATACTTTTGTGATGGTAGATAGCTTTACCTTTCAGCTTTGCTTTACTTTTCTGCTCTTACTTTCTGTTCCTTACTTCTTTTACTAGTACTGCACTTTATTTACTTGTACAATATACTTAGAACTGTTAGAGTAGGATAATAATATCCATTACAACTGCTAGTTAGTTCATGTCACCTGCTTCCACTTTTGTTACCCCTTGTTGTCCTCCGCTTCGTCCTTCCGCTCGGTACCTAGGAGCTGCGGGGCGAGGTGCGGAGGAAACGACTTAGTCTTTTTGACTAATGGTCGGTGACCATACTATTTTAGGAGCTCGTGGAGGTGGAGCACCAGCACGATGAGGAGATAGGACTTGAGGAGCAGATACTACTATGGCAGACTGCTACTACTACTACGCGTCCTCAGGTGGGACGAGATTTGATGTATTAGATTAGCTTCCGCTTTGATTTGAGAGAGAGAGAGTTGATATGATGTACTTGGCATAAGCTCTTATTACTCTTTCATTTGTACTCATTGTGGACTATGTTTCTGTACTCTTCATTTATATATATGATATGTACTCTGTGACTTGTGGACTTGTGGATTTGATATACTGCTAGAGTTCCCGTAGGAACTCCATAGGATCCGGATCCCCCTTTCCCCACTTTCTCTCTCTTTGACTCAGATGGTACGATAGGGTATCCTTTTATTGTATATATTATTATATTTTATAATAATATATAGAAATCTTAAAGTAAGATTTCTTCGCCGCGGTCGTAGATTTCTTCATCCTCTTGATAGTTTCCTTCATTTGATTTATCACTAGGGAAAATTTTGATACGATTTCTTAAGAATTAATTAACAAGCTTGCGACGAGCGAGCCTGATGATTTTCTTGTTGAGGTATATTGATATTAGTGTTTAATGGGCTACTTAACGGGTTGGTTAGGATCCGATAGGAATCCAAACCCGTAGTCGGGGATTTAGGGTTTCGTCTATAAATACCCTGCTGGGGGCAACGGGTATACCATTCCAAACTAGATGGTCACGCGGATGCTTCGAGCACTCTAACATTCTCGAAGTGTCGCCCTAGCCGCTCTCGCTCCCGTGACCTAGTAGTCGTCTCCCGATCGCGATTTTCTGCGCTTCGCCATCGCTTGTCGTCGCCGATCGAAGGAGAAATAATCCCGCTCGGGATTTCCTGCATCGCGATCAGCAAGCGCTGCTCTTGCGGGACTTCTTCAATCGCTCCCGCCGCTCCCGATCGAAGAAGAAGACCGATCCCGCTGTTGTTGTGCTCTTGCCGATCTAGCCGCCTGGAGGATATCGATTCGCCATCAAGCCGCTGCAGATCTGGTTCGCGATTTTCTGCATCGCCGTCGCCGATCTGGAATAGATCGCAAGAGGAGTGGAGGAGGACTTCTCTCTCAAGAAGACAATCAACCTTTTGAGTTGATGCATCTTGCCGGAATCTGGTGGTGTCGGATCTGCCAAAGGATCAAATCAGCCTTGTGTGGCTGGTCCATCAGTGCCTCTTTGGGATTATCGTCGCTCAGATCAAATTTTTGGTGATTGTGTTCAGCCGAAACGGAGCAATTTTTCTTTTTCTCTGGATTGGATCCGAAGCTTTATCGTCTCCGCGGCTCAGGTGATTTCTTTCTAGTATTTTCTGCTTGTAATTTATATTGCTAGTAGAATACTATCGTAGTGGAAAGAAACACAAAAATGTCAAAGGCGATCAATCACTCCTCTCCCGTGCCGATGATCAAGCTGGAGAAATTCTCCAACGCCGAGTTCAGTGCTTGGAAGCGCAACACACAGTTCGGCATGAAGTACCTGAACATCTTCTACACAGTGCAGACTGTCTTTGAAGAATTCAAAGGAAGTGATGTTGAAGATCAATGGGTCAACGACGAGGATTTCTGCAGAGACTACATCCTGAATTGCCTATCCAACAGGCTTGCAGAGACGTACAGCAAGTAGTCCTATCTGCTTATGTTTTAAATTTAAGAACCGTTGTCTGCTTACATTCAAACATCTACGTTGAGCACACTAAAGTATTTCAGATGCTATCTGATGAAAGCTAGAGGCGAGATAGTTGCCAGTCATTCCAAACTTGATGACTTACGTAACTATTCTTTGCCAAAGGCTGAATTGGGTATCATTCCAAAAAGGAGTACTGAGGTTGCTGTTATGTGTCATGATATTATGATTATTAGTTATATCATTCCAAACTTGATGATATAATAGTCACAACTTGTTGTATCATTCTAAATTTGATGATATAGCACAATTGTGGAACGTTAAAAAATAATCTTAATAATCGAAGGAACATGGTTTGATTCTATGAAATCAATTAATCTAATTTTGTGTAAATTAGATAGAGATGCTGTTTTGGGATTCTTTCCTCCCAGTTAGAGTATTAAGTTCACCCGCTGTTAGAACTAATCACTTTATTTCTGCAAATGTTTGAATTCATAGAGATTTGTCTCATGACATTCTTGTTGTAATTGTTTGCAGGAAAAGTGGAGATTGGAGTAGAGACAGTTGATTTTGACCCAGATGATGATGATATGTTTTTCGCTTAGATCAATTATCGGTTTGAGATTTCCAGTTTATTGCTTTTTCATGTTTGGAACATTTGGTTTGAGTTTAGTATTTTGTCATCTAAAACTCATATTTATATTTCTGGAAAAACTCTTGTTTGTTTGGTCATTATTAACTTTTGGATAAGTAGCCATTTTCTTATGCTAACACTTATATACAATATAGGATGAGATTGTTGAGATATATTGATATTAGTGTTTAATGGGCTACTTAACGGGTTGGTTAGGATCCGATAGGAATCCAAACCCGTAGTCGGGGATTTAGGGTTTCGTCTATAAATACCCTACTGGGGGCAACGGGTAGACCATTCCAAACTAGATGGTCACGCGGATGCTTCGAGCACTCTAACATTTCTCTGCATCGGATGAGAACCACACTCAACAGATATACTTGTATCTTCCTGTATATATGCTTATATCTTCAAATATACAGTACAATAGGCTTGTATTTTCCTTTTTATATGCTTGTATTTCCCTATTTATATGCTTGTATCTTCCTGTAAACATCAATTTCTTTAAATTAGTATATGCTTGTATCTTTTTGTGATGATTTAATACTATTTATACAATGACTTTTGAATGTTTTTTTGATTGCTAGTTGATTTGTCTGTTTCGTATTTGTATATTTGCATAATGGTTGATGATGAAGAGTACAAATTCTCTTGGGTTACGGTGATTTACATTTTTTTTCATATTCTTGTGTGCGATTTTGCTAGGGTCTTTCACCTTTTCTCTTAAAACTTCATTGCATGTGTTTTCATCCTACAAGTCGATATTGGGTCTCGCTTTCAAATGGATATCATATTTTCTTCACGTGAAGAGCTAGTTGACTGAGTGCATAATATCACTAAATTTTTTTGTCAGGTTTTGATAAATTATGTGGTGATAGAACTAAATCATGTGCATTATTGGGTTGTGATAGAGATGGATTTTATCATGCTAACCAATGCAGGAAAGGATGGGTCAAAATAATGTAAGAAAAATAGCATACAAACGATGTGGTTACCAAGTTATAGAAAAGACCAATAGGAAGTACAAAAAAATTAAAGAAGATATTAAAACTACAAAATGTGAGTCCTTGTCAACATAATATTTTATGAAAGAGGAGATCAGAGGGTTGTCTTCCATAAAAGAGTCTCTTTGGCAAGCATCCTCTGTTTAATTGAATAGCAGAGTACATCGCTGTGACTAAAATTTTGTTCCTCTATTTTCATTTGTTTTTCTCTAGTTTCTTTCATTCCTCGCATTTAGATTTTTGTTCCGATTTTGGGAACTACACTGCATAGGAGGAGATTTTTTCACAATGGTTTTCTTTTGAAGAGATTTTTGGGGGATTGTGATCTGTTTCACGTTGTTTTATTTTCCATATAACGATATATGAAGAAGAAATAGTTAGAAGTGTTAATTAATGATAATATTTAAGTAGCTTTATGCCTCCAAATTAACCATGATCGGATCCCACATGCACCGAGGTTCGGAGGATGGGAAGGGGGAAGGCAAGCTCATACACCAAGTCTTTTGGACTAGTTTTTTCTGTAATTGTTGGAATTTGCCCCTATAATTTACTTCAATATTTATAAATGAAACTGTTAATTTTTTAATCTTAATTTTATATTGTTCTCATAACCATTTGTTAACTATTAAGTATTTATGTTTAGTTTATTAAGTGTGCTCGGGTGGAGTATGATTTCTAGTTCCACCACTGTTGTTTATAATAAGGCATTTGATGAACATTGTGGTTATCATGTTATTGCAGAAGTTTTGAACAATTTTGTTGGATTCTTAAAGTTAGAAGTGATCTCTCTACTGAGTTGAGTAAAAAGGAAGGTCTCTATGGTCACATTTTGGGAGCTTCGAGATGCAAGAATGGATCGATTCACTACATTGTCTTACCGTTCTAGCACCTTTAGAGAAGTGGATGTCCATGTCAGATATGAAATTGATTATCTCAACATGCTGATATGTTGGGATGTTTTTGTATCAAATGGTCAAAAAATAACTTATTTCCCATTGGATTCAATAGTTTCTTCTATTCATAATCTCATTTTAATTATATTTATAAATAATAATCATTTTGGTGGGCTACGAATGAAATATGAATGGTCGTTATCTGAAATCAATTCTGCTTGAAGGAGATTTCATCATCCTATTGCAAGCTCTTGAGAAAGTACTTATGCTTTATGTTTGCGATGCTAAAGAACAAAAACATTAAGTCTTAGGTTGTGTTTCGCATAGCTTACCATAACTTATTTGCTCCGATAAGATTGGACAAGAACGTCATTGTCATAGAATGTATGTTTGGTATGACAAATGTTATAAAAAAGAAACTAGTTTGAGACATAAGATTTTAGCATGAAAATGACATTTTTGTCCAACCTCACCGGAGCAGATAAGCCGCAATAAGCCGCGCCAAACACAGCCTTAATCTCATATTTGCACTTTTTAACTTTAATTGCTATATGTTCACTATGTTGCTAATCTTTCATTTTGGCTTAATATAATGTTATTTGGAGAGATTGAAGATTTTCACTTCAACAAGTTGGAAAACTTAATTGATTCATTGAGCATGGTGAGTCTTATCTCATATTTGAAATTCTAATGGAATGTCCATAATTTTCTAACGACAAATAATTTGCAGAATATATGGTTATTTTAGAGAGGTTGAAGATTTTTGAATCAAAATAGTGGAAAAGTTTGTTAATATTTTGAAATTTTGTAATATTTTGATGCAAAAATTGACCAAAAACTAAATATTGACGAGCCTTATTTTTGACGGAATTATTTAAAATTATTTTTTGTTTAGTTTGGTAATAGCAAAAATATTTGCTAATAGTCATTGGCAAAAACAAAGGTTTACTAATTACAAGATTTGCTAATAGCTAAAAATGATTTGCCTATAACAATCACATTTATGCTCCCTTCAAAACCCCTCAACCCTAAATCGTGTTCCCCCTCTTCCGCGATCCCAAACCCGCCACTTGCCATTCCTGTGTTTCGTGGCCATCTCCGACGGTTCGTGACTGGAATCTGATGTTGTTGTTGCTAAACATTCAACGCCTTCTTCGTATCGGTGAATCAAATGTACGAGCTGGTTTCCGATGGACCGGGAGAGATAAAGGATGCAAAAGGTTTTTTCCCCCATGGATCTATGGCTCTATCATCTTGCTCAATTTGTCGTTCTCCACGACTCTCCAAAATTTCTTCATTTCATTGGGGGATAGATCTCCAATCCCGATCTCATCTCCTTAAATTTAATAAGGATGAGAATAATTAGAATTTCAATGTAGTTTGTTTTAAACAGAAGTCTGGGTATTTTTTATTTTGTTTTTGGAGAGGACTAACTCGATGCCCTGGTCGGACCGTATTCACTTGGACCGTTTTAGCTTACGGAGAGGTCGAGCGCGCACACAGTCAATGAAAGTTAAAGGTTGACACAAGATGTAATGACGTGAAAAAAACCCCTCAACCGGGTAAAAAACCACGTGACGGATCTGTGCCGGTCAAAGTCCAATAGCCGCTTGTGATTACAATGTGTTCGGAGAATCAGGGGCAATAAACTGCTCCGCGTTACAGCTTGGGGGGAGAGAGAGAGACTTCAGCTCCCAGCGGGCAACAGGCTGCGCCGCGGGAGCGACTTGGATACTGGAGTCCGAGAAGTGGTTCTAGAGCATTGAAGTTTGGAGCGCGGCTACGACGCCTGTTCGCTCGCAGTGGTCTTCCTCCTTCTTTCGCGTGTTCCAGGACTTAGGTGTTTTCCCGTTGGTGACACACTGGTGGCTTGAGGTGGCTGGAGGATGATCCGAGTGAGGAGTCCGGCAGAGCTATCTCCTGAGGAAAAAGATGACCGGGAGCCAAAAAGTCCATTATGAGGAGGCCCTGAGGCTCTTTTTATATCCTCCAGGAGAGGATTATGGCGGGCCCCATCACTAACTTGGTGGGTTAGTGGGTGGTTACCCACCAGATCGGACGGCGAGGAGAGCCCACCACGATCGGACGGCGGGCAAGCCGTTGATGGTGGGGGGCGACCGGGCGGCGGCGGCGGTCGGCCAGCGGCCAGGCGGCGGCCTGGCCGGCTGCGGCGGCGGCATGGCCGGCTGCCCGGCCGGCGGTGGTTTCCCATTAAAGGGGGCGATTTTTTTGGTGGAGAGAGATGGAGTGGGCCCTCCCCTCATGTTTCCCTCATTATGGGGAGTTCATGGGAGGTGGAGTTGACCAGTCAACCCCATGATCTCCTATTTTGGGAGGAGATCATGGGGGAATCCTTCTTATAAATGGTGATGTAACCCATCAGTTTTATTTTTAAATTATATCTTTTTCTACCTATTAATTATGTCCAACCACACTAGTTTGAGACAAATCACTTTCTGAAAAGCTTCATGTCCTAGCTTTTGAAGCTAAACCTTCTTGGGAAGAATGAGAACTATATGGTATATAAAAGGTGTTCGAAGAAATGCCTGAACCAGCTATTCTTACTTGGAACTGTGTCATCTCAACATTTACTGAAGAGGGGTTTGATACTAATTCCATGAGATTATTCAATAAATTCACGAAGGCGGGGATCAGACCTATAGGTTGCTCTTTTCTCAGCATTCTATTCGCTTTCCGCTCAACGGAAAGCATTCAATCTATCAAACAAATTCACGTTCTAAACATCAAAAGTTTCTTCAGTTCATTCATGCTATGACTTAAATTCAAATGTATGTGGTTTGAAAAGAGTGAATTTTTTTATTTTTTTAGCCGCATGGTGTGCTAATATAATAGTATGGGGTGTTATTATAATATGACTGTTATGAGTGTTATTAACATTACTCAGAGCGCAATTTCACTAACCCATTTCAAGGTAAACAATGGTGAGAAATAATCCTGGACAATATACCCTTGTTATTAACAGATCAGATCAGGATGCAGATTGCTGACCATCCTCTAATTAGAGGGTGCATTGTACCAATTTAATTTTTTAGGGTGTATTGTTCCCAAACCCCATAACTTGGGGGTACATTGTGTCTATTGTCCAAATAATTACTTTTGAACATATAAAAATAGAAGACTTTTAGTAGGTGGGGTTGGGCAGTCAAAAGAGACAACTCATAACCACCAAGTTTGACAGTCATCATCTTGTTTACGACCACCATCACCGCACCAAACATAGCCCTAATATACTCATACCCCCTCTCTTGATTTCACCAGTTTCATGATTCTTGTAGTCCACCTCGTTTGCCGCCTCGCCAACGTTGCCCAAACCTGCCCGACAAGCAATTGCTTTGGCCACCACCTCGAGTAGGCTTGTAAGTCAAAACCAACCGAACCGCAAAACTGAACCGAACCAAAACAAACCATACATTTGGTTCGGTTTCAGTAGGTCGCGGTTCGGTTACTGTTTTGATTTTAGAAAAACCATACGGTTCGGTTCGGTTTATGGTTTTGCGTGGCAAACCGAACCGAACCGAACCGCTGTGTATAGAAACATTTAATTTATTGCTTAAATTTCACTAAAGCAATTAAGCACATACTTAATAATATATTTACATTAAATCTCCAATTAAGCACACAGTTAATGAGTTAAATACTTAAAGTCTTAAACCCGGAATCCGCTCACGGCTCAACCACTGAAATCGTTATCTCTCTCGAGCCCCGAACCCTAGCTCCTCCAGTCGAGACTTCGCGCTCTTCGCACCTTCCCGACCAGCGAGACTTCGCGCTCTCCCGACCAGTGAGACTTCGTGCATCGCAACCCGACTCCTCTGTGCCCGAAGCCCCATCGCCAAACCTCCTATGCGCGACTGCGCGTGAAGCTCCATTGGAGACTCCACTCTCCTCTCGCCGCAAGAAACTAAACAGGTAAACTCCTCTATGGCGAAGCCCGTCCTTCCCTCCATCGGAAGTTCACATTTATCATCTCCATTCCTCTGCCTCTCCGCAGCAGGCCTCTACAACATCAGAACCGGGGCTTTCTTCCCGTTTTTGTCTCCAACACATACGTAAGTATCTCCCCAACTTCTCCAATGTCCACCAGTTCAGCAATTGATTTACATTTCATATCCAGTAATTCGGTAATTACTAACAGGTGCTCTACCTTTGGTATTTTGAAGCTTTTTGCTTTGGTTGTCTGCTCTGATTTTCTTCTCCAGCACCGCACCTCAAAAGGTATCTCTCCATCTCCCATGCTATTTTTTAGTTTGGACTTTGTTTGCTCACTGTTTCTCCAACATAAAAAAGCCAAATGCATAGGATTTTCTGAAACATTTACCAGGTTTAAGTTTCATATATACTCCATATTATGTAGATCCTTTATTTCCTGTTGATATATGCATTTTTATTGACCGCAAAGGGATTCAAAATACAACAAAGGTGACATAGAACGAAAAAGTTACGTAAATATCTATATAAATATTTAGGCTTTATCACATCATTTAAACCACCAAAATTGAACCGAACCGAACCAAACTATTCGGTTTGGTTTCAATGTTTGGGCGGTTCGGTTCGGTTCCAAATTTTTGGAACCACATATGGGTGGTTCGGTTTACGATTTTGCTTACAAACCGAACCGTTACAAGCCTAACCTCGAGACCACCTGTATATGCTCCTAAACACACCAGAATCCCCCACCACCATAAATCCCACACTTGAATCCCGCATATGCTCCTTGGTAAAACCCCAATCATGCGCTTCGCGAAATCTATACACACTTTACAGTCAAAATTTGCGTTAGCGTGATGAACACGATGACAGAGACAGTTCCTCCCGAAAAGCAGTAGCAACATAAGAGCATCTCCAATGGGGGATCTCTATATTTAGAGATCCTCTTTGTACTATGTTCTCCAAATATGGAGAACATGGAGAATCAACTCTAACCATGTTCTCCATATTTGGAGAACATGATTTTTTAGTATTATTTAAATAATTTTTAAATATAAATATTTGTAAAATATTATATTATATTAAATTTTAAGTTTTTTTAATTTAAAATTTAATTGCATAAATAAAATAAAATAAACATTATATAGTTCAAACAAAATATTACATTTGAAAAATAATGCTACAATTCTGGGAGGTCATCATCGGGTTCGCTACGACTTCCGCAAGCGCTTCCCCCGTGTTGTTCTCCTCCATACCCTGGAACTCCATAGTCGCTTCCTCCATACTGGCTTCCTTCGTGCTGGTGTCCTCCGGATCGAGCTCCACCATATTGGTCTCCTCCATATAGTCTTCCGTCGTACTGACTTCCTCCAAAACTAGACCCACCAAATTGATATCCTCCAAATTGAGGCCCTCCAAATTGAGGCCCTCCAAATTGAGATCCTCCATGTGGGTCTCCTAGATAGTGGCTTCCTCCATACTGGTTTCCTGCATACTGGCCGACTCCAAACTGATGTCCTCCATATTGATCACCTCTATGTTGTGCACCGCTGGGATTTCGTTGCTCAATCTGTCGAATGCATCCTCTAAATTTGCTAGCCTTGCTTGCTAACAATGACCAGCGACATGAGAGAGATTTTGGAGTTCTCTGTCCTAAGCAAGTAGTCGGTCTTCTGTTGTGAAATATAACAGAAATTATTTCCCACATCTTGTGTTCTTTTTGATTGTTACCCATAACTGGGTCTTTAGAGACCTCAAGCCATGCATAGCATAATGCTTGATCTTCTTTCAATGAGAATGTTTTTCCTCGACTGGAAGTCATGCACCATAATGGTTGCTCTTCCTGTTGGTGAGGTACTTATAAAACATGCTGGAGATAAGAATCCAATGCAGGGGATGAGGTGACATGAGAATCATATGCTTGTGATGAAGTGACATGTGATAGGTATCCAATGCAGCTGATAACACAAGATAGAGAGGACACAAGCAAGAAGTGGTACTCAAAAAGGTGAGCTCGACCAAAATCGTCGAGCTCTGCTTGGCGATCGTCGAGCGTTGTTCGACGATTTCGTCGAGCTGAGCTCGGCGATCGTCGAGCTCTGCTCGACAATTTCGTCGAGCAGAGCGACAAAAATCGTCGAGCATCACTTCTGATGATGATGATGAAGAAGTAACAAGGAATATAATGCTTGATCTCATATTGAAGGTTAGAATCCAATGTTGATGATGAAGTGACAGGGAATCCAATGCTTGATCTAAAAAAATCCTATATAAGCCTCACTTCTCTTCTCATCTTCAGGCTAACTATCTTTCCCTCATAGAAATAATGAACTACGGAGCAGAGTCGTCTCATTTATGATCTTCATCGTCTTCAGATGATGAATTATTTTATCAGCAAATTCAAAAGTGGGAAGAAGAGACATCTGAATGGGAGCAAGAAGATGAAAATTTGGCTTGTGCTTATAAGTCCAAACAAGCTCAACTTCATGAAAATGAACTTTCGAGACGTCGAGGTTCAATACATGGTCACGTTGTAATCAACCGGGGCAGGATTGAAGGAGATGTTAGACTGTGGAATGACTACTTATCTGATCGTCCCACATATTGGGAAACATATTTTCGAAGAAGATTTCGCATGAAAAAGAGTTTATTTCTTCGTATTGTTGCCGCGGTGCATGAGCATGATAATTTCTTCATGCAAAAAAAGGATGGGGTTAGTAAGCTTGGATTGTCCACTTTACAAAAAATAACAGCAGCATTCCATATGTTGCCATATGGAACAGCAGCTGATAATTGCGATGAATATATTCGAATCGGTGAGTCAACCGTGATTCAATATTTGAAAAGATTTTGTAGGGTGATTGTACAAGTGTACAAAGAAGAATATTTGAGATATCACAATGTCAATGATGTTGCTAGATTATTATAGAAAGGTGAAGAACGAGGATTTTCAGGGATGTTGGGAAGTTTAGATTGCATCCATTGGAAATGGAAGAACTGCCCAACGACATGGGTGTACAACCTCGGGCTCGCGATAGACCCTCAAGATGCGGATGCTCGGGGCAGGCGAGAAGGATATATAGGCGAGTGGGAAACTCGGGCTCGCGAGAGACCCTCAAGATGCCAAGAGGTTCTACCGGGGCCTCACGGACGATTTGAGGTAGGCTTTGTTGTTCATTTCTCACTGCACTACCACCCAGATTATCAAGATGGCGAAGAAGCTGGAGGCTGACCAGCTGATGGTGCAAGGCAGAGGGAAGTGACTGTATGATGGGTCGACATCAGGAGGGAGCAGTAGGGGCTCTCAGAGAGGCAGGACTATTGGATACAAGATGGGTGGGGGACGTCGTCGCCCCAACTACAGGCAAGAGCAGGGACCTCCTCCAGCATTAGCTCCCCCACCTCTACAGGTACATGACCCGAGGAGACAGGATGACAATGGACACCGGCAGGTAGTTTGTTACGGATGTTGCCAGCCCGGGCACATTAGATGGGAGTGTCCGCATCGATTCCATCCTCCTCCTCCTCCACCTCCAGTGGCCCCAGTACAGCAGGGTCGAGGCCGAGGCCGAGGACGAGTCCGAGGCTGGGGATATCACGGTAGGGGACGCAATCAGGATCAGATATACGCTTTGGACCTCACAGAGCAGAGGAACCCCGAGGAGGTGATTACAGGTACTTAAATTATTTTAATTTAGAAATTTCAACCTTAGTAGTACCTTGAAAACCATAGAAATAACCTCCATCATACCTCAAATAAATCTCAGGCGTAGTTATGATCAGCGGCAAGCCCGCGCATACCCTCTTCGACACGGGTGCTTCGCACTCGTTCGTATCTGAGGCCTTCATAGACGGACTCGAAGGCGTGGAAAGATTTCTGGGACTAGAGATGAGGGTGCGTCTACCCGATGGGTCAGAACTGCGGATAACTGTGCATTGCAATATGGAGGCCAAGATTGGCGGCAAGGCATTTGATGCGCCAGCAACTATTCTGAAGCTGCAGGACTTCGATTTGATTTTGGGCATGACATGGTTACATCGGAACCATGCCCAGATAGATTGCCCATCAAGGAGGATCACACTAAGACATGGTGACTCCCATATCATCATCAAAGGTATTAGACCCATCTCCAACCTATTACTATCTTCTGTACAGGATGTGAAGGCCCACGAGCAGGGAGAGGAGGTTTACCTGATCTGCTTTGAGATGGTGGGAGCAGAGACTTCTATTTCAGATATTCCAGTGGTCCGGGATTTCTCTCGACGTGTTCCCGGAGAAATTGCCCGGGCTACCACCAGCCAGGGACTTGGATTTCAGGATTCAGCTAGTACCGGGAGCGAGGCCAGTGTCCCGGGCACCTTACAGGATGGTTCCCAGAGAGTTCACAGAGTTCAGGACTCAACTTCAGGAGCTAGTTGAGTCGGGATTTGTACGGCCTAGTTCATCGTCGTGGGGAGCGCCAGTTCTTTTTGTGAAGAAGAAGGACGGGTCGTTACGACTATGCATAGATTACCGGGAGCTGAACCGGTTAACGGTACGCAATACCTATACACTGCCTCGGATAGACGAGCTATTTGATCAGCTGCAGGGAGCCTTCTGATTCTCAAAGCTAGATTTGTGATTCGTTTACTACCAGCTCCGCATCCGGGAAGAGGACATACCGAAGATGGCATTCAGTTCACGATATGGGTTATACGAGTTCACGGTGATGCCTTTTGGGCTCACGAATGCCCCTGTCGCATTCATGAGTTTAATGAGCCGTGTATTCGAGCTCTTCTTGCACCGCTTCGTGATTGTGTTCATCGATGACATTTTGATCTATTCCCAGACTCGGGAGGAGCATACAGAGAATTTGACATAGGTCTTGCAGAGGCTGAGGGAGTCCCAGATGTATGCAAAGTTTTCAAAGTGCTAGTTTTGGTTATATGAGGTGGCCTTCTTGGGGTACATGATCAGTGGAGCTGGATTAGCAGTGGATCCAGCCAAGATAGAGAAGTAAGGGATTGGCCACGGCCGAAGATAGCATCCGACATTCGCAGTTTCTTGGTGTTAGCAGGTTGTTATCGCAAGTTCGTGGAGGGATTCTCGAGGATAGCCCTCCCCCTCACGTCCTTGACGAAGAAGGATGCAGATTTTGTTTTGGTCAGAGCAGTGCGAGTCAGCTTTTCAGGAGCTGAAGTACCGACTCACCTCACCCCCTATTCTTGCGCTCCCATCCGGGAGTGAAGGATTTCAGATCTACACAAACGCCTCTTACAAGGGGATGGGTGTTGTCCTGATGCAGAATGGACATGTTATTGTTTATGGTTCGAGACAGTTGAAGAAGCATGAGCATAACTATCCAGTACATGACTTAGAGCTCGGGGCTGTGGTATTCGCCCTAAAGATGTGGAGACATTATTTATACGGGATTCATTGTGATATCTATTCAGATCACAAGAATCTTAAATATATCGATACGCAGAAGGACTTGAACCTATGACAGAGGAGATGGCTGGAGTTCCTCTGTGACTATGATTACCATATCCACTATCATTCGGGGAAAGCAAACACAGTAGCAGATGCTTTGAGTAGGAGAGCCGGCACTTCTGGACCGGAGCCTCGGTTGATGTCTATAGAGTTGATACGGATGATGGAAGACATGCATATTACCATGGTATATGAGTCCGAACCAGTGGTATATCGAGAGTACTTGAGCTCAGTGATCAGTGGTGATGATATACGGGAGCGCATCCGAACACATCAGAGGCTGGATGCTGCATTAGAGCCGATTTTCAGTGCCCTGGAAAGGGGCAAGGTCGAGTACTACACGCTGCAGGATGATCTCCTTTGATTCCGTGGACGCATTTATATACCAGCAGGGGGTAGTATCCGGGATGATATACTTAGAGAGGCTCATTGTTCCAGATATTCAGTGCATCCCGGCATCACCAAGATGTGGGCAGATTTACGGAGGACTATGTACTGGCCTGGGATGAAGAGGGAGATCACCTATTTTGTGACACATTGCGAGACTTGTCAGTGCGTGAAGGCGGAATGTAAGAGCCCAGGAGATTTGCTACAGCCACTGCCAGTCCCAGAGTGGAAGTTCGAGGACATTGCTATGGATTTTGTGCACGGACTATCTCGCTCCCACTCTGGGCATGATTCTATATGGGTCATAGTAGATAGACTGACCAAGGTAGCGCGCTTTATTCCAGTCCGGAAGGATACTCCAGTTGTAGTTTTGGTGAGACTATTCGTGGAGCAGTTTGTCAGATACCATGGCATTCCCAGGACGATTGTTTCGGACCGTGATGATCGATTCGCTTCGAGCGAGTGGAGGGTCGTGCATGCTTACTTGGGCTCTCGGCTTACCTTTAGTACCGCCTTCCACCCGCAGACCGACGGACAGACCGAGCGGACCATGGAGGATCTACTTCGTCTGTGCATATTGGATACGGGGAAGCCTTGGGAGAGGCTACTACCACTGATCAAGTTCTCCTACAATAACAGCCACCAGGCTAGCATCAGGATGGCTTCTTACGAGGCACTTTATGGGAGGAAATGCCGGACACCGCTGTCATGGGTTCAGGATGTGGATACCAAGGCTCTTGGTTCTGATTATGTGAAGGATACGGAGGCTCAGGTACATTTGATCAGGGATCGGCTGCTAGAGGCCCAGAGCAGACAGACAAAGTATTATGATGCTCGGCACCGGAAGGTGGAGTTACAGGTTGGAGATAGGGTTTTCTTGAAGATACGTCCGGTACATGGTGTCTCTCGGGTGCGGAGGCACAAGAAGCTCAGTCCTCGATACATGGGGCCATACTTGATCCTAGAGCGGATCGGCCCCTTAGCTTACCAACTACAGCTGCCACCGGAGTTGGGTGCCCTACACGACGTTTTCCATGTCTCTTCCTTGCGAAGAGCTCTCCTACGGTCGGAGCAGCATGTTACTACTACAGCCGGTCCGATAGCGCCAGACAGATCCATCAGATTGGAGCCGATCCGGATTGATGATACAGATGTCCGTGTGTTACAGAAGAAGATGGTCCCTCTTGTGAGGGTGTTGTGGTCCAACCATGGACGGGAGGAACACACCTGGGAGCCGAAGGATCTAATGCTGCAGCGACACCCGGAGCTGTTCACTTCAGGTATACTTTAGTTTATACATTCAAAAATTTCTTATAACTCTTGCAAGTAGAATCCCCGTAGACCCAAACTTGAATTTCGGGGACGAAATTGTTTTCTTGTTTATTGGGAATTGTAACATCCCAACCTTTCAGTAGGAAAAATTTTTGGGTGACACGAGCGTGTCCCAGGGCGTGTCTCCTTGTGGTCGACGAACTCAGTTCGATGAAGTTAACTGGGGCGTGTCTGCCGCCGTGTAGGGGAAACACGCCAGACGACACGGGCGTGACGGGGGGCGTGTCCCCTCGGTACGACGATCGTCGAGTGTCGATCGTCGATCGTCGAGTGGCGATCGTCGGTTAGGTGTACACGGCCTGGGACACGGGCGTGTCCCAGGGCATGTCCCGCTGTGTCAAGCTGCTTTCGATGATGTGGATCTCCGTTCGACGATTTAGATCTGCATTCGACGATTGTCCCCAGTAGCTGCGTTCGACGATTTGGATCTCCGTTCGACGATTTAGATCTGCGTTTGACGATTGTCCCTAGCAAGCTGCGTTCGACGATTTGGATCTTCGTTCGACGATTTAGATTTGCGTTCGACGATTGTCCCTAGCAAGCTACGTTCGACGATTTGGATCTCTGTTCGACGATTTAGACCTGCGTTCGACGATCGACGAAATTGCCTGTTCGACGATCGTCGAGTGGTCTTTCTCGGGCAAATTCTGGCTTGATGCAGCAGGCGAATTAAGAGGTAGAGGCCACTTGGCCTTGGTTTCTTCTGCCCAAAAATTATGCGGGCTGGCTTCCTCAGAGAATGTCCAGAGGAATTTGGAGCATGGTGGCCACTTGGCACCATGGGTGGAGCAACCAAAGCTGAACCCGAGCCCCTTGGGCTTATCTTTCCATATACCCCCTCCCAGCCAGAAACAGTGACTTCATTAGCTTCAGAGGGCAAAAGCGAGTAGAACCCGGTAGCTTGAGTGAAGGAAACAGTGCAGGAACCATGAATCTGAAAGGTGTCGCCGGAGCAAGATCGGGAATGGCCACCCGCCTCCATCCTCGCCGCCAACCACCAACTCAGGTCCGTTTCACCGTACCTCTACCTGTACTAGAATCCTAGATCAACTAGGAGAGATATCGGGCTCAATTGAGCCCGATGCCATGGGAGAAATGGAGAGTTTCCAAGCTTTTATCTTACCGGTCGGGATCGACGTCGCCGCCGTCTCCCGCCGCCTCATCATTGGCAAAAGATAGCCACCACCACCGTGAAGGTGATGGCACCGTTGGCCGGGAGTGGTGCCGCCTCAGGTGACCGGAAACGGCCCCGCAATATTACCCTGGGTCGGCTCGATCTCAGTCGTTGAACACTTGGGGAAGATGAGAGGATGTCGTCCAATCTAGCTTTAAGATTCGCGCTGCATTTGTATTAAAATAAATTTATTGCTGTTATTATTTTAATGAAATAAAATTTCATTTCTGTCACTTTAATTCAGTCACTTTGCATGTCAATTATCGG
Source organism: Platanthera guangdongensis (assembly GCA_039583875.1). Lineage (NCBI taxonomy): Eukaryota > Viridiplantae > Streptophyta > Magnoliopsida > Asparagales > Orchidaceae > Platanthera > Platanthera guangdongensis. Next base: position 91,072,897 of record CM077149.1, read on the forward strand.
GCTCTTAGAGCCATTTCCAGAGGATGATATGAACATGATAAATGTATCCCTTTGTGTTAGCTTTAATTTGCCACCCTTAACGTGAGAATTGGTCCAGTGGTCTGACCTGTAGGACCATTTTGCTATGGTTGGTCCTTAGCTAGGGCAGTACTTCAAAATGATGCCCAAGTCAAACCAGTCATCCATACGACTCCAAATTTTGGGTGCATGCATGTTTAGGGATTAGTTAACCCCTGTACAAAAAAGAGAATTTTGGGGAAATTTTTGTCTATAGTTTTTACTAAAATACCCAAAATGAAATAAATGAAATATTTGGAATTGTGTGACTCCAAATGGCCCCAAATTTTGGTTACATGTCCTTAGGGACATTATAAGTGTAGGTTTTAAATTTCAGCCAATTTGGACCAATGCATGTTGGGAAAACCCACTTGCATGTTTTGGCTTGTTATATGCTCGGTGTGCATTTAGCCTAAAATGAAATATTGAGTATTCAGCCAACTTTGGACATTTAAAAATCATGAATTTCATTATGGAGACACATGATGGTGTAATACACCTCTCATAGCAATGGTGGGATTTTTGGGAACAAAAATTCCCATTATTTTGAATTTCTAAAAATTTGATCCTTTTGAGGAAATAAATTTAAAAATAGGCTTACCTTTATCATAAAATGTTCAATTTCTGTTAAGGACTAAGGAGTGACATAATAAATACTAGAAATAATTTATATCTCTGTTGAATGAAGTTTAGGTAGTTTAAGGAGCAAAATGACCATTTTACCCTTATGGAATTTTGTGTAGAAATGATGGGTATATTCCTTTGAAAAATATGAGAAATTTCATATTCCTGTAATTGTATGTTTTATACTTTGTTCAATTAATTCAGAATTTTTGGAGTGACAAATAATGTACTTAGGCCCCATAATGGCATTTTGGTAAATAACTCAAATTGATCATGGATAGGTCATTTCAACCTAGATGTAAATGTATATCTGTACATAGCATTATTTCATTATTATCAAGGTTCTGTAATTTAATTAGAATTTTTGACATAATATTTTATGTACTTCATTTGAAAAATGCTAGATTTGTGGATATGTTATTAAATAGGAATTAATTATAAATCTGAATTGAAAAGGCATAAAATTTTGGTAGGCCCCATTAATTGTCATATTATATACCTGGAAGAATCCCTAGGGCAGTAGGTTTAATATTGACAATACTTCATGTGCAAAATGACTAGGGATTTCATTTAAAAAAATTAATTTAATGGTGTAAGTAATTGGAAAATTATGGAAATTCATCCTAATCATCATATAGGTCCATATCATAATAGGATAAATAATAGGCATATGGCCAGAGGAAATTGAAGGTCACTTTTGTGGGTGGTATCGGGACATGGGTAAGGGTCTAGCACTGATGTCCGTAATAGTAGGGCCACCAGGGGAGGAATTTTAATAACTAGTAAAGTGAGGATCTTAGTGGAGGAATTAACCCTGGTTGGTGTAAGACCCCCCTCCCCCTTACCAAGGAGGGCTACCGGATCTTATGCCCAGAACCGCCGTCTTACGGTGGCACTAACTCACGGGTTAGTCGACACCGCAACACGCCGATTCTGCCGGCTAGTACGATCATTAACCTGTAGGCCAATATGAGAAGAAAGAAGTAAACTGTATATGAAAAACTATCAGTCCACAAGTCACATAGTACAATCATGTAAAAGAAATGAATAGTACATCACAATAGTCCACAATAGAGTACAAATGAAAGAGTAAAAAGGGCTTATGCCCAGTACATCAAAACTCTCTCTCACAAAATCATAAATGCGGAAGCTATGCTAGAACATCAGATCTCGTCCCACCTGAGGACGCACAGTAGTGGTAGTAGTCTGCTGAAGCGGTATCTGCTCCTCATGTCCTGCCTCCTCGACGTGCTGGTGCTCCATCTCCACGGGCTCCTAAAAATAGTTGGTCACCGACCATTAGTCAAAAAGACTAAGTCGTTTCCTCCGCACCTCGCCCCGCAGCTCCTAGGCACCGAGCGGGAGGACGAAGCGGAGGACAACAAGGGGTAGCAAAGTGGAAGCAGGTGACAATATCTAACTAGAGCTGTAATAAGTAATGTAATCCTACTCTAGCAGTTCTAAGTATGGTACAAGTACAAGTAAGAGCAGTGCAGTAAAGGAAAGTAAAGAAACAGTAGTATGAACAAGTAAATAAGCTAAGCTACCACTATGCTATCATCACAAACGTACCCTAACTTATATAAATGCTCATACAAATATATAAGTTAGGGTTTCCAGGAAATTTAACTTATCATATAAAAGAGCCCATACTAATTTATATGATAAGGATCTATGAAGCGTATGACCTAATATGAATGAATGATATGATGCAATTTTATGCGCAGGCAAGTGCAACTCACACACAACGACTCTGTGATCACAGACCTTTAGTTCCCACTTTTTGAGAGCTAGCATCACTCTCGGGTACCACCGCTGTGGCTACGGCAGCAGCGGAGCGGGCGTCTCCGCTTCTAGACCGGTATGCACACTACCAAGCCTTAGACCCCTCTCATACGCCTCTGTACACGTCCAAGGTGCACTCTAGAGTCTCGCGTACGTACTTTGCTGACAAACCCGTCAGTCTTGTTGGGTCGGATGTGTGTTATCGGGGGTCGTCCTCCAGACCGCAGTGTAAAACAACCCACTGGCCCCTCTAACTCCCACAACCGCCTAGTGCACCGTACTGCCATCGGTGTGACGAACGGCCAGTACCGCATGCCCCGCCACGATATTTATGCACATGCAAGTAATTCATACCGAGCCTCCCGCTCGCAGGACCAAAACCCGTCCTGAATCCCTCAAACCCAAACCCGGGTGAGAACACACATTAGTGCCTTTATGCCAACTCCCTCAAACCCCAAACGGGTGAGCATATATCATGAATCTCTCCAACCCCACACGGGCGAGAAGGTACCTCAATGTCCTAACCTATTAAACTACTCTTGTCTACGGTTTATTACACTTAGAGATTTAAGGTTAATCCCAGGACTGCCCCCGGTATTCCCTGTGAAGGGCTCTCAAGGGGCACTAGGAACTGTGTTGGGATTACGCCCAGCGTTCCCTTTCGCAAGGATATTTATTTTAGTTGATGACTACCCATGTATCTCCCCAGCTCTCCTTATTGCTTTAGTACAACCTAGTGACTTAAGGCGTTACCGGGAAGCCGTCGGTCTTCCGCCGACTCCCACTCCAGTTGCTAACTAAGACTTGCACTTTTGATCCCTCACTAAGGCAACTCTACCCACCAGGGTTACTCATGTTGAACTCTTTTATTTCATCCGATAATCAATCCCCTGGTACCCCTAAGGCAAGACCTGTTTGTGTTATATGCAGACCATGACCTATGATTACCCTGAAAATGTGATCTTCCAAACCTTAAGGCATCTTGCCCCTAAATATTTATCCTAAGGTGTTATGGACTAAGGGAACTACCCTAAGAATTCTCATAATTTTTCTTGGCCAATTAGTCCTTTAATTAAATCTTTTAATTTAAACACTAGGTCATTTTACACATGAAGTAGTATGATTAAGTATCCACTGACCTAGGAAATTTTTCCTGAGATGTATATTGACAAAATATTGCTGCCTACAGAGTTTCATAATTTTCCTTAAATTATTTATTCTCATTTTCTATTTAATATCAATCCCACACAAATTCCATTTTCCAAATGAAGTATAGGCATTATGTACTCAAAACTTCCAGGAAAATTACAGAACTTTTAGGACACTAAATTATGACTATTGGCAGAGTATCATCAACACTTATTGTGAAATGGCCTATAAAATTCCATTATAAGATATTTACCAAAATGCCATTGTATTAATTTAACAACAAACAATGCATCCATTAATTCTGAGAAATTTATGCAAAACTAGTAATAACATTTTATAGTAGTATAATAAATCCCAAATTTTTCAGAGGTATATATCCATCATTTCAAGAATTAACAAGATAAGTGTAAAATGGGGAATTTAGGGTATCTACTCCAAAAGTTCTTCAAAACAGAAATCATATTTTTCCTAAGTCAAATGTGACATTATCTATGTCTTGGCAAAATTGTTTGGATTTGTACTAGAAGAAATCCTATTTTCCAATTTTATTTCCAAAATAGCTATATTTAAAATAAATTCCAATAAATAGAATTTTGATTCCAAAAATTCCATTATTAATTTGAGGGATGAAATTTACCCTAATGAACCACTGTAAATAATTTCATGACCCTTGCATGTCACCATTGGGCTAAATACACCAATTTGCATTTTTGCTATTGGCACACCAAGGCTTAACATAGGCTAGCACATGCAAGTGGATTCTCCCACATGCAGTGAACCCAAGGTGCGGAAATTTTATCATGCACCAAGGATGACCCCACTGACCCACCACCAAAATTTGGGGCTATGGGGAGGAGTAGAGCTCCATATATGTCATTTATTTATATTTTGCTATTTTACCAAAAACTATAGGAAAATGTTCTCTAAAATTCCTAAATTTTGGCAGGAGCTAAGTATGCCCTAATCATGCATGTGTCCAAAATTTGGGGCCATGGTGATCAATAGTTTGACCTAGGCATCCAATTTAATTTCTGCCCTACTCTAGGACCAGTCCTAGGAGAAATGTCCTACAGGACTGTACACTACTCCAAATCACATGTTTAAGGTGGCAAATTAAAGATAAGACCATCAGCTACAATTATCATTAAGATACTAAGTTCTGGAAATGCCTCTAAGAGGCATAAAATTAACATGCAAATGACAGCAAAAACAGGGACAAAAAATTAAATTTTGATGTAGCACGAATCTTAAAGCAGGATGGAGGGCATCTGTTCATCTTCCTCCTCCAGCCAATGGCCGAGATTTGCCCGACCTGGAGCTCACTTTAGGGCCATTTACCGGCTACCCAACCACCTCCCTGGCCGGCCACCACCACCAACACCTCCGTTGAGGTGAGGGCTAACGTTTGGCGGCGACTTGGCCGCCGGAGGCGGCGGTTTCCGGCGAACTTGCACTCCATCAAAAAATCTGAAATTCATGAAAAGCTCACCTTGGATCTGGCTCATTTGAGCCCGATGTCTCGCCTAATAGATCTAGGAAACTAGTACGGGTAGAGGTGAGGTGAAACGGACCTGGATTGGGGCTTGGCGGCGGGTTTGGCGGCGGTTGGCCATGGAAATTTTCCTCTCCGGCGAGCTTGCTCCCGAACCCGATTCTCCACCAAAAGCTTCGATCCAGGTATCGAATTCCACTCCTTTGGACCTTCTGAAGCTAATGGGATGGTTGGTTTTGGCTGATATGGCTTGTATACAGAGATGTCATGATAGGAATTTCGGCCATGAGCTTTGGTTTCTCCTCCTTGGCTCCAAGTGGCATGAAATTGGGTTGGAATGGATGGTAATTGATGTGTGGGTTCAGATCTGTGCTTGGGAAGAGAGGAGGAGGGCCACATGGCCTTCATCCCCATTTTCCCTCTCTTCTCTCTCCTCTTTTTCCCCCAATTTCCCAAACTACCCCCTTGCATGCAATCTCTCTCCAATTTCAGGAGGGTAGGGGCTGTCATTAACCATTAAGGCTGGTCATGGGTCTTGGTTCATGGGCTTAGCCCATTGGAAATGAGCTTGACACTCATTTTCTCTCTTTAGGCCTTATATTGACCAAATTGACTTTTAGGGTTGACTTGGTCAACCATGGTGGGTGAGCTGACCCTACTTGGTGGAAATGAGTCTAGTGGCACCACCCAACTTGGGTTGGGTCAAGGGGGTGCCCAACTTAGGCTAATTAGGCCTATGAGTGTGGGTTTGACCAAATTAAGCCCAAGGTTGACTTTGGTCAATTGGGGTCAAAATGTTGACCCAGTGACATACCCTAGGGTCCACTTAGATTGTCTTTAGGGTTAGGGCAATGTGGTGGGGTCATGGTGTGGCTAGGGTCCCCACTTAGGCTAGTTTGACCTAGTTTGACTAAGGTCTTATAGTGGGCCCCACATGGATACCACCCACTACCTAGGGTCAAACCTAGTTGATCTCCTTAAATCTCACCCCATGCCTAACCCAATCTAAGTTGAGGGGTCCAGAAGTAACATGGGATGTTACAAATTCCAATAAACAAGAAAATAATTTCGTCCCCGAAATTTAAGTTCGGGTCTACGGGGTTCTATTTGCAAGAATCATCAAGAAATTTAAAGACATAACTTAAATGTACCTGATGCGAATAACTCCGGGTGTTGCTCCAGCATCAGATCCCTCGGCTCCCAAGTGTGCTCCTCCCGTCCATGGTTGGACCACAGCACCTTTACAAGAGGGACCTTCTTCTTCCGCAACACTCGGATGGCTGTATCGTCAATCCGGATTGGCTCCAATCTCACTGATCTATCAGGCTCTACCGGTCCGGCTGTAGTAGTAATGTGCTGTTCCGGCCGAAGGAGAGCTCTTCGTAAGGAAGAGACATGAAAGACGTCATGTAATGCACCCAACTCCGGTGGCAGCTGCAGTCGGTAAGCTAAGGGGCCGATCCGCTCCAGGATCAGGTAGGGCCCCATGTATCGTGGACTGAGCTTCTTGTGCCTCCGCACCCGAGAAACACCGTGTACTGGACGTATCTTCAAGAATACCCTGTCTCCAACCTGGAACTCCACCTTCCGGTGCCGAGCATCATAATACTTTGCCTGCCTGCTCTGGGCCTCTAGTAGCCGATCTCTGATCAATCGAATCTGAGCCTCAGTGTCCTCTATATACTCAGATCCAAGAGCCCTGGTATCCACATCCTGAACCCATGATAGCGGTGTCCGGCATCTCCTCCCATAAAGTGCCTCGTATGGAGCCATCCTGATGCTAGCCTGGTGGCTGTTATTATACGAGAACTCAATCAATGGCAGCAGCCTCTCTCAAGGCCTCCCCGTATCCAATATGCATAATTTGAGCAGGTCCTCCATGGTCCGGATGGTCCGCTCGGTCTGTCCGTCGGTCTGCGGGTGGAAGGCGGTACTAAAAGTAAGCCGAGATCCCAAATAAGCATGCACGGCCCTCCACTCGCTCGAAGTGAACCGACCATCACGGTCCGAAACAATAGTCCTGGGGATACCATGATATCTGACGTACTGCTCCACAAATAGTCTCACCAGAACTGCAACTGGGGCATCCTTTCGAACTGGAATAAACCGCGCTACCTTGGTCAATCTGTCCACTATAACCCATATGGAATCATGCCCAGAGTGGGAGCGAGGCAACCCGTGTACAAAGTCCGTAGCAATGTCCTCGAACTTCCACTCTGGAACTGGCAGTGGCTGTAGTAAACCTCCTGGGCTCTTGCATTCCGCCTTCACACGCTGGCAGGTCTCGCAATGGGTCACAAAATCCGTGATCTCCCTCTTCATCCCGGGCCAATACATAGACCTCCGCAAATCTGCCCACATCTTGGTGATGCCGGGGTGCACTGAATATCTCGAGCAATGTGCCTCTCGGAGTATATCATCCCGGATACTGCCCCTTGCTGGTATGTAGATGCGCCCCCGAAATCGAAGAAGATCATCATGTAGCATGTAGTCCTCGACCTTGCCCCTCTCTAAGGCACTGAAAATCGGCTGTAACGCAGCATCCAGCCTCTGATGTGCTCGGATGCGCTCCTGTATATCATCGCCGCTGATCACTGAGCTCAAATACTCTCTATATACAACTGGCTCGGTCTCGGACACCATGGTAATGTGCATGTCCTCCATCATCTGTAGCAGCTCTATAGACATCAATCGGGGCTCCGGTCCAGAAGTGCCGGCCCTCCTGCTCAAGGCATCTGCAACCGTGTTCGCTTTTCCCGGGTGATAGTGGATCTTGTAATCATAATCACAGAGGAACTCCAGCCACCTCCTCTGTCTCAGGTTTAGGTCCTTCTGCGTATCGATATACTTGAGATTCTTGTGATCCGAAAAGATGTCACAATGAATCCCGTATAAGTAATGCCTCCATATCTTTAGGGCGAAAACCACAGCCCCAAGCTCTAGGTCATGTACTGGATAGTTATGCTCATGCTTCTTCAACTGTCTCGAAGCATAAGCAATAACGTGTCCATGCTGCATCAGGACTGCACCCATCCCCTGATAAGAGGCGTCCGTGTAGATCTGGAATCCTTCGCTCCCGGATGGAAGCGCAAGAATGGGGGATGAGATGAGTCGGTTCTTCAACTCCTGAAAAGCTGTTTCACACCGCTCTGACCAAACAAAATTTGTGTCCTTCTTCGTCAAGGACGTGAGGGGGAGTGCTATCCTCGAGAACCCCTCCACGAACTTGCGGTAATAGCCTGCTAGTCCCAAGAAACTGCGGATGTCAGATGCGGTCTTCGGCCGTGGCCAATCCCTCACTGTCTCTATCTTGGCTGGGTCCACTGCTAACCCAGCCCCACTGATCGTGTGCCCCAGGAATGCCACCTCCTGCAACCAGAACTGGCACTTTGAAAATTTTGCGTACATCTGGGTCTCCCTCAGCCTCTGCAAGACCTGTGCCAAGTGCTCCGTATGCTCCTCCTGAGTCCGAGAATAAATAAGGATGTCGTCGATGAATACAATCACGAAGCGGTCTAAGAAAGGCTCAAAAACACGGTTCATTAGACTCATGAATGCAGCAGGAGCATTCGTGAGCCCAAAAGGCATCACCGTGAACTCGTACAATCCATAGCGCGAACTGAATGTCGTCTTCGGTATGTCCTCTTCCCTGATACGGAGCTGATAGTAGCCGGATCGCAAATCTAACTTGGAGAACCAGAATGCTCCCTGTAGCTGGTCAAATAACTCATCTATCCGAGGCAGAGGATAGGTGTTGCGGACCGTCAACCGGTTCAGCTCCCGGTAATCTATACATAATCGCAGTGATCCGTCCTTCTTCTTCACAAAGAGAACTGGCGCTCCCCATGGCGATGAACTAGGCCGCACAAATCCTGACTCGACTAGCTCCTGTAGTTGAGTTCTGAACTCTGCTAACTCCCTGGGAGCCATCCTGTAGGGTGCCCGGGACACCGGCTTCGCTCTCGGTACTAGCTGAATCCTGAAATCCAAATATCTAGCAGGCGGTAGCCCGGGCAATTTCTCCGGGAATACGTCGGCGAAATCCCGAACCACCGGAATATCTGAGATAGTCGCCTCTGTTCCCACCATCTCGAAGCAGACAATATAGACTTCTTCACCCTGCTCATGGGCCTTCACAGCCTGTATAGAAGATAACAGTAGGTGGCAGATAGACTGGATACCTTCAACGATAACATGAGAGTCGCCATGTCTTAGCGTGATCCTCCTGGACGGGCAATCTATCTGGGCATGGTTCCGATGCAACCAGGCCATGCCCAAGATCAAATCAAAGTCCTGCAGCTTCAGAATGGTTGTCGGCGCCTCAAATGCCTTGCCTCCAATCTCGGCCTCCATATCACAATGTGTAGTGGTCCGCAGCTCCGACCCATCGGGTAGACGCACCCTCATCTCTAGTCCAGGGAACCTCTCCACGCCTTCGAGTCCGTCAATGAAGGCCTCGGATACGAACGAGTGTGAAGCACCCGTGTCGAAAAGAGTATGAGCGGGCTTGCCGCTGATCATAACTATGCCTGAGGTTTGTTTATGCGAAAGTTAATTGTTATCCTATAGTTCCAGGTACTATATGTATATCATTGAAATCCAAGAAAATTCATAATTAACTTCAGGTACCTGTGATAACCTCCTCGGGATTCCTCGGCTCTGTGAGGTCCAAGGCGTATATCTGCTCCTGCTCGCGTCTCCTGCCGTGATATCCCCGACCTCGGCCTCGTCCTCGGCCTCGTCCTCGGCCCTGCTGTACTGGGGCCACTGGAGGTGGAGGAGGAGGAGGGGGATGGAATCGGTGCGGGCACTCCGACCTGATGTGCCCGGGCTGGCGGCATCCGTAACAAACCACTTGTCGGTGGCCTCGGTCATCCTGTCTCCTCGGATCATGCATCTGTAGAGGTGGGGGATCCAATGCTGGAGGAGGCCCCTGCTCCTGCCTGAAGTTGGGACGACGACGTCCCCCACCCCTCCTGTATCCGATGGTCCTGCCTCTCTGAGAGCCCCTACTGCTCTCACCTGATGTCGATCCATCAAATGGTCTCTTCCCTCCGGCTCGCACCATCAGCTGGTCAGCCTCCAGCTTCTTCGCCATCTCGATGATCTGCCTGGATGTGCCATGAGAAATGAATAACAGAGCCTGCCTCAAATCATCCCTGAGGCCCCGGTAGAACCTCTTCGCATACCTCCTATCGTCGGTGTCCTGAATCCCCGCGAACCTGGCCAAGTGGGAGAACTCTCTCTGGTACTCTATCACTGATCTAGTCCCCTGCTTGAGGTTCAAAAACCTCTCCTCCAAAGCATCTCTGTCCGTAGCAGAGACGAAGTGCTCCAGAAACACATCGCCAAACTCCTCCCAAGATATCTCTGACAGCTCAAAGTCCGCATAAGTAGACTCCCGGACTGATTTCCACCATCTCTTTGCATGAGCCTCTAGCACAGAGGTGGCTAGGGGTACTGCCTGGCCGACTGGGCAGCTGATGCCCGCTAAGATCTCGTGTATGGCCTCCAGCCATTCTTCCGTCTTCACCGCATCCTCTGTCCCACGGTACGTCGGTGGGGACAGGCTCTTGAATGCACTCAGCCAGCTCGACCCCGGATTTGGCTGTGGAGTCGGGACTTGCTGGGCTCTAAAGGCATCCAAAATCGCCGTCAGGGTCTGCCCCATCTCCGTATGTAGGAATGGAGTGGCAGCTGGAGGGGGAGGAGCCACATTTTGCGGCGCTGCGACCTGTGGAGGTTGCATAAAGGTAAGGTTAAAGCAAAGTTGGCCTAAAATATTGTACTTTGTGGACCATTTATGTGACTTTACACATGGGCACACCACTGCTTCCGCTGCATAGTTTGTCCGCAAACTAATGCTGGGGCGGGGGTGGTCCCATGTTGTGGACTTCTTTCTCATATGATCGTTGTTCAAGTGATACCAGTTTGTAAGACCCCCCCTCCCCCTTACCAAGGAGGGCTACCGGATCTTATGCCCAGAACCGCCGTCTTACGGTGGCACTAACTCACGGGTTAGTCGACACCGCAACACGCCGATTCTGCCGGCTAGTACGATCATTAACCTGTAGGCCAATATGAGAAGAAAGAAGTAAACTGTATATGAAAAACTATCAGTCCACAAGTCACATAGTACAATCATGTAAAAGAAATGAATAGTACATCACAATAGTCCACAATAGAGTACAAATGAAAGAGTAAAAAGGGCTTATGCCCAGTACATCAAAACTCTTTCTCACAAAATCATAAATGCGGAAGCTATGCTAGAACATCAGATCTCGTCCCACCTGAGGACGCACAGTAGTGGTAGTAGTCTGCTGAAGCGGTATCTGCTCCTCATGTCCTGCCTCCTCGACGTGCTGGTGCTCCATCTCCACGGGCTCCTAAAAATAGTTGGTCACCGACCATTAGTCAAAAAGACTAAGTCGTTTCCTCCGCACCTCGCCCCGCAGCTCCTAGGCACCGAGCGGGAGGACGAAGCGGAGGACAACAAGGGTAGCAAAGTGGAAGCAGGTGACAATATCTAACTAGAGCTGTAATAAGTAATGTAATCCTACTCTAGCAGTTCTAAGTATGGTACAAGTAACAAGTAAGAGCAGTGCAGTAAAGGAAAGTAAAGAAACAGTAGTATGAACAAGTAAATAAGCTAAGCTACCACTATGCTATCATCACAAACGTACCCTAACTTATATAAATGCCCATACAAATATATAAGTTAGGGTTTCCAGGAAATTTAACTTATCATATAAAAGAGCCCATACTAATTTATATGATAAAGATCTATGAAGCGTATGACCTAATATGAATGAATGATATGATGCAATTTTATGCGCAGGCAAGTGCAACTCACACACAACGACTCTGTGATCACAGACCTTTAGTTCCCACTTTTTGAGAGCTAGCATCACTCTCGGGTACCACCGCTGTGGCTACGGCAGCAGCGGAGCGGGCGTCTCCGCTTCTAGACCGGTATGCACACTACCAAGCCTTAGACCCCTCTCATACGCCTCTGTACACGTCCAAGGTGCACTCTAGAGTCTCGCGTACGTACTTTGCTGACAAACCCGTCAGTCTTGTTGGGTCGGATGTGTGTTATCGGGGGTCGTCCTCCAGACCGCAGTGTAAAACAACCCACTGGCCCCTCTAACTCCCACAACCGCCTGGTGCACCGTACTGCCATCGGTGTGATGAACGGCCAGTACCGCATGCCCCGCCACGATATTTATGCACATGCAAGTAATTCATACCGAGCCTCCCGCTCGCAGGACCAAAACCCGTCCTGAATCCCTCAAACCCAAACCCGGTGAGAACACACATTAGTGCCTTTATGCCAACTCCCTCAAACCCCAAAACGGGTGAGCATATATCATGAATCTCTCCAACCCCACACGGGCGAGAAGGTACCTCAATGTCCTAACCTATTAAACTACTCTTGTCTACGGTTTATTACACTTAGAGATTTAAGGTTAATCCCAGGACTGCCCCCGGTATTCCCTGTGAAGGGCTCTCAAGTGGCACTAGGAACTGTGTTGGGATTACGCCCAGCGTTCCCTTTCGCAAGGATATTTATTTTAGTTGATGACTACCCATGTATCTCCCCAGCTCTCCTTATTGCTTTAGTACAACCTAGTGACTTAAGGCGTTACCGGGAAGCCGTCGGTCTTCCGCCGACTCCCACTCCAGTTGCTAACTAAGACTTGCACTTTTGATCCCTCACTAAGGCAACTCTACCCACCAGGGTTACTCATGTTGAACTCTTTTATTTCATCTGATAATCAATCCCCTGGTACCCCTAAGGCAAGACCTGTTTGTGTTATATGCAGACCATGACCTATGATTACCCTGAAAATGTGATCTTCCAAACCTTAAGGTATCTTGCCCTTAAATATTTATCCTAAGGTGTTATGGACTAAGGGAACTACCCTAAGAATTCTCATAATTTTTCTTGGCCAATTAGTCCTTTAATTAAATCTTTTAATTTAAACACTAGGTCATTTTACACATGAAGTAGTATGATTAAGTATCCACTGACCTAGGAAATTTTTCCTGAGATGTATATTGACAAAATATTGCTGCCTACAGAGTTTCATAATTTTCCTTAAATTATTTATTCTCATTTTCTATTTAATATCAATCCCACACAAATTCCATTTTCCAAATGAAGTATAGACATTATGTACTCAAAACTTCCAGGAAAATTATAGAACTTTTAGGACACTAAATTATGACTATTGGCAGAGTATCATCAACACTTATTGTGAAATGGCCTATAAAATTACATTATAAGATATTTACCAAAATGCCATTGTATTAATTTAACAACAAACAATGCATCCATTAATTCTGAGAAATTTATGCAAAACTAGTAATAACATTTTATAGTAGTATAATAAATCCCAAATTTTTCAGAGGTATATATCCATCATTTCAAGAATTAACAAGATAAGGGTAAAATGAGGAATTTAGGGTATCTACTCCAAAAGTTCTTCAAAACAGAGAAATCATATTTTTCCTAAGTCAAATGTGACATTATCTATGCCTTGGCAAAATTGTTTGGATTTGTACTAGAAGAAATCCTATTTTCCAATTTTATTTCCAAAATAGCTATATTTAAAATAAATTCCAATAAATAGAATTTTGATTCCAAAAATTCCATTATTAATTTGAGGGATGAAATTTACCCTAATGAACCACTGCAAATAATTTCATGACCCTTGCATGTCACCATTGGGCTAAATACACCAATTTGCATTTTTGCTATTGGCACACCAAGGCTTAACATAGGCTAGCACATGCAAGTGGATTCTCCAACATGCAGTGAACCCAAGGTGCTGAAAATTTTATCATGCACAAAGGATGACCCCACTGACCCACCACCAAAATTTGGGGCTATGGGGAGGAGTAGAGCTCCATATATGTCATTTATTTATATTTTGCTATTTTACCAAAAACTATAGGAAAATGTTCTCTAAAAATTCCTAAATTTTGGCAGGAGCTAAGTATGCCCTAATCATGCATGTGTCCAAAATTTGGGGCCATGGTGATCAATAGTTTGACCTAGACATCCAATTTAATTTCTGCCCTACTCTAGGACCAGTCCTAGGAGAAATGTCCTACAGGACTGTACACTACTCCAAATCACATGTTTAAGGTGGCAAATTAAAGATATGACCATCAGCTACAATTATCATTAAGATACTAAGTTCTGGAAATGCCTCTAAGAGGCCTAAAATTAACATGCAAATGACAGCAAAAACAGGGACAAAAAATTAAATTTTGATGTAGCACGAATCTTAAAGCAGGATGGAGGGCATCTGTTCATCTTCCTCCTCCAGCCAATGGCCGAGATTTGCCCGACCTGGAGCTCACTTTAGGGCCATTTACCGGCTACCCAACCACCTCCCTGGCCGGCCACCACCACCAACACCTCCGTTGAGGTGAGGGCTAACGTTTGGCGGCGACTTGGCCGCCGGAGGCGGCGGTTTCCGGCGAACTTGCACTCCATCAAAAAATCTGAAATTCATGAAAAGCTCACCTTGGATCTGGCTCATTTGAGCCCGATGTCTCGCCTATTAGATCTAGAAAACTAGTACGGGTAGAGGTGAGGTGAAACGGACCTGGATTGGGGCTTGGCGGCGGGTTTGGCGGCGGTTGGCCATGGAAATTTTCCTCTCCGGCGAGCTTGCTCCCGAACCCGATTCTCCACCAAAAGCTTCGATCCAGGTATCGAATTCCACTCCTTTGGACCTTCTGAAGCTAATGAGATGGTTGGTTTTGGCTGATATGGCTTGTATACAGAGATGCCATGATAGGAATTTCGGCCATGAGCTTTGGTTTCTCCTCCTTGGCTCCAAGTGGCATGAAATTGGGTTGGAATGGATGGTAATTGATGTGTGGGTTCAGATCTGTGCTTGGGAAGAGAGGAGGAGGGCCACATGGCCTTCATCCCCATTTTCCCTCTCTTCTCTCTCCTCTTTTTCCCCCAATTTCCCAAACTACCCCCTTGCATGCAATCTCTCTCCAATTTCAGGAGGGTAGGGGCTGTCATTAACCATTAAGGCTGGTCATGGGTCTTGGTTCATGGGCTTAGCCCATTGGAAATGAGCTTGACACTCATTTTCTCTCTTTAGGCCTTATATTGACCAAATTGACTTTTAGGGTTGACTTGGTCAACCATGGTGGGTGAGCTGACCCTACTTGGTGGAAATGGGTCTAGTGGCACCACCCAACTTGGGTTGGGTCAAGGGGGTGCCCAACTTAGGCTAATTAGGCCTATGAGTGTGGGTTTGACCAAATTAAGCCCAAGGTTGACTTTGGTCAATTGGGGTCAAAATGTTGACCCAGTGACATACCCTAGGGTCCACTTAGATTGTCTTTAGGGTTAGGGCAATGTGGTGGGGTCATGGTGTGGCTAGGGTCCCCACTTAGGCTAGTTTGACCTAGTTTGACTAAGGTCTTATAGTGGGCCCCACATGGCTACCACCCACTACCTAGGGTCAAACCTAGTTGATCTCCTTAAATCTCACCCCATGCCTAACCCAATCTAAGTTGAGGGGTCCAGAAGTAACATGGGATGTTACAGTTGGTCTCCTAGAGGATTCCTTAACCATGTGTGGAAGAGTGCAAGTCCCGTGACAGCAACAATAACAGGGACCGACAGAAGACCACTGCGCTCCTAATAACACCTTAAGTCTTTAGGGTCGTTCTAAAGTAATACGAGAGTTGGGGTATAAATCCTGGGTAGACACCAATAAAAGTAATTATCCTTGAGAAAGGGAATTTTGGGCGTAATCTCATCGTAGTTCCTAGTGCCCCCGAGAGCCCTTCACCGGGTATATCCTGGGCAGTCCTGGGATTAACCTTAAACCGCTAAGTATAATAACCCGTAGACAAGAGTAGTCTATTAGGTTAGGACATTGTGATTCATTCTCACCATTGACGGGTTTGAGGGCATTGGAATAAAGGCACTAATGTGCATTCTCACCCGTGTAGTGTTGGAGGATTGTGATAAATGCTCACCCGTGTAGGGTTGGAGGGATTGTGATAAATGCTCACCCGTGTAGGGTTGGAGGGATTGTGATAAATGCTCACCCGTGTAGGGTTGGAGGGATTGTGATAAATGCTCACCCGTGTAGGGTTTAAGGGATTCAGGACGAGTTGGTCCTGCGAGCTGGAGGCTCGCAATGAAATACTTGCATGTGCATAAATTTAGTGGCGGGGCATGCGGTACTGGCCGTTGGTCACACTGATGGCAGTACGGTGCACCAGGCGGGTGTGAGGGTTAGAGGGGCCAGTGGATTGTTTTTACACTGCGGTCTGGAGGACGACCCCCGATAACGCACACCTGACCCAACAAGACTGACGGGTTGTCAGCAAAGTACGTACGCAGAGACTCTAGAGTGCACCTTGGACGTGTACAAAGGCGTATGAGAGGGGTCTAAGGTTTGGTAGTGTGCATACCGACCTAGAAGTGGAGATGCCCATTCTGCTGCTGCCGTAGCCACAGCGGTGGTACCCGAGGGTGATGCTAGCTCTCAAAAAGTGGGAATTAAAGGTCTGTGATCACAGAGTCGTTGTGTGTGAGTTGCACTTGCCTGTGCATAAATTGCATCATAACATTCATTCATATTAGGTCATACGCTTCATAGATCCTTATCATATAAATTAGTACGGGCTTTTTATATGATAAGTTAAATTTCCTGGAAACCGTAACTTATAAATTTGTACGGGCATTTTTATAAGTTAAGGTACTTTTGTGATGGTAGATAGCTTTACCTTTCAACTTTACTTTACTTTTCTGCTCTTACTTTCTGTTCTTTACTTCTTTTACTAGTACTGCACTTTACTTACTTGTACAATATACTTAGAACTGTTAGAGTAGAATAATAATATCCATTACAACTGCTAGTTAGTTCATGTCACCTGCTTCCACTTTTGTTACCCCTTGTTGTCCTCCGCTTCGTCCTTCCGCTCGGTGCCTAGGAGCTGCGGGGCGAGGTGCGGAGGAAACGACTTAGTCTTTTTGACTAATGGTCGATGACCATACTATTTTAGGAGCTCGTGGAGATGGAGCACCAGCACGACGAGGAGACGGGACTTGAGGAGCAGATACTACTACCACAGGCTACTACTACTACTGCGCGTCCTCAGGTGGGACGAGATTTGATGTATTAGATTAGCTTCCGCTTTGATTTGAGAGAGAGAGTTGATATGATGTACTGGGCATAAGCTCTTATTACTCTTTCATTTGTACTCATTGTGGACTATGTTTTTGTACTCTTCATTTATATATATGATATGTACTCTGTGACTTGTGGATTTGATATACTGCTATACTTCTTTTTTCTCATATTGGCCTACAGGTTATATGATCGTAATAGCCGGCAGAATCGGCGTGTTGCGGTGTCGACTAACCCGTGCGTTAGTTCCACCGTAAGACGGTGGTTCTGGGCATAAGACCCGGGATCCCTCCTTGGTAAGGGGAGGGGGGTCTTACACTTTGTCCTTGAAGCATCCGGGGCATGCACATAGCAAGTTGATCCAAACACCTGAAGGTGTTCCATTCTTGGCTTCTCATTCAGCAACATCTCGAGAGAAGACTTCATGTTGATCGGACTAAGAGGCATCCGATTGATGACATACGTTGCGCAAACCATTCCTTACGCCCAGAAGGACCTGGGAATGTCATTTGCATGAAGACAGCATTTGCAAGTCTCCGTCAAGTGACAGATCTTCCTCTTCGCTACTCGATTTTGTTGTGTAGTATGCGCACAGGTAAGCTCTCTCTGGATCCCGTGCATCCTGCAGAAGTTAGAGAATTCGGAAGAGACAAACTCACCACCGTTGTCAGATCTGAACTTCTTGATCCGCAGCCCAAGCCGGTCCTCCACCAGCTCCTTGAACTCCACAAATAAATGGAAAGCTTCTGACTTCTCCTTCAAGAAATATACCCAAGTATATCTTGAGTAATCATCAATCAAAACAAGCATGTATTTTCTCCCACCAAGGCTAGCAGTGACGGTTGGCCCCATTAGATCACCATGGATGCACTTCAATGGTGCTTTGCTCCTTGTTTGTGACTTGTCAAAAGGAAGGCGATGAGCCTTACCATACTGACATCATGCACAAACATGACCATCGCTAAAGGATGATAGCTTAGGCAAGCCTTTTGTAACAACCCCATCCGTTCATATGGTATATTCTAGAAGGTCCGATCGGGGCCCCACAGTATATATCACAAAACAGGCGGTGAAGGTACATGATGATACCAGAGTAGCACATCGCACCTATCACAAAGCATTCTAGCGGAAGCCTATACTACAACTTGAACTCCACCAGTGAATGTCCAACATATAACACAACCCACGTTGTATATATATATCATCCATAGGAATGTCTTGCAAGAGTACAAAAGATGGCCTTATGGCCTTACATTGCATTCACACAGTGGCTTTAACATTGGCGCGCAGACCGGCCACAAGAAAAGAAAACATAACAACATTTCCAAATAACCTTCGAGGGCTAGTAGCAGTAGCAGCAACAGCAGCAGGAACATCAGCCTTTATGCGTCCCGCTTGGCTCTCCAGCACCTGTACAGGGATAATCCACACAGTGGTGGCAAACAGAAGCAACGGTCAGCGTTCAGCTGACCAAATTATAACGACTCTACCCCTTTTCTCGGGGCAGCGGTATTCTTCCCTGCAGGCATATCATATCACAAGCATGACAATATATCTCATATAATGTGCTTTCACTCACACATGCCATCACAATCGTTCGCCACCCGGCCCAACGGTCCGTGCACTCAGGGCACATTCTTGGTGTTTTGGCAAATCACATGCCCACCACCATATCAGGGTCATCACCCAACGACAACTTACTTGAGCATTTACTCCATGGCGTGTAGCCGGAGTTCTAGTCTTACTACACCGGGATGGCCCGTAGCCCCCCATTGTGTCATGGCGCGCAGGCCTAAGACTCTTGATATGCGCTCCAACAGACCGAACCTTTTGGTCTCACGTCAGACGGACATAGCGCAGGTCGGATCCTCCACCCCCCGTTGCTCAAATCGCCTTGCCTTCTCCGAGTACAGCGTACTCATGGCTTAATCAAAGGCGCGGGTCGGTCTCACCAATCCTGTTCTTGGCACACAGCCTGGGTATTTCCCTATACCCATTTCCTTATCACAACAACGGGTCTTTCCTGGGCATCCCAGTACTTCATGTTACTCTCTTCACAGGTGGACACCGCAAAATCACAAATGTCAGGGGTCTTTCCTGGCTACCATGTCAGTACTTCCTGTTACTCGCTTCACAGGTGGACACCCTACGACATCAAACATCACAAAGGGCCTTTCCTGGTCACACCAGTACTTCCTGTGCCTCATTCATAGGTCGGACCCAAAAACATAACACGAATATTTTCCCGGGCTACCACTCCAGTACTTCCTGCTACTCCTTTTCACAGGCATAACCCGTTGACTCCTTAAACTACACGTTTATCACGGAGTCTTCTCCAGTTCGTATGCAACATCACCAATCCAGACCAACCTGTCCAGATGGGCTTCACACAGCATGCCTATTTTGTACTCCAATTCTGGATCTATATACCAACAAAGGGGATTGCATGAATCACCCAAAAGACTCCCAAAACAGCCACCTCTTGGTGGGGGAATCACAATTATATGTCAAAAGGAAGCATTCACATGGCTAGGAAGAAAAGTCGTTACCCTTGAAGCCCTCTTTGGTGCCATAAGCTCCAAGCTAGCTTGAACGAATCACAAGACCTTTTCCTCCGCAACGTAGGCCTCAGAACGCAGCTTGATAGTCTCAAGCTCCACTAGCACAGCCCTTCTTCTTCTTCCTTCTTCTTCCTCTCCCTTTCTCTCTTTAACTTGTAGAAAGATGAAGGCTTAAGCAAAATGAGAATATGTTCTCAGTTTTCGGCCTTTAGGAAAAGAGGAAAGAAGATTAGCCTTTGGATCCAGGCTGACGGAATGGACGGCCATAAAAATGCCAGAAAAGCTGATTTTTGCCTGACACGGCCTGTGACACGCCAGTGTCCCAGGCCGTGTGCCTCAGGCGGTGGGCAACCGACTTATCCAAACCAGTGACATGCCCATGGGGCACGCCCGTGTCATGGGCAGTGTTACCCAACACGCCTGCAGACACGCTCGTGTCTATGGTCGTGTTCATCGGCGAAAATAATCCCAAAATCGCTCGAGACTCAGACGGCCTGTGACACGCCCGTGTTCCAGGTCATGTGCCCAAACACGGCACTAAGACACTCCCTAGTGCAAAAATTCATCGGGCTAAGATCGTCGACCCAAAGGGACATGCCCTGTGACACGCCCGTGTCACAGGCCGTGTTCACCCACTTCTCGACACTCGACGACCACATCTCGACACTCGACGATCGTCGAGCAAAATTCATCAAGCACACGACACGGCCTGGGACACGCCCGTGTCCTTGCCCGTTGTTGGGTACATTGGCTAAATGTACCTGATTTGAAGAAGCCTCACCCAACTCAATGATATACATCATAATGTATTTGATGTATGTTGAGTTTACTTGTGCAGGTTAAGTAATCACTGGACTGAAGCAAAAAGTTTCTAAGTCCATGTGTCGACACCCAGAGGGAAAGTGTCGACACTTAAGAAAGCTTGTGTCGACACCCAGACAAGCAGTGTCGACACTTGGAGTCATTGTGTCGACACCTGGGATGCAAAGTCGACACCAGACAGAAAGTGTCGACACTTGGAGCTGTGTCGACACTCTGTGAAGAAAAGTGCAGACAGAAAGTGTCGACACAAGGAGCTGTGTCGACACCCAGTGAAGGTGTGTCTACACCAGAAAGTGTCGACACTTGGAGCTGTGTCGACACTCAGCAAAAGTCTGCAGAGACTAAGTTAAAGTGTCGACACTCAGAACAATGTGTCGACACTCAACAGAAGAGTCAGCACTTGAAGTATGTGTCGACACCCAGCACAATGTGTCGACACTCAGCTAAAGACTCTACACTTGAAGAAAGTGTCGACACAAGGAGCTGTGTCGACACTTAGCAAAGATCAGAAAGATCAACAAAATTATTCTAAGTACAAGTGTCGACACTAAGGGAATGTGTCGACACTCAGCTGAAGTCTCAACAAGAAGAAGGTGTGTCGACACAAGGAGCTGTGTCGACACGCAACAAGTATCAACATAGAAGACTATGTGTCGACACCAAGAAGTAGTGTCGACACTTGACAAATTCAACACAAGAAGTTGTGTCGACATAAAGGTGATGTGTCGACACTTAGAAGAATTCTGTACAGATAGAAGATCAAGTACTTGTGTCGACACTCAATTTCAGTGTCGACACCTGAAGAAGAATCTGTGTCGAGACATACAAGGAGTTGTGTCGACACCTTATAGACTTGTGTCGACACTTACACAGCATGTGTCGACACTTGGTCTATAAGTGTCGACACTTAAAGACAGAAAGTCTCGACACTTTCAGACAGTTAGAGATTTTCAAGAAATGACTGGATGACTTGACAGCTGCCGTTCCAGCCGGTCTACAGCACCTGTCAGAGATATCAGAAGTCAGTTATGGACCGGACCAGCTGGTTACCATGAAGAAGGCCTATAAATAGGCTCATACAGTTTACAGAAACAGAGTTGTTGAAGTTGATCACATTGTTGAGAACAAGTTATTAAAGTGGTACATAGAGTATCAACACAAGAAGATCTTGCAGTCCAAGTGCAGATCTAAGAAGTTGGAGAGTGAGGCTTCATCCAAGAAATCAGCCTCTGGAACTAGGCTGAGAAGAAGGATTCAGATTCATTCTGGATCTTAAGTGGCAGAGGTCAAGGAACTACTGCAGGAGGATTCAGTCTTATTCAGTTCTACTCAAGAAGCTTTGAAGAAAGCTAAGTCAGATTGAATCCAGCTGAGTTCTTCCAAGAACTCATCAAGAAACTCTCAACTCCCATCTTTTTTTTCTGAGTTGTTGAGTTAATATTTGTAATACATTTTTAACTTGTAGGATCCTTTGGATCTGAGTGAATTGTAAGCCAATAATTATAAAGGCTGAGGGTAGGGCTTGAGAGCCTGAGTGTAGGAGATTGAGATCTCTGAGTGTAGGCCTTGTTGGCTGAGTGTAGGCCTTGGTTGGCTGAGTGTAGGCCTTGATTGGTTGAGTGTAGGCCTTGATTGGCTGAGTGTAGGCTTTGGGATAAAGCTGAGTTGTAAGGCTTTAGGCCTGAGGTGTAGGAACCAATTTGGGTTCTGAGACAGTGGAGGAGTTTGGCCAAATATAGTACACTGCTAGATAGGCGAAGGGGGAAAGTGGATGTACCCATATCTTGGGGAACCACTATAAACCACTGTGTATGTTGTGCTGTGCTGTGATTGTTGCTGTGCATGCTGTGTGTTTGCTGTGATAATATAGTTAGTATTCTGTGATATAACTGATTGCTGTCATTTAAGTTTAAAAAGGATTAGGTCACCTATTCACCCCTCCCCCCTCTAGGTGTTTAGGTACCATATCTTTCAAGTGGTATCAGAGCGAGGTTCCTCAAAAAGGACTAACAGTCTGAGGAGATCCTGTTTGACAGATTCAGTGTAAGGCAAAACACAGATTCAAGAAATTCAAGAAAATCAAGAAACATGGGTTTCTCTGAGAATCACAAGGAATTGGGTTCCATGAAATTACCCATATGCAGGAAAGAGATCTTTGGGATCTGGAAGGAAAGGGTAAGGCTGTTTATGGAGGCCTCAGACCCTAGAATCTACATCACAGTAAAGGAAGGGCCTTATGTGCCCATGAAGATTTCAGTTTTAGATGCAAATCAGAGAACTCCAAAGGATTTCTCTGAGATGACTAAGGATGAGATTGTCCTAGCCACAATGGACAAGAGGGCACAGAACATAATAGTGAGTGTCATTGATGATGCAACTTTTCAGAATCTTATACACTATAAGACAGCCAAAGAGATGTGGGACACTCTTATAGTGTATATGGAAGGATCTGAAGAAGTCAGACAAGATAGAAAATCCTTGCTAAATCAGGAGTATGAGAGTTTTAGACAAGGTAAAGGTGATAGCATAACTGAGTGCTACAAGAAGTTCTACAGAATAGTTAATGAACTCATGTCTTATGGAAGAGAGTTCAGTAACTATGAACTAAATGACAAGTTCCTAAGGTCCCTAACCAAATATTGGGACACAAAGATCTGTGCCATTAGAGAAATGGCTAAGTTGAGAGAAATTCCTCCTCTTACACTGTTTGGCAAGTTGTTGTCATATGAAATGCAATTGACAGTGAGGAAGGAGGAGGAGAAATCAACAAGGACTAAGCACAAGGAAAGAACTGTTGCTTTCAAGACAGAAGTTCCCAGAAAGTGCAGGAATAAGTCATCAACTCCACCTCCAGAGGTAGTTGAATCAGAATCAGATGAGTCAGTCAGCAAAAAGACTGAGAGCAGTGAAAGTGATGAAGACTTTGCTGCCTTCACTAGACACTTTCAGAAATTCTTGAAGAAGAAACAGTGGAGGTCAAGACCTTCTACTTCAAAGGGAAAGGAAGTTTTTTATCAGGAAAAAAAGTTTTCAAAGAAAGACAGGAAGAGGACAAAGTCAAGCAAGGCAACTGGATCTAAGATAGTGTGCTATTGCTGCAATAGACAGGGCCATGTTATTACAGATTGTCCAGAGAAGAGAAAGGAATCTAGTGACAGGAAAAAGGCTCACTTCAAAGGCAAAAAAGAGAAGTCTTTTGTTGCCAAGAAGGAGAAGACTCTATCAGATATCTCTTCTTCAGAAACTGAGTCTGAGGCTGAAGCCTACATAGGGCTGTTTGCTGAAGAAGAAGAGGAAGAATTCATGCAGTTAATGGAGTCTATTTATGAACAAGAAGATAGTCAATGCCAAGGGCTAATGGCTTTGACAGAGAGTGCCAAAATCCTGGAGCAGCCAGGACCCAGTAAGGTACAAGGCTCAAGTTCAAGTTCAGTTTCTTGTTCTAGTTCAGATTCAGATTCTTCTTCATCAAGTGATGAGAATGTATCTGAGTCTGGGATGATATTCATCAGCTTATACATGAATATAAAGTGCTGTTGCAAGCTTACAAGAAAAGCAAGTCCCTAGCCAAAAGTCAGGCAAAGGAAATTGCTGATCTTAAAGCTGCTGCAACAGATTTTGAGAAGCAATTTGATCAAAAGCTGAATGAGATAGCCAGACTGAAACACATAACAGTGATTCAGATGTGGACTATCACCTTTAAGAATGATCAAATCAAGGGTCTGAAGATAAATCTTCAGAAAGAGAGAGATCTTGTTGCTAGGTTTTCTAAACCTAAGTCAGTGCTACCTTTAATTGATGAATTTGTTCATCATAAAGGCAAGGCTGGACTGGGCTTTATTAGACCTGCAGGGACTGAGCACTCCAAGTCTAAGTCCAAGGGCAAAGCCCCAACATTCAACAAGCCTGCTGTAGACAAGTCAGCCAAGGCAGTACCTAAGCAAAGGTACAATAAGTTTGAATGTTGGTTGTGGCAAAGTTGGCCATTTTGCAGTGGACTGTTGGCACAATGCTAGTGCCAAAGTGAGTACCAAACTACATGTTGGAAAGCCAGTAGATAGCTTTGTCAGATTGCAGACTAACAAGTACCAAGGACCCAAGAATTCTTTGGGTTCTAAGGTTCATTAATCTGTTTTGCAGGTGAGTCCAAGTGTCCATACCCCAACATGGTACTTGTACAGTGGATGTTCCAGACATATGACTGGAACTAGAAGATTACTAAAGGACTACATTCCAGTAAAAGATGGTCCAAAAGTAACCTTTGGTGGTTCTGAAAAAGGAATCATCAAAGGATTTGGTAACATTTCTACAAACTTAGTTACCATTACTCAAGTGGCTTATGTTAAAGGGTTGAAACACAATCTAATAAGTATAAGTCAATTAAGTGATGTAGGGTATGACATCTCATTTGTCAAAAATGGTTGTCATATCAAGAGGTCAAGTGATCAAGAGATCATTTTGACAGGTTATATGAAGAGGAATGTCTACTGCCTAGACATTATGGTTGAGAACAATGGTTCTCCAGTTTGTCTTGTAGCTGATGAGACAGTCTCTCATTGTGTCAAATGGCACAAGAGACTTGCCCATCTTAACTACAAGACTATTAGCAAACTCTTTAGCAAAGAGTTAGTGAGGAATGATCCTCAAGTTAAGTGCGTCAAAGATGGTATTTGCTCAGCTTGTCAAAAGGGCAAGCAGACTAAATCCACCTTTAGAAGCATAGAAAACAAAGATGCTGTGAGGTGTTTGTACCTCTTGCATATGGATCTCTTTGGTCCAATGCCAGTTCACAGCTTAGGTAGGAAGGTCTATACCTTTGTAGTTGTAGATGACTACTCAAGGTTTTCCTGGGTGTTCTTCTTAAGACAGAAATCTGAAACACATAGTGTCTTCTATAGCTTTGTCAAGCAAATTCAGAATGAACTAAATAGTACAGTGGTCAAAATTAGAAGTGACCATGGTACTGAATTTCAGTCTGATACCATGACAAAACTATGTGAAGACTTTGAGATATTTCAAGAATTCTCTTCACCTAGAACACTTCAGCAAAATGGCATTGCTGAGAGGAAGAATAGAACCTTGATAGAGGCTGGTAGGACCCTATTAAGTGATACATCACTGCCAGAGTATTTCTGGGCTGAAGCAGTTAACATTGCATGCCATGTTATAAATAGGGCCACCATCACTAAAGGGCTAAACAAGACCCCCATGAATTTGTGAAAGGCAGGAAACCAAACCTATCCTACTTCAGGATCTTTGGTTGCAAATGCTTCATACTTAACAATGGAGAAGTCTTACTTAACTAAGTTTGCTGCCAAGTCCCAAGAGGGAATTTTTGTTGGGTACAACAATAATAGTAAGGCTTATAGAGTCTACAACTTGACTACACAAGTTGTAGAAGAATCAGTGCATGTAGTTTTTGATGAGACTAAACTTATTAATAATGAATTGTCTAGTAGTGTATGCAGCCCCACAGGTTTGACAAAGAAAATGGACAAGCTTACTATAGAAGAAATGCCTGCTGCAAGACAGCAAGTAGAAGACAGTAGCTGTTGTCCAGGGGGAGAACTACATGTGCCAATTGCTGAAGAAATCCAAGGTATACAGCATGATGCAGATGCTGAAGTGGTTCAACCAGAAGTTAGGATGCCTCCAGCCCACAGGCATCTTAGAGATCATCCAGTAGAGCTGATTATTGGAGATCCAAGACAAGGAGTTCAAACCAGGAGTAGAAACATGAATGCAACAATCTACTCCAGCTTTCTGTCACAAGTTGAACCTAAGAAGTTTGAAGAAGCAATACAAGATCCACAATGGACTGAAGCAATGCAAGAAGAGCTTAATCAGTTCAAGAGGTGCAAGGTCTGGGAACTTGTTCCTAAACCTAAAGACCACAATGTAATAGGAACTAAGTGGATCTACAGGAATAAGATGGATGAACAAGGGGTCATCATTAAGAATAAGGCTAGACTGGTTGCTAAAGGATATAGGCAAGAAGAAGGTATTGATTTTGATCAAACCTTTGCTCCAGTAGCCAGACTGGAAGCCATAAGAATGTTCTTGGCCTATGCAACCTATCAAGGATTCAAGGTTTACCAAATGGATGTCAAGTCAGCATTCCTAAATGGTAATCTTAAAGAAGAAGTCTATGTGGAACAGCCTTCAGGTTTTGTTGATCCAACTCTACCTCATCATGTCTATAGACTTAGGAAAGCTTTATATGGGTTAAAGCAAGCCCCTAGGGCTTGGTATGAAACCCTATCTAGTTTCCTCATTGAGAACAAGTTCTCAAGGGGGAAAATAGATAAGACTCTATTCCTTAGGGAATCTAGAGGCAAAGTAATACTAGTCCAAATATATGTAGATGACATTATATTTGGGTCTACTGAAAGCAGCCTTTGCAAAAAGTTTGCTAAACTGATGCAAGGTCAGTTTGAGATGAGTAGTATGAGAGAGCTGAAGTTTTTCTTGGGTCTCCAAGTTAAACAAACTGAAAGTGGTTTATCCATATGTCAGTCCAAGTTCACCCTCGAACTCATAAGGAAGTATGGTATGGATTCATCCAGTACCATGAAGACTCCTATGGGGTCAAGTATGTCTCTTAGCAAGGATGATGCAGAAAAACCTGTAGATGAAACCTTGTATAGAGGGATAGTTGGCTCCCTATTATACTTGACTGCTAGTAGACCTGACATCATGTATGCTACATGTGTTTGTGCCAGGTATCAAGCCTGCCCTAAAGAGTCTCATTTGACAGCAGTCAAAAGAATATTGAGATATCTAAAGGGCACTCCCTATCTAGGCCTCTGGTACCCTAGGAATGGAGATTTTGATCTAACAGGTTATTCAGATGCAGACTTTGCAGGATGCAAAGAAGATAGAAAAAGCACTACTGGAACCTGTCAATTCCTAGGTGGGAGACTAATTTCATGGAGTAGCAAGAAGCAAACCAGTGTGACTATCTCCACTGTAGAGTCAGAGTATGTGGCTGTAGGAAGTTGCTGTACTCAACTTCTGTGGATACAACATCAGCTAGAGGGCTATGGATTTCAGGTAAGTAGAACTTCACTTTTCTGTGATTCTACAAGTGCTATTTCAATAGCTAATAACCTTGTATCTCATAGTAGAACTAAACATATTGAAATTAAATATCATTTTCTTAGGGAGCATGTAGAAAGAGAAGATATTTTACTTGAATATGTTAAAACTGATAATCAAATAGCTGATATGTTTACTAAGCCCCTAGAAGAAGCTAAGTTCAACAGATTCAAAATTGAACTAGGAATGTTAAACTTAGAGTAAGTTTACAGAATTAAAATTGGCTAAGTAAAAAAGTGTCGACACATAGACAAGTCTATGTCGACACAGAATAGTGGTGTCGACACTTCAGGAAAAAGGTGTCGACACATCCAGGATGTTGGTGTCGACACTTCAGAATGTTAGTGTCGACACATGACAAGTAGGTGTCGACACA
Source organism: Platanthera guangdongensis (assembly GCA_039583875.1). Taxonomy (NCBI): domain Eukaryota; kingdom Viridiplantae; phylum Streptophyta; class Magnoliopsida; order Asparagales; family Orchidaceae; genus Platanthera; species Platanthera guangdongensis. The sequence goes on from CM077149.1 coordinate 91,101,043, forward strand.
TCCAATATGGTGTCAACACTTATGTTTTACTCAGAATTTTCTAAGTAAAGTCTCGACAATGTGTCGAGTTATGTTGTGTCGACACATAACCAAGTGTCGACACATAAAATCTGTTGACTAAACTTGTGTCGACACATATGTGTCGAGACATTATAAGTCAGTGTCGACACTTATTGCCAGTGTCGACACATTTTAAGTTAGCTGTCCCGCTTGTTCATCTTCAAAATTAGAAAGGTATAAATAGGGTTCTGTCTTTGTTTGTCGACACGCTTTCAAAGTTTCGAGACCAAAACTACTGTGTCGACACCTCTCTTTTCTAAAGACAAATTCTACAAACCCTAATGGCACCTAAGCTTGAGGAGAACGTTAACGAAGGATATGAGCTTGTGCGCGGCGCCTTCGACGATGCTGATCAAGAAATCAAGGCCGTAGTAACCCTAGTCGCTGATTCTGGGTTAGAGTACTTAGTTTCAGAACCAACTAAGATATGGAAGAAGGAGGTGCTTGAATTCCTTAATGGAGCTGCAGTAGATGAATCTGGATACAGAATCAAATCCAGAGTTCATGGAACTAAGGTCAAGGTTTCACCTAAAAATCTGAGGAATGTGCTCCAGCTACCAAAAACTCAAGATGAAGAAGAAATTACTGCATCCAAGACCAGGGAAGCTCTAACCTGGTGTGGACTTGATCCAAAGATGAAGATAGGATCTGTATTTAACAGGAAAGACATGAATAATCAAGGAAAGTTCATGTCTGAGATTGTTGGAAAAGGTCTTACTCAGTAAGCCAGGAGGGCATGACAGAGTGTCTGCCTCCATGTTCAATATAATGACAAGAATTATCTTTACTCTAAGAACTGATTGGTCAGTGATAGTCTTTGAGAAAATTAAAGAAAGTCTGAAGAAACCCAATCTGGGCAGAATCATTAGTTTATACATAGCTGGTGTGATACCAGAGGTAATGAGTACAGCTGCAGGAAGCAAGATAAACCACATGAGGAAAATGGATCTAAGGATCTTTTCAAGATGGGACAGGGTGTTGTCCAAGGAAATGCCAACCCCAGAGAAGACAATTACTGAGAAAGACACTCCTCCAAAGAAGAAAAGGAAAACAGCTTCTGTGGAACAAGTGTCCACTAGCAGTTCTGGGAGTGAAGAACATGTTGTCTTCACTCCAGATGAGCATGAGGAAGAGCCTGCAGTGAAATCTCCTGCTGCTCAAGAGATTGCTGAGATCCAGGGGGAGCCTCCAGTTGTAGAAGAACCCTCTACACTGGACAGTGAGCAAGCCACCACCATCATACAAGAGGTACTCACTGACCTAAATACTTTAGAATATCTTAAAGAAGATGCTGATTTGTCTGATGTTCCTCAGCAAACTCAGCTGCCTAGTCAAGCTCCAGATGTTGTTATAGTAGACACATCTGGTGTACAAGAAGAGATTCCTGATCCAGTAGTTGAAGAGCACAGAATGTCTCCAGCTTCTTCACCCCCTGAATACACCATGGAAGATTTATTTCTCAATCTAGATCAAGCAGATTTTGACATGGACAAGGATGCTGCTGAAAAAGATCATGTTGCTGTTGAGGGGGAGCAAGTGCAAGTTATGGAAGAACCTTTAAGGCCAGAAAATGAGAAGGCACCTGATGTGCAACCTGACAGACCTCCAAGCCCTAAGGATAGGGTTGACATAGCCAGCACTTCTGCCTCTGAAGATGAGGAGAGTGCTAGGGCAAAGAAGAAGAAATTGTATGTCTTTAAAAGGAGAAGTCAGAGTTATAAGAAAGCTTTCCAATCTATAGCCCCACAGCCTATAGTTCAACAAGCTCCCACTGTTGATTATAGTGCATTAATGATTGCAATGCAGATAAAACTAGATGAACAGAGAAAAGCTATAGAGGCTTATGTGGATGAAGGGCAGAAGTCATTACAATTTGATCTGGCCCAAGATATAAAGTCTATAAGGTTTGAAATGAACGTTAACAAAAAGGAAATGACTGATTGCTTCCACAAAGATGGAAATGCAGTGGTGTATTTGGCAACACACAAAGAGAAGATCAAAGCACAGGTAGATGATATAGCATTGAAACAAGGATATGTTCTTGAAAATCAACTAAGGATGAATGACAACTTGACTGCTTCTCATAATGCTATAGTCACTGAATTGAAGAACAAGGCTGCTGAACCTTCTACATCTTCTGCTACAATTAAAGCTGACTTTGATAAAGCCTTTCAAGAAGAAATTTCTGCTGTTAAGCCTGCAATCCAAGCCTCCCAGAAAGCCATCTCTGAACAACTTCAAAAGCTCAAACCATTCTTCAAAGAGGGAATCAGATACTTGGATAGTCAAATAAGATTTCAAAAGGATGATGTCAGAGATCATATGGCTAGAGAAGTCATAAAGGGGGAGAAGGTTTTAGTCAAAGCTAGCTCTGGCCATGCAAAGTGGATATCAAATTCCATCAGAGCTACACTGGGCTATCCTCCACTCTGTGATGATGACAATGTTGCTGAATCTGGGATTCAAACTGCATATCTTGGAGGTGAGCAACCAGAGGTAGCTCAAGTGATATATCCTCCACCAGATTTTGACATGGTGCAAGCTGACATTCAGCAGATGTATAGCCCAACTGAAGGAAAGTCTAATGTTATTCTGGATAAAGTGGTTCACCCTATTACTGAAGCCATGCAAGAGGCATTACAGAAGGAGGAAGAGACAAGGTTGTCTAAGAAGAGGTTTAGGGAACAAGCAGAACAAAGGCCAGACTTTGAACAGTGGAGCCCTACCTCTAGGAATATAATTTTAACTGCCTGGAAAGCTGCCAAGGACAATACTCATGACAGGAACAAATGGTTTTCTGAAGCAGAATGGAGAAAACATGAGATCAGACAGGAAGCAATAGTTCAGTATAAAAGGAAGGCAAAGATGGGAAAGCTACCTCCTACTGCAGTGGAGTCTAGCAAGTACTTTCCTAAGCCATATCACTATTTTGAGAGGCAGAAGATCAAGGCAGAAGAACTTAAAAAGAAAGATCTAAAAGGCAAGAAGACTGCTGATGCTGAAATTGTTGATGCCCCTGTCAAAGCTCAAGTCCAAGCTGGCAAGGGAATAGTTATCAAGGAACCTGACCAGAAATAGATTAGGAATTTACTTGAAGATTATTGTGTAATCTTTTGAATGTAAAACATTTTTGTGAACTATTGGAAATGTATAAGACAAATGTTAGAACAATATATGATCAATGTAATTCATGTTTGTTCTGTGAATATGTCTATTTCTTAATTGTTCTGTGTTGATGTATGTGTATACATGTGTGATTTATACATGTTATGTTAACCCTGCTGTACTTTATCCTGCTTTACATCACTTTGTAATTTTTAATTATAAATGGTGTATATCATTGACTAAAGGTTATGACTTCTCCAAATAGGGGGAGATTGTTGGGTACATTGGCTAAATGTACCTGATTTGAAGAAGCCTCACCCAACTCAATGATATACATCATAATGTATTTGATGTATGTTGAGTTTACTTGTGCAGGTTAAGTAATCACTGGACTGAAGCAAAAAGTTTCTAAGTCCATGTGTCGACACCCAGAGGGAAAGTGTCGACACTTAAGAAAGCTTGTGTCGACACCCAGACAAGCAGTGTCGACACTTGGAGTCATTGTGTCGACACCTGGGATGTAGAGTCGACACCAGACAGAAAGTGTCGACACTTGGAGCTGTGTCGACACTCAGTGAAGAAAAGTGCAGACAGAAAGTGTCGACACAAGAAGCTGTGTCGACACCCAGTGAAGCTGTGTCTACACCAGAAAGTGTCGACACTTGGAGCTGTGTCGACACTCAGCAAAAGTCTGTAGAGACTAAGTTAAAGTGTCGACACTCAGAACAATGTGTCGACACTCAACAGAAGAGTCAGCACTTGAAGTATGTGTCGACACCCAGCACAATGTGTCGACACTCAGCTAAAGACTCTACACTTGAAGAAAGTGTCGACACAAGGAGCTGTGTCGACACTTAGCAAAGATCAGAAAGATCAACAAAATTATTCTAAGTACAAGTGTCGACACTAAGGGAATGTGTCGACACTCAGCTGAAGTCTCAACAAGAAGAAGTTATGTCGACACAAGGAGCTGTGTCGACACTCAGCAAGTATCAACATAGAAGACTATGTGTCGACACTACTTCTTGGTGTCGACACCAAGAAGTAGTGTCGACACTTGACAAATTCAACACAAGAATTTGTGTCGACACAAAGGTGATGTGTCGACACTTAGAAGAATTCAGTACAGATAGAAGATCAAGTACTTGTGTCGACACTCAATTTCAGTGTCGACACCTGAAGAAGAATCTGTGTCGAGACATATAAGGAGTTGTGTCGACACCTTGTAGACTTGTGTCGACACTTACACAGCATGTGTCGACACTTGGTCTATAAGTGTCGACACTTAAAGACAGAAAGTCTAGACACTTTCAGACAGTTAGAGATTTTCAAGAAATGACTGGATGACTTGACAGCTGCCGTTCCAGCCGGTCTACAGCACCTGTCAGAGATATCAGAAGTCAGTTATGGACCGGACCAGCCGGTTACCATGAAGAAGGCCTATAAATAGGCTCATACAGTTTACAGAAACAGAGTTGTTGAAGTTGATCACATTGTTGAAGAACAAGTTATTAAAGTGGTACATAGAGTATCAACACAAGAAGATCTTGCAGTCCAAGTGCAGATCTAAGAAGTTGGAGAGAGAGGGCTCCATCCAAGAAATCAGCCTCTGGAACTAGGCTGAGAAGAAGGATTCAGATTCATTCTGGATCTTAAGTGGCAGAGGTCAAGGAACTACTGCAGGAGGATTCAGTCTTATTCAGTTCTACTCAAGAAGTTTTGAAGAAAGCTAAGTCAGATTGAATCCAGCTGAGTTCTTCCAAGAACTCATCAAGAAACTCTCAACTCCCCTCTTTTATTTCTGAGTTGTTGAGTTAATATTTGTAATACATTTTTAACTTGTAGGATCCTTTGGATCTGAGTGAATTGTAAGCCTATAATTATAAAGGCTGAGGGTAGGGCTTGAGAGCCTGAGTGTAGGAGATTGAGATCTCTGAGTGTAGGCCTTGTTGGCTGAGTGTAGGCCTTGGTTGGCTGAGTGTAGGCCTTGATTGGTTGAGTGTAGGCCTTGATTGACTGAGTGTAGGCTTTGGGATAAAGCTGAGTTGTAAGGCTTTGGGCCTGAGGTGTAGGAACCAATTTGGGTTCTGAGACAGTGGAGGAGTTTGGCCAAATCTAGTACACTACTAGATAGGCGAAGAGGGAAAGTGGATGTACCCATATCTTGGGGAACCACTATAAACCACTGTGTATGCTGTGCTGTGCTGTGATTGTTGCTGTGCATGCTGTGTGTTTGTTGTGATAATATAGTTAGTATTCTGTGATATAACTGATTGCTGCCATTTAAGTTTAAAAAGGATTAGGTCACCTATTCACCCCCCCTCTAGGTGTTTAGGTACCATATCTTTCACCCGTGTGCCTCCTATCGACACATCGTCGAGCGAAAAACGTCGACTGATCCTCTCGACACTCGACACACGCAGGACACGCCCTGGGACACGCCCGTGTCCCAGGCCGTGTCACCCAAAAATTTGGCCTGCTGAGAAAATCAGGCTGTTACAATCCTCCCCTCCTACAAGAAATTTCGTCCTCGAAATTCAGACACAGGAAAGCAACAAGTAACCAACAATCAAAATGTTATAACATTCAAATTTTTATGTTACAACACAAACCTCTCCACAGATTACAAAAACAGCTCGGGGAACTCTTCTCGCATGGTTTGCTCTCGCTCCCATATCAGTTCTTCACGGCCGCAGTTGTCCCATCGGACTTTCACCATGCTAACCTGTTGGGTACATTGGTTTAAATGTACCTGATTTGAAGAAGCCTCACCCAACTCAATGATATACATCAAAATGTATTTGATGTATTTTGAGTTACTTGTGCAGGTTAAGTATTTGCAGGAATAAAGCAAAAAGTTTCTAAGTCCATGTGTCGACACCCAGAGGGAAAGTGTCGACACTTAAGAAGTCTTGTGTCGACACCCAGACAAGCAGTGTCGACACTTGGAGTTATTGTGTCGACACCAGGGATGCTGAGTCGACACCAGACAGAAAGTGTCGACACAAGGAGCTGCGTCGGCACTCAATGAAAAAAGTGCAGTAAAGCAGTGTCGACACTTAACAGTTGTGTCGACACCCAGTGAAGCTGTGTGTACATCAGAAAGTGTCGACACTTGGAGCTGTGTCGACACTCAGCAAAAGTCAGCAGAGACCAAGTACAAGTGTCGACACTCAGAACAATGTATCGACACTTAGCAGAAGACTCAACACTTGAAGAAAGTGTCGACACAAGGAGCTGTGTCGACACTTAGCAAAGAACAGCAAAGTTCAACAAAATATTCTAAGTACAAGTGTCGACACTATGGAAATGTGTCGACACTCAGCTGAAGTCTCGACAGAAGAAGAAAGTGTCGACACCTAGAGCAATGTGTCGACACTCAACAAGTATCAACACTGAAGACTTTTGTCGACACCAAGAAGCAGTGCCGACACTTAACAGATTCAACACATGAAGATGTGTCGACACAAAGGAGATGTGTCGACACTTAGAAGAATTCAGCAAAATTCTGAAGAACAAGTACTTGTGTCGACACTCAATTTCAGTGTCGACACATGAAGAAGAAGTAGTGTCGAGATAAAGAATCAACAACACAAGGAGTTGTGTCGACACCTTGTAGACTAGTGTCGACACTTAGACAACATGTGTCGACACTTGGTTTATAAGTGTCGACACTTAAAGACAGAAAGTCTCGACACTTAAAGACAGTTATAGCATTTTCAAGAACTGACTGGATGACTTGACAGCTGCCATTCCAGCCGGTCTACAGCACCTGTCAGAGTTGTCAGAATTCAGTTATGGACCGGACCAGCCGGTTACCTTGAAGAAGGTCTATAAATAGGCCTATGCTGTCTACAGAAGAGATTGATCAACAAGTTGTTGAAGAGATTGAACACAAGTCCAAGTTCAGATTTAAAGAAGATCTAGCTAGCAAGTGAAGATCTAAGAAGTTGGAGAGAGAGAGCTCCATCCAAGAAATCAGCCATTGGAACTAGGCTAAGAAGAAGGGTTCAGAGTTATTCTGGATCTTAAGAAGCAGAGATCAAGGATCAACTGCAGAAGGAGTCAGTCTTATTGAGTTCTACTTTCAAGAAGCTTTGAAGAAAGCTAAGTCAGATTGATTCCAACTGAGTTCTTCCAACAACTCATCAAGAAACTCACAACTCCCCTCTCTTGTCTTTGGGTTGCTGAGTTAACAATTGTTTAATCATTTTTATCTTGTAGGATCCTTTGGATCTGAGTTTTGGAAGCCTATAATTATAAAGGCTGAGTGTAGGGCTTGAGAGCCTGAGTGTAGGAGATTGAAATCTCTGAGTGTAGGCCTTGGTGGCTGAGTGTAGGCCTTTGTGGCTGAGTGTAGGCTTTGTGGAAAAGCTGAGTTGTAGGGCCTTGGGCCTGAGGTGTAGGAACCAGTTTGGGTTCTGAGATAGTGGAGGAGTTTGGCCGAATCTAGTACACTACTAGATAGGCGAAGGGGGAAAGTGGATGTACCCAAAGCTTGGGGAACCACTATAAAACTCTGTGTCTACTGTGTGATTGTTGTTGGCTGTGATTGTTGCATATGTGCTGTGTTAGAGTAGATAGAATTCTGTGAAATTAACTGATTGCTGCCATAAAAAGTTAAAAAGAATTAGGTCACCTATTCACCCCCCCCCCTCTAGGTGTTTAGGTACTATATCTTTCAAGTGGTATCAGAGCGAGGTTCCTCAAAAAGGACTAACAGTCTGAGGAGATCCTGATTGGCAGATTCAGTCTAAGTCAAATTACAGATTCAAGAAAATCAAGATCCATGGGTTCCTCTGAGAATCACAAGAAATTGGGATCCATGAAATTACCTATATGTAGGAAAGAGATATTTGGGATCTGGAAGGAAAGAGTAAGGCTGTTTATGGAAGCCTCAGACCCTAGGATTTACATCACAGTCAAAGAGGGGCCATATGTGCCCATGAAGATATCAGTTCTAGATGCAAATCAGAGAACACCAAAGGATTTCTCTGAAATGACAAAGGATGAGATTGTCCTAGCCACCATGGACAAAAGGGCTCAAAACATTATAGTGAGTGTCATAGATGATGCAACTTTTCAGAATCTAATACACTGTAAGACAGCCAAAGAGATGTGGGATACCCTTATTGTGTATATGGAAGGATCTGAAGAAGTTAGACAAGACAGAAAATCCTTGCTAAATCAAGAGTATGAAAGTTTTAGACAAGGAAAGGGTGATAGCATAACTGAGTGCTATAAGAAGTTTTACAGGATAGTGAATGAACTCATGTCTTATGGAAGTGAGTTCAGTAATTATGAACTAAATGACAAGTTCCTAAGGTCCCTAACTAAAGATTGGGACACCAAGATCTGTGTCATTATAGAAATGACTAAGTTGGGAGAAATTCCTCCACCTACACTGTTTGGCAAATTGTTGTCATATGAAATGCAGTTGACAGTGAGGAAAGAGGAGGAGAAATCAACAAGAAATGAACATAAGGAAAGAACTGTAGTTTTCAAGACAGAAGCCCCCAGAAAGTACATGAATAAGTCACCAACTCCACCTCCAAAGGTAGCTGAATCAGAGTCAGATGAGTCAGTCAGCACAAAATCTGAAAGCAGTGAAAGTGATGAAGACTTTGCTGCATTCACTAGACATTTTCAGAAGTTCTTGAAGAAGAAACAGTGGAGGACAATGCCTTCTACTTCACAGGGAAAAGAAGACTTCTATCAGAACAAAAAGGCTTCAAAGAAGGACAGGAAGAGGACTAAATCTAGCAAGACAACTGTTTCAAAAATAGTGTGTTATTGCTGCAACAGACAAGACCATGTTGTTGCAGATTGTCCAGAAAAGAGAAAGGAGTCTAGTGACAGGAGGAAGACTCATTTCAAAGGCAAGAAAGAGAAGTCTTTTGTTGCCAAGAAGGAGAAAACTCTGTCAGATATTTCTTCTTCAGAAACTGAGTCAGATGCTGAGGCATACATAGGGCTGTTTACTGAAGAAGAAGAAGAAGAATTCATGCAGATTATGGATTCTATATATGAGCAAGAAGATTGTCAGTGTCAAGGACTAATGGCATTGACTGACAATGACAAAATCCTGGAGCAGCCAGGACCCAGTAAGGTACAAAGTTCATCTTTAAGTTCAGTTTCTTGTGCCAGTACAGAATCAGATTCATCATCATCTAGTGATGAAAGTGCATCCGAATCTGAAGCAGATATTCATCAGTTGATAGATGAATACAAAGTACTGTTGCAAGCTTACAAGAAGAGCAAATCCCTAGCCAAAAGTCAGGACAAAGGAAATTGCTGATCTCAAAGCTGCTGCAACAGATTCTGAGAAGTTATTTGATCAAAAGCTTAATGAGATAGCCAGGCTGAAGCACATAACAGTGATTTAGATGGGTACTATATCATTTAAAAATGATCAAATCAAGAGTCTGGAGATTAATCTTCAGAAGGAGAGAGAGCTTGTTGCTAGGTTTTCTAAACCTAAGTCAGTGCTACCTTTAATTGATGAATTTGTTCATCACAAAGGCAAGGCTGGACTGGGTTTTATTAAACCTGCAAGGACTGAGCAATCCAAGTCCAAGTCCAAGGGCAAAGCCCCAACATTCAACAAGTCAGCTGTAGATAAGACAAGCAAAGACAGTACCTAAGCAAAGGTACAATAAGTTTGAATGTTGGTGCTGTGGCAAGGTTGGCCACTTTGCAATGGACTGTTGGCACAATGCTAGTGCCAAAGTGTGTAGCAAACTGCCTATTGGAAAACCAGTAGGTAGCTTTGTCAAGTTGCAAACTAACAAGTACCAAGGACCCAAGAATACTTTGGGTTCTAAGGTTCATTAATCTGTTTTGCAGGTGAGTCCAAGTGGTCATACCCCAACATGGTACTTGGACAGTGGATGTTCCAGACATATGACTGGAACTAGGGGATTACTAAGGGACTACATTCCAATCAAAGATGGTCCAAAAGTAACCTTTGGTGGTTCTGAAAAAGGAATCATCAAAGGATTTGGTAACATTTCTAGTAACTTGGTTACCATTACTCAAGTGGCTTATGTTAAAGGGTTGAAACACAACCTAATAAGTATAAGTCAATTAAGTGATGTAGGGTATGACATCTCATTTGTTAAAAATGGTTGTCATATCAAGAGGTCAACTGATCAAGAGATCATTTTGACAGGTTATAGAAAGAGGAATGTCTACTGCCTAGACATTATGTGTGAGACCAATGGTTCTCAAGTGTGTCTTGTAGCTGATGAGACAGTCTCTCATTGTGTCAAATGGCACAAGAGGCTTGCCCATCTTAACTACAAGACAATTGGCAAACTCTTTAGCAAAGAGTTAGTGAGGAATGGTCCTCAAGTTAAGTGTGTTAAAGATGGTATTTGCTCAGCTTGTCAAAAGGGCAAGCAGACTAGATCCATCTTTAGAAGCATAGAAAACAAAGATGCTGTGAGGTGTTTATACCTCTTGCATATGGATCTCTTTGGTCCAATGCCAGTTCACAGCCTAGGTAGGAAGGTCTATACCTTTGTAGTTGTAGATGACTACTCAAAGTTTTCCTGGGTGTTCTTCTTAAGACAGAAATCTGAAACACCCAATGTCTTCTATAGGTTTGTTAGACAAATTCAGAATGAACTAAATAGTACAGTGGTCAAAATAAGAAGTGACCATGGTACTGAGTTTCAGTCTGATAGCATGACAAAACTATGTGAATACTTTGGGATATTTCAAGAGTTTTCTTCACCAAGAACACCTCAGCAAAATGACATTGCTGAAAGGAAGAATAGGACCTTGATTGAGGCAGGTAGAACCCTATTAAGTGATACATCACTGCCAGAATATTTCTGGGCTGAAGCAGTTAACACTGCATGCCATGTTATAAATAGGGCTACCATCACTAAAAGCCTAAACAAGACCCCCTATGAAGTTGTGAAAGGCAGGAAACCAAACCTATCCTACTTCAGGATCTTTGGTTGCAAATGCTTCATACTTAACAATGGAAAGTCTTACTTAACTAAGTTTGCTGCCAAGTCCCAAGAGGGAATTTTTGTTGGGTACAGCAATAACAGTTAGGCTTATAGAGTCTACAACTTGTCTACACAAGTTGTAGAAGAAACTGTACATGTAGTATTTGATGAGACTAAACTTATTAATAATGAGTTGTCTAGTAGTGTATGCAGCCCCACAGGTTTAACAAAGAAGATGGACAAGCTCACTTTAGAAGAAGAATCTACTGCAAGACAGCAAGTAGAAGACAGTGGTTGTTGTCCAGGGGGAGAACTACATGTACCAAATGTAGAAGAAGTACAAGGAGTACAGCAAGATGATGAAACTGAAGAGGTTCAACCAGAAGTCAGGATGCCTCCAGCCAATAGGCATCTTAGAGATCATCCAGTTGAGCAGATTATTGGAGATCCAAGACAAGGGGTACAAACAAGGAGCAAAAACCTGAATGCAGCAGTCTACTCCAGCTTTCTATCCCAAGTTGAACCTAAGAAGTTTGAAGAAGCCATACTAGATCCACAATGGACTGAAGCAATGCAAGAAGAGCTTAATCAGTTCAAAAGGTGCAAGGTCTGGGAACTTGTTCCTAAACCTAAAGACCACAATATAATAGGAACCAAGTGGATCTACAGGAATAAGATGGATGAACAAGGGGTCATCATTAAGAATAAAGCAAGACTGGTTGCTAAAGGATATAGGCAAGAAGAAGGTATTGACTTTGATCAAACCTTTGCTCCAGTAGCCAGACTGGAAGCCATAAGGATGTTTCTTGCCTATGCAACCTATCAAGGATTCAAAGTTTACCAAATGGATGTCAAGTCAGCATTTCTGAATGGTAATCTTAAAGAGGAAGTCTATGTGGAACAGCCTTCAGGTTTTGTTGATTCAACTCTACCTCATCATGTCTATAGACTTAGGAAAGCTTTATATGGGTTAAAGCAAGCCCCTAGGGCTTGGTATGAAACCCTATCTAGTTTCCTCATTGAGAACAAGTTCTCAAGGGGGAAAATAGATAAGACTCTATTCCTTAGGGAATCTAGAGGCAAAGTTATACTAGTCCAAATATATGTAGATGACATCATATTTGGGTCTACTGAAAGCAGCCTTTGCAAAAAGTTTGCAAAACTTATGCAAGGTCAATTTGAGATGAGTAGTTTGGGAGAGCTGAAGTTTTTCTTGGGTCTCCAAGTTAAACAGACTGAGAGTGGTTTATCCATTTGTCAGTCTAAGTTCACCCTAGAACTCATAAGGAAGTATGGTATGGATTCATCCAGTACCATGAATACTACTATGGGGTCAAGTATGTCTCTTAGCAAGGATGATGCAGGAAAGCCTGTAGATGAAACCTTGTATAGAGTGATAGTTGGCTCCCTATTATACTTGACTGCTAGTAGACCAGATATCATGTATGCTACATGTGTCTGTGCAAGGTATCAAGCCTGCCCTAAAGAGTCTCATTTGACTGCAGTCAAGAGAATATTGAGATATCTAAAGGGCACTCCTTATCTAGGCCTCTGGTACCCTAGGAATGGAGATTTTGAACTAACAGGTTATTCGGATGCAGACTTTGCAGGATGCAAAGAAGATAGAAAAAACACTACTGGAACCTGTCAATTCCTAGGTGGGAGACTAATTTCATGGAGTAGCAAAAAAGCAAACAAGTGTGGCTATCTCCACTGCAGAGTCAGAGTATGTGGCTGCAAGAAGTTGATGTGCTCAACTTCTATGGATACAACATCAGCTAGAGGACTATGGATTTCAAGTAAGTAGAACTTCACTCTTTTGTGATTCTACTAGTGCTATTTCAATAGCTAATAATCCTGTATCCCATAGTAGAACAAAACATATTGAAATTAAATATCATTTTCTTAGGGAGCATGTAGAAAGAGAAGATATTTTACTTGAATATGTTAAAACAGATGAACAATTAGCTGATATATATACTAAGCCCCTAGAAGAAGCTAAGTTCAATAAGTTTAAGATTGAACTAGGAATGATAAACTTAGAGTAAGTTTATAGTATTGAAATTGGCTAAGTAAAAAGGTGTCGACACTTAGAGATATCTGTGTCGACACAGAAAATAGGTGTCGACACTTCAGGAAAAAGGTGTCGATACATCTAGAAAGTTTGTGTCGACAATTCAGAATATTAGTGTCGACACATGATAAGTTGGTGTCGACACAACTAAATTGGTGTCGACACTTAAGTTTTACTCAGAATTTTCTAAGTCTCGACTATGTGTCGAGTTGTGTGGTGTCGACACATAAACAAGTGTCGACACATAAAAACTGTTGACTAAACTTGTGTCGACACATATGTGTCGAGACATTATAAGTCAGTGTCGACACTTATTGTCAGTGTCGACACAATTTAAGTTAGCTGTCCCGTCTGTTCATCTTCAAAATTAGAAAGGTATAAATAGGGTTTTGTCTTAGTTTGTCGACACGCTTTCAAAGTTTCGAGACCAAACTTCTGTGTCGACACCTCTCTTCTCTCAAGATAAATTCTACAAACCCTAATGATGCCTAAGCTTGAGGAGAATGTCAACGAAGGATACGAGCTGGTGCGCGGTGCTTTTGAGGATGCTGATCAAGAAATCCAGTCTGTCGTAACCCTAGTTGCCGATTCAGGATTGGAATATCTTGTTTCTGAACCTACTAAAATCTGGAAGAAAGAGGTACTAGAATTTCTCAGTAGAGCTAAGATAGACGAAACTGGATTCAAAATCAAATCCAGGGTTCATGGTGAGAAGGTGAAAGTATCATCTAAAAGTCTGAGGAAGATTCTACAGCTATCAAGAATTAAAGAGGAAGATGAGGTTACAGCTACAAAGACCAGGGAAGCTCTAACCTGGTGTGGACTGGATCCTAAGATGAAGCTTGGATCAGTGTTTCTTAGAAAAGGCATGAACAATCAAGGGAAATTCCTCTCAGAGATTGTTGGCAAAGTCATACTCAGCAAGCCAGGTGGGCATGACAGAGTGTCTGCCTATATGTTTAGTATTATGACAAGGATAATCTTCTCTCTGCAAACTGACTGGTTTATGGTAGTTTATGAGAAGATTAAGGAAAGCTTGAAGAAGCCCAACCTGGGCAGAATTTTAAGTCTATACCTAGCTGGTACCATACCAGAGGTTATGCATCAGGCTGCTGGAAGCAAGATAAACCATATGAGGAAGATGGATTTAAGAATATTCTCTAGATGGGACAGGGTGTTGACTAAGGAAATGCCAACCCCTGAGAAGATAGTTTCTGAGAAGGAGATTCCACTAAAGAAGAAAAGGAAAATTGCCCCAGTGGCTCAAGAGTCCACTAGCAGCTCAGACAGTGAAGAACAAGTTGTCTTCACTCCAGATGCCAATGAGGAAGAGCCTGCAGTAAAATCTCCTGCTCCTCAAGATGATGCTGAGATCCAGGGGGAGCTACCTCAAGCTAGCCCCATACACAAGGATCAAAGCCAGGGGGATCTTTCAGTTGTAGATGAACCCACTACACTGGAAAGTGAACAAGCAACAAACATTATCCTAGAGGTAATCACTGAACTCAATACTTTAGAATTTCCTATGGAAGATACTGATTTGTCTGATGTTCATCAGCAAACTCAGCTGGATAACCAAGTCCCAGATGCTGTCTTGGAAGACACATCTGTTGCAGCTCCAACAGTTCCTGATTCAGTGGTTGAAGAGCCAAGACTTTCTCCTGCTCATTCTCAACAAGAATACACCATGGAAGATTTATTTCTAAATCTAGATCAAGAAGATTTTGATAAGGAAACTGCTGCTGAAGAGGATAATGCTCCAGTTTAGGGGGAGCAAGTGCACATTCATGAAGTCCCTGCAAGACAGGAAACTGAGAAGGCACAAGATGTGCAGATGGAAAGGCCCCCAAGCCCTAAGGAGAGGGTGGATATAGCCAGCTCCTCAGCTTCTGAAGATGAGGAGGCTACCAGGGCTAAGAAGCAGAAACTTTATGTATTCAAAAGAAGGAGTCAAAGTTATAAGAAGGCTCTACAATCTATTGCACCGCAGCCTATAGTTCAGCAAACACCATCAGTTGATTATAGTGCTTTAATGGTGGCAATGCAAATTAAACTGGATGAGCACAGGCAGGCAATAGAGAAGTATGTGGATGAAGGGCAGAAATCATTGCAATTTGATCTGGCCCAGGATATTAAATCCATAAGATTTGAGATGAATCTTAACAAGAAGGAGATGACAGACTGTTTTCACAAGGGTGGAAATGCAGTGGTGTACTTGACAACACACCATGAGAAGATAAAAGCACAGGTGGATGACATAGTTGTGAAGCAAGGTTATGTACTTGAAAATCAACTCAGGATGGATGATAATCTGACAGCATCTCATAATGCAATTGTCACAGAATTAAAGAATATAGGTGCTGGACCTTCTACCTCTACTGCTACTGTTAAAGCTGAATTTGACAAGGTATTTCAAGAAGAAATCAATGATGTTAAGACTGCTATTCAAGACTCCCAGAAGGCCATATCTGAACAACTTACAAAGCTCAAACCTTTCTTTAAAGATGGAGTCAGATACTTGGATAATCAAATCAGATTCCAGAAGGATGATGTCAGAGATCACATGGCTAGAGAAGTCATAAAGGGGGAGAGAGTTTTAGTCAAAGCTAGCTCTGATCATGCCAAATGGATATCTAATTCCATCAGAGCTACACTGGGCTATCCTCCACTTTGTGATGATGACAATGTTGCTGAATCTGGAATTCAGCCTGCCTATTTAGGAGGGGAGCAACCAGAAGTGGCTCAAGTTATCTATCCTCCTCCAGATTTTGAAATGGTGCAAGCTGATATTCATCACATGTATAGCCCAACTGAAGGGAAGTCTAATGTCATTCTGGAAAAAGTGGTTCAGCATATATCTGAAGCTATGCAAGCAGCTCTTCAGAAAGAAGAAGAAGCTCTACAGAAAGAAAAAGAGACTAGACTTTCTAAGAAGAGGTTTAGGGAACAAGCTGAACAAAGGCCAGACTTTGAGCAGTGGAGCCCTACCTCTAGAAACATTATATTAACTGCCTGGAAAGCTGCCAAGGATAACATTCAAGACATGAACAAATGGTTTTCTGAAACTGAATGGAGGAAACATGAATCAAGGCAGGAGGCCATAGTTCAACATAGAAGGAAGGCCAAGATGGGAAAGCTACCTCCTACTGCTCTGGAGCCTAGCAAGTACTTTCCAAAGCCATACCATTACTTTGAAAGGCAGAAGATTAAAGCAGAAGAGCTTAAGAAGAAAGACTTGAAAGGCAAGAAGTCTGCTGATGCTGAAGTTGCTGATGCTCCTGTTCAAGCTAAAGTTCAAGTTGGCAAAGGAATAGTGATTAAGGAGCCAGAACTGAAATAGATTTAGAATTTTCTTGAAGTTTACTTTGTAATCGTTTTGATGTAAAACATTTTGTGAACTTCTGAAAATGAATATGACAGATATTAGAACAATGTGTTATATGTTAAAACTATTTCATATTTGTTCTGTGATGATGTCTATGTCTATTTCATATTTGTTCTGTGATGATATATTTGTATACATGTGTGATTAATACATGTTTATGTTTACCCTGCTGTATATAATCCTGCTTTACATCATTGTGTAATTTTATTTATGAATGGTGTATATCATTGACTAAGGGTTATGACTTCTCCAAATAGGGGGAGATTGTTGGGTACATTGGTTTAAATGTACCTGATTTGAAGAAGCCTCACCCAACTCAATGATATACATCAAAATGTATTTGATGTATTTTGAGTTACTTGTGCAGGTTAAGTATTTGCAGGAATAAAGCAAAAAGTTTCTAAGTCCATGTGTCGACACCCAGAGGGAAAGTGTCGACACTTAAGAAGTCTTGTGTCGACACCCAGACAAGCAGTGTCGACACTTGGAGTTATTGTGTCGACACCAGGGATGCTGAGTCGACACCAGACAGAAAGTATCGACACAAGGAGCTGTGTCGACACTCAATGAAAAAAGTGCAGTAAAGCAGTGTCGACACTTAACAGTTGTGTCGACACCCAGTGAAGCTGTGTCTACATCAGAAAGTGCCGACACTTGGAGCTGTGTCGACACTCAGCAAAAGTCAGCAGAGACCAAGTACAAGTGTCGACACTCAGAACAATGTGTCGACACTTAGCAGAAGACTCAACACTTGAAGAAAGTGTCGACACAAGGAGCTGTGTCGACACTTAGCAAAGAACAACAAAGTTCAACAAAATATTCTAAGTACAAGTGTCGACACTATGGAAATGTGTCGACACTCAGCTGAAGTCTCGACAGAAGAAGAAAGTGTCGACACCCAGAGCAATGTGTCGACACTCAACAAGTATCAACACTGAAGACTTGTGTCGACACCAAGAAGCAGTGTCGACACTTAACAGATTAAACACATGAAGATGTGTCGACACAAAGGAGATGTGTCGACACTTAGAAGAATTCAGCAAAATTCTGAAGAACAAGTACTTGTGTCGACACTCAATTTCAGTGTCGACACATGAAGAAGTAGTGTCGAGATAAAGAATCAACAACACAAGGAGTTGTGTCGACACCTTGTAGACTAGTGTCGACACTTAGACAACATGTGTCGACACTTGGTCTATAAGTGTCGACACTTAAAGACAGAAAGTCTCGACACTTAAAGACAGTTACAGCATTTTCAAGAACTGACTGGATGACTTGACAGCTGCCATTCCAGCCGGTCTACAGCACCTGTCAGAGTTGTCAGAATTCAGTTATGGACCAGACCAGCCGGTTACCTTGAATAAGGCCTATAAATAGGCCTATGCTGTCTACAGAAGAGATTGATCAACAAATTGTTGAAGAGATTGAACACAAGTCCAAGTTCAGATTTAAAGAAGATCTAGCTAGCAAGTGAAGATCTAAGAAGTTGGAGAGAGAGAGCTCCATCCAAGAAATCAGCCATTGGAACTAGGCTGAGAAGAAGAGTTCAAAGTTATTCTGGATCTTAAGAAGCAGAGATCAAGGATCAACTGCAGAAGGAGTCAGTCTTATTGAGTTCTACTTTCAAGAAGCTTTGAAGAAAGCTAAGTCAGATTGATTCCAACTGAGTTCTTCCAAAAACTCATCAAGAAACTCACAACTCCCCTCTCTTGTCTTTGGGTTGCTGAGTTAACAATTGTTTAATCATTTTTATCTTGTAGGATCCTTTGGATCTGAGTTTTGTAAGCCTATAATTATAAAGGCTGAGTGTAGGGCTTGAGAGCCTGAGTGTAGGAGATTGAAATCTCTGAGTGTAGGCCTTGATGGCTGAGTGTAGGCCTTTGTGGCTGAGTGTAGGCTTTGTGGAAAAGCTGAGTTGTAGGGCCTTGGGCCTGAGATGTAGGAACCAGTTTGGGTTCTGAGATAGTGGAGGAGTTTGGCCGAATCTAGTACACTACTAGATAGGCGAAAGGAGAAAGTAGATGTACCCAAAGCTTGGGGAACCACTATAAAACTCTGTGTCTACTGTGTGATTGTTGTTGGCTGTGATTGTTGCATATGTGTTGTGTTTGAGTAGATAGAATTCTGTGAAATTAACTGATTGCTGCCATAAAAAGTTAAAAAGAATTATGTCACATATTCACCCCCCCTCTAGGTGTTTAGGTACTATATCTTTCACAACCATCTTGTTCCGCAACTGTTTCTCGGCTCGATCTTCGATCTGAATGGGTCTAACCCTCGTTGTTAGCCCACACTCCACCGGCATACGGTCATCCGCGATCACTTGGGCTGGATCTTTAACGGCCTTCCGAAGCACCAAGATGTGAAATACATCATGTAATCCTCCCAAGTCTGCCGATAGAGCTAGCTGATAGGCCGTTTCTCTGACTCGCTCAACCACTTCAAAAGGACCCAAATATCTTGGACTCAACTTTTTCAATCGTCGAATCTGGGAGACACCTTTGAATGGTTTGATCTTCAAGTAGACCCAATCGCCAACCGCAAATTCCACGTTCCGGTGCTTGGCGTTGTAGTACTTAGCTTGTCGATCTTGAGCAATATGTAGCTTCTCTCGAATCGTTCGTATGGTTTAGTTTGCTTCCTCAACCTCATTTGGTTTAAAAACCCGAGCTTCGCCCGCTTCTACCCAAGCCAAGGGAGTACGACACTTCCTTCTATATGGTGCTTCATATGGTGTCATCCCAATGCTCGCCTGGTAGCTGTTATTATATGCAAACTCTACCATATAGAGATGATCTTCCCATCTCTTTCCGAAGTCAAGGGCGCACATTCGGAGCATGTCCTCCATTGTTCTGTTGGTACGTTCAGTTTGGCCATCCGTTTGGGGATGAAAGGCCGTACTGAAAGTCAACTTTGTGCCCAACAGTCGGTGAAATAGCCTCCAATCATTTGACGTGAATCGCCCATCTCGATCACTGACGATGCTCTAAGGAACACCGTAAAGTCGTACAATCTGGTCAACATACAACTTTGCCAAACTTTCAACTGAATCATCCCTCCTGTTTGGGAAAAAATGTTCTACTTTCGTTAGCCGGTCAACAATCACCCAAATGGAATCATTTCCTCGCTGCGATCTCGACAACCCGTGCACAAAATCCATGGAAATATCATCAAATTTCCACTCTGGGATCGGCAATGACTTCAAATAACCGCCCGGCTTTTGGCATTCCGCCTTCACCATCGCACATGTTTGGCATTTGGATACATAAAGGGCAACATCTTTCTTGAGCCCTGGCCACCAGAAAAGCTTCTTCATATCGTTGAACATCTTCGTGTTCCCGGGGTGAATGGAATACTTTGTATAATGTGCTTCATACATCAGTTCTTCCCTCAATTTCCCCACATTTGGGACGCACAAACGGCCCTCTTTTCGCAAAAGGCCGTCATTCCAGGTGAATTTGCCCTCTGGCCCTTCCTTCACATAGCGTAAGAGATCTTCATCTAACTCTGTTTCCCGTCGAACTCGGTCCGCAAGGTCACATTGCACCTCGGTCCAGTTCAAACATGCAGTGGCAATGGAATTCTTGTCAACACAATATATCTCTAACGCTTCTAGCTCCTGGATAAGATGTTCATCGTGCCTTTGTAACCAATTTGCTCTAGCCGGAACCCGCCGACTCAAGGCATCCGCGACAACATTCCCCTTCCCGGGCGTATAGTGAATCTCGAAAGTGTAGTCCCCAAGGAACTCCGACCACCTTCATTATCGCATATTCAAATCTTTCTGCTCCAATAGGTACTTGAGGATCTTATGATCTGTATAGATCTCCACCTTCACGCCATAAAGGTAGTGTCGCCACAACTTGAGTGCAAAAATCACCGCCGCTAGTTCCAAGTCATGGACGGGATAATTTCGCTCGTGCACCTTCAGCTGGCGTGAGCCATAAGAAATTATCTTTCCATTTTGTAGAAGAACGCAGCCTAAGCCGCTCCCTGAGGCATCACTATAAATCACAAATCCATCGGTTCCACATGGCGAAGACAACATCGGTGTCGTGGTCAACCGAACCTTCAGCTCTTCAAAAGCTCGTGCGCACTCTGGCGTCCAAACGAGCTTCTGCTCTTTTCGTGTCAACGTGGTTAGCGGCAAAGCAATCCGCGAGAAGTTTTCCACAAATCTTTGATAGTAGCCCGCAAGTCCAAGGAAACTCCTGACCTCGGCCACGGAAGACAACATTGGCCACTCCTGTATGGTCCTTATCTTCGCTGGAT
This sequence comes from Platanthera guangdongensis, assembly GCA_039583875.1. NCBI lineage: Eukaryota > Viridiplantae > Streptophyta > Magnoliopsida > Asparagales > Orchidaceae > Platanthera > Platanthera guangdongensis. The sequence goes on from CM077149.1 coordinate 91,121,900, forward strand.
CCACTGCAATACGCGCTCCACTCACCACATGGCCTAGGAACGCCACTGACGATAGCCAAAACTCGCACTTCGAGAACTTGGCATAGAGCTGATTTTGCCTCAACGTATTCAACACCAACCGCAAGTGCGTCTCATGCTCAACTTTCGACTTCGAGTACACCAGGATGTCATCAATGAATACTATCACAAACAGATCCAGGTACTCTCGAAAAATACGGTGCATCAGATCCATAAACACTGAGGGCGCATTGCATAGTCCAAATGGCATGACTGTGAACTCATAGTGCCCGTAACGCGTTCCAAATGCGGTTTTGGGAATGTCACCTTCCCGAATTCTCAACTGGTAATAACCAGACTTCAGGTCCAACTTCGAATAGACGGTCGAGCCCACCAGCTGATCGAATAACTCATCAATTCGGCGTATCGGATACTTATTCTTCTCGGTCAGCTTATTCAGTTCACGGTAATCAATACACAACCGCAACCCACCATCTTTCTTCTTGACAAAAAGCACAGGCGCGCTCCAAGGTGACATGCTTGGGCGTATATAACCTTGCTCCAGCAATTCTTATAATTGGACCTTCAACTCCGCCATCTCTTTTGGCGCGACGCGATATGGCGAGCGGGCCACAGATTTCGCACCTGGCACCAACTCAATCGTGAAGTCAATCTCCCGCTGGGGTGGTAGCCCAGGGAGATCCGTGGGAAACACATCTGTAAATTCCGCCACAATCGGAACCTCGCACACACTGGCCTTAGGCTCAACAGCCTGAATCAGTGCGAAGTAACACTCTGCACCCTTCCGAACAGCTTTGACTACCTGGAGTGCAGACATCAATGTCCCGCATACTCCTCGCATACCCGCGAACTTTGTCTCTTGTTCGGTATTTTGTCCCAACGTGATCTCTTTGGACCGACAATCAATCATAGCATGCTGCTCCGCAAGCCAATCCATCCCAAAAATCACGTCGAATTCTGATATTGGCAAAATAAATGCAGTTAAATTGAAATCCCGACTTCCTAACTGAACCGCCACATCGCAAGCTTGATCTGCAAGTATCCAACAGCCATTCGGTAAAACCACTCTGACGATATCTGTCTTTGCACGACTAGGTCTCCCAAGCCACGCTATAAACTCGCTAGACAGAAAAGAATGTGACGCACCCGTATCAAACAGTGCTCGCGCCAGTGTGTCCCGAATCATCGCAAAGCCTGTGACAATCATGTCACACACACAAACCGCCAACATAGATGCACGAAGCAAAGCATACAAACAATAGCATATGCAAAACTAAACTCATACCTGTGACAACGTCACTCTGCTTGATGGCCTCCTGCAGGCCAAGATTGTAGACCCGGGGTCGCGCCTGCAAGGCAGAGGAATCCACCACCGTCTTTCCTTTTTCCGCATAAGATGCTCCCGCCTTCTTTTCACTCTTTGGCGGCATCCGACAATCTCGCGCAATATGCCCCATCCGGCCACAATTGAAGCAGATATGAGTATCTGGCTTGGAGGTATCCCCTGACGTTGCTCCCATTGCAACTGATGAAGGAGCTTGTCCACTTGTCTTGGACTTTTAGCCCCATCACTTCTTATAAAATGGTTTCCCAGATCGGGGCGCCTTCCACTCCGGTTGCGATACAGCCAAAGCTCTCTTCCCCTGCACCCTCTTCATATCCTTTTCCAGCGCGCTTGCAGTGTCAACCAACGCTTGGAAACTTTGGTTCATAGAACTCGAAACCAGGAACCTCAACTCGTCCCTCAGTCCTTCATAGAACCGATTGGTCTTCCTCTGCTCATCAGCAAAAATAGAACCCGTATATCGCCCCAAGCAAGTAAATTCATGCAGGTATGCGTCAACACTACCATCACCTTGGGTCAGCCTTTGGAATTCATTTTCCATGACTATCCGCTGAGCCGCAGGAAGGTGCTTTGCTAGGAAGAGTCGGGGGAATTCTTCCATCGATACTTGGGTTAAAGGACGACCCGCCAAGTGATGCAACTCCATCTCATCCCACCACAATCTAGCTTCTCTTTCAAGCAGGAAGGTAGCTAACGTGACTTTCTGATGCTCCGCCGTTCCAATCGCCGCCATGACTCGCTTGACGCGCGATAGCCAATCCTCAGCCTGCGTCGGAGTTCCCGCTCCCGAGAACGTAGGCTGATGGAAACTCATAAACCGCGTTAGCTGCTTCTCAGCCACTCGAGGAGCCACATCCACTACAGGTTCAGGCCTTGCCGCCACCTGTTCTGGCCTCACAGCCGGTTGCTCCTGCCTTAGTGGCTGTCCTTGGATCATGGTAAATAAAGTCTCTGCAACTAAACGCACATGTTCCGCAGACGGTGGAGGTGTAGGCATCGCGGCTGGTGTCGTACTTTCATCAGAATGCTGGGGCTCAGATGGCCCAGATCCACTCCGTGTCACCTAAAGGAGGACAAGACACACACATTAGCGGTCGTACCCAAGCAAACAATACAAAATAAGAACACGCAGGTTCCTCAAACACACAACGTTGCATTCCTATCATGGACATTCAGGAGTTCAATCTCAAAAATGTGGTTTGCACAACACATGCGCGCCACCCCACAAAAGAAGTCGACCACGACTTCGAAAGGGAAAGACCAAAACAACCGATACCAAAAATGTAACAACCTCATCCGTTCATATGGTATATTCTAGAAGGTCCGGCCGGGGCCCCACGGTATATATCACAAAACAGGCGGTGAAGGTACATGATGATACCAAAGTAGCGCATCGCACCTATCACAAAGCATTCTAGCGGAAGCCTATACTACAACTTGAACTCCACCAGTGAATGTCCAACACATAACACAACCCACATTGTATATATATCATCCATAGGAATGTCTTACAAGAGTACAAAAGATGACATTATGGCCTTACATGACTTTCACACAGTGGCTTGAACATTGGCGCGCAGGCCGGCCACAAGAAAAGAAAACATAACAACATTTCCAAATAGCCTTCGAGGGCTAGCAGCAGTAGCAGCAACAGCAGCAGGAACATCAACTTTATGCATCCCGCTTGGCTCTCCAGCACCTGTACAAGGATAATCCACCCCGCGGTGGCAAACAGAAGCAACGGTCAGCGTTCAGCTGACCAAATTATAACGACCCTACCCCTTTTCTCGGGTCAGCGGTATTCTTCCCTGCAGGCATATCATATTACAAGCATGGAAATATATCTCATATAATATGCTTTCACGCACACATACCATCACAACCGTTCGCCACCCGGCCCAACGGTTCGTGCACTCAGGGCACATTCTTGGTGTTTTGGCAAATCACATGCCCACCACCGTATCAGGGTCATCACCCAACGGCAACTTACTTGAGCATTTACTCCATGGCGTGCAGCCGGAGTTCTAGTCTTACTACACCGTGATGGCCCGTAGCCCCCCATTGTGTCATGGCGCGCAGGCCTAAGACTCTTGCTATGCGCTCCAACAAACCGCACCTTTTGGTCTCACGTCGGATGGACATAGCGCAAGTCGGATCCTCCACCCCCCGTTGCTCAAATCGCCTTGCCTTCTCCGAGTACAGCGTACTCATGGCTTAATCAAAGGCGCGGGTCGGTCTCACCAATCCTGTTCTTGGTACACAGCCTGGGTATTTCTCTATACTCATTTCCTTATCACAACAGCGGGTCTTTCCTGTGCATTCCAGTACTTCCTGTTACTCTCTTCACAGGTGGACACCGCAAAATCACAAATGTTAGGGGTCTTTCCTGGCTACCATGTCAGTACTTCTTGTTACTCTCTTCACAGGTGGACACCCTACGACATCAAACATCACAAAGGGCCTTTCCTGGTCACACCAGTACTTCTTGTGCCTCATTCACAGGTCGGACCCAAAAACATAACACAGATATTTTCCTGGGCTACCACTCCAGTACTTCATGCTACTCCTTTTCGCAGGCATAACCCGTTGACTCCTTAAACTACACGTTTATCACGGAGTCTTCTCCAGTTCGTATGCAACATCACTAATCCAGACCAACCTGTCCAGATGGGCTTCACATAGCATGCCTATTCCGTACTCCAATTCCGAATCTATATGCCAACAAAGGGGATTGCATGAATCACCCAAAAGACTCCCAAAACAGCCACCTCTTGGTGGGGGAATCACAATCATATGCCAAAAGGAAGCCTTCATATGGCTAGGAAGAAAAGTCGTTACCCTTGAAGCCCTCTTTGGTGCCATAAGCTCCAAGCTAGCTTGAACGAATCACAAGACCTTTTCCTCCGCAACGTCGGCCTCAGAATGCAGCTTAATAGTCTCAAGCTCCACCAGCACAGCCCTTCTTCTTCTTCCTTCTTCTTCCTCTCCCTTTCTCTCTTTAACTTGGAGAAAGATGAAGGCTTAAGCAAAATGAGAATATGTTCTCAGTTTTCGGCCTTTAGGAAAAGAGGAAAGAAGCTCAGCCTTTGGATCCAGGCTGAAGGAATGGACGGCCACAAAAATGCCAGAAAAGCTGATTTTTGCCTTACACGGCCTGTGACACGCCCGTGTCCCAGGCCGTGTGCCTCAAGCGGTGGACAACCGACTTATCAAAACCAATGACACGCCCATGGGACACGCCCGTTTCATGGGCCGTGTTACCCAACACGCCTACAGACGCGCCCGTGTTTGTGGCCATGTTCATCAGCGAAAATAATCCCAAAATCGCCCGAGACTCACATGGCCTGTGACACGCCCGTGTTCCAGGCCGTGTGCCCAAACATGGCACTAAGACACGCCCTAGCGCAAAAATTCATCGGGCTGAGATCGTCGACCCGAAGGGACACGCCCTGTGACACGCCCGTGTCACAGTACGTGTTCACCCACTTCTCGACACTCGACGACCACATCTCGACACTCGACGATCGTCGAGCAAAATTCGTCGAGCACACGACACGGCCTGGGACACGCCCGTGTCCTTGGTCGTGTGCCTCCTCTCGACACATCGTCGAGTAAAAAACGTCGACTGATCCTATCGACACTCGACATACGTAGGACACGCCCTGGGACACACCCGTATCCCAGGCCGTGTCACCCAAAAATTTGGCCTGCTAAGAAAATCGGGCTGTTACACCTTTCACAAGGCTCCTGCTTGCCATAACTTTCATCTTATCCATCCCTATATGCCCTAACCTCTCATGTCATATAGCGGCGCTATCATTGCACCTCATCCGATCAACGTAAGGGTTGGTTGCGAGAACAAACAAGTTCCTTACTCTCCTCCCAACGTGAGCAACATCAGCCTTCAACACTGATACGTTGCAAAGAAACTTCACTTCTGTTCGCCCAAACAGAATGTGATAGCCATCGTCTACCGCATTGGTCAAAGAGAAGAGGTTCTTCTCCATGTCTGGTACATGATACACACTCCTTTTAATGTGAGTGGCCCCTTATCACTACCCAAGGACACAACTCCCTCCTTCTCTACTGCATAAACAGTATTATCAGCAGTAATAATAGCTTCGTTACCTGAGTAAGTTTGCAGCGAGGAGAACTTCGACTTGTCTCCGGTGAGGTGATGACCACCCCCGGAGTCCATGATCCAATCATCTTTGAAGTCGACGGCGGACAAAGCACATACACAAGTGTCCGTCATGAAAGCTCCACCCTATCCAGCTTCCTCAGTGCTAGAGCAAGCTTCCTCCTCGCATGCAGCATGCCCATGCTGCAGCTTGACCTTGTAGTCACACTTGAAGTGACCCGACTGATGACATCTATAGCACTTCAAACTCTTCTTCCAGTTCTTCTTAGGAGCAGCGCTCCTCTCTTGCTGATAAGAGGTTGAAGGCTCATCTTCAGCAGCGGTCTTCTTCTTCCCTTCCCATTTTTTCTTCTTCTTGCCTGTGAAGAGTGCTTCACCGCCTCCTTTAGAGATGGTGACACATGCCATCTGTCTGGCCAAACTTTCTTGCGAAGCAAGCAGGTTCTCAAGTTCCAGCAGAGATGGCTGTGTTGCCCAGCCTTGAACAGAGGTTACAAAGGCCACATACTCCTTCCGCAAGTCGCGGATTATGTGTCTTTTTAACTTAGCCTCAGAGATCAGCTCATCAGAATCAAGCGATGATAGCTCAGCACACAAACTTTTCATCTTCAGAAAGAACTTAGAGATGGTCAGGTCTCCTTGAGTTGTCCTAGCCAACTCATTCTCCAGGAACTGTAGTCTCGCCACATTCTTCCTGTGAACAACTCATCAATGATTGTACAGATATCAGTAGCTGACTCACATCCAATGATGTGATCAAACAGCTCCGGTGAAACAGCCCGCTTGAGGATAAACTCAGCCTTTACATTTGTTTTCCTCCAGACCGTCACCTGTTCAGCAGTTCCAAAAGCAGCTGTAACTTCCTGCCTGTCGTCACCACTGACGACCTCCCATAGTTCCTCACCCAGAAGATAACTCTTCATGCACGACTTCTACTTCTTAAAGTTAGTCGAAGTTAAGAGTTCAATACCCAGACCTCTTGCATAACTCACTTCCATTACAACAACTTTGGTTAAGCTTTCATAAGCACAGAGAACAACACAAGTTGATCACTGCTCAAGCAACTGAACCTCCCTCTGATACCATGTTGAATTTTCTCATGATGAGCAACGAGATAGTCTGATACCAAATTAATATTCTCAGAACTATCAAGATCACACCTTGATCAAGCGGAAACAGGAAAGCAAGCTCAACCACCAAAAGCAATCAGAAGAGACAAGCAGATCAAACTTTTATTATCTTCTTTACAGGGTGAGGTATACATGGCGTGACATGATTTCGCCAGTACACAAGGGAAAACAGAAAAAATTACAACACAATTTGAGCGGACAGAAACAGAGACCACCTAGTCCGCCGAAGTCGTCGAGACCGCCCGAACTACAGCTATGCTGAATTGAACTATGGAGTCCGCCTACACCGCAAGGTCGCGCGGACACACCGTTATTCGCTGAGCAAGAACTGAACTGACGAACAGGCCTCCGAGATCGGCGGACACCGTTATTTAACAGAAGTTGGAGAAGATCGATTAGCCGCAGATGCGACCTGCTGAGACCGCTGATTGAAACCACAAGCTAAGCAGAATCCTGACCGAATTCAACACCAGAAACCTGGCTTCTCTGAGCTAGCTGCACAACCTGCAACAACAACAACCGAATAAACTTCACAGACCGCGCGGACTGACAAAATCGAGGCCGCAGTTTTTAATCCGCGCTCAACTTACTGTTCACTCAGTTACAAATGAAGTGTCGGGGGGTCCTATTTATAGGCGGGGTGAGGAGTGTGGTCACCGCCCTATCAGATAGGCTAACCACCCCTTGATTGCAGCTAGCACAACCAGTCTGTCGATTCTGCATTATCCATATCAACAATGTCGGACTCGCGAATAATCCGCCAATCATCAAGCGCAAGACAGCAAGATGGCCGCCATAGCAGACCTGCTAGCCAGATGCCAGTGCGCACAAGGCAGTACGCCCAGTCCGCAAGGACAAGGCCAGACTTCAGCCAAAACCGCCCAGCACCAAGGCAAGAAGCCAGTCTGCACTGAGTAGCGGACACCACACCAGTCCGCAAGCATAAGTCCACGACCAACAGGCAGACCGCCCGGTCACAGCGGACCTTGCGGACTCTGCGAACACCGAAGCGGTCCGCAACATGTCGACGACCAACAGGCACTCCGCCCGGTCAACAGCGGACAATGCAGATACTGCAGACACCCTGGACTTGTCAATGCGTGACCAAGTCCAACCCACCAAACATATGGCGCGAGCTCGGCAGACACGAAGTCAGATCGCCAGCTCTAAGGACAGTCTGCCACCAAGAATGCGGCTCACCCACCGCAAATCCAGAGATCAAAGGCAAGGACCATTGCCGATCTCGCGGACTCCAAAAACTCAGTCCACGCAATCCGCGGACTCCAACCTGCACAGCAGCCGACAACAACCAACTGCCGGACTCACTACCAGTCCGCGCAGTCCGCGGATTTCAACCCGCACAACAGCCTCCAGAATACTTCACAGATCGTCAACACCAGAGCGCCAGACTGCTCCATCAGCCTGCGCGGTCAGTCCGCCCAGGCCGCCCCGACTGTCTGATCACTCACTTCCACTTCACAAATTTCAACACATGGGATGATCCTTTTTTAAAAATTCCTTCACGTGAGCTATCAAGGCCATCACTCTCCCTTTCCCGAATCTGGATCCCCTAGAGTTCGTGCGGGAATTCCAGGGTGAATTTCGCGCAATCTCGCTCGTCCGATTGAAATCCAACGGACGAGTATTTTACATTTTTTAATATTTTAACTTTCACTTTTTTTGTCTTTTAGCGCGCGAGAAGTCCAGCCGTTAGGTTGATGGAGTGGAGGGTTTTCACGCCGTTGGATTGAACTCCACCCTGGAGTTCCCGCAGGAACTCCAGAGGATCCAGATCCCCCTTTCCTCACTTTCTCTCTCTTTGACTCAGATGGTACGATAGGGTATCCTTTTATTGTATATATTATTATATTTTATAATAATATATAGAAATCTTAAAGTAAGATTTCTTCGCCGCGGTCGTCGATTTCTTCGCCGCGGTCGTCGATTTCTTCATCCTCTTGATAGTTTCCTTCGTTTGATTTAACACTAGGGAAAATTTTGATAAGATTTCTTAAGAATTAATTAACAAGCTTGCGACGAGCGAGCCTGATGATTTTCTCTGCATCGGATGAGAACCACACTCAACAGATATACTATCTTCCTTTATATATGCTTATATCTTCAAATATACAGTACAATAGGCTTGTATTTTCCTTTTTATATACTTGTATTTCCCAATCTATATGCTTGTATCTTCCTGTAAATATCAATTTCTTTAAATTAGTATATGCTTGTATCTTTTTGTGATGATTTAATACTATTTATACAATGACTTTTGAATGTTTTTTTGATTGCTAGTTGATTTGTCTGTTTCGTATTTGTATATTTGCATAATGGTTGATGATGAAGAGTACAAATTCTCTTGGGTTACGGTGATTTACATTTTTTTTCATATTCTTGTGTGAGATTTTGCTAGGGTGTTTCACCTTTTCTCTTAAAACTTCATTGCATGTGTTTTCATCCTACAAGTCAATATTGGGTCTCGCTTTCAAATTGATATCATATTTTCTTCACGTGAAGAGCTAGTTGACTGAGTGCATAATATCACTAAATTGTTTTGTCAGGTTTTGATAAATTATGTGGTGATAGAACTAAATCATGTGTATTATTGGGTTGTGACAGAGATGGATTTTATCATGCTAACCAATGCTGGAAAGGATGAGTCAAAATAATGTAAGAAAAATAGCATACAAACGTTGTGGTTACCAAGTTAAAGAAAAGACCAATAGGAAGTACAAAAAAATAAAAGAAGATATTAAAACTACAAAATGTGAGTCCTTGTCAACATAATATTTTATGAAAGAGGAGATCAGAGGGTTGTCTTTCATAAAAGAGTCTCGTTGGCAAGCATCCTCTGTTTAATTGAATAGCAGAGTTATCCATCGTTGTGACTAAAATTTTGTTCATCTATTTTCATTTGTTTTTCTCTAGTTTCTTTCATTCCTCGCATTTAGATTTTTGTTCCGATTTTGGGAACTACACTGCATAGGAGGAGATTTTTTCACAATGGTTTTCTTTTGAAGAGATTTTTGAGGGATTGTGATCTGTTTCACGTTGTTTTATTTTCCATATAACGATATATGAAGAAGAAATAGTTAGAAGTGTTAATTAATGATAATATTTAAGTAGCTTTATGCCTCCAAATTAACCATGATCGGATCCCACATGCACCGAGGTTCGGAGGATGGGAAGGGGGAAGGCAAGCTCATACACCAAGTCTTTTGGACTAGTTTTTTCTGTAATTGTTGGAATTTGCCCCTATAATTTACTTCAATATTTATAAATGAAACTGTTAATTTTTTAATCTTAATTTTATATTGTTCTCATAACCATTTGTTAACTATTAAGTATTTATGTTTAGTTTATTAAGTGTGCTCGGGTGGAGTATGATTTCTAGTTCCACCACTGTTGTTTATAATAAGGCATTTGATGAACATTGTGGTTATCATGTTATTGCAGAAGCTTTGAACAATTTTGTTGGATTCTTAAAGTTAGAAGTGATCTCTCTACTGTGTTGAGTAAAAAGGAAGGTCTCTATGGTCACATTTTGGGAGCTTCGAGATGAAAGAATGGATCGATTCACTACATTGTCTTACCGTTCTAGCACCTTTAAAGAAGTGGATGTCCATATCAGATATGAAATTTATTATCTCAACATGCTGCAATGTTGGGATGTTTTTGTATCAAATGGTCAAAAAATAACTTATTTCCCATTGGATTCAATAGTTTCTTCTATTCATAATCTCATTTTAATTATATTTATAAATAATAATCATTTTGGTGGGCTACGAATGAAATATGAATGGTCGTTATCTGAAATCAATTCTGCTTGAAGGAGATTTCATCATCCTATTGCAAGCTCTTGAGAAAGTACTTGTGCTTTATGTTTGCGATGCTAAAGAACAAAAACATTAAGTCTTAGGTTGCGTTTGGCATAGCTTACCATAACTTATTTGCTCCGATAAGATTGGACAAGAACGTCATTGTCATAGAATGTATGTTTGGTATGACAAATGTTATAAAAAAGAAACTAGTTTGAGACATAAGATTTTAGCATGAAAATGACATTTTTGTCCAACCTCACCGGAGCAGATAAGCCGCAATAAGTCGCGCCAAACACAGCCTTAATCTCATATTTGCACTTTTTAACTTTAATTGCTATATGTTCACTATGTTGCTAATCTTTCATTTTGGCTTAATATAATGTTATTTGGAGAGATTGAAGATTTTCACTTCAACAAGTTGGAAAACTTAATTGATTCATTGAGCATGGTGAGTCTTATTTCATATTTGAAATTCTAATGAAATGTCCATAATTTTCTAACTACATATAATTTGCAGAATATATGGTTATTTTAGAGAGGTTGAAGATTTTTGAATCAAAATAGTGGAAAAGTTTGTTAATATTTTGAAATTTTGTAATATTTTGATGCAAAAATTGACCAAAAACTAAATATTGACGAGCCTTATTTTTGACGGAATTATTTAAAATTATTTTTTGTTTAGTTTGGTAATAGCAAAAATATTTGCTAATAGTCATTGGCAAAAACAAAGGTTTACTAATAACAAGATTTGCTAATAGCTAAACATGATTCGCCTATAACAATCACATTTATGCTCCCTTCAAAACCCCTCAACCCTAAATCGTGTTCCCCCTCTTCCTCGCTCCCAAACCCGCCACTTGCCATTCCTGTGTTTCGTGGCCATCTCTGACGGTTCGTGGCTGGAATCTGATGTTGTTGTTGCTAAACATTCAACGCCTTCTTCGTATCGGTGAATCAAATGTACGAGCTGGTTTCCGATGGACCGGGAGAGATAAAGGATGCAAAAGGTTTTTTCCCCCATGGATCTATGGCTCTATCATCTTGCTCAATTTGCCGTTCTCCACGACTCTCCAAAATTTCTTCATTTCATTGGGGGATAGATCTCCAATCCCGATCTCATCTCCTTAAATTTAATAAGGATGAGAATAATTAGAATTTCAATGTAGTTTGTTTTAAACAGAGGTCTGGGTATTTTTTTTTATTTTGTTTTTGTAGAGGACTAACTCGATGCCCTGGTCGGACCGTATTCACTTGGACCGTTTTAGCTTACGGAGAGGTCGAGCGCGCACACAGTCAATGAAAGTTAAAGGTTAACACAAGATGTGATGACGTGAAAAAATCCCTCAACCGGGTAAAAAACCACGTGACGGATCTGTGCTGGTCAAAGTCCAATAGCCGCTTGTGATTACAATGTGTTCAGAGAATCAGGGGCAATAGACCGCTCCCCGTTACAGCTTGGGGGGAGAGAGAGAGACTTCAGCTCCCAGCGGGCAACAGGCTGCGCCGCGGGAGCGACTTGGATACTGGAGTCCGAGAAGTGGTTCTAGAGCTTTGAAGTTTGGAGCGCGGCTACGACGCCTGTTCGCTCACAGTGGTCTTCCTCCTCCTTCTTTCGCGTGTTCCAGGACTTAGGTGTTTTCCCGCTGGTGACACACTGGTGGCTTGAGGTGGCTGGAGGATGATCCTAGTGAGGAGTCCGGCAGAGCCATCGCCTGAGGAAAAAGATGACTGAGAGCCAAAAAGTCCATTATGAGGAGGCCCTGAGGCACTTTTTATATCCTCCTGGAGAGGATTATGGCGGGCCCCACCACTGACTTGGTGGGTTAGTGGGTGGTTACCCACCAGATCGGACGGCGAGGAGAGCCCACCACGATCGGACGGCGGGCAAGCCGTTGATGGTGGGGGGCGACCGGGCGGCGGCGGCGGTCGGCCAGCGGCCAGGCGGCGGCCTGGCCGGCTGCGGCGGCGGCATGGCCGGCGGCGGCGGCATGGCCGGCGGTCGGGCCGGCGGCGGTTTCCCATTAAAGGGGGCGGTTTTTTTGGTGGAGAGAGAGGGAGTGAGCCCTCCCCTCATGTTTCCCTCATTATGGGGAGTTCATGGGAGGTGGAGTTGACCAGTCAACCCCATGATCTCCTATTTTGGGAGGAGATCATGGGGAAATCCTTCTTATAAATGGTGATATAATCCATCAGTTTTATTTTTAAATTATATCTTTTTCTACCTATTAATTATGTCCAACCACAGTAGTTTGAGACAAATCACTTTCTGAAAAGCTTCATGTCCTAGCTTTTGAAGCTAAACCTTCTTGGGAAGAATGAGAACTATATGGTATATAAAAGGTGTTCGAAGAAATGCTTGAACCAGCTATTCTTACTTGGAACTGTGTCATCTCAACATTTACTGAAGAGGGGTTTGGTACTAATTCCATGAGATTATTCAATAAATTCATGAAGGCGGGGATCAGACCTATAGGTTGCTCTTTTCTCAGCATTTTATTCGCTTTCCGCTCAACGGAAAGCATTCAATCTATCAAACAAATTCACGTTCTAAACATCAAAAGTTTCTCCAGTTCATTCATGCTATGACTTAAATTCAAATGTACGTGGTTTGAAAAGAGTGAATTTTTTTATTTTTTTTTAGCCGCATGGTGTGCTAATATAATAGTATGGGGTGTTATTATAATATGACTGTTATGAGTGTTATTAACATTACTCAGAGCCCAATTTCACTAACCCATTTCAAGGTAAACAATGGTGAGAAATAATCCTGGACAATATACCCTTGCTATTACCAGATCAAATCAGGGTGCAGATTGCTGACCATCCTCTAATTAGAGGGTGCATTGTACCAATTTTAATTTTTTAGGGTGTATTGTTCCCAAACCCCATAACTTGGGGGTGCATTGTGTCTATTGTCCAAATAATTACTTTTGAACATATAAAAATAGAAGAATTTTAGTATGTGGGTTTGGGCAGTCAAAAGCGACAACTCATAACCACCAAGTTTGACCGTCATCATCTTGTTTACGACCACCATCACCGCACCAAACATAGCCCTAATATACTCATACCCCCTCTCTTGATTTCACCAGTTTCATGATTCTTGTGGCCCACCTCCTTTGCCGCCTCGCCAACGTTGCCCAAACCTGCCTGACAAGCAATTGCTTTGACCACCACCTCGAGTAGGCCTGTAAGTCAAAATCAACCGAACCCAAAACTGAACCGAACCAAAACAAACCATACATTTGGTTCGGTTTCAGTAGGTCGCAGTTCGGTTACTGTTTTGATTTTAGAAAAACCATACGGTTCGATTCGGTTTATGGTTTTGCGTGGCAAACTGAACCGAACGGAACCAAACCGCTGTGTATAAAAACATTTAATTTATTGCTTAAATTTCACTAAAGCAATTAAGCACATACTTAATAATATATTTACATTAAATCTCCAATTAAGCACACAGTTAATGAGTTAAATACTTAAAGTCTTAAACCCGGAATCCACTCACGGCTCAACCACTGAAATCGTTATCTCTCTCGAGCCCCGAACCCTAGCTCCTCCAGTCGAGACTTCGCGCTCTTCGCACCTTCCCGACCAGCGAGACTTCGGGCTCTCCTGACCAGCGAGACTTCGTGCATCGCAACCCGACTCCTCTGTGCCCGAAGCCCCAACGCCAAACCTCCTATGCGCGACTGCGCGTGAAGCTCCATTGGAGACTCCACTCTCCTCTCGCCGCAAAAAACTAAACAGGTAAACTCCTCTATGGCGAAGCCCGTCCTTCCCTCCATCGGAAGTTCACATTTATCATCTTCATTCCTCTGCCTCTCCGTAGCAGGCCTCTACAGCATCAGAACCGGGGCTTTCTTCCCGTTTTTGTCTCCAGAACATACATAAGTATCTCCCCAACTTCTCCAATGTCCACCAGTTCGGCAATTGATTTACATTTCATATCCAGTAATTCGGTAATTACTAACAGGTGCTCTACCTTTGGTATTTTGAAGCTTTTTTGCTTTGGTTGTCTGCTCTGATTTTCTTCTCCAGCACCGCAACTCAAAAGGTATCTCTCCATCTCCCATGCTATTTTTTAGTTTGGACTTTGTTTGCTCACTGTTTCTCCAACATAAAGAAGCCAAATGCATAGGATTTTCTGAAATATTTACCAGGTTTAAGTTTCATATATACTCCATATTAAGTAGATCCTTTATTTCCTGTTGATATATGCATTTTTATTGACCGCAAAGGGATTCAAAATACAACAAAGGTGACATAGGATGAAAAAGTTACGTAAATATCTATATAAATATTTAGGCTTTATCACATCATTTAAACCACCAAAATTGAACCGAACCGAACCAAACTATTCGGTTTGGTTTCAATGTTTGGGCGGTTCGGTTCGGTTCCAAATTTTTGGAACCACATATGGGTGGTTCGGTTTACGGTTTTGCTTACAAACCGAACCGTTACAAGCCTAACCTCGAGACCACCTGTATATGCTCCTAAACACACCAGAATCCCCCACCACCATAAATCCCACACTTGAATCCCGCATATGCTCCTTGGTAAAACACCAATCATGCGCTTCACGAAATCTATACACACTTTACAGTCAAAATTTGCATTAGCGTGATGAACACGATGACAGAGACAGTTCCTCCCGAAAGCAGTAGCAACATAAGAGCATCTCCAACGGGGGATCTCTATATTTAGAGATCCCCTTTGTACTATGTTCTTCAAATATGGAGAACATGGAGAATCAACTCCAACCATGTTCTCCATATTTGGAGAACATGATTTTTTAGTATTATTTAAACAATTTTTAAATATAAATATTTGTAAAATATTATATTATATTAATTTTTAAGTTTTTTTAATTTAAAATTTAATTGCATAAATAAAATAAAATAAACATTATATAGTTCAAACAAAATATTACATTTGAAAAATAATGCTACAATTCTGGGAGGTCATCATCGGGTTCGCTACGACTTCCGCATGCGCTTCCCCCGTGTTGTTCTCCTCCATACCCGGGAACTCCATAGTCGCTTCCTCCATACTGGCTTCCTTCGTGCTGGTGTCCTCCGGATTGAGCTCCACCATATTGGTCTCCTCCATATAGGCCGCTGTACCGACTTCCTCCAAAACTAGACCCACCAAATTGATATCCTCCAAATTGAGGCCCTCCAAATTGAGGCCCTCCAAATTGAGGTCCTTCATGTGGGTCTCCTAGATAGTGGCTTCCTCCATACTGGTTTCCTGCATACTGGCCGACTCCAAACTGATGTCCTCCATATTGATCACCTCTATGTTGTGCACCGCTGGGATTTCTTTGCTCAATATGTCGAATGCATTCTCTAAATTTGCTAGCCTTTCTTGCTAACAATGACCAGCGACATGAGAGAGATTTTGGAGTTCTCTGTCCTAAGCAAATAGTCGGTCTTCTGTTGTGAAATATAACAGAAACTCTTTCCCACATCTTGTGTTCTTTTTGATTGTTACCCATAACTGGGTCTTCAGAGACCTCAAGTCATACATAGCATAATGCTTGATCTTCTTTCAATGAGAATGATGTTCCTCGACTGGAAGTCATGCTCCACAATGGTTGCTCTTCCTGTTGGTGAGGTACTTATAAAACATGCTGGAGATAAGAATCCAATGCAGGGGATGAGGTGACATGAGAATCATATGCTTGTGATGAAGTGACATGTGATAGGTATCCAATGCAGCTGATAACACAAGATAGAGAGGACACAAGCAAGAAGTGGTACTCAAAAAGGTGAGCTCGACCAAAATCGTCGAGCTATGCTCGGCGATCGTTGAGCGCTGTTCGACGATTTCGTCGAGCTGAGCTCGCCGAAAATCGTCGAGGTCTGCTCGACGATTTCGTCGTGCTGAGCTTGGCGATCGTCGAGCTCTGCGCGACAATTTCGTCGAGCAGAGCGACAAAAATCGTCGAGCATCACTTCTGATGATGATGATGAAGTAACAAGAAATCCAATGCTTGATCTCATACTGAAGGTTAGAATCCAATGCTGATGATGAAGTGATAGGGAATCCAATGCCTGATCTAAAAAAATCCTATATAAGCATCACTTCTCTTCTCATCTTCAGTCTAACTATCTTTCCCTCATAGAAATAATGAACTACGGAGCAGAGTCATCTCATTTATGATCTTCATCGTCTTCAGATTATGAATTATTTTATCAGCAAATTCAAAAGTGGGAAGAAGAGACATCTGAATGGGAGCAAGAAGATGAAATTTTGGCTTGTGCTTATAAGTCCAAACAAGCTCGACTTCATGAAAATGAACTTTCGAGACATCGAGGTTCAATACATGGTCACGTTGTAATCAACCGGAGATATTAGACTGTGGAATGACTACTTATCCGATCGTCCCACATATTGGGAAACATATTTTCGAAGAAGATTTCACATGAAAAAGAGTTTATTTCTTCGTATTGTTGTCGCGGTGCAGAAGCATGATAATTTTTTCATGCAAAAGAAGGATGGGGTTAGTAGGCTTGGATTGTCCACTTTACAAAAAATAACAGCAGCATTCCATATGTTGACATATGGAACATCAGCTGATAATTGCTATGAATATATTCGAATCGGTGAGTCAACCGTGATTCAATGTTTGAAAAGATTTTGTAGGGCGATTGTACAAGTGTACAAAGAAGAATATTTGAGATATCTCAATGTCAATGATGTTGCTTGATTATTATAGAAAGGTGAAGAACGAGGATTTCTAGGTATGTTGGGAAGTTTAGATTGCATGCATTGGCAATGGAAGAACTGCCCAACGGCATATGTGTACAACCTCGGGCTCGCGAGAGACCCTCAAGATGCGGATGCTCGGGGCAGGCGAGAAGGATAGATAGGCGAGTGGGAACCTCGGGCTCGCGAGAGACCCTCAAGATACGGATGCTCGGGGCAGGCGAGAAGGATAGATAGGCGAGTGGGACAAGATGAGCGGTCCCTACAATAAGCGACACTTCCCGCTTAGGGGCGTGAGAAGACCTCCCGCGGTGAGATGACCTCATGGCAAAGGATTCCGGCGAGATGGGTAGAGGGGTCCGTCTCGGCAATAGGTGCTCATCCACTCGCTAGGAAGAAAAGAGGTCGTTTTCATATTTCCATGTCAACAGCGGATTTTACTATTCTACCCCTGGCTTTTTTACCCTTTTACCCTTAGTGGTCTGCATATAGCCCCTCAGAACAGCGGAGTTTGGCTATTGGCAGACTCAGCCAGGGGCACCCTGGTAATTTCAGAACAGTGCAGTTTGGTTATTGGCAGCTCAGATTCAGAAATCTATAAATTGGCCCATAGGAGTTCTTCAGAGGGGAAACCTTTTTTGACTCTCAGGGATTTGCGTCATCATTCTTTCGTGCTTTCTGAAGAACTCCAAGCCCGGCTTTTGGCATTGGAGGGGAAGCTCTCAGTGATCTTCCGGGTAAGTGGTGGGACCTCCCTACTGCGGCTTTGGGCCAGTTTTTTCTAGTCCTTCACGACCAGTCGGAGGTCAGAGCTTGAGCCAAGTAGGTGTCGGCTACGCCCCTATTTTGCGAACATTTGTCGAAGTCAAATTTTGGCTTCAACAGTTCTGGTGCGGTGAGCGTGGAAGGTAGCTGATACAAGAAAAGTTTGAGTTTGGTCCTATGGCAGGAGGTGAAGGTGAAGGATCTGGTTTCGGAGGTTCCCCCTCCCGGGGAGAAGTGGCGATGAGGAAGATGCTAGAGGACTTCAGGCGAGAGGTCCTGCAGACCATAAGCTTGGCCTTCTCGGCAAGGAGCGAGTGGGCGATGCCTCAGGTCCCGATAGAGGTGGTCCCGCTCTTAGGCGAGAACACCCCTGGACAGCGCCCGGGGAAGGAGGTCCCGGCAGAGGCTGGCGAGAGGGACGTGGCGGCACGAGAACTCTTCCCAGGCCAGCATCCCGGGAAGGAGATCCCGGCGGAAGACGGCGAGAGGGAGGCAGCTCTGCGAGAGCTCTTCCCTGGGCATGGTCTCGCGGATCGGGCCAGCCAGCCGAGGCTGCGATACGTGCCCTCTCCGCAAGCAGGTGGCGAGAGCCCGTTCAGTGAGCTTATCATCTCGGCTCCAGTGCTGGAGGGGTTCCGGGAGCCCGACATGTCCTACTACTCGGGAAAGTATGATCCTGTACAGCACGTACAGTGGTTTGAAGACGTGGTTTCGATAAGGCAGATGACGGATGCCTTCAAGTGTTGGCTGTTCGCCATCACCTTGAAGGAGAAGGCGCGGGACTGGTTTCACCAGTTGCCGGCGAGATCAATCTACTATTTTGAGGATCTGCGGAGGGGTTTCTTGTTGAGGTTTTAAACATCGAAGAAGCGTAAGGAGGAGGCGGAGTGCCTATTTTCGGTGAGGCAGAAGCAGGATGAGACGTTGGGACACTACGTAGATCGGTTTTAGGAGGAGATCCTCCTGGTCCAGGAGGTCCCTGGATATACGTTGATGCTTGCGTTTACCCTGGGACTGAGGCCAGACTTCTTTATTATGGAGTTGAAAAGGGTGCCACCCCCCCTCTTTTGGGGAACTCATGGAGAGGGCGGCAAAGGAGACGGATTTTGAGAGAGCCAATCCGACGTTTGCAAGGAAGTTGGCCAGGTTGGCGGAGGACGATATGAAGGAGCTAGGAGCGGGAAAGCAGAGGGAGCAGAGAGAAGAGAGAAGAAGAGAGGAACCCCGAGGTCAGGGGCAACAAGGACAGCATCATCGGGGGCCTGAGGGCCGAACAACCAGATAGGTTGGAGGCCTCAGGAGGGTCGCCCCCAGGAGTTAGGAGGAGGTTTCCAGGGAAGGGATAACTTCCATGAGCCAAGGAGGTTTGATCAGCCAACATGGAGACAGGGGCGAGGGATCGTTTTCAGCATCAGCAGGAGGCAATGGGGATCAGTCGAGGCAGATGAGGAAGGAGAGGAGCTCGAGGAGGAGCTGGAAGAAGGGAAGATGGAGAAGGAAGAAGGGCCAGGGTGGCGTTGCCTTTCTGTGACTTCCATCAGGAGGAGGGTCACGCAACGGCCACCTGCCCCGAGTTCTTGGAGATGAGAGAGGCCAAAGAATTGAGGAGGTAGGATCCGCCAGTAAGGATCGTAGAAGTGCAACAGGGGGAGACGAAGGATAGGTGCGAGGACCGGGTGGATGTAGGAACCCGGGGAGGAATCGGGGCAATCCATGGGGGGATTGAGATCGAGGCCACCAAAAAGGGGAGCCTCCAGACCATGTTCCGAAGGGGGGTAGCCTTGACCTCCCAAGCTCCGCCCCCGAAAGAAAAAATTACCTTCTCTTCAGAGGATATGCCAGATTATGAGGATCCGTTCTGCGATGCCTTGGTGATCCAGACGGTGGTGGAAAATCTTTACGGTCTCCAAGATCCTGGTGGATAATGGGAGCTCTGTAAACGTGATCTTCACGAGGGCCTTCGATGAGATGCAGGTGGAGACCAAAAGGATCTTGGCCTCGGATGGACCGTTGTTCGGGTTCTCTGGGGAGAGGAAAGAAGTGGAAGGGGGGAGTAGGGCTGCATGTGAGGTTAGGGTGCGTGTCACGGAACTGCAGGTTCGTGATCGTGGACGCCCCGAGCAGCTACAGCGCCATCTTTGGGCGTCCCCTCACGCCTTTCGCTGCGTCCCCTCCTCTTTTCATCAATGTCTCAAGTTCAACAACAGAGGGGTACAAGTCAGGGTCAGAGGGGACCCAAAGGTGGCAAGGTAGTGTAAGTTACGACGGTCAACACCATATCTTGGATGGCAGATGTGGAGGAGTTGGAGAAGAAGATGACGGCGCGTGAAGAAGTTGTCAGGGAAGAGGAGATGAGCCCGGGAGAGACGAGGAAGGAGATAGCAGAGGAGCAGGGAGAAGCCGAGAGGGAGGCCCAGAGTGGTGCAGAGGTCGAGCAGCAGCAGGAGAGCCCGGAGGGGGCAATGGAGATTGAGGAGGAGTATAGGGGAGGAGATGTGCAAGAGGTCCGGAGGGACGGAGAGTCGGAGCCGCAGGAGAGACAGCAGGAGGAAGTGGAAGGAGAAGGAACTAAGGAGGAAGCCCGGAGAGGCGTGGAGATTGAGCAGTAGCAGGGTGAGGCGATGGAAGTTGAGGGAGCGGGAGGGGAGGAAGAGCTGGAGCTGGAGGAAGAGGCAAGGGATGGCTGGGAGCAGTCGCGGCTAGAGCCGGCCGAGGAAGTGGTGGAGATGGAGGTCTTCACCAGCGCAGGGAAGGTGCAGAGGGTGCGAATCAACGGGGGCTTGAGTCCCGAGGACCAGGAACGAGTGCGGGCCTGCATTCAAAGCAACATCGACATCTTTGCTTGGAGCATGACAGACATGTCGGGCATCGATGCGGACGTGGCCTGTCACCGCCTGAACCTGGACCCCCGGACGCGCCCCATATGCTAGAAGATGAGGACCATCGCGACAAAGCTGGAGGAGCCAATACGCGAGGAGGTCAAGAAGCTCCTAGAGGCTGGCTTCATCTCAGAAATCTAGTATCCAGGATGGATCTCCAATGTAGTAATGGTGAAGAAGGGAGGTGGAAAATGGCGAATGTGTATCGACTTTTCTTTATTAAATAAATCATGCCCTAAGGATTGCTACCCCCTGCCTCGGATCGACGCGCTGGTTGATTCAACCGTCGGCTTTTCTGTTATGAGTTTTTTGGATGCTTTTTCAGGTTACCATCAGATCCGAATGCACCCTCCCGACGTCAAGTATGTCTCCTTCATCACAAGGGAGGGGTGCTTTAGCTATAACATGATGCCATTTGGGTTGAAAAACGCAGGGGCTACCTACCAACGGATGATGGATCGAGTTTTCCAAGGCCAGAGGGGCCGGAACCTAGAGGTCTACGTTGATGACCTCATGGTAAAGAGCAAGGGAGTGAACTCTCATCTTCGGGATCTGGAGGAGACGTTCGCCACCTTGAGGAAGTTCAAAATGAGGCTGAACCCCTTAAAATGTATTTTCGGGGCAAGCCGTGGGAAGTTCCTTGGGCACATTCTGACCCCGGTAGGGGTAGAACCTAATCCAGATAAAGTAAAAGCCATCCTAGAACTAGAATCACCGCGAAACGCTAAGGAGGTGCAGCGCTTGACAGAGAAGCTGGCCGGCCTTAGCAGATTCCTCTCCAGATCAGGGGAGAAGTGCTCACCTTTCTTCAAAGTGCTACGAGGGAACCAGAGGTTTGAGTGGACCGCGGAGTGTGAAGAAGCTTTCCAAAGACTGAAGGAGCAGCTCTCCCTGGCTCCTCTGCTTCAAAGCCCAACGGAGGGGGAGGATCTAACCTTGTACCTAGGGGTAGGAGCAAAGGCGGTGAGCTCTGTCCTGGTCAGAGAAGAGGGGAGAAAGCAGCTGCCCATTTATTATGTTAGCAGGATACTAAAGAAGGCGGTGCTTCGTTACCCTATCCTAGAAAAGCTGGCATACGCCTTGATCGTTTCGGCTAGGAAGCTCCGACCCTATTTCCAAGCACATTCGATTAGGGTGGTGACAGACCATCCTCTCCATAAGATTTTCGAAGGAGTGGAGCACTCGGGTAGGCTGGCCAAGTGGTCTATCGAGTTGAGTGAATTCAACATTTCATTCATGCCAAGGTTCTCCATTAAGGCACAGGTGGTGGCCGACTTCTTGGCAGACTACACTGCAGAAGTCGGGGCCGAGGAGTCGCGGCCACAGAAAGCATGGAAGATGACGGTTGACGGGGCCTCGGGAAAGCACTCCCTCGGAGCGGGGGTGGTATTGACAAGTCCTCAAGGGGTGACCATAGAACAAGCGGTCGTTTTGCATTTCCCCGTGACCAACAACCAAGCAGAGTATGAGGCAGTAATAGCCTGCCTTCGTTTGGCAAAGGAGCTCGAGATCAAGGACGTTGAGGCTTTCACGGATTCATTGGTGGTGGCATCCCAGATTCAAGGAGAGTTCGAAGCTCGGGAGCCCACCCTTGTGAAGTATTTGTCCAAGGTGAGGGCAATCATAGGGGGGTTCCAAACGTTCTCCATCCAACACATCCCCAAAGAAGAGAGTGCTGCTGCCGATCGATTGGCTAAGTTCTGTCCTTGAGGAGGGGGTACCTTGACTGATTTATTCCATCCGGAAATCGAAGAGGGGGAGATAATGGAGGTGGATCGGCGACCCTCGTGGGTGGATCCCTTCGTTACCTTCTTCATGATAGAAACCTTCCCTGAGGGGATAAAGGAGGCAAAAAACTTCCGACATAAGGCAGCTCATTATCTCATGCATGAAGGAAGATTGCACCGAAAGATGCTTTCGGGCCTCCTAGCTCGGTGCGTGACGGAGGAGGAGACCCGACATGTTTTGGAGGAGGTGCACTATGGGGAATGTGGTAGTCATTCTGGATGGAGGACATTGGAAGCAAGGGTGGTCAGGCAGGGGTACTTCTGGCCCACCCTGAGGAAGGACGCGGCAGAGTTTGCGAGGAAGTGCCGAAAATGCTAGCTCTACGCCCCCTCCAGCTCTTGCCGGCTCAAAGGCTCCGAAGTATCACGACACCATGGCCTTTCGCCATCTGGGGGATGGATTTAGTTGGGCCTTTCCCTCCAGCTAGTGGGCAAAGAAGGTTCCTCCTGGTTATGATAGATTACTTCTCCAAGTGGCTGGAGGTTAAGGCGCTAGCAAAGGTGACCTCCCAAGTCATCAGGAACTTCGTCTGGGGGGAGATCATCTGCAAGCACGGGCTGCCTTAGGCCATCGTCACGCATAATGGTCCCCAGTTTGCTAGTGAAGAGTTCATCAGCTTCTGCACTCAGCTGGGCATCGACCTCAGGTTTGCCTCCGTCCACCACCCCAGGAGCAACGGTCAGGTAGAGGCGGCGAACAAGATTATCGTAAACCTGCTCAAAAAGAAGTGGAGAATTTGAGAGGGAGTTAGGTAGAACAACTCCCCTCGGTCTTATGTGCCTTGAGAACGACCCCGAACACGGCCACCGGCGAGACTCCCTTCAAGCTTTCTCACGGATGTGAGGCAGTCCTGCCCATGGAATTCGAGGTCCGGTCCCCACGAATTGCGGCTGCAGGTGATGGAGACGGGGCTTGGAAGATGGAAAATGAAGAAAGCTTACGCCTCTCGCTAGACCTGACAGAGGAGCTGCGAGACGTGGCAGCCATCAGACAAGAAGAGATCAAGCGTCGAATGACAAAGCACTTCAACAAGAATATCAGGATAAAACAATTCACTGAGGGAGATCTGGTATTAAAAAAAGTTGATGCAGCAGGGAGGTCCGCCCCGGTGGGAAAGCTTAATCCAAACTGGGAGGGGCCCTATATTGTGGAGAGAGTACTGAGAGCAGGAGGTTACTACCTCCAGGATGCAGAGGGTAGGACCTTGAGCCACTCCTGGAGTGGGAATGACTTGAAACGCTTCTACCCATGAGAAGGGAGAGCAGAAGATGTGTACTCAAAGCATGATCAATATAATATATTTCTCAAACTACTTCCTATTTATTGTCTATTGTGAAGTCCTAATGGCAGGAAGATGTGAACTTCATCGACACCCTGAGCTCTGCTCGGCCCCAGGTAGACCTGCTGCGCAGGCTCTCATCTAGCTGGCAGGTCTGAAGGCTCGCATGTGGGGGATAGGTTTGGTTTGAGAACTTCATCGGCACCCCGAGCTCGGCTCGTCCCCAGGTAGACCCGCTGCGCAGGCTCTCATCTAGCTGGCAGGTCCGAAGGCTCGCCTGTGGGGGATAGGTTTGGTTTGAGAACTTCATCGGCACCCCGAGCTTGGCTCGGCCCCAGGTAGACCGTTGCGCAGGCTCTCATCTAGCTGGCAGGTCCGAAAGCTCGCCTGTGGGGGATAGGTTTGGTTTGAGAACTTCATCGGCACCCCAAGCTCGGCTCGGCCCCAGGTAGACCAGCTGCGCAGGATCTCATCTAGCTGGCAGGTCCGAAGGCTCGCCTGTGGGGGATAGGTTTGGTTTGAGAACTTCATCGGCACCCCGAGCTCGGCTCGGCCCCAGGTAGACCCGCTGCGCAGGCTCTCATCTAGCTGGCAGGTCTGAAGGCTCGCCTGTGTGGGATAGGTTTGGTTTGAGAACTTCATCGGCACCCCGAGCTCGGCTCGGCCCCAGGTAGACCCGCTGCGCAGGCTCTCATCTAGCTGGAAGGTCCGAAGGCTCGCCTGTGGGGGATAGGTTTGGTTTGAGAACTTCATCGGCACCCCAAGCTCGGCTCGGCCCCAGGTAGACCCGCTGCGCAGGCTCTCATCTAGCTGGCAGGTCTGAAGGCTCGCCTGTGGGGGATAGGTTTGGTTTGAGAACTTCATCAGCACACCGAGCTCGGCTCGGCCCCACGTAAACCAGCTGCGCGGGCTCTCATCTAGCTGGCAGGTCTGAAGGCTCGCCTGTGGGGGATAGGTTTGGTTTGAGAACTTCATCGGCACCCCGAGCTCGGCTCGGCCCCAGGTAGACCCGCTGCGCAGGCTCTCATATCGCTGGCAGGTCTGAATGCTCGCCTGTGGGGGATAGGTTTGATTTGAGAACTTCATCGGCACCCCGAGCTCGGCTCGGCCCCAGGTAGACCTGCTGCGCAGGCTCTCATCTAGCTGGCAGGTCCGAAGGCTCGCCTGTGGGGGATAGGTTTGGTTTGAGAACTTCATCTGCACCCCAAGCTCGGCTCGGCACCAGGTAGACCCGCTGCGCAGGCTCTTATCTAGCTGGCAGGTCCGAAGGCTCGCCTGTGGGGGATACGTTTGGTTTGAGAACTTCATCGGCACCCCGAGCTCGGCTCGGCCCCAGGTAGACCCGCTGCGCAGGCTCTCATCTAGCTGGCAGGTCCGAAGGCTCGCCTGTGGGGGATAGATTTGGTTTGAGAATTTCATCAGCACCCCGAGCTCGGCTCGACCCCAGGTAGACCCGTTGCGCAGGCTCTCATCTAGCTGGCAGGTCCGAAGGCTCGCCTGTGGGGGATAGGTTTGGTTTGAGAACTTCATCGACACCCCGAGCTCGGCTCGGCCCCAGGTAGACCCGCTGCACAGGCTATCATCTAGCTGGCAGGTCCGAACGCTCGTCTGTGGGGCATAGGTTTGGTTTGAGAACTTCATCGGCACCCCGAGCTCGGCTCAGCCCCAGGTAGACCCGCTGCGCAGGGTCTCATCTAGCTGGTAGGTCCGAAGGCTCGCCTGTGGGGGATAGGTTTGGTTTGAGAACTTCATCGGCACCCCGAGCTCGGCTCGGCCACAGGTAGACACGCTGCGCAGGCTCTCATCTAGCTGACAGGTCCGAAGGCTCGCCTGTGGGGGTTAGGTTTGGTTTGAGAACTTCATCGGCACCCCGAGCTCGGCTCGGCCCCAGGTAGACCCGCTGTGCAGGCTCTCATCTAGCTGGCAGGTCTGAAGGCTCGCATGTGGGGGATAGGTTTTGTTTGAGAACTTCATCGGTGTAACACCCCCTATCCATCGCATAACATATAGCAGTAGGTTCGGCCGGGGCCCGATGTCGTATGCCACAGACAGACCGGGTGGTTACTCATGGAAACCATCCAACCAATCAACGTCCTACACAGAGCATTCTAGCGGAAGCAGTTTTATAAAAATTGCATTAAAGAACCAAGCACTAAATCATGAATGTCCACTAATACCAAAATAGGAATGTTACAAGATACACCAGAATAAGCCTTAAGGCCTTACAAAAATTGTTCACTTCATATTACATGTTTTACAAACCACGGCACGCAGGCCGGTCACACATGAATAAAGCAGTAAACACTTCTAATTGGGCCTTCGAGGGCCGGCTTCGCAAAAAGGGCTTTAGCCCGCTATTGACCGCTTTGTCCAGCAGCACCTGCAAACAACAAACCACCGCCCGGTGGCAAAACAAGGCAACGGTCAGCAATGCTGACCAAATTATAACGATCCCGCCCCCAGCTCGGGGCGGCGATGCTCCTTCCCTGTATTTCATTAGCATAAGCGAGCAATATAACAACTCAATGCATCACAGGCGTTGGCACGCATGGCCACACGCCCCGTGCTCTCAGGGCACATTCTCGGTGATCGCAGTCTAAGCCGCTAACTCACCAGCATCTCCAGGACGACAATAACTCGTGAGCAAAATGGTCTTTTAGGCAGACGTTACGACACTTTAATGTCATCAACAGCCTATGTCACGACACTTTAATGTCATCGACAGAAAGACCCGACCTCTATGCCCTCGGCATAACGCAGGAACGGTTCCCACTCAACCCGTTGCTCACTTGCCACGACACTTAAATATCATCGGCACGAGTTAAGTTTCCCCGAAGCCCGTGACTCGAACGTACAATGTTACATAACCCAGTTATGTACTAATTGGCACCTAGGCCCACAAGTTGTCAAGATCACGCATCCGCCCAGTTTTCCGGGTGCACCTTTGGGTTAATCCCCAAGGCTCCCTATTGCAATCTACCACGTAGAAAACCCGAAAAACAAACAATCACGCGAAGTCTTCTTCGGCATTTATGCAATGCAATATCACCGATCCAGACCAACATGTCCGGGTAGGCTTCACACATCATGCCTATGTCCGTTCTCGGTTACGGACTCTAAACAACGGGGACTTCACATATCTACCCAAAGGAACGCCTCCAACTCACCGCAAACTCGCGAGAGCGGGCTTCCTATACAAAGAAGGAGAGCAACTCATGCTCAAGAAGAGAATCGTTACCCTAGAGTTCCTCTTTGGCGCCATGAAAAATTAAGCGGATGAAAAGCACCGCACTAGCTTTGCCTCCGTGGATCCGGAGTCGGCTCGCGATTTGGAGCTTCGAAGCTCCTCCAATGGCCGGATCTAGCTCCTTCCTTCCTTCTTTGGCTCTCCTCTCTCTCTAAGGTTTTAGAAAGATAATAACTTATGAAAAGTGAGAGTTTCTAAGTCCAATCCCGGGTATATCCCTTCAGGAACAACCCCCAGCCGTTGGATCATCAATTAAAGAAATGAACGGCTTTGATTCGGGACTGAAATGCCCAATCTGGACCGAACACGACCTGGCACACGCCCGTGTCCAGGGCCGTGTGCATCATTCGCCGTCAAAATTGAATCGCCTGGAACAACACACGGGTATCGAACACGCCCGTGTTCGACCTGACACGCCCGTGTTCCACCTGACACGGCCGTGTGGCCGGCCGTGTACCCCCATCATTTTCCCCGAAAACAACCCGAGCACTGCACGGGTTCTAGGACACGCCCGTGTCCTTGCCCGTGTCACCTCGACACGCCTGGGCTCCAGGCCATGTACACGGTCTCGACACTCGACACTTCGTCGAGCGAAGATCGTCGGCCTGATGACACGGCCTTGGACACGCCCGTGTCCTAGGCCGTGTGCCTTGTATCGACACAATGTCGAGACCAAAGTGTCGACTTCCCGGGACGAGTGTCGACACGGGCTGACACGCCCTGCGACACGCCCGTGTCGCAGGTCGTGTGCCATGTCTCGACACTTCGTCAAACGCAGAGTGTCGACTTCGCGGGCTAAGTGTCGACACGGGTCGACATGCCCTGCGACACACCCGTGTCGCAGGCCGTGTGCCCAGTCTCGACACAATGTCGAGACCAAAATGTCGACTTCCCGGCTGAGTGTTGACACAAGCTTGACACGCCATGGGACACGCCCGTGTCCCAGGCCGTGTGCCTGCAGCCAGAACCCAAAATTGGCCCAAAACGTCCCCCGTCGCTATTTTGAGTTTCGGGGCGTTACAACTCTCCCCCTCTTAAAAGAATTTCGTTCACGAAATTACATAAAGGAAAGACATGTACAAAACAAAATTTGTACCTGAGCGGAACAACTCCGGATACTCGTCAAGCATAGTCTGCTCTCGCCCCCAAGAGAGCTCCTCACGACCGCAATTGTCCCACCGGACCTTGACCATCCTGATATCTTTATTGCGTAGCCGCTTGACCTCCGAATCCTCAATCCGCACGGGCTTGACCTTTGTCGTCAGCCCACTATCCACCGGCACTTGATCAACCGCGATCACTTGCGTAGGCTCTTGCACCGCCTTTCGAAGTACCGAAATATGGAATACATCATGTAAACCACTAAGCTCCACTGAAAGCTTCAACCGATAGTCCGCTTCACCAACTCGCTCCAGAACCTCAAACGGTCCAAGGTACCTCGGGCTTAGCTTTTTCAATCGCCGAACCCGCGAGACACCCTTGAACGGTTTGATCTTTAAGTACACATAGTCGCCCACAGCGAACTCCACGTTCTTGTGCTTGACATTATAGTACTTCGCTTGCCGGTCCTGAGCGACAAGCAACCTCTCCCGAATGGTTCTCACCAAAGAAGTAGCATCCTCCACTTCTGATCGCTTATACAACTTTGACTCGCCCGTTTCTAACCAAGACAACGGCGTGCGAGATTTTCTACCATATAGGTCCTCGAAAGGCGCCATCTGAATACTCGCTTGGTAGCTATTGTTGTATGCGAACTCCACCAAATAAAGGTGGTCTTCCCATTGCTTTCCAAAATCCAAGACACACATGCGAAGCATGTCTTCCATGGTTCTATTGACCCTCTCGGTCTGCCCATCCGTTTGCGGATGGAAGGCTGTGCTGAATTTCAGCTTTGTTCCCAACATTTGTTGCACAAGCCTCCAATCATTGGACGTGAACCGCCCATCATGGTCACTCACGATGCTGCAGGGCACACCATGAAGTCGTACTATGTTATCCACATAAAGCTTTGCCAACTTCTCCACCGGATCATCCTTCCTATGCGGAATAAAATGCGACACCTTCGTTAACCGATCAACAACCACCCAAATGGCGTCGTTCCCCTTTTGCGACCTTGGCAAACCGTGCACAAAGTTCATAGAGATGTCGTCAAATTTCCACTCCGGAATAGGCAAGGACTTAAGAAATCCTCCCGGCTTTTGGCACTCCGCCTTCACCAAGGCGCAAGTTTGGCACTTCGCTACGTAGAGCGCCACATCCTTCTTCAAACCCGGCCACCAAAACAGTTTCTTCACATCACGGTACATCTTCGTGCTCCCCGGGTGAATCGAGTACTTGGTATGGTGTGCCTCGTACAACAACTCTATCCGCAAATTGCCCACACTTGGGACGCACAGACGACCGTCTTTCCAAAGTAATTCGTCCTCCACGACGAATTGGGAATTTGA
This sequence comes from Platanthera guangdongensis, assembly GCA_039583875.1. Lineage (NCBI taxonomy): Eukaryota > Viridiplantae > Streptophyta > Magnoliopsida > Asparagales > Orchidaceae > Platanthera > Platanthera guangdongensis. The sequence goes on from CM077149.1 coordinate 91,151,474, forward strand.
CCCATCCAGAGCCTCTACCATGAACTGTTTCATATGAGCATCCATATCCAAAGCCTGCCGAATACGATCAGCCAGGTCATATTGGACTTCAGTCCAATTCAGAACTGCTTCGGCACTTGATTGTATATCCACACAAACAATCTCCAACGCCAACAACTCCCGCACCAACCGCTCATCATGCACTGATAGCCAATTGGCTTGAGCTGGGGCTCGGCGACTCAACGCGTCCGCAACCGCATTATCCTTACCAGGCACGTAGTGGATCTTGAATGTATAGTCCCCCAGGAACTCCATCCATCTACGCTGCCGCATATTCAGATCCTTCTGATCAATAAGATACTTCAGGCTCTTGTGATCGGTGTAGATATCAATCTTCACACCGTACAAATAGTGTCTCCACAGCTTCAAGGCAAAAATCACGGCCGCTAACTTCAAGTCATGGACCAGAAATTCCTCTCGTGCACTTTTAGCTGTCTCGAGCCATAAGCTATTACACTTCCATGTTGCAGTAGCACGCAACCCAAACCGCTGCCTGAAGCATCACTATAAATCTCATAGCCTTCGGTCCCACATGGCGAACTCAGCACATGCGCCGTGGTCAACCGACACTTCAACTCCTCAAAAGCTTGCGCACACTTCGGCGTCCAAACGAACTTATGCTCCTTCCTCGTCAAAGTAGTGAGAGGCAAAGCTATCCGCGAGAAGTTCTCTACGAAGCGCCTATAATAGCCGGCAAGCCCCAGAAAACTCCGGACTTCCGCTACCGTAGCAAGCTCAGGTCACTCCCGTATCGCAACGATCTTCGCCGGATCCACAGCAATACCCTCTCCACTCACTATATGACCGAGGAACGCCACTGAGGATAGCCAAAACTCGCACTTCGAGAACTTGGCATACAACTGATTTCTCCTTAGCGTCTCCAAAACCAAATGAAAATGCTTGAAGTGATCTTACTCACTTTGCGAGTACACCAAAATATCGTCGATGAAGACGATCACGAAATGGTCCAAGTACTCCCTGAAAGTCCTGTTCATCAGATCCATGAACACTGACGGCGCATTAGTCAGCCCAAACGGCATGACCGTAAACTCATAATGCCTGTATCCCGTACTAAACGCTGTCTTCGGGATATCACTCTCCCTTATTCGCAGCTGATAGTACCCAGCCTTGAGATCCAACTTCGAGTACACCGTCGACCCGACTAACTGATCAAAAAGATCATCAATCCGGGGGATCGGGTACTTGTTCTTCTCCGTCAACTTGTTGAGCTCCCGATAATCAATACATAGCCTCAAGCTTCCGTCCTTCTTCTTAACAAAGAGGACCGGTGCGCTCCAAGGCGAAGAACTCGGGCGCACATACCCTTGCTCCAACAACTCTTGCAGTTGAACTTTCAGCTCTGCCATTTCCTTAGGCGCTAGCCGATAAGGAGATCGTGACACAGGCTTTGCACCTGGCACTAGCTCGATCGTAAAATCTATCTCCCGCTGAGGCGGGGCTCCAGGAAGATCTGCGGGGAACACATCAGGGTATTCTGATATCACTGAAATACAATCCAATGCGGGCTTCGGCTTTGCAACCTCCACTAGTGTAAAGAACAGTTCTGCACCGGCACGAACCTCCTTCACCACCTGAAGAGCAGACATCAACGTCTTGCTCGACCCCTTTAAGCCCGTAAAAGTCGTCTCACGACTTGCTCCCAGCTTGACTTCCTTGCTACCGCAATCTATATGGGCCTGCTGCTCCGAGAGTCAGTCCATGCCAAATATGACGTCGAACTCCACTAACGGAAGTAAAGACGCCTGCAGATCGAACTCCTGATTCCCAATACGAATCATAACATCGCAGATCCTATCCGCGCACATCGAACACCCATTGGGCAACAACACATCCAACTTATCCTTCGCCATCGAAGAAGGGACTCCGATGCGTGATATAAATCCTTCGGACAAGAAGGAGTGTGAAGCTCCCGTATCGAAGAGTGCTCGTGCCGGATTTTCACAAATCAATACAAATCCTAAACAAGCAGTGGTAAGGTAACATGTGCATAATAAGTATTTAAAGAAATTGACTTGCTATAAATTAAACTGTCTCTGTCACCATATCAGCCTATTTGATGGCCTCCTGTTGGCCAAGATTATAGACCCTTGGTTGGGCCGGAGCATAGTGGGACGCGGTCGACTCCACCGCCTTTCCCTTCTCTTCATAAGTAGCTCCCGGCCTCCTTTCGGACTTGGGACATCCGCTCCGGCACTCACGGGCATAATGCCCCAACTTCCCACAGTTGTAACATGCGCCCGGGGTCCGACCCGTAGTCGCCCCAGAAGCACCAGCAGAGAGGGCTAGACCCGAAGTCTTAGCTTTCTTGTTCCACTTTCGGAACACAGATTTTGAGGTGTTCGGCCCTCTGGACTCCGACCTCTTCTCGCCCAAGCTTTTCTTTGTCTGCACATTCTTCATGTCCTTCTCCAAGGACCGGGCAGTATTGACCAAGGTTAAGAAACCCTGCGTCATCGGCCCCGAGAGTAGCAATCTCAACTCATCTCTCAAGCCTTCATAGAAGCGATTAGTCTTGCGCTCCTCATCCACGATGGTGGAGCTAGCATAACGACTCAGACGAGTAAACTCGTGGAGATATTCATCCACGCTCCTCTCACCCTGAACCAACTTCAGAAACTCATTCTCCAACGCTATCTTCTGCGTTGAAGGGAGGTATCTAGCCAAGAACAATCTCGAGAACTCCTCCATCGAGACATCACCAAGTTGCCTACCTCTCAGTAAGTGCAACTCCAATCCTTCCCACCACATCCTCGCTTCACCGTCCAGAAGGAACGTAGCGATGGTGGTCATTTGCCACTCCTCTGTCTCCGTTGCTGTCATGACTCTCTTCACCCTCGAGAGCCAGTCTTCAACCTGAGATGGGGTTCCCAACCCCGAGAATACCGGAGGGTTAAAGCTCATTACATGCTTAAGCTGCCTCTCGGGTTCCCTCCTTGGCACCACCGGTTCCACAATCACTTGCTCCACTCTCCTCGGCTCAGCCTCTTGCAGCGGTACCTGCTCCATCGTAGGAGCGAGCTGCTGCGTTTGCCTTGCAGGCTGCGCATTTATCACGGCCAACACTGCTTCGGCCACCAATCATATGTTCTCAGCCGATAGAGGTGTTGCGGGAGCAACATCCGGTGCACTACTAGCCTCAGAAACTCGGCGTTCTGACGGCCCAACACCACTTCTGGTCACCTATAGTGGTACAAAACACTGTTAAGCGACCAAATAAAATTGCAAACAACGATTATAGGAACACGCAGGTTCCTCAAACACGAGTATTTTCATTCCTAAGTGGACATTCATGGGTTCTTTTACCATTATAACAATGACGCACACAATGTGCTCACCACCCCTTAAAAAGAATTCGCCCACGAATTCAGTTTAAGCCCGACCAAAACCAGTAGTCTGATACCAAATTGTAACACCCCCTATCTGTCGCATATCATATAGCAGTAGGTCCGGCCGGGGCCCGACGCCGTATGTCACAGACAGACCGAGTGGTTACTCATGGAAACCATCCAACCAATCAACGTCCTACACAGAGCATTCTAGCGGAAGCAGTTTTATAAAAGTTGCATTAAAGAACCCAGCACTAAAGCATGAATGTCCACTAATACCAAAATAGGAATGTTACAAGATACACCAGAATAAGCCTTAAGGCCTTACAAAAATTGTTCACTTCACATTACATGTTTTACAAACCACGGCACGCAGGCCGGTCACACATGAATAAAGCAGTAAACACTACCAATTGGGCCTTCGAGGGCCGGCTTCGCAAAAAGGGCTTTAGCCTGCTATTGACCGCTTGGTCCAGCAGCACCTGCAAACAACAAACCACCGCCCGGTGGCAAAACAAGGCAACGGTCAGCAATGCTGACCAAATTATAACGATCCCGCCCCCAGCTCGGGGCGGCGATGCTCCTTCCCTGCATTTCATTAGCATAAGCGAGCAATATAACAACTCAATGCATCACAGGCGTTGGCACGCATGGCCACACGCCCCGTGCTCTCAGGGCACATTCTCGGTGATCGCAGTCTAAGCCGCTAACTCACCACCATCTCCAGGACGGCAATAACTCGTGAGCAAAATGGTCTTTTAGGCAGACGTTACGACACTTTAATGTCACCAACAGCCTATGTCACGACACTTTAATGTCATCGACAGAAAGACCCGACCTCTATGCCCTCGGCATAACGCAGGAACGGTTCCCACTCAACCCGTTGCTCACTTGCCACGACACTTAAATATCATCGGCACGAGTTAAGTTTCCCCGAAGCCCGTGACTCGAATGTACAATGTTACATAACCCAGTTATGTACTAAGTGGCACCTAGGCCCACAAGTTGGCAAGATCACACATCCGCCCAGTTTTCCGGGTGCACCTTTGGGTTAATCCCCAAGGCTTCCTGTTGCAATCTACCACGTAGAAAACCCGAAAAACAAACAATCGCGCGAAATCTTCTCCGGCATTTATGCAATGCAACATCACCGATCCAGACCAACATGTCCGGGTAGGCTTCACACATCATGCCTATGTCCGTTCTCGCTTACGGACTCTAAACAACGGGGACTTCACATATCTACCCGAAGGAACGCCTCCAACTCACCGCAAACTCGCGAGAGCGGGCTTCCTATGCAAAGAAAGAGAGCTACTCATGCTCAAGAAGAGAATCGTTACCCTAACGTTCCTCTTTGGCGCCATGGAAAAGTAAGCGGATGAAAAGCACCGCACTAGCTTTGCCTCCGTGGATCCGGAGTCGGCTCGCGATTTGGAGCTTCGAAGCTCCTCCAATGGTCGGATCTAGCTCCTTCTTCCTTCCTTGGCTCTCCTCTCTCTCTAAGCTTTTAGAAAGATAATAACTTATGAAAAGTGAGGGTTTCTAAGTCCAATCCCGGGTATATACCTTCAGGAACAACCCCCAGCCGTTTGATCATCAATTAAAGAAATGAACGGCTTTGATTCGGGACTGAAATGCCCAATCTGGACCGAACACGGCCTGGCACACGCCCGTGTCCAGGGCCGTGTGTCTCATTCGCCGTCAAAATCGAATCGCCTGGAACAACACACGGGTATCGAACACGCCCATGTTTGACCTGACACGCCCGTGTTCCACCTGACACGGCCGTGTGGCCGGCCATGTACCCCCATCATTTTCCCCGAAAACAACCCGAGCACTGCACGGGTTCTAGGACACGCCCGTGTCCTTGCCCGTGTCACCTCGACACGCCTGGGCTCCAGGCCGTGTACACGATCTTGACACTCGACACTTCGTCGAGCGAAGATCGTCGACCTGATGACACGGCCTTGGACACGCCCGTGTCCTAGGTCGTGTGCCTTGTATCGACACAATGTCGAGACCAAAGTGTCGACTTCCCGGGACGAGTGTCGACACGGGCTGACACGCCCTGCGACACGCCCGTGTCGCAGGCCGTGTGCCATGTCTCGACACTTCGTCAAACGCACAGTGTCGACTTCGCGGGCTAAGTGTCAACACGGGTCGACACGCCCTGCGACACGCCCGTGTCGCAGGCCGTGTGCCCAGTCTCGACACAATGTCGAGACCAAAATGTCGACTTCCCGGCTGATTGTCGACACAAGCTTGACACGCCATGGGACACGCCCGTGTCCCAGGCCGTGTGCCTGCAGCCAGAACCCAAAATTGGCCCAAAACGTCCCCCGCCGCTATTTTGAGTTTCGGGGCGTTACAATCGGCACCCCGAGCTCGGCTCGGCCCCAAGTAGACCCGCTGCACAGACTCTCATCTAGCTGGCAGGTCTGAAGGCTCGCCTGTGGGGGATAGGTTTGGTTTGAGAACTTCATCGGCACCTCGAGCTCGGATCGGCCCCAGGTAGACCCGCTGCGCAGGCTCTTATCTAGCTGGCAGGTCCGAAGGCTCGTCTGTGGGGGATAGGTTTGGTTTGAGAACTTCATCGGCACCCCGAGTTCGGCTCGGCCCCAGGTAGACCCGCTGCGCAGGCTCTCATCTAGCTGGCAGCTCCGAAGGCTCGCCTGTGGGGGATAGGTTTGGTTTGAGAACTTCATCGGCACCCCGAGCTCAGCTCGGCCCCAGGTAGACCCACTGCGCAGGCTCTCATCTAGCTGGCAGGTCCGAAGGCTCGCCTGTGGGGGATAGGTTTGGTTTGAGAACTTCATCGGCACCCCGAGCTCGGCTCGGCCCAGGTAGACCCGCTGCGCAGGCTCTCGTCAAGCTGGCAGGTCCGAAGGCTCGCCTGTGGGGGATAGGTCTGGTTCTTGAAGGTTGGGTCCAAAGTTTGGGAACAGGTCTAAACATGGGACATTCTACATCACTTCGAGCTCGGACCGATCCTCGGTGGACTTGTTGCCCAAGCTCACCAAGCTAGCAAGGAAGTAAACTCATTCGATGACAAAATAGTTGGGAAAAACTCCTTAAAACAACACCCCAGCTTAAACTTAGGGGGAAGGAAATAAACTAGGGTAAAAGTTGAGGCAGTATGAGTGGAGACACTCTCAGCCGGCAGTTACAAGGATGGTCTCGCATTGGCGAGTAAGCACTCGTGCGAAGACATAAGGCTCACTCTAAATAATCAGAGTGCGGGTTGCACCACCAAGAGCCACTCGCGCGAGAAGTACCGAAAAGCAAGGCGAGAAGATTGTACCTATCAAATTTTACGCACAAAGAAAAGAAACGACGACTCGCGCACTTTGAAAAGCCAACTCTCCAGCAAGGTAGCGAGCCAGGACAACACCGTCTCACTGATGTAAGGACGTCAGGGGATCATCTCGCAGCAAGCAAAACAAAGCAAAGAAAAGAGGGTAGAAATAAGTCGGCGAGACGCCAAAACAACATCGCCTCGCAAGCGAAGGCAAGCAGAGAAAAAAGCGTGCAAGTGGTAAAAGGACAAAATATGCATTTGACTAAAAAACAGTTCGTTACAAAGGTCAGATTTCTGATCACAAAAAAAATTGGTAAGTTTTACAAGTAGCAGCAAAAGGAGAAGGAGAGAGGGATTCTGGATCTTGGAGTCGGCACATCAGTCCTCCTCGCCAGATAAAGAATCATCGCTCTCCTCGCTGTAGAGCTCAGGGACCAAGTCGCGAGCGGTCACTATTTCAAAATCGTCCTTCACAACCCCTAGGTCCTTCATCATCTGCAACACCATCTCTGCCGCCCGAACGCCAGCGTCTCGGCACTGCTCCTCGACTTCCTCATGAGAGTAGTGCGGCGGAGGCGTCCGGAAGGGCTCGCGGCGAGACGACGACGCGATGTCAGCCTGAAGACGCGCGTTCCCAACTATTAAATCCCTGACCTCCTCCTCCAAAGCCGTCACGCGCGAGCGCAATTGCTCCGCCGTCTCGGCATCCTGCGAGATGACCTATCAGTTAGCCAAGAATGATTGAAAAAGAAAAACCTAAGGAAAAAGTCTAAGGCTTACCACACCGCCCTGGGCCTTCGCGAGGAGGGACTCGGCTTCAGATAGCCTTTTTCGCGAGACCGTCGGACTTCACTCGCTCCGCCTCCAGGCTCTCCTCACTGGCTTTCCATTTTGCGTTGATATAAATAAGGCGGCGAGAGGAGCGGTGCGAGAACTCCAAGGCTCGCATTTGGTGGTGGGAAGTCTTCAGCACGAGATCCCTGGTGGACTCGCTTTCAGGCGAGACGACGTCAAGGCCGCCGTAGTGGCCGTACCCCACAACGAAGGCATGGCTGGTGGGGACCTCTTGCTCCTTCCAAGAAGGAAGGAGAGTGGAGATGGACACGCGGTTGGCGTCCCGCCCCCACAACAGAACTGGGTCACCGGCGGCATCGTGGACCACGGGACCCAGGTTATAGTTCATGTGGTAAGAGGGGGCGGGACGGCTGAAGGAGTCACCTTCGCGAAAGGAGGTGGCAGTCGCCTGGTCGGGAAGAACAGCTTGCGGGTTGGATGCAGCAGCAGGCAGGTTGGAGGCAGCAACCGGCTGACTAGGGATGACAGCTAGTTGATTAAGGAGTACCATCTCGCGAGTAGGCGAGACGGCCTGGTGGTTAGGCGAAAAGGGCGGAGGAGATTCCCCTACAGAAATGGGGCTCCCTTGGGGAGCTTTATTCTTTTCCTTGGCAATCACTACGGCTTTTTTCATCTTTTTTCTGGGGGGGCTGGAGCGAGAGGGGGACGTGTCGCCTGTGGGCCTCTTCGGGGGGATGGGCGCCAAGGACTCTCTCGCCGCCTCGGCCGCCGCGTTGGCGAGATCGAGGCCCTTCGCTGGATGGATATTGCTCTTGTAAGGGGGGAGGGCTGGAATGATTCGCTCCCCTAAAGACATGCAAGGGTTATTTTACGGCGAGACGGCGAATAGCAAGACGCGAGACGAAGGAGCAGGAATACCTTCACCGGGGAGCACTGGAGGAAGCGAGTCGAGGCCTCGCCGCAAGAAGTTGACCTCGAAGTTCTTGCCGATGAGGTATTCACACAGCAGCTTCTCTGGGCCACTGACCTATGGGGTGACGTAGAAGCTTTCTGGTGGAGACACCGGCGCGAAAGGGATGCCGCCAAAATCAGCGCGATCTCCCCGGATGAAGATAAACCGGGTGAGCCAGTGGTGGTTCTTATTAGTCGTCTCGCACACTTTGAGCCCCTGCCCGGTGAAATACGAGACGCCATCAGCGTTGGCGTGGTAGATAAAGAGCTTGCGGAAGACCGTCAAGCTGAATTCGATGCGCTCCCGGCGCATATAGCAGGCGAAAGCAATCAACACCGAGATGACGTTAGGGTTGAATTGCGCCGGGATGACGCCAAAGTATTTGAAGACCTGTTTTACCTCAGGCCAAAGAGGCAACCTCAACCCCGCCTCAAAGTGCGAGACGAGGAAGGCGAGTTCTCCCGGGTAGTAAGTGTTGGCGGACTCGCCGACTTTGGGGGTACGCGACTCGACACCGTCCCCCAGGTACTCGCGGACGAATCCACGGTAGTATTCTTGAGCGAGCCGGCCAAGCGGGAAGTCGTGGTCTGTGAACCTCTTCCAGCAGCGACTACGCCCCTCACCTTCCTCAACTTTCTTCTTGCCCATCTTTGGTGGCGAGACGGTCTTCGGCGAGACGAAGAAGAAAAAAAGAGTTGGCGAGACGAAAGAGTGTGGTGTCTTTCTGATCCCGGGCCAGGTATATTTATAGCGAATACATGACAATGATTGATGGACGGGAAAAAGTATAAGGGAAGGGGAAGAGTCGACAGTTGTTTCTCTCTCCTAAACCTCGATCGGCGCGATCCATCGCAATCACAGAAAATAAATTAAAAACAACTACTAATAGAGAGTTAGAAAAGAAATAAAGAAAACCAGCAATAAAAATATGTATTCAGCGATCGTCCCGCGTACGACGGGCACCGAGTTTCTTGATGTTTTTGGCGAGACAACGCTACGAGACTGCTATTATTACAACATTCAAATGAAGAAGAAAAGAGAGACGGCGAGACGGACGTCATTCAATACGGGTGCCATTGCCAGCGGCCACCGCGAGCTCCCGCGCAGGGAGGTCTACTGCGCGAGTGGAAGGCGCGAATGGACTCAAGCCCACGACGCGTGAGACGGAGCTGCATATCAGTCTCATTAATGATGGCGTCAGGGTTGGTGCCATCAACATCTAGCTCAGCATTGGCCTCGGAGGATAGACGAGCACATTCATCCTCCAGCCATTCGATACGCCTCTCCGCAGCTTGCTTGTCCTGCGCCAAGGAATGGATGATGCGCGCGTGCTTCCGAAACAACTCAGCTGTCTTGTGCTTCATTTCCGCTGGGTTTGAAGGGTCGCCCAGGTAATCTTCAATTCCATCTACAAGAGGAGGAGGCGAGACGGAGAGTCGCCTTGGTTGCTCCTCAGCAGGCGAGTTGGCCCGAGAATCTGCGCAAGGAGTGCAGAGGCAGGGTGGAAGAGGCACTCGCAGAAGGGTGTGAGAATAGAGAAGAGGATTCAAAAGCGCGAGAGAAGGTCTTTTACCAGGAAGGCGAGAGGTCCCGACAATCTGGGAGGGGTCGTCCCTTCTCTCGCTGGGAGTAGTTGGGGGAGTAGAAGATGGCTGCGAGTCGTATTCCTCGCGGTGGACAGCAGAATCGTTTCGCGGGTTCTCCGGGCACTGCAAAACCACGAGAGCTCCCTGAGAAAACCAATCAACAATAGAGAAAAAACTCACGTTGCGAAAATATCAGAGGCAGAAGCGGGTACCCACCTCTTTCTCCCTGGAAGATGTATGAGGAGTGGGGTCAGTTTCCAGAACAGCGCGAGACAGATCCACGACGGCAGACGACAGACCGCCTGCCTTCATCTTTTTTAGGCGAGACGATGGGGGTAGAGGGCGAACTAATGATGAAGTAAAAGTAGCCACGTTGGCCTTGTGCTGCTCTCGCACCAGTGCGAGACGTTCACAGAAGCTCTGGTTGTGCGTCATGACGAAGGATTCGAGCTGAGGAAGAAGGATGTGCAAAGTGGGGCATCCGGTGTGCGAAGTCGGAATCCTATATTTATAGGCCCCGGTGGGGGCCTCATAAAAGATTCCTCATAAATACGTTTTTAAATGCGCTTTAATAACGAGTCTCGGTTGGACATTCTTTCCGAGCTTAAGATAATCTCGAAAAAAGCGGGGATTGTGTACAACCTCGGGCTCGCTAGAGACCCTCAAGATGCGGATGCTCGGGGCAGGCGAGAAGGATAGATAGGCGAGTGGGAACCTCGGGCTCGCGAGAGACCCTCAAGATGCGGATGCTCGGGGCAGGCGAGAAGGATAGATAGGCGAGTGGGACCATGGGGTCCACTCGCGTGTAGCAAGATGAGCGGTCCCTACAATAAGCGGGACTTCCCGCTTAGGGGCGCGAGAAGACCTCCCGCGGCGAGATGACCTCATGGCAAAGGATTCCGGTGAGATGGGTAAAGGGGTCCGTCTCGGCAATAGGTGCTTATCCACTCGCCAGGAAGAAAAGAGGCCGTTTTCATATTTCCATGTCAACATGGGATTTTACTCTTCTACCCAGGGCTTTTTTACCCTTTTATCCTTAGTGGTCTGCATATAGCCCCTCAGAACAACGGAGTTTGGCTGTTGGCAGACCCAGCCAGGGGCACCCTGGTAATTTCAGAACAGTGCAGTTTGGTTATTGGCAGCTCAGATTCAGAAATCTATAAATTGGCCCATAGGGGTTCTTCAGAGGGGAGACCTTTTTTGACTCTCAGGGATTTGCGTCATCATTCTTTCGTGCTTTCTGAAGAACTCCAAGCCCGGCTTTTAGCTTTGGAGGGGAAGCTCTCAGTGATCTTCCAGGTAAGCGGTGGGACCTCCCTGCGGTGGGTTTGAGCCAGTTTTTTCTAGTCCTTCACGACCAGTCGGAGCTTGGGCCAAGTAGGTGTCGGCTACGCCCCTATTTTGCGAACATTTGTCGAAGTCAAATTTTGGCTTCAACAATGGGCAGACCAATATTCAGGACGCCATGGTGGGCCAACAATTATACTCAAAGCAGTAGCATCTTATGACTTATGGATATGTCACGCATATTTTGGTTTACTAGGCTCGAACAATGATATTAACGTCCTGGAATCGTCGTCTTTGTTTTCCAACTTAGCACAATGTATTACCCCTCCTACTCATTATCAAATATTGGGAAAAAATTATGACGTTGGTTATTATTTAGCCGACGAAATATATCCGAACTGGTCAACACTAGTTCAAACTATTTCTCATTCACAAGAAAAAAAGAAACAATACTTCGCAATGATGCAAGAAGCATGCCGAAAAGATGTCGAGCGGGCATTTGGTGCTCTTCAATCAAGATTTGCGATAATTAAGGGGCCGACCCGTTTTGGGGATAAGAGCGTTTTACACGATATCATGACTGCTTGTGTTATAATGCATAACATCATTGTCGAAGACGAGCGAGATGAAAATGAATATGTCGCTATTTCTACTCCAGCACCAACGCAAAATGCTGAACACTTGAACACAGGCGAAGCCGAACGATTTCGTCAGTTTCTAAATCGATATAAAAAGATCAAAGACAGAGATGCGCATTTTGCACTTCGAGAAGCACTAGTTGAACATTTGTGAGAACGACATGAGAATCAAGATATGTAATTTTGAATGTATTTTTTTTGATTCCACGAGTTTATTCAGTAAATGGATCATCTTATGTTATCTGTATGACAAATAATAAATAAAAAGTATTCAATATTAGTCTCGTTTTGTAGGTCCCGAAAAAATAATTTTATTGATATATTAAATGTCATCTAACAAAAATTATTATAGCGGCTTCGAAGATTTATAGATTATATAAGAAATTAATAAAACTAACAATTAAATAATTAAAAAATAAAAAAAATATTATAAAAGGAAATGCGGTGGCCGGCATTTCCTCTCCCCCTCCTCTATATTTAGAGGAGGAGAGAGAAAATCTGCATGAATGCAGATTCAAATGCCGCCCGGTTGGAGGCCTTTTTTTCGGCAAAAATGCAGAATCTGCATTTTTAAAGACCGGTTGAAGATGCTCTAAAATCAGGGGTTTTCAATGGATCTGCGAAAGGGGAAGAATTACAGGGGAAATGATAAACAGAATGGGTCTCTAAAGGCAATAGAAGAAAGATGTGAGCTAAGGCTAAGCAAATGCTGCTCTCATTCGTCGGAGATTCCACAAACATGCACCTGGAGGGCACAAATAATTTGACAACTAAAACTAAAATATGACCATCCACCACTCATTTCCCTTATGATGGAAAGGATTTTGGCGGCAGTCCTTCTCAACATCTATGTTTTCGGTGGTTGTTGGATGCTTTCACTTGTGGAAATGTTCATTTGTTTATATCTAGCGGGTAGCCGAGGCAACAAATTTTGGGTCCGTTTGGCTCTCCAGTGGCATTTCGGCGAGGGAGCAAACTCACCAGAGTTTTCGACTGGAGTGAAGGGTGAGGGGTCCGAGACACTCTGTTTTGGAGCTTTTTGCTCAAAAAACCAGTAGCAAACATAATCGGTGGTGGGAAAACAAATGCCTTGGGGCATGCTTTCGATGACGTTTGATCCCACACCGAAAGCCCGCCGGAGAGCCAAACAGCCAAACAGACCCTTAATCCGCTCAAGATTGCGAAAGGTAATTTTTGTTTATGATGAAGGATGATGGTGCATCGTTGCAATCCATCATTTATAATTTATGTCGAATGAACCATTGAATAATAAAGAGATCTCATTCTTATATATTTTAATATGCATTTTCTATTTCATGTAGTGCCCGTTCTGCTACTATATCTGACCGATTATGTTTGTTTGTGTTGTTATGATGGTCTGGATGAAGTAGGATCCTCTTCAGTTGAGACAAAATAAATAGTATTCATTGGACAAGATTTTTTCTCAGAAGATCAACAGATTAATTAATCTCAACATTTTATATTATATATATATATCTTCTTATATAAAACAATATAGGTATTTGGAGGCACACCATGGATCAAACAAGAGCCAATGGATCATGAGAGAGAGCATGAGATGGGGGGAGAAGTTGGATTTTTTTTATAAAATAAAAAATGTAACATTGATGTATATTTTTTTACGGTTATTTTGAGTACTCATATGTATATATTGCGGACACTGCCCGTCTTTGTGTGAGTGCATCCCGCTTTGATGCGGGCGCAGCCCACAATGACAAATCGAGCACGGGAGAAGCCCGCCTGGATGCGGCCGAAGGCCACCCGAGAGCATCGAGCACGGGTTTATATATATATATAATATATATATAAAGAAGTGAACTTCCAGTTCCATATGTATATATATTATAAACCAATATATATCTCAAAGGCACACCAAATTTCAAAAAAAAAAAAAGTAAACTCCCCGTTTAATCATAGCCATTTAATATATCCCAAACTTCAAATCTTTATCATCCATCCCACTTCAATTTGAATTATAATGCTGCCAAAAACGGATTCCAAAAAAAAAATAAACTTAAATTTTTACCCTACACTGCCGCCCGCCGTCTGCACCCGAAATTTTTAGGTACACGTGGGTATATGGAGGAGGGTGCCCGTGATGCATTGCGAGCCGTCCGATCAACAAAAACTTATGTCCATTTTAAAATACTTTTTGCTCCCTTTAATGCTGGCGGTTAGATCTCACATCCAACGTCCAAAAATATATTACACGCAGTGATACGTGCCGCGGGTACCCTAAAAACTGCTCGGTCTGCACCCCCCCCATCACCTTTATTTTGCAATCGACATATCCCCATCAACTTTACAACCGTCCTTTACCCCTCAATCCCGCGCCTATCATCCTCCCGCCGCTAGGTCATCGCACGCCTATCATCCTCCCGCCGCTAGGTCATCCCGCGCCTCTCATCCTCCAGCCGCTAAGTCATCCCGCGCCTCCCCATTCTTCATCCCGATCGCTGTTGCAAAGCTACCCAGGGTTTGCTCTTCCATCCTAATCGCTGGCGGTGCAAGGCTTTGCACGGCTACATTCGACGCAGGTACGTGGCTTCATCCACGGTTACTTTCTTCCGCTCCGTTCCACTTAGACAGCGAACTTCTTTATTACAGTTGGGGACACTTCAGCTGCAAACTTCCTCCTCGACGACGACTTTCCCCTTCCACGGCGATCTTCCAGTTCGATCTTCCAGTTATATAGCTTCAACAGGTAGACTTTCCATGGCGATCTTCTAGTTGTATAGCTTCAACAGGTAAACCTTCTTCTTGAAGTTAGTCTGCTTCCACATTTATATCGAGAACCAGCAGCTTGCTTCCTCTTTCGTTCTTAATCTCCATTTAATCTCCATTTATATGAGGAATGACTCCTAGCAGTAAGAGCTTTTATTAATGTTTCTTTATTCTGTCTAGATTATTTTTAGAAATTGGTTTTTATAAGCAAAATGTTATGAGATTTGTATATAAACTATAGATTTACTGCAAGATTGACAGAAATTTATGTTTAGCACATAACAAGTTTATTATGACAGAAATTTTTAAGCAAAATGTTTTGAAATTTATGTACAGATTTCACTTTTACAGAAATTTATGTTTGCACATAACAAGTTTATTATGAACAGATTTACATGAAATTTATGATTGACAGAGGATGCAGTTTTTTTGCTTTTTTATTAGGTGCATAGCTCCCGCAATCTAAAATATGAATGCCTTTTGAACTTTGTATTTTCAATAATCTCTTAGCATTGAAATTTCATGTTCAGCTTTTGCGATCAGTTATTTTCAATAAGAGTTTTTTTGTTATTTCAGATTTGTTTGAATCCTCCTGGTGGTGGCTCCATTCCTCTTCCTGGACACTCCTTCCCCTTCGACCTCCTACAAAACAATGCATGTTCTCCTTCCTCTCTTGGTCATGTTTACATTTGCTTCATATGACTGCAATTGAAGAAGGTAGAATCATGCTCCACTGCAATACTTATCTGTTCTCGATTACAAATTCATTGCTATGCTGTTACAAAGCATTTCTCCTATGCACTTTCTCTCTAGATTGCAATTTGTTTTGCCTTCAAATTTTTGTTTTACTCACTCAGTGTGCTGGTTCAATGTGTCGGCAATGTGCCTTCAATTTTTTGTTTTCCTCTGTCACACAGATTTTCCTCCTCCGTCCTGCCAGTTTTGGTCCCCCGGCTTCCATCCACGCTGACGTCGCTACCTCAACCCTCTCCGGTGTTCAAGGTAAAAGCATTGTCGTTAAGTTTAGCGTAAAAGTAGGTTGCTCTTCCATTTCAATCCAGTCATGCTAAATTTTTTCATTGTTTTGTTCAAGTGAGGCTTCAATTTATCTCAATATAAATGTGGAGTTCACGTTTACAAAAATTTATGTTAACTCTTTAACTGCACATATGTTCAAGTGAGGCTTCAATTAATGACTATGATTAAATGTGGAGTTCACTTTTTTCATTGTTCTGTTCAATGTAAATTTTTATGCCTCTTCTCACTCTTTAGGTAATGTAGGTAAAAAATTTTATGCCTCTTTTCACCAACACTCTATGTATTTTTCATCATCCATATGTGTTTTTGTGCCACCATCCAGGCCTGCAAGTGAGGCTTCACCATGAGTGTGCGCCTTCATTTGGTTTACAATTTAATAGCTACTTGGTCAATTTCTTAGATATTTGGTTAATTTAATAGCTATTTTGTTAATTTGGACACATTCCTGCTTTGTTTCCTCTTATATAAAAAAATTATTTATTGTCCATGGCAAATAACCTGGAAACATAATTATGGATGCTCAATTGTTTGCTCCTTCGGGTGCAACATGCAACCCAAATTATTGATGTATCTAGACACATGCCTCCTTTGTTTTCTCTTATCAAAAAAATTTTACTGCTTTGTGTTCTCAAGCCTTTCTCCTATGCTATCTTGGTCACGATAAAACCACTTAAACTATAAATAATGTCATGTTCTTTCAAGAAAGAACTCCATTTGAATTAGCTTCTACCCGCGCCGGTGTTCAAGCCTTTCTTTGTGCTATCTAGACACATGCCTCCTTTGTTTTCTCTTATTAAAATTTTTTTCTATTTTGTGTTCTCAATCCTTTCTCCTATGCTATCTTGGTCACGATAAAATCACTTAAACTATAAATAATGTCATGTTCTTTTAAGAAAGAACTCCATTTAAATTACATTCGATGAGCTTCAACAAGTTTGAGTTCATACTTCATCTAAAATAGAGGTTAGAGAATAATTGAACTTTAATTTCATGCCCAATCATCAGTTCTTAGCACGTGGACAAACGCCCGTAATAGTCGCAAATAGGGATAGATGATGAGCACAAAAAAGCTATGTCAATCAATCAAAAGCCACTTCTCTAACAATATTAAAAAAGGCATCTCCACGGCACAATCAACCCCGAGTAGCTCCTCCACGGTGCAAATGTGCTATGTCAGTCAAACTTGAATCTGCTTTTGTTTGAAACATTTATTTCCCACGCATGAAATCTTTGGCGGGATGTTCACAACTTTTGACTCCTAACAAATGTTAATAATCAATTGAAATAAAACTTTCCGGAGAGAAGAAATAAATCACGAAAAGAGATTGATTCTCATGACCATCTAAGATAGCATAAGAGCACAAACTGTTTTAAATGAGTACTATTACTCTCCGTTTTTCCCAAACTCATCCTCTTCTTTTTCCGTGACAGACCCCCAATGCCCTCGGTTTTCTTATACCTACCCGAAGTTGTGGTGGAGGTCACGCACCCCCCAATGTTCTTCCAAAACTCCACTGTGTACTACAAAAGGAATGATGTTTGCAACTTTCTGCAAGAGCAACACTGCCAAGAAAGATATACCGGTCCTGTAAAACACAATAGAAATATAATGGATAAAACCATCACACTACAAACGGAATAAATTTCTCATATTTTGCAACTTTTGACTCCTTTTAGCATAGAGTGAAAGATACCAACTGCAGAACAACGAGAAGCACGTAACATGCGGAGATGTGAGCTTCGTCATCTGCGGGAGGATGCCCTTCGAGCCCAGCTAAACATGGTTGAACGGAGTTCGAATATACCACCTCCACATGCTTCATCGACAAATACCGTCTTGAATAGTACGACAAACATTCCACCTATCACATCTCTCCCTAGGGGAAGACGACCACTGGGACCAAGACAACAACCACCTCAACCAAGGAGGAGAGAACTCATTTCACTGGGCATACTCCCACCACAAACACAAGCTGATCTACAACATTATCCGTTAGATGTCGGACAACAACCAATACATGTGTTACACCAAACGGTACATAATTATCAACATGAAACAGGTACTAAGCTATACTTTTGAACTACACTTCTCATCATTACATCTTTAGAACTTCTCTGAAAAAATATATTCAAACTGCACGCAGAAGAAACAGAACACACTGCTTCTATTATTCATATTACTGCTGCCCAACAAAGCTCACCCACCCACGATCCAGCCATGACACCTGCCGCAGCGCGATTCGACGCACATGTAGACATGGAGCATATTACAATAAGGATAAATGCTCGACAACTGAGCAATACCAACGGGACAATCCCCCCAGGTACTGCAGTTTGCAACAGGTTCAATTCACTCTAATAGGATTCGCGTTTCAACCATAATCCATTTATCAGACTGATCTGCAATATTTTCATTTTTATTAAGTTTGTTGTGAAGAAACTACAATCGCCGTAATACCAGGTAGACAGAGCTACAGATGCAAGGTTAGAGATGGAGTGCGCGTATTAGAGAAAGACAATTAGTCGGTGTACCTACTGTCATGAATCCAAATACCGCATGCGTAGCGATCAATGATCGTCCAGATGCACTAACGTTTCCACAAACTAACTTGGTCAAAGGAATTTTGCACCTACCGATGCATGATTTACGGCAGGAAACAGGTACTGTACTACACCTTTAAGCTACCCTTATCATCAGTACATCTTCAATACTTCTATGTTTCAGTCAGTATTCTAACTACTTGCAAAAGACGTAGATCACACTGCTTCTACTATTCACATTACAGCTACCCAACAGAGCTCACTCACTCACAATCCAGTCATGACACCTACCACAATGCGGTCCGACACGCATTTAGGAGAGGGGCAACCCACAATATGGATGAATTCTCGATAAAAGCGCAATAACCACACGACAACCCACTAGGTACTGCAAATTACAATAAGTTCACTTGACTCCAATGTGATTCGCACTTCTACGATAATCCATTTATCAGATAGATCCATAATATTTTTATTTTTATTAGGTTCGTTACGAAGAAATTACAATCGTCGTAATCTCAGGCAGATGTAACTACAACTGCAACATCAGAGAAGGAGTAAGCGTATTCGAGAAAGACGATTAGTCAGTGTACCTACTGTCATGATTCCAAACACTGCCAACAGGACAATCAATGATTGTCCAGCTGCATTGCCGTTTCCACAAAATCACTTAGACGAAGGAACGTCTACCAAAGTTTGTCTTCCCGCTACCCACCCATCAACACACAATCCATGTGCAAAGAATTGTTATCCCGCAACTCGAGTTCCTGAGCTTCATCTCTTGCACCCATCTGCATGTCCATACTGCCATGCAAAGCTATTCCACAAGGAGACTTCTGCTTTGTGTTGTTCTGGAGGTAGGGTAGATGTCAACCACATTCCAGAATCCACAGAATTGCTTAATCTCTTCACCGAATTGGTTCTATTCTACCTGCACCTGAAAGTCGACCACGGTACCTACAAATGTTCATTTACGATACTGAACACGAATTAAATAACCGGTTGAGTGAAAATTCAGGGCTCAATACAGGACTGATTGAAAGGATCACCAACATACTTAAAACAATTAACCTATTCGTCCAAATCTTCAGGCAACTTGCAAGGCAACCCTAACATACAACAGTTTACTGATTAAGGAAAGACCATCAGTAGAGCGATAATATTCGCTTCTGACTGCCTCGCAAGTCGCTGCAATATTAGTTGGTGGAGAAGATTTCATGGAAGCAAATGAAAGTGACATAATTGTTGAGACAACTGATGGTCATTTGGTGCTTATCAAGGAATATTCCGGATATTATGACGCTTTGCTGTATCCATTGTTACTTCCTTACGAAACTTATTGGTGGCGTGGCGACGAGCGAATACCTCGCACAGAACGAATAAGTTATTGTGATTACTACGCGTATTTACTGCAGGTGACCGCATCAAGCAACAATCTGTTGCGTTTAATGTGATTTTTAATTATGTTTGCTTATGAAATAATTTTTTTAGATCCGCGGCAGTGCACCATCAATGCTTCTCCACTCAGGATGTTTGCTGCATCAATATGTAGTCGATAACTATATCAAAATTGAAACACAAAAACTCAGGTGGATTAGGTCACACCAAAGTGATGTTTGTGCTGAGCTCTACCATGGTTTACAAGATAGTTTAAATGTCAGAGAAAATGACACATGTATGTATTTTCATAAACTGTTACATATATAGCCACCTCCACATGCGCTAACATTACTTTAATATACCTCTAATACATTGTGTAAACTAATTACAGCTGCAATTGGATGAAGAACTATTCTGTCGTCTTCTTTTGTTGGTAGTCCGCGTGATATGTATCAGCGATACCAAGACGCTATGGCTATGGTGTGCAATTATGGCAAGCCAGACGTCTTCCTAACGATGACCTGCATCCCTCTTGGAGGGAAATAACACAAGAGTTGTGCCCTGGACAAACGCATCAAGACAATTTGGATTTAGTATCCAGAATTTTCAATGCTAAATTTGAATGTTTAAAATATGACAATTTTCATAAAGGTGTACTTTGTATGGTTATCACACATGCCTATGTGGTCGAATTTCAGAAGAGAGGACTACCGCATGCACACATGCTCATTATTTTCCTTGACAGTGATAAGTTAAATAATCCTGATGATTCGACTCTATCATCAGGGCAGAAATACAAATTCAGTCTGACGAGCCAGATCTATATAATGCAGTTATAAAACACATGATACATGGTCTATGTGGTCATTATATGCCAAATGCACAGTGCATGAAAAATAATCTTTGCAAGAAGGGCTTTCCGAAGCAATTTGCAGAACACACTACTCATGGCATGGATTCATACTCATTATATCGTCCTCGGAATGATAACAGACACATTGCCTTAGGAAGAGATGTGGATTTGATAATCGATATTAAATGGGTTGTTCTGTATAACTGATGAGTCCAAAAACTTGATGCGTCGTCTGCAAGTGTACCGGTCGCTGTCAAGTAATAAAGTTGAGGAGTTGAATCCCCGAATATCGATCTCTCGAGGAGTGTAAGTAGGGAATGTGATTTCTTTATTTGGAAAAGTGGTTGCAAGCGTAAACGTAAAAGGGGGTTTTGATTTGGGGTTTCCTAAGATTAACACTAATGATCCTAATGGGGGACGCCGTCACCGCGTCTCTTTGGTGGATTACTCAAGAGAGTAAAACGAAAGATGGATGGGCTAATGAGGGTCGCAATCACCTTTTCGCAACGCACGCATCTAGCAATCGCTAGAACGACACAATCACAACTTGAACAAGAGAAAATCTGAAGTTCAACAACAATATCCAAAACTAAAATATATCAACACTTAGACATGCTGAAATATTCAAGCTATCAATGTTCTTACACATCATTGCAACACCCAAATATTCAGAAAAAGGAAATACTACAAGTGAAGGGTGAAAGAAACAACCAAACGCACGAAGACTCTCCGCGATTCACGGCCGGATTCAAGGGTTGTCGGGCCTTGTCCGGGCTCGGTCTACGGATGACGTCCGGGGTCCAGAAGGGCTGTCACTTCCTTCGAATACCCCGTCTTCTTCGTGAATATTCGCTGGGCTGGATCTATTCAGAAAACTCCACGGATGCAGCAAGCTATGAGCTTGAAACGGAGCTTGGAGCTTGAAGATGACAATGGAAGCCGGAGATCAATCTTTTGCAAGCTCTTGGAGGAGAAATGGTGGCCGGATCAACTCTCCAAGGAGGAGAGAGACAAAGGTGGCTGGAGGGAAGATTTCCCGCTCAAAGGAGCAGGAATGGCGGGCTAGAGGTGGACTGGTTCCGACCTTTTTTTAGGGAAGAAGAAATCTGCACTTTACATAGAAGTAGGTCAGAAAAATAGGCACGCACGGTTTGGCGCACGACCGTGCGTCAACCGTGCGTTATTTAACTTACAGGATAAGCCTGCGGAAGGAGAAGCGTTGACCCGTGCGTTTTACTCGCGCACGGATGCTTCTGCCCGTGCATGAAGGAAATCGCACGTGTAACAACAGAAAGATGGAATTCAGGATAATACAGGGGAACCGTGCGATTTGTTCGCGCACGGGCGCTGTGAACAAATCCCATGATTAAACACAGAATGGAACAAACAAGAAAGCTACAGGAATACCGTGTGTTTCCTTCGCGCACGGTTCCGAAGAAACCGTGCGTTAACCGTGTGTGAAGATCGTCGAGCACAGCTCGACGATATTTCGTTGAGCTCAACCCGATGATTTTCTTGCATAACAAAACGCACAATCGGGCACAAACTGTGCGCGAATAAAACGCACGACCATGCATTTTCCTCAAATCAGAATTCCTACCTCGGGGAAAACGCACCGCCTACACAACAATAAATCCAAGCTGGAGCACAAGCTCCCGACACCAAAATGCAATCAACAGCAAACAGAAATAGCCATGTGGAGCACCATGTGCATACCCCCAACAACAGAATGCGTAATTGCACACCCATGTGCCAAAACAGTGCACAATGTGGTCATTGATCGAACAATGTAAATATAACCGATAACCGATTGAAATGAATTGCACGAGTGAGAAAACAATCCCAGATGAGTTCAAAAAACCTTATAAATATCGTACTCATCAATAACCCTTGGATATTTCTCAGATATGACTGTCATATCAATGTTGAAATATGTAGCAGCATAAAGAACATCAAATACCTATATAAATATTTGTAGAAGGGCCCAGACTTAGTGTCATTCAAGGTGCGAACAAGTCCGAACTATGATGAAGTCAGTAAGTATGTGGACGACCATTGGATTTGTGCACCAAAAGCACTGTGGAAATTATTCAAGTTCCAAATATATCAAACCTACCCATCAGTGGTGCGTCTGCAGATCCACTTGCCTAATCAACATCAAGTTCAGTATCAGATTAACCAATCTGTTTCAGAAGTGTTGACTGACAATAGAAATTTAAAAACTATGTTAACTGAATTTTTCAATATATACAATGATGGTCTTAAAGAAACTACATATTTATATATTAATCGCAACTCAGAAGTGTGTCAGAAGGAGCAGATCTCAGAAAGTTGTAGGCCGGTTATACGCTGTATCGCCCGCTGAGGACGAAAGATTCTATCTTCGTCTTTTGTTGAATCACATTCCTGAACCTAAGTCCTTCGCGCACCTACGAACGGTTAATGGTCAAGAATGTACAACATTCAAAGCAGCTGCTGAGCTTTTGGGGCTTCTCGAGGAAGATAGTAGCATTTCTAATTGCTTGGAAGATGCACGATGATTCAAAATGCCATCCGTTGTACGAAGACTTTTTGCGACTATTTTACTGTACTGTGAACCAATTGACGTTCAGACGTTATGAGATGATAACTTCTCTGCTATGATAAAAGATTATCCGAGTACAAACACTACAAATATTACTTTCTTAACTAACAAATTACATCACGATTTGGATACCATGTTGCATCAGTATAATAAGAGTACACTATCTTTTGATCTGCCTCACGCATGCGGAGACATGCATGATTTTGGTAATATTTCGAGCCTGATCGAAGACGAACTCTCTATCCCCGTGTCAATAGCCGATTTAATGACCATCAACAATCTTAATGATGGACAACTTGCTGCTTTTCACATTATTAGTGATTACATGAGACAGAAGAAGGGTACGATATTCTTTGTAGATGGACCCGGAGGAACTGGTAAAACGTTTCTATATCGAGCATTATTGTCGACCTTTCGACATGAGGGGAACATTATTCTAGCTACTGCCTCCTCGGGCATTGCAGCAAACTTACTTCCGGGTGGGGGCACCGCTCATTCTAAATTGAAAATTCCTATCAACCTCGATAAAAAACATTTTTGCGATATTAGAAACAATCTGAAATATGTGTTTTAGTTAAACGAGCATCTGCAATCATTTGGGATGAAGCTCCTATGACGCATCAAAGAGCTTTTGAAGCAGTTGATCGTACTTTTCGAGATGTGCTTGGGAACGAGAAACCGTTCGGTGGAAAAGTGGTTATATTGGGAGGAGACTTTCGGCAGGTTATGCCAGTTGTGATCAACGGTACCAAACTACAAATTATTCGGCCTAGCATCATTGAATCCTTTTAGTGGTCTGATGTCCATTTGCTGCTGTTAACAGACAATATGAGAGCCCGAAGTGATGCCCACTTTTCTGAGTTCTTACTTAGGGTTGGGGATGGACAAGAACCTTGCATTGCCAATGACACGATTCGAATTTCGGCAATATGGCTATGTCGTGGGAAGAAGAGAACTCTATTATTGACTTAGTAAATTAAGTTTACCCTAATTTAAAGGAATATCACTTCAACTCTGACGACGCTACTTACATGGAAACAAGGGCTCTCATTACTCCTCTTAATGAGGATGTCAACAAGCTAAATACAAAGTGCCTACATCTTTTTTCTGGGGAGGAAACCACTTACTACTCTTTCGACTATGTTAGTGACGATTTTGGAAACTTATACCTATCTGATTTGTTGAACTCTATTAATCCGGAAAATCTACCTCCACACAAGTTGACCTTGATAAGGGGCGCACCTATTATGCTTCTCCGAAACGTCGACCAAAAAATCGGATTATGCAATGACACGAGGCTTATATGTAGAACCTTTGGGAGAAATGTCATCGAAACAGATATCCTTGGAGGTAGGTTCAAAGGCCTCAGAGTGTTTCTTCCACCCATGTCACTCAAAAGTGCCAAGGACGCTAAAATGCCATTCGAATTGACACGGAAGCAATTTCCAGTGCGTTTAAGCTTCACACTTACAATTAATAAGTCTTAGGGTCAGACAATTGGTAATGTCGGAATATTCCTGTCAAACAATGTGTTCAGTCATGGCCAACTGTACGTTGCATTATCACGGGGGTCTCGGAAAGTACAACAAAGATTTTGGTCAAGAACCATGCAGTCGACGGTCATGCAGGTGTGTACAATAAAAGCATCATCTACAAGAAGATATTTGATCTTATTACGAGGAGATTGACAAGTTTGCATTGATATAATCATCACCCACAAAATTCTCTACCTTACAGGGAGGATTCATTCTTCGCTCTCATTCGCAGATATCGATCCCGGCTCGGGTGGCGCCGACGGCATTCCGGCCGCCGAGAGGTGCATGCAACACGTCCGAGGAGTTAAGAAGGAGGAGGGGAAGAGATTCCACCTATACTAAGGGGGCTCGGGAGGTGCCATCCTGATTTTCCATTAAAGGAGGAGGATCTTTGGTGTGGTGGTTTCCGGCGAGCTGGAGCTTCGGTAGAGGGGGCTCTGGGCTCGTTTGAGCTGTATGAGGAGCAGAGCATGGGAGGGCATGGACTTATATAGGATGGGGGAGGGTGGACACCCCTCCTTTCCCAGTGTGGGACTAAACCGAGAGTAGGAGTTGTTCTCCTCCTCCCTCTAACTGTCCTGGCCAGGTGTCACCATCTGGGTGGGAGGTGCATGCAATATGAATGTCCTCCATAAGATAAGGGGGAAGAGATATGGGCTTGGGACTTAGCTTGGGTATTTTAAAAAGAAGGTGGGCGAGAGGGAAAGCTTTGGGATTTTGTCAAGGTCTAATACTCGTGGTCTAGCTGGTGATAGATAGTCCAAATGATGGGGAGGGGAAAGCGCAAGCCTTTCCAAGGTGGGAAGGTGCACTCCCTAATTCGAAAAATTCCAAAAATGGAAAACAATTTGAGGGTTTGACCAAAGTCAACCCTAGGGTGGGTCCCCCTAGCTGGTCAAAGTCAAAGTAGGTTCAAGTCATTGGAGGTCGGGTCAAAGTTGGGGTGTCGTGTCACAATTTGTGTGCACATGCCTTTCTGTGCACAACTGAGCTTAATTTGACCACAAATTGACCACCCATCACTGAAACTGACCGGGATAATTTCTGTTGACTACGTATTGACCATATGAATCCAATGTCACTGACCAGGGTCAAATCAAAGTTCGTTTGCTAAATATTCGAAATTTGCGCGTCGTAGTGCGCTAAAACGGTCAAAACGCTCATATTCGTCATTAGACTTCGAATTGCAACACAGAGTTTCAATGCATTTGTATCGAATATACGAAGACATAGGAACTAACAGAACTTAGATCAGAGTTCTTTAACTCGTTATCCAAAAATCTCATTTTCGCGACGTTCTACGAGAAATAGTCATATCCAGCACATGGCCTCGAAATTCAACTAAACGAGTTCCAACGCACTCGTATTGACTATACGTGGGCACATGAACTAACAAAACTCAAATCGGAGTTCTCTAGCTCTATATCCCTGTCTAAGGTTTCCTCTTATCCTGATATGGGCCATAGGTAGAGGTTTGAGTCACTTTTATTGGTCCATCAGAGTTCTGTTGCCCAATAAAAGTCAGGATGTTACAATCCGATAAAAATTAGAGGGTTTTCGTCCTCAAAAACTTGCTTAAAGTAAGGGGAAAAGAAATGTAACATACCTAGGAAAAAAGTTCTGGGTGCTTCTCTCGGACGAGTGCTTCAGGTTCCCATGTCTACTCGTTATGTCCGCAATTGGACCACAATATCTTGACCATATGAATGGTCTTGTTGCGCAGATTTTTCACTTTGTAATCCACTATTCTGACTGGTTCCAACTAGAGGGATCTATCTGATTGCAGTGGTACTGGTGATGTAAGAAGGTGCTGATCTGGTTGCCGGAGGACTCGCCTCAAAGAAGAAACATGAAATACATCATGGAGATTTCCCAGTTCTATAGGCAGGGCTAATTGATATGCAACCGGGCCAATACACTTTATGACTTAATAGGGCCCAAATAGCGGGGATCTAACTTCTTATGCTTCCTTAACCAAGAGATACCATGCATGAGATTGATTTTTAGAAAAATCATATCCCCCACGCTAAATTCCACCGGTCGGTGCCGCACATCATAGTATTTGGCATGTCAACTCTGCGCTTCCCGCATTCGATCTTAGATTAGTCATATCGCTGCCGTAGTTTCATCAATATAAGTCACTCCTAAGGTTTCAGGTCCTCATCCTGAGCCCAAGGCAACAGGGCTCGACAACGCCTCCCATACAATGCCTCGTATGGTGATATATTGATGTTGTCCTGATAGCTGTTATTATAAGAAAACTCGACTAAAGACTGCAGCTGCTCCCATGGCTCGTTGTGTTATACTATGCAAAGTCGGATTAGATCCTCCATTGTCAGGTTCGTCCTTTCTGTCTGTCCATCTGTCTGCGGATGGAAGGCGGCGTTAAAGGCCAACTTGGTCCCCAAATATGCTTGCACCCGCCTCCACTCCTTAGATGTGAATCATCCATCACGGTCCAATACAATGACTTTGACACTCAGTGGAACCAGACTACATGTTCTATGAACAACCTGGCAAGAACGTCAACTCCATCACCCTGTCGATTTAGAATGAACTGCGCTACCTTGGTAAGTTGATCCACCACAACAAATATAGAGTCGTTTCCAGCACGAGATCGAGGTAAGACGTGAACGAAGTCCATAAAAATATCCTCAAATTTCCATTCTGGTATTGGTAGGGGCTGCATAAGGCCTCCTGTATTGTGACATTCACCTTTAACCTTTTGAATGGTCTGACACTGCGCCACAAAGTTGGTGACGTCTTTTTTCATTCCTGGCCAGTATATAGTCCTACGCAGGTCAATATACATCTTAATCACACCATCGTAAATAGAATGCCTCGAATGGTGCGCTTCTCGAAGAACCTCATCTCGGATTCCTCCGGTAGAGGGGATAAAAATGCGGTGCCTGAACTGCACGATCCCATCTTGCAGATTGAACTCCTCTTGTGCTCCATTTTGTAGGGACTGGATGATCGGGACCACTTCCGAATTGACCTTATGGGCGTCTCGTATTCGATCTCAGATGTTGCACTGTATCTCCATCCAGTATAACTGGGACTGGTACTCCTCCGGATCCCTACGAGCAACCAGAGTAATCTCCAAGTCTAACAAAGACTGAAACAATTCCCTTGGATTCTGCTCCATCCAGCTCCCGGCTATCGAGGGTTGGCGACTCAATGCATCAGCAACTTTTTTAGCTTTCCTAGGGTGGTACTGGAGAGCAAAATCATAGTCACGCAGAAATTCCAATCATCGGTATTTTCGGAGGTTCAACTCTTTTTGGGTAAAGATATACTTGAGGCTTTATGATCGGAGAAGACCTCGCATCTTACTCCTTATAAGTACTGCCTCCAAATCCTGAGGGAGAAAACAACGGTGCCCAATTTTAGATCGTGGGTTGCGTAATTCAGCTCGTGCGGCTTTAGCTGGTGAGACGCGTATGCTACTACTTTGCTATGCTGCATCAGAACAACTCCCAATCCCTTCAGGGATACATCCGTATAAATCTGGAACCCTTCGGTTCCCGAGGGGATCGTAAGGATTGGGGCAGAAGTTAGCCGCTTCTTTAATTCAACGAACGCAGTCTGACATTCCGTCTTCCATCAAAACACAACGTCCTTTCTCGTAAGAGCTGTGATGGGTAAAACAATCTTGGAAAAACCTTACACAAACTTCATGTAGTAACCGACAAGATCGAGGAAGCTTCAATTTTCTGATGCCCTCTTGAGTGACGACCAATTCTGAACTGCTTGGATCTTGGCCTGGTGTACCGCTACTCCATTCTTGTTGATGGTATGACCCAAGAATCCGACTTCCTTTAACCAAAATTCACACTTACTGAACTTGGCGAAGAGCAAGTGCTCACAAAGCTTGAGTAGCACCATCTGCAAGTGCCTGGTATGGTCTGCCTTGGTTTTTGAGTAGATCAAAATGTCGTCGATGAAGACGATTACAAAATGATCTATGAAGGGTTTAAATACTTTATTCATTAATGTCATAAATGCGCAAGGTGCGTTGGTGAGTCCGAAAGGCTTCACCAAAAACTCATAGAGATCATATCAGGAGCTAAAAGCGTTCTTGGGGATATCCTCTTCCCGGATCCGGAGCTGATAGTAGCCCGATCTCTGGTCCATCTTGGAGAAAACAGACGCACTTGTAGTTATCAAGAAACTCATCAATTCGCCAGAGGGGGTACATGTTTCGTATGGTGAGTTTGTTAAGTTCTTTGTAATCTATGCATAAGCACAATGTTCCGTCCTTCTATTTCACAAACAGTACAGGGGCTCCCTAGGGAGAGGAACTTGGACGGACAAACCTTGCATCAATCAGTTCCTAAAGTTGAATCTTTAGCTCTACCAATTCCTTAGGGGCCATCTGGTGGGGTGCTCGGGACACTGGTCGGGCTCCAAGCATAAGCTCGATTTGAAATTCCACCTCTCGCTGTGGTGACAAACCTGGAAGGGATTCAGGGAAAATATCGGGAAAATCCAGTACCACTGGGACCTTAGAGAGGACTTGAGTTTTGTGTTCCATTTAAAAATAGATAAGGTATACCTCGCCATTTTGTCGGATTGACTTTATCGTCTTCGCAAAGGTCAATATGATGCGAGAGACGGAGGTATACCTGCCAACGTAATGACCTGTCGTCTGGGTTCTGTAGCTCGACCTCTCGTGTTGCACCGTTTATCTGGGCCTTATGCTCGGCCAACCAATCCATTCCCAAGATGATGTCAAATCCGGTTATCGGTAGGATTGTCGCTTAAATCTCAAATTCTATGTCCCTTAGCATAGCCTGGAACGAGCATTTCTCTGTAGATGTCATTTCTGAACCATCTGGTTGACGAATTCGTATAGACAGCCCGGTTGAGCAGACATCTTTCCCTTGGTTGTGATAAAATCTTGAGAAATAAATGAGTGTGTCGCTCTAGTATTGAAAAGAGTTTTTGTAGGGTGTCCTACCAAAAAGTAATGCTGATGAGATAAAGGTATACAATATATCATAAAACAGAACATACATCCGATGTAGGCACACATATACATATAGTACAAATCTTAGGTATCAACATCCAACGTATATTTAACGTCTAAGATATATACCTATCACTACATCGGGAGCCGGTCCATGCTAAAGGTCTAAAACATAAGCCTCCAAGGGCGCTGTTTGACCCTATTGACTTCTCCTGCCAGCTCTACCTCTTTGGCATATTTGGCCCTGTCCTTGCGGTGCATGTCCTCCCTGAACTGCTCCTAATCTTGGACTTCTTGCCGCCTGTGGGCAGAAAGCTCTTATGTGACCTGGATACTGGCACAAAAAGCAGTTCCCTGCAAATGGAATATCTTATCGGGTTGCTGGAACAGGTGATGAGTCCGATATTTATAAGTTTTTCGGACTCATCTGAGCTTGTTTTCTCACTCGTGCACTGCATTTAAACCGGATATCGGTTATATTTGCATCACTCAGTCATTGACCGCTTTGTGCATTTTTGTGGCCCAAGGGTGTGCAATTGTGCATTCTATTGTTGGGGGTAAGCACACGGTGCTTCCCATGGTTCTTTTTGTTTGTTTGTTATATTGGTGCTGGGAGCTTGTGCTCCAGCTTGATTTTTTGCTGTGTAGGTGGTGTGTTTTCCCAAAGGCAGGAATTCTGGGAAAATGCACGGTCCTGCGTTTTATTGATGCACGGTTTATGCCCGATCGTGTGTTTTGTTATGCAGGAAAATCGTCGCCTTGAGCTCGACGAAATATCGTCGAGCTGGGCTCGACGATCTTCACGAATGGTTAAACGCACGGTTTCGACCAAACCGTGTGAGAATGAAACACACGGTTTTCCTGTAGCTTCCAGGTTATTCCGTTCTGTAGTTAATCGTGTGATTTGTTCACGCACGGGCGGCTGAACCCGTGCGTGAGTAAAACACACGGTTTTCCTGCTTGTTTCTATTTTCCTGCGCTCTGTCGTTACCCGTGCGATTTCCTTCACGCACGGGTGGAATCGCCCGTGCGCGAGTAAAACTCACGGGTCAACGCATCTCCTTTCTCGAGTCTATCCTGAAAGTTATTATCGCACAGTTTGCGCACGGTCATGCGCCAAACCGTGCGTGACCATTTTTTTCTGACTTTTCTATTTAAGTTGCAGATTTCCTCTTTCCAAGAATCCAGCTCCGCTCCCCCGTCATTTTCGCTCCTCCGAGTGGGAAAACTCGCCTCCAGCCGCCATTTTCTCTCTCCTCCTTGGAGAGTTGATTCGGCGACCATTTCTCCTCAGAAAGCTTGCAATAGTTGCGTCTCCGGCCACCTTCATCTTCTCCGACCTCCAAGCTACCATCCGAGCTCATTGTTGCTGCACTTGCGGAGCTCTTCGGTCAAAACTAGCCCAACGATCAAACACAAAGAAGACGGGTTATAGGGAGGAGGTGACAGCCCTTATGGATCCCGGACGACATCCGAAGACCGTACTCGGACAATGATTGACAACCCTTGAATCCGGCCGTGAATCTCGGAAAGCCTTCGTGCGCTCGGTTGTATTTCTCCACCTCTTCTTGTGGTTACTTCATTCTGAACTTGTGATAGTGGGATTGTTTCTTGAGAATAATGTTTTGCTTAAGGTTTCAGCATGTCGATATGTTGTTATGTCTTAACCAT